>OZ007496.1:112454219-113654219 GCA_963931805.1 Microdon myrmicae
GTCAAGGAACGCCTCTGGTGGAACAAAGCCGTTGCGACGCACGCTCTCATAGTACAGAGTGTTTGGATAATAGGCCCCGAAAATTAGGTCATTGGACGAGCTTATTGCTCTCGCAATATGTCCTCTGATTAATTTAATCATAAAATTATCCACCCTCTTTATGTACGCTTCATTATATAAAGTCTCATTTGAATAATACTTTTTATAGTCCGATTCCGGTGTCCGATATAATCTGAGACAACTTCTGAGACACCCGAATCTTTTCCATCAAATTTGGACCTATGTTAAACCATACTGGACAGCCATATATGAGCATTGGCCTGATTAGCGTCATGTAGCATATGACTTTTACCCTGCTGTCACGTTGGCTAGTGTGAAATAGCCTCCGTGTATTCAATGCTGAATATATTAGTGAATCTAATTTCACTGAATTGAAATTTTTTGTGTATTAAGATGCCGGTACCTCCGTGGGATCCATTAGTTCTGGGGTTAGAAACAAAAGTATAATTGGGAATTGAAACTCGGGAATTTGGTTTGAGCCAGGTCTCTGAAAGGAAGATATCTGGGGAAAATTTAAAAAAAAAACCGGAGGTGTTGCTTACGTATATTAGAGTAAATGGATTCTGTGTTGAGGGAGATAATGGTAAGATATTCCGGGTCGGGTTAACTTTACTTCCTGCAATACTGTTGGTTTCGTTGTAGTTGGTTTAACTGTTGACATTGCTAATTTCCGTCTTTGCAGAACTTTTAGCTTCTGAGGACATTGAGAGAAATTTGCTGGATGTGGCCCTCCACAGTTACAACATTTTACTGTAATCTTCTTTGTGGTAATGGATCCATCGGCGTTGGCGGTTTGGACTGTCTCTGGTTCCAGGCCTTGTGGATTTACCTTGCATTCATCTAGCTCGTGTTCCTCTGCGCATCTGCCGCAACGTCTTTTCTGGTGGCATGAGACCGCCAAGTGTCCTGAGTCTTGGCATCGCTTGCAATGTAGAATTTCTTGTTTGTGTGGCTCCTCGATTGCGATTTTTTGGGTAAACAAATATTTAATTTGTTTAAGTTGGTTGATATCCTGATTTGGTGGGATTTGTATGATCCGGAGGCTTTTTATGTTGTTTGTCCTCATGTATGGTGTTTGGAAGTAGTCCAGCTTATTAATTTTTATTTGTGGACATATCCTAGCAATTTCCAGCCCTAATTCTTCATTGGTCCATTCTGGATCGATGTGCCTTATAATAAAGGTAGTTGGTTTGCTATTTGGATGTTGGAAGGTGAAGAACTGATATTGTTCCTCTAACAGTTTTTTAACTGCCCTTTCATGATCGTCTAATGATCTGACTGTTATGGAAGTCCTAGATCCTTTTATATTTGTGCTGGAATTCCGGAGACCCAGAGCATTTTGCAGGGTTTGAATTAAAGCTTTGGTGCTGGTCAGGTTTTTGACGTAGATTGGCGGGGGTCTTTCATTTCTCGCGGTTGATTTCGTTGTTGTTTCTGCTCTGGCTTGAGTGGGTATTTGATTTGATGAGGCCTTCATTTGTTTGGGAACTTTGGTGGGTAGTTCGCCTTGGCTTTGACTCGAATTAGGGCGTTGACGGGACGTTTCTTCCATATGGACGTCATCAGTGTTATTGATGGAACCTTGTTTATAGATTTGTTCCTGGAGTTGTTTCACTTTAACCGTTAATTGGTTAATGGTTTCCAACGCTTCTTCGAAGTTTTGTTTGTAATTTGCGGGGCTGCTTGTTCTGTCCATGTTTGTGGATTTTTTTACTGGTGCGTTTCGTAAGACTTCCAGAGCCTTCCTTTTCCTTTCGGTTATGTACTCCAGTGCATTGCCTGGGTCATCGCCTATCATCGGAGTTGTGTAGTAACTGCTTTCTTGTTGTTAAAAAAAAAATTTTTTTTTTTGTTATTCTTTTTAATTATTATTATAAATTTTTTTGTTTTCATATTGCACTAGACAATTTAATAGGTTTTGGGTTTTTGTTTGTTCAATTTATTAAGAATTTTTCCAAATAGAGATAATGATCTCTGGATTTTGAGTTTTGATGATGCCGTGGAGCAAAGGTAGAACCATAAACGAATATTAGATTCATTTATTGTGAATTTGATTATAATTTGGGATTTTGGTTATAATTATGCCGTGGGGGCAAATGTTAGGCGATAAACGAATGTTTATGGGAGCAAGAGGAGATGCCGGAAGATTGGCGTCGTGGAATAATTTGTCCCATACATAAGTAGAGAGATATCACAGTATGCAGCAACTATAGGGGTAAACATAGCTGAGTACCGCCTATAAGATACTCTCCCCATCCTACAAGATCGGATAACCCCATACGCTAAAGTCATCATTGGTCAATATCAGTTAGCCTTCATCCCAGGCAAGTCAGTGATTGATCAGGTTGATCAGGCAATGGAAAAATGTCTGGAAATTAAGACTCCATTATTATTATTATTATTATTATTATTTATTCGCCTGTAGGAACCCGGAAGTTCATGACCTCACCGACTCGGCTTCGCCATTATATCATCTATTTATAGACTTTAAGGACGCCTACGACAGCATAACCAGGGTAGAACTATATAATGCCATGAGAGAGTTCGGCATTCCAAACAAATTGATACGACTTTGTGGGTTGACCATGACCAACGTAACTAGTCAAGTAAAAATAGCGGGATTGCTTTCCAAACCAATGAATATCTTTAATGGACTCCGACAAGGGAACGGTCTGCCCGACCTTCTCTTCAACCTGGCGTTCGAAAAAGCAACCCGTGACTCTGGCGTTACAACTAGAGGAAATATTGTCACCAAGTCCAACCAGATACATGCCTACGCAGATGACATCGACATCATCGGTAGATCATCACATCTGCGAAGAGATGATCGAACGTTGGTCAAACTATCAGTGTAGTGGAGCACGAATTTGAAGTCGTGCAATCCTTTAACTACCTTGGGTCAATAGTATCAGCCGATAATAATATGGAAGAAGAAATACGCGAACGCCTGATCAAATCCAACAAAGCTTACTATGGTCTATCAAGGCTCTTTAAAACCCGAAATTCATCCAGAACTTCCAAGCTGCTACTGTATGAGACCATGCTCTTACCAGTCCACATGTGTGGATCCGAGACTTGGGTGCTCAGTAAAAGCCAATCTGAACTCTTAGTCATGTTTGAGAGGCATGTCTTAAGAGGAATTGTTGGCGCTGTATGCGAGGGTGAACGATTCCGGAAACGCTACAACCATGAGTTGTACACGATCTACCTTGAAGCTCACGGCGGGACACCTAGCACGAATGAGCAAAGACGAGCTTACCCGGAAAGTCGTTTGTGGTGGGATATACGGAAGGCGAAAGCGTGGCAGACCTCGTCTGTGATGGAGGGATGGCGTACACCAGTACCCCCGGAGCCCGGGAGTGCCAAACTGGATGACATCGGCTCGAAATCGGGAGCGGTGGAAAGACTTGTTAAATTAGGGCAGGGCTGGATCCCGGTTATAGTGCCAATGATGATGGTGGTGGTTCATGCATCTGCGCACGGGCGTGGAGATCGGCTCGAAACCATTATGCTGAAGCCGTCCCATGTTTCGCAGCTCAGAGAATTAAAGCAGAGTTGGCATTCCAAACTCAAAGACTGCCACCTTCCAAACTTAACGACGAACCCCCTCTGCGCCCAATAGTGGACTTTAATTAAGGTGAATTTCTCCCTGTTGATTAATATATATTTGCACAACACATCAAATTATTTGTAGGTAAACGTGTAATACAAGTGGCTTAGAATCGTGATACACACATATCAGGAAATAAACAAGTGCCGGTGATCAATTAGGAATTGCTACGTAAACATTCGGTTGAATCTTCAATATACAAAAAATACACTGTTCAGATTACGTCCGTGATTATAATGAGTCATAAATTAAACGTATAAATATGTCAAACATATTCATCCTCCTGCAGACTCCTTCATTGGGGTTACGGGAGAAGGTGATTGACTGACATTTGACGATATTTAGTTCGAGGCAGTTGTTTTGGCACCACGTTGAAAAACTCTCGAGATTCATTTGGCGAAGTGAGGATTCGAGAGTAGAGCGGACCGTCTTGAGAAATTTAGTATCGTCCGTGTAGAGAGAGATGGAGATATTGGAGTCTATATCGTTAATAGTAAGAATAAATAGGAGGAGTCCAAGATGACTGCCCTGAGTAACCCGCTGACGTGGGAAGAAAGGGATTGGAAAGGGTGGATCTAAGTTTGGCACAGTAGGTTCGATCGTGAAGATAGGAGAAATCCACTTAATCAGTAGGGGTTTGAAATCAAGGGGGGATAGCTTAAAGAAGATGAACAGTATTGTGGGGGATTTTGTTGAAGGCCTTGCCGAAATGGGTTGTGGTTACAAAGACTTCGCTGCAATTTTCTAACGCACGGAGAATGTAAGATGATAACTTAACTAAATTGGTGGTGGTCGACCTACTCGTAAGGAAACCATGCTGGTTGGGTGGGGTGATGCATTTGCAGCGGAAAGATAGCGCGTCGTAAAGAATGCCTTTGAACAGTTTTGG
Organism: Microdon myrmicae; assembly: GCA_963931805.1. Taxonomy (NCBI): domain Eukaryota; kingdom Metazoa; phylum Arthropoda; class Insecta; order Diptera; family Syrphidae; genus Microdon; species Microdon myrmicae. The sequence goes on from OZ007496.1 coordinate 112,458,779, forward strand.
AATATGTGAAAGTTTGGCAATGGCACGTTATCGTTTTTAGGTCCCCTTTTATGCATGCGGGTGACAAAAGAGGATTTCCAAATACTTGGGAAAACAATTTGTGTAAGTGATAGATTAAAGAACTTTGAGAGCGGGGGAGAAAGAGAAGAGGACCATTTTTTTAAAAGGACAGTCGGGAGTCCACCAGGCCAAGGGCTGAACTCGTCTTTAAATAAGTTTAATTTTTCTTCAACTAGGTGCTGCTGCATAAGTTGAGAGATGAACGGACCAAAGAGGAATTCGGGGAAGTCTTTGAAGTAATACGGGTTATGCTCAAAAGAGTTGTACGTGGAGGATTTTTTAAAGAAAGAAGCGAATAGATTGACAATAGTTTGTGGGTCGGTTGAAGTAATCGTATCATAGGAAAAAGAGTTGAGATAGGCGTCAGCTTTACGTTTGTAATTAATAAAGTGGAACAAAGATTTGGGGTCATTGATCAGGTAGTTTTGTGTTTTTCTAAAATAATTGTAGTAGAGGAAGTTATAAAGCTCGGTGTATTTATAAAAGGAAGATATGTAGTTGGAGTAGTCCAGTGAGGAATGCGTTCTTAGAAAAATGTTTCACAAATTATTCATCTTGTTTCGAAGAGTGCGGAGTTTGCGGTTGTACCATGGAGGCTAAGAAACCGATATCGTATGTCGAGAATATGGGAGATACAGGGAAATGGCATTGCATATTTCCTTGTTAAGAGTGGCAGTATCTTCTTATACCTCTGGATGATCAAAGTGAAATGCTATTTTGCTAAGATGCTCCGTTAAAAGGCGAAAGTTGACTTTGCGGAAGTTGACGTGGGGTGGTGAGGGTTGGGCTAAGCAGTCACCATATAAGGATAAGAGAAGTCGCGGGGAGGGTGGTGGTAATTGTCAATGATTGAGAAAGAATGGTCCGCCGTAAACACAAGGTTGCCTCTCAATATGCTTTGGGACATTACTTATTTGACGGAGGCTTTAGTTGGTGAGACCGTTTATAAAGAAACATTCCATGATATTTTTGGGGTTTGAGATGTAAAAGTATTAATTGTCTGACAACGTTCATTGGAGATGGCGAAGGTTAAAGTCGCCAAGCTCAACGATACCGTCTAGAGAAGTACTTAACTCGGCTAGGCGACCAACTGCTGTTCTTGCGAGTTCGTATGACTCGAAAGGTTGCGAGGAAGGTATGTGTGGAAGAAATATGTACCGGACATGGGCACTTGGTTCCCCCTTCTTCCTCCAGCATTAACTGCAGCAGGAAAGGAAACACCAGCGTCGAACAATTGTCACAGAACATGCCATCAAACCAAGTGAAAATATAAAACAGTATTCCTTTTGTTTAGTTTTATTTATTTTACGGTAGCATTGCGTGAAAGTTACAATGTGAGGTCAATAAAAACACAATCTTCGAATACTGCAGCAAATATAACATTCGACATGGCGGTTGCAAACACTGCGCTGTAGATAACCGACTTTTTACTTTTTTTAGCGCGCTTATTCGACTCGCGGTGTATTCGCGTCTCTGCGTGCATCGTCGGAGAGCGGGAGCGACAACGACCATTGCGGCCGGCGGATGGAAATGGACTCACCAAGGATAGAACTCTGACATGAGTTCCATCCTAGGTTAGGGTTAAGAACAAAAGAAGAGAGAGAAAAACTTTTCTCTTAAGAGTGCGGTCGCCAAGGAAATGCACTCTTTCAGTGCAATGGTATGCGTGTGTGACCATACGGATCGATGTTATTTACACGTGTTCAAAAGCAGTGGAACAACGAAACAGGCAAGCGGCAAAGACAAAGGAAATTTATGATCCTTGTCTATGCTGTACATTGCAGCTATCATAGACGGCAGTTCATCCGAGAAATGCGGGAAACGCAAATAAGGGCATCATACAGACATGGATGAGTGGTGCGGATGCGTAAGTAAATGTATTTTTTTTCTATTATATTTACATAATGGGAAATGTGTATCTCTGGTGATGCTAAAGGGATGGAATTGTATACATGATTACATGCGAAGGAATTCGTTTTATGACTCTAGGGTAAGATGAGAGTGCTTGCTTTTGTCCGATGGTCTAAAGGTTGCCGCGGCCGTGGAAATGCCAGGAACATGTAGTATGCACATGTACGGCGGAATCGCATTGGCGAAACAAGGGTACCTAATGGTCGGGAATCTATGGTGCATATGCACGTTAAAGAATTGTTTTCAGGAATTTCAGATAATGCGTTGTATGCATCAAATGTCCTTGGAGAAGGAAATGCAAATGCATTGGCGGGAAACAGTGGGAGTTGTGGAATTCCTAAAAAGGTAATGAAGAATTCTTACAGAGAATTGTATGCGAAGAGATGCATGATGGTAAGTTTTCTTTTACAGAAGCTTTGAAATTAATAAATTCGGTAAGCTTGATGCGTGCAGCATTTACAGGTGCTAATGCAATTGCATTAGCGAAGTTAAGAGATTGAATCGGAGTTATGGGGGGTTTTTTAGGTAAGTGTACTGTGGGGTTTGGCGGAACCGCCACAGGTATATAAAAACAACTGACGTTAAAGATTAATTATATGGACATAGATATTGCGGCACAATCTACGAATAAAAAGTAAAAATTGTATAATTTAGAGTGACTGTGTAGAGCCACCAAATTAGACAAATAGTATTGTTTTGTTTGTTATAATAATCAAAAAAAAAAATTGAATAATAATATATACATATAGATGTAAACGAGGAGTCCCTCTAATATCTGACTTATTTCATATATATACGAAACAAAAAAAAAAGAAGATGTACGCCGAAAGGCATATATAAAAATCAAGTTGTAATGTGTAATTTAGAGAGCCGGCATAGAGCCAGTAAGTTAATTTAAGGATTGTGATTGTAGAAAAGGGTTTAACATTTAGCCCTAATATTATACATGTAAAAAGAATTAGGAAAATAAATGTGGTGTAAAAACTAAAAAAAAAAAAAAAAAAAAAAACAAATAGTATTGTTGAAATATGTTTAGCGTTTAATTTGAGGATGTAAATTTTTTTTGACTTTGTTAAATTAACTACTTTTTTCAAATAACTATTAGAAATACAACTAAGTATCAGCCCTATTTAATTTTTCATAAAACGATTTTTTCTTTTAAAAACCAGTTTTATATTCCGTAATATAGCTTTCCGATTTAAACCTCTGATCAAATGGCTAAATACTTTCACGAGTAAACAAGAAATAAATTGGATGAGCTTTTATGTAAGCTAAATAACCCGGATCTAAACCGATCTGATAAAGCTGCATAGAGGAGATCGTGCAGCCTAAATTAGTTTTGGTTAATTTTATTTTACCTTAATCAAAAGCGATATGATCACAAGGACAGTCGTTTTTGCGGTTTTATCTATTTAATCCACATGTGTATTCTGATGTCATGGGGGGAGTTTCTGTTATAGCTAGATATATGAACACTTTTTGAAGGTCAACACCTTCACACTACTTGATAACACTGAATGCATGCAATAAAACAAAGGTTATAATATGCAACACTATTAGTTTCAAATTGAAATCATAACGTTATCACGGATATCGATTAGGGTACTAGAGACTATCTTTTGGATAGTGCGCGGGTTTCTCACTGGCGTCTATGTTTGCGTCTGATCAACTCGCTACTGACTTCAAATAAGTTGATTCACAATACAATACAGTAATTTTTGTTGCGTAATGATTAATATTTCACACCAAGAACGTTAGGAATCAATAAAGCTGAATAAGACATCATAAGACACATGAAGCCGACGTGCGATGTATGACACACGTTCGTCACGGGAAAAGTAGTCGGCGACAACTGCGTATTGAGATTGGGTATCTCAGACTGAAAGTGAATACGTCAACAATTATGTGCGAGCAGAGGAAACGCACCATGTGTTAGTTAGTGGAAAGTAGATACAATATTTCAGTTCAAAACTGAGGTGATGATTTGATGACGTCCAACAAGTTTTGGTGTGCAAATGAAGCCCGAACGAACGATGCGGGGCACTTTCTTTCCGAATACTGATTATAACAAATGTGACCATCGATTTAGCGATACTGGTATGCGGAGTCATAATAGATATGCTGCTTGTGGAAAGTGAAATTGGTAAATGGTGTTGGAAAGGTTGTTTGTTTCCTGTTGTCATGGTCTTGTTCTCGGTTTAATGTGCCAGATGACCTACTGATAACATGGCTTGTGTGGATATAAAACCAAAGAGGAAGTGTGTTGTTCAGTGCAGTTTTCAGTTATTGAGGTATAATTTAGTAAGACTCATTCAATTTTCTAGACGCTGTGTTGATATATACGACTTGCAAAAATGTTTAATAATTTTCTAGGAGAGCATTTGAATTACCATGTTATTCGAGCAGAAGGTATTCATTTCATGATTTGATGCCGTGGTCATCATGAATGATATTATTGAACTAGGGTTGTTATACAATTATAAATATGTGACATATGAACATGTTAATTGCATAAATATGTGTTAGTGACACCGAGGTTCATTTGATTTACTTTTCTAACAATCTGAAAGGTTGTTCGATTTTGAGGATAAACCGACTTGGGTTGACTGCGCATAAACGTTTTATAATTTTATATATATTATTATTATTATTATTATTTATTGGCCTGTAGGAACCCGGAAGTTCATGACCTCACCGACTCAGCTTCGCCATCGTTCCCTGTCCTGGGCACTCTCCTTCCAGGCTTGACCATTCGATCCGGTCTCCTCAAGGTCAAACCTAACATTGTCCTCCCATCTCCGTCGCGAGGAGGCCTCTTTCCCGTTGATCTACCGTCAAGAATTCTATGCACGGTCCTATCGTTCCCCATTCGAGCCACGTGTCCGGCCCATCTTAATCTTCGCGACTTGATTACTCGCACTATTGTAGGTTTGCGATATAGCTCTTCCAATTGGTGGTTATGGAGTTTCCTCCATTGTCCTGACTCCTCGTCATATTTACCACCAAAGATGCCCCTCAAAACTTTATTCTCGAATACACGGAATTTGTTTTCTTCCCGTTTTGTGAGAGCCCATGTTTCGCATCCATATAGAAAAATCGGCATGATTATGGTTCTATAGACACCGAGCTTTATGTTACGTGATAACAGTCTGGCTTTCAGCAGTTTACTGACTGCGTGCCAACTAGCGTTGCCGGAATGCAGTCTCTTGTTAATTTCCTTCGACATTTCGTTACTGGCCGTCAGTATCGTTCCCAGATATTTAAATTCTTCAACTTTTTCAAATATCTTACCTCTGATGTTTATATGTGTTCTCTGAGTTCCACCTGCTCTCGCCGTAATCATGTATTTTGTTTTGTCTTCATTTATTTCTAGGCCCACCTCTTCTGCCACTTGCATGGTGCTTTCACAGTTTTTACTAACAGTTTCTAGATTATCGCCCAAAAAATCAGGGATGATCCGGCCATATTGTCGTCTTGTAACTTGCTGATGACATACTCGAGCACAAGGTTAAAGAGACACGGTGATAGACCATCTCCCTGCTTTAGTCCGTCCCGGATTTCAAATGGTTCTGAGAGGTGGTTTTCTATTCTGACTCGCTCTTTTTTTTCGTTCATGCAAATTTGAATGAGGGCGGCATATTTTTTTGAGACTCCCAGCTCAACTAGAATGTGGTAGAGTCTCTGCCTTGCGACTGATTCGTAGGCATTTTTGTAATTTTAATTCTACTATAATTTATATTATGGGCTCCTCGATAGTATGGTGCTCCTCAACGCTTTGGACGAACCCACCAACATCAGACAACTACGTTTGGCGAACGAGACAAATTTCTCGGGTATTAGACCATCCCTTTTCCTGACCCATTTACGCTCGATAGCGGGGACCAGGATCTCGGATGATCTAATTAGGCCGCACGTTTTGAGGTGCCTACCTCAACATGCCCGCTCGGCATTAATGGCCCAACCTAACCAGAGTTTGGGCTATCTGGCAAAAGTTGCTGTCGCAATAATGGAAAGCTCAGACCAGCAGTCTGAGCTCCCAGCATATCAGGACGCGACGGTTAGCCAACATGTCACACTGCCTACACGGCACCCACGGCACACATCACCTCCTTTAGCAGCACCCAGGACTGCTCCAGCAGCGCCATTTTCACAGCCACCCACACCCTCCAGAAGGCACGCTCCTTACACCACGACTCGTATACCCCAGCGAACCCATGACCGCAGGCCCAACGAGTCTCCACCAGACTGCTCCCCTGCACACGTCACAGTATCCGACCTTCTTGCGTTGCAGGCCACACTTCGCCGGAATTTGAACCAAATCCGCGCGGAGGTTCGAAACGCGCACACCTAACGGGTAGGTCGTCCTTCGCCCCCTCAAAACACCACACCTGTGTATCAAACCACGAGGGACCACGGCGCTCGTCATTGTATCAGGTGGCTGCACGCATCACGTGCGGGTTTTGCCATAAACTAGGTCACCTATACGACGAGTGCCGGAAAAGGCGAAACACACCTTTCTGCCGGGAGTGGTGGCAGTATGGCCACGACATTGTAGAATATCGTGCGCCATGCACCACACTACCACAGAACAGGTCACCGCGGTCACCAGCAGAGGGAGTCCCAGAATAGAACACATCCGGGACCACACCAACCACCTGCCTCCAACACTCCAGCAAAATCAAACCTCCGAGTGTATAGCATTCGGAGTTAGTGCGAGTTGTGTGGCCTTACAGGCCACACAGGGAACAAGTGCCAAAACAGGGTAAAAGGGGGAAAAACAAGTAATTCCCCGGTGTCTTCAATCCCAACACAAACACGCAAGGCCAAGACTTCACGCCAACGCCAGCTCCCACAAAGCTGCGCTTCTACCAAAGGCGGCAAACAACTCTCCATACCAGCGTATGGACGAAAAATGCCGACCCTTAACTCAGTTCTTCTCCCCCCCGCACACGGCACCCCGTCACTGCGTAGAAAAATTAACACTGTGCGCGAAGCTCCTCCATCCCGCAACTTCGTTACTGCGGATGCGAGCGAGCTACCGATAGGCCACGACCTACTCGGACGTCATGCCTGTTGGTCCTTTTGTCCCTGTCGGCAACACACGCGGTACCAACCAGGTCCACTTCTTATACTGACCCAAGACCAGCCACGACCCAGGAACTCGTCTACACGACAGTTCCAAGCCTTACCACCGCGACTACTTGGGCAATCCAAAGCACCCATATTCTAAACACACGACTCTCCTTCTGACACTTCACTTAACGCTCCTACAACCATTCCACTCCAAACTTCCTCGCATACCTACAATTCTTTCGTGACTACGTAAGGGGGGGGGGGGGGGGGGTTCTCTATTCTACATGGAGAACCGACCCACAATTCCAACCACAATTTCCGCCTTATTTCGACGCCTTTCAGCGTGTCATACTAACCCCTATCCCACCGTTCGGTATTCACCTGACAATCATTGATTTCCCAAAGGACGCTTAGCTAAACTCATTATCCTATGCAAATAATGTATAATTGAGTTTAGCTACTCTTTTTGCCATACGGCAACTTCATTCCTCTGACCACGAGATTTCCACTGGAAATTTCATTCATGTTGGTTAGCAACAACCAAGTCGAATCAGATGACACGGTTGCAGCATCATTCAATGGGTTGGGTAATTACCAACATTCCTTAGCGTTTTTCCCACGGTACCATTTCCCCAGTCGATGTAGCGTCCTATCGATTTTCATCAGATCATCCATTCGCTTGGGATCAATGATCTCTTTTCGCATTGAATAACACCGGCTATATTTCCTCTCCTCCATAATTCTGTTTCCATACCGTTCAATGCTCGCTGAGATCACCACAACCGTAACACTAGGGCAGTAGGTCATGCTCAGTAGCTGCATTTGATACCAGCACACACAACCAAGCCACCTCGAGATCACAGTACATCGTGTTTCTGTTCTCTTATTCTCCACATTCGTCAATTATCAATTAACCGATACTCACCATACTTTGACGGGCGTGACAATGAGAGAGCAGATGCGTGATCTCTTTTGGCTGTCATGTGTGTAAAATAGAATACAGAATTTCACCCCTAATTAGAACCAGTCGCTATCCAATCTCCACCGTGTGAAGTCACGCCGCCCGGAGTGAAATTTAATTACCCGATTTTTAGTCAGTCGAATATTGTCGTTGCGCGAATATTGTCGAAACACCAAAGTGCACACATGCATTTGCGTAAAATTTTTAATAACCGCGGTCGAAGTACCGAGAAAGAAAAGTTTCATCACTAGTATAAAATTTATAAAATTCAATTTAATTACATTAATCATAAGTTCTAAGTTAAGTGAATTCAAAGAAAGACAGAACAATAAAAAAACGGATTAATATCGAAACAACATTCCTGTGCTCCAGCGTTTCATTTACTCTTTCCGTGACGCTGGGATATATTTTTGTGGACAATTTAATTGGCGACTTGGATTTCAGCGGAACTACAAGTGGGAAGGAAATGAACCGCGCGCCCGTGTCTGACGCAAATACTTCTTACCTAATCTTCTTTTGTTTCCTAATCTAAAAATTGCACTCGGAGGACAAAGATTTTCGTCAAATGAGGAGGTAATCACCTTCGTGAACAGTTACTTTGCAGAGAAAAACGCCAAGTACTATTTGGGCGGGTTAGAGAGATGGCATTGCTGGGAGAAGTGTGTAGAGTTACAGATATATAGAAAAATAAAAATAAATTTTAAGAAAAAATGTCTTGTATCTTTGTTAGGTCGGAAACTTTTCAGCCCACTCTCGTATGTGACCTATAACTGAAGAACTGACTACTGATGAGCATCCCCGCCACAACTTCACTAAAAGGACGACACTTGGACTCTCAAAATTCCTCAATTATTATTTTATTTATTATTATTTTTCCATTTTGCCTTCTAGTCCCGTTTGCTGGTAGACTGTGTATATATTACACGCACACAGGCTCAAGACACTGCCCGGCTAGACTTTTTTATGCTAATGGGCGCACAAAGGCTGTTTTTGAAGAACCAATTAATAGCAGAGCATGCAAGCGGAAGGAGAGGCAGTAGATGAGCAAAGGAGAGATATCGATGTACATTGGTATTAAATGCTTTGACAAGGAAACACATGGTCGTGTAGAGCATTCCACATTCGTGTGGTTCGGTTAAAGAATGACCCTCTACGCTTGTTTGTTGACTTGAAGTTAACTTTCAATGTGAACTGATGCGCATTCTCAGATTACCGGGTATCGCGGGCAATATCTGAACAGGTGGAACACATTCAGCGAGTTCATTTGAGCAACGACCGTAATAATACCTATAGAAAAGAGAAGGACATAATACGTTCCGCCAATGTTTTAACGACGGAATTGATCGACTTAGCGCTGGGCCCCCAATAAGTTTCACTGGTCGCTTTTGCATCTTATCGAGCACGTGTAGTGTAGTTTTGGATGCTCTTGACCAACTATGTGAGTTGAACTCCATTTTGGGACGAATATACGTCTTGTAAATCGTAGCCAGGTTGGGTGGGGTAAAATATTGTTTGCATCTTTTAAGGAACCTCATGCATTTGACCCAACTTTTCCCAGCTTAATATATGTGGTCGTTCCAATTAAGAGTCGAATTAATTCGAGTGTCGAGAATTGATAGTTCCTTGGCGCTGTCGATGGAAGTGCCATTCTTCGACTGTATATTTACTTTGGGGTTCACCTTTGGCGACAGGAGACAGCACTGAGTTTTTAAGGCATCGAATTCTACTCGGTTAGATAATCCCAATCCATATAACTTGGTGAGGTCGGAATTCAGAGTATTAAGTATAATCTGCTGATTGGTATTGCCTTCGAAGAGTTTGGTCGGGAATGTTCGCATGTGTATGAGAAACTCAATGTGCTATCATCGGCAAACAAGTGGTTTGGGTTGTGGGTAATGGACATGAGATCATTTATAAAGATGAGGTAGAGAGCGGGTGAGAGTACAGAACCTTGGAGAACACCTGCATTAATTTGATGGAAGACAGATTTGACATCATCAAAAACTACATAATTCAACGGCCAAAAAGATAGTCTCTTATTCATCGGAAGAGTGAATTGTCCATTTCATAGGAATGTAATTTTGACAAAAGGGCTGGATGCCAAACTCTGTCGAAGGCTTTTGACATATCCAATCCGACTACCTTGCTTTCACCGGGGCAGTTGATGGAATGGCTCCACTTTTCGCTAAGGTACGCCATCAAATCTCCTGTGGACCTGTTGCTACGAAAGCCATATTGGCGGTCATTGAGGAGGTCATTTGATTCCACATATTTCGAATGCTGACGGTTAATGAGTGACTCCATTACCCCTGAGAGAATAGAGGTTTCTGCTATGGGTCGAGAAGAAGAAAGGAACGAATTGTTAGTAATGTTTGATTTCTACAACCGCAAGCTCAACTCTTTAGCCTTAATGGCTTCTCTGTACCCGGAATCAATACACATATTTCTCTTGGGTTTGATAATCTTTACCCTGTGTAGAATAAAGATCCGCTTACCAAATAGAATCGCACCTGTCAATGTGTCCGGTATAATAGCAACATCGTTAGTGAGGAAAAATAACGACCAATTTAACCTCCCAAAAAAGTCGTTCATTACTCGTAGAACCATACTGTTTTTTTGGGAATGTACTTGTTAGCGTTTCTGTTCATTAGACCAAATTTAGCTGACACGACACAGTGGTCTGAAGTGCCCAAGGGCGAAGAAACTTCAATTGTGTATTTATTAGGATGGGAGGTGAGAAAGAGGACCAGTGTGTTGAAAGAAAGACTATCTATGTCTGGTAGTCATGTTGGCTCATTGGCGAGCTGAGTTAAACTGTTTGAATCAGCAAACGGCTTTTAAACAATGGTGCTCCAGTCTCACAGATGTTAACAGAGCGAATTTTGCTAGAATCAGATACGCAGGCAACCAGGCGAGTGATACCGCATGGAAGGCCTATAATAACAGATTGACCAATAAACTCCTTGATTGCCCAACTGGTTCCCCTCCCTGCTGGTTAATGGCAAGGGCAGTCAGCAATAACTTCGGCTCATTCTCTCTTCTCTAGTTACTGGCGGACAGCGGGACACTAGTCGCAAATTCAAAAAATAAAACTAATCTATTCTCGAATTTATATTCTCCGAATTCAAACCTCGATGCCGGTCTTTTGTAACCGCCTGCGATCGCGCCGGTACGGTCTTCGATGCGGGATGTGAAGTTCCGCTCGGGTACCATTCAACGCATTCTACGTAGACTGGAGTGTAGGAACGCAACCGCCCCGGGCGGAATACCAACAGTAGTCCTTAAGAACTGTCACCGGTTCTTGGCAGGCTCTTCAGCTTATCTTATGCACGAACGACATTTCCTACCTGCAGGTAGGTGGCCCGAGTTCACCCAATCCCAGAGCAGGGGAAAAAGTGTCTCCCACAAAATTAACGGCTGATAGCATTACTGTGTATGTTATCTAAGGTGATGGAAAAGGACATCAATGCCGAGTTAATTACGTATTTGGAGTGCAACGGACTTCCGAATGATCGTCAATACGGATTCCATGGCAGGGGGTTCACGGGAGACCTTTTGACCCTTATAACCGATATATGGACATTTGCGATTGAGGGATATGGTGAGTCAAAAGCGGTCACATTGGACTTCTCCAAGGCTTTCGACCTAGCTTGGCACGGGGTATTGCTGTGCAAACTTCGTTCATACGTACTTTCTCAGCCGCTTTGTGACTGGAGCTTCCTCGAAAATCGATCGATCCGGGTTGTTGTAGACAGCGAGTGTTCGGATCTGTATCCTGTTAATTTGGGGTGCCTCAAGGTGCTGTTTTGGCTCCAACCTTGTTTTTGATTCACATAAATGATTTGTTGGAGTCAGGGGATAACAGAGTGTTCCGTTTTGCGGATGATAGTGTGCTTGTTTCATCCTTTTCGGGTGATCGGTCGATTAGTGCATCTACGTCGAATCAGTTGAGATGTAGCCAGATCGACTCCCTGTATACCGATCTGGATAAAATCCTGCAATGGGGAGGGGCCAACCTCTTTAACACCAGGGAACGTGTTACAGAATCGGAAAGCTGTGGAATTTCTTCCCCGCGGAAGTGTAACCGGAGCAAGGGGGCAAGGACAGAAGGTGAAATGAACTGAAGTTGCGGCGAGAGGTGTCGAGAGAAGGATGGAGAGAGATGGGGAGCGAGACAATGAGAGGCAGAGATAGATGGAGAATTTGGGAGCGTGGAGGGGGGTGAGAGGGGAGAACAGAGAGAGAACTCTCTGCTTTTTAAAACGGTTTATTTTGACTCCCTTAAATAGATTACAGCGTAGGCCAAAGATCTGGGAGTAAAGGGATTGCAGGCACCGAGAAATATTGGTTTTAAATGCGTGAATATTAATGTTACGGGGAACACATGAACAGATAGAGCATTCTAGGTTAGGTTGTAAACCTATTCGTTGTACGCCTGAAATTAGTGTTTAGAGTGAAACTGCACACTTACTCTGATTAAAAAGTAACTCGGACAAATATTTGGAGAAGTGGGATGCATTCACAGAGTTCAATGCATCAATTGTAGTGATAGAACTTAAAGGAAATAGATAGGCCAGATACCGTGCCACTACTTTCTAATGATGGGATTGATTGACTCACGGCCGAGTCAACAATGAGTTCTATTTCTTCTTATCTTATCAATGACCTGGGGTATTCTTCTTGAAGTACTTGACTCAATCTTGGAATTCACTTCCAGGCGTAGAGCGGCTTGAATTAAAATCATTGGTCAGAAAACTGCATTCAATTCCATTATTAACATTAGCTTGTATGGGGGCATGGTTGGGCCATGATGGAAATTTGGAGAGGAGAGAGGGAAATAGGGGTGGGGGGGGGGGGGGGCGGAACAGGGATGAAGGTGTACGGAATTCATTAATCGGAAAACTAAATTCTATCAATGATGTCAGTATGCCAATATATATCAGCTACGACGGTAGACTGCAAAGTAATGCACACATGCTTGCAGAGCGCAAATTAAATACTTTTTGAAGCGTGTCTGGCTCCTTCTTGATACGCAAGCGCAGGTTTGAGGTTGAGCGTTCAGCCAGTGTCTTTCTAGAGCGGGAAGTATGATGGCCCATCTTAGTGCTATGTAGTACTAGTAGTAGGAGCTTTATTTCTTATATGGTTTGTCCATTAAATTTTACAATACAATTGACAAATATTATCGACTATAATAGTATATAAGAAAACTAGAAGGCACTCAGTGTTTTTATACGATTAAAGTAACAAAACAGAGTTGAATGCCTCTTTACAATGTCAATCAAGTAAAATATCGATTTTTTAAGGTGGTATGTTAACGCGACTTAAATGGTGTGCTGTTATCGAATAACTAACTGTGGAAAAAGTGAGTTCTACTGAAATCCATCATCGGATGATAGGTCTGCTGTAACTCGCAATGGACAATAAAATTTCTTGGTTGCTAGTCTGAAAAAGCCATAGGTGTTTATGGAACACGCACCGCACGTCCGATCACTGCCATAGACGATAATCGTCGCAAATTCAAGATGACTGGCGAATCACTCAAAACCGAACATACTTACTCTAAAATACCCCCAACGTCAAGTTTGTCGTATTAGAAGCTGTCTGGCGCCAATTATCTGGTAACATGGCGACGCAACTGAGAAAGCTCTCCGATACCTGAACTTTGAATCGGTTCCACCCTCTACTTATTCTCCCGATCTCGTGCCATGCAATTTTTATTTATTTTATTCTCTATTTTTATACCTGTATTCAAGAGAGATTTCAAGTGTCATCATTACACCTCGGACAATAAGGGAAGGGCTGCTGTCAAGTCCTGGATTCGAAAATGTATAAGGAATTATTCAGCGACGGTATACAAAAACCTTTCATACGTTGGGAGAGGGGGACTATGTTAAAAAATAAACATATGAATTGGCACCTTAAGAATTGTACTCTAATAAACTTTTTGCTCGATTCCGCTATTTTGTTCTTGTTCGCGCTTTACAAGCATGTATTACATTACATTACTTTACTTTTCACACTGCCCTCGTACATTACTTTTCACACTGCCCTCGTACTATAATGCACACGATAATGGCAAATCGCAGATTGAAAAATGAAACGAATGAGAGCGGGAGAGGAAAAGGAGGAACGGAGACGGAGAGAGATGGAGAGAGAGTGGGAGCGAGAGAGGAAGAGGGAGAGGGAGTGGGAGGGGGGGGAGAGGGGGGGGGGGGGGGGAGTGAGAGGGAGAGGGAGAGGGAGCGAGAGGGAGAAGGAGCGAGGGCGGGTGCGGGAGAGACACAAAGGGGGGTAGGGAGGAGGAAAGTGAGAGTGAGAGGGAGAGGGAGCGGGAGAGGGAGAGGGAGGGGGGGGCGGCGGGGGGGGGGATAAAATTCGTAGTGAGCAATTACTGGAATTAACGTATGGAACTCGAGAAGAATGATCTGATTGCAAATCCTTTGCTGAGAAGACGAATAAGGATATTATTAATTATTTTACAGTGACGACTTAAAGAGATTCTGATTAGATAAAAGGTCGAAAAGAATGCAATAAAACCTATGTTAAGAATGGCTATGCTAAATAATGTTATTTTTAAGACCAGCGAAATAAAGAGAAAGACCAGTTGGAGGTGAAAAAATAACTCATTGTAAACTACGGATCTTAAGGATGTTATTAAACAAAAAAAGTAAGTTCGACTATAATCAGGCAAGAAAACAACTGAAAATTGGGCATCAGGAAAACTGAACTTAAAAGGGACCGATAAAGAAGTGAAAAATCGACTGGTTTCGATTCATCGATCATGTTGTGTCCCATGAGAGAGAGAGAGAGAGAAAGATAAATCGAACGAGCGAGAGAGACATATTACGAGGGGGGTGGGGTCCGAGTTGGAAAAATGCAGAAGCCAAGAAGGAGATGGGTAATTACGCGTCTGGTGGGAGCAATGAATCAGAATCAACATTTAAATCTTCGATACTATTATATGCTTATATGGGAGATATTTAACAAATACTAACTTGGATTTTTGGATACCAAAGGTGTGGATGCCGCAGCTGCTTGCTGATGAAAAACATTCACACCTTGAGAGTTAGACACCTGTCTATATGGCACATTGTTGATATTCGTCCGAACGACTGGAATATTTTCCATTGACGTTTGGTCACTCTTTCTGGCGCCGTTTACAATTACACTTTGTACACTTGGCTTATTGGCACGGTTAACCCATAACAACTTTCCACCATTTCGTGGCGCGTTTATATTCTCTCGACGAGTGTATTGCATTCCATTGCAATGGCTTACTTGTTTTTCATTAACATAATTTGAGTGGACGTTATTATCCATTAGTTCGCGTTCATCACTAGCTGGGGCACTTAACAAATTATTAAAACTACGATGATGTGGCAGCTGTTGCTGCTGTTGATACAACCTCGACTGATTCGATTGATGTTGATGTAGTTGATTAGTAATATGATCTGGCGGTTTATCAATCTGATCAAGTGAATCAGCGCTTCGGCTATGAGTTCTGTTTGTAAATCCATTTGGATTGCCACAGACTTGTCTATTGCTATTGTTATCTAGTGGATGTTGGTTATGCCAATGACTCTGGCCTTGTGTAACATAATGCTGTCCACTTCCGACATCGAAAACACTTTCTCTGTTGGTTTTATTACGGCTCACATCACCATTATTGCGGCGTTGTTCGCGTAAATGATTCGGAAGATACGACACCGGGATGTAATTCGATTGTGGGAAATTTCTGGGCTGCATTTTCAGTTTGGGAAGAAGGAGAACGAAATAAATAAACACATTTACCGAAGAGTTATAGCGACAGTTAAAATTTCACATTCACGTCGAGGAAAGAAAAGGAAATCACTCTTGTTTTATTACCGAATATTTTACGTCTGCTTGTTGGTGGGGTCTGACTTTCTAGAAGGTGCTTGAATATCTCGCGGGAGCTAGAGATAACGCGACTGTGGCAAATTCCACAATCAGGGGATCTGATGGCACTGCTTTGTTTGGGTAAACAATCTGTCGCAACAAATACGCGGCATTGTGGTAACCAAGTAAATTTCCATATCGCAGCCGAGCAAATTAGGAATACAAATACACCTAGATAAGACAGCTAAACAGATTATTTCACAATGAAATTTAGAATTGAATTGATCTGTTTACACGTATCCACGTAAGCGATGGAAGATAATATTTGTATGACGGCTTTCTTCTTCTTAACAACCCTGCTGTGTGTCGATGTTACCAGGGTCGACTGTTGTATCACTTTTCACGAAATCGTAAGGTGCACCACACATGAAAGAAAGCGGTTCGAAATTTGGTTTGTTTTGGCAACATATCGTTTTACAAGACGCTACACTTCGGCAGCTCCGCAACGACTAGAGTTTATAACGAAGGTATTCCGTAGTGGAAATAACTTTTGAGGGTTGCATTGTGTCCCCAATTGCATTAAGGGTTGAAGTTAATAATGAGACTTTGCTTGTGTCATGGAAACGTGTTTGTTGTGTGTTTGACTTCTTATCCCCCAGAGTGTAGACCTAATAAGTGAAACTATCTAACTGGTACTTTTTTCGGGGGGAAACAGATGAAATTGGATAAAAGAATATTAATAGGCTGGGAGGTTACAAAACAAAAGCGACTCATAGTCTATTTTAGTTGAAGGATGAGCATTCATAACCTGACTGAAGGATGGCAGCCATCTAAGAATACAAGTTGTATATTCTTATTACAAATTTAGTGCGACTAAAATAGGTAACAAGGGAAATGGCTGAGTTATGCGGAGGCACACTGGAGCTAACTGTTGTCCTATTTTCAAGAATTTATGGCGAATAATTTAGTACGAAGTAGTTCAGGAATGACATTGCTAGGCATTTTGCAAGTAGAGTGACGATTTATTGAAAGAGACCGCCAGTCAACACAAAGCACCACAATAATCGTGTGCTGACTTTGTAATTTGCTTTGTGTTATTTATTACACTTCATTGAGTTCTAGCGATTCGTTACTCGAGTACAAATATTGTATAAAATGAAGCTTAGTGAATGTAAATTAGTTACATCGGAATTAAGGGCAGAATAAATGCAGTGTTAATGGCGTGAAAGTGTGTGCGGTACTTACTTATTAAATATATTTGTATATAACTATAAAATCTGAAATTTGTGGAGCAAGTTATTGTTAGGTGGTAATGGCCAACATATGAAATTTTATCATCATCATCACCGGCAATACAAACGGGAACCGGTCTTGGCCTTATTTAGCAAGTCCTGAGACTTGTTAAATTTTCCATAATGAAATGTTTTTCCGGGCAAGGTCATTAGTCTTGCGCCAGAGGCTCCCCGACGGGGAATCGAACCCCGGTCTCCCGCATGACAGGCGGGTATACTAACCACTATACTATCGAGGAGCACCAATTTTTATAAACACTTTTAAAAGGCGAAAAGAAAAAATGAAGAGAAACAAATGTTTAAATACCCATTTGGACCATGAAGCTAATGAATGCAAAAATTCGAATAGCAATCAGCGGATAGGTGGCCCACTCCGACTATGGCCAAGGATGCAGTATGTGACGCTAAACACTTGCGGAGACTCCGTGAGTTTCCACGCAAGCTCGAAATCAATATGAGACCATAGCCCCACCTGTCCCACGGTTATCACATGGCATGTGAGCCATAAACTGCCTTTGTCTCAGGTTTGCATGGCTGTCTTGCAACACATGGCTATAAAATCCAAACTGCTTGTCAATCAATTTCCGGAGTGAACGGATTGGCCAAACGCAATATTGCCGCGTGCTGGTAGACGATAAAAAGCATCACCAACGGCACCAAACATCAATAAAATTTTTTATTCTCCTTGAGAGAGCACCGACTGGCGTTTCATTCACGGACATATTGTCAATAAGATGAACATCAGAAATATCATCAAAGATATGATAACACAGCTCTTATATTGTAGTACAGCTGAAAGATAAAATAAGCAACTCGTCGCTGCGTCTGAAGTTAGCGAAACCAGTGACGAGCGTTTATCATGGGATGTAAATCAAGCAGGAAAAAACTCCCCAAAAAAGTGAAAACTAACATGATCTACCAGCATCCATGATTTAGGATGCAATAGGTTTATTTTTTTGGGTGTGACCAAATTAAACATTTTAAAATAACATACAAGAAAAAAGGACGACATTTACTGCTTTTATACACTGAGGAAGTGGGATACATCCAGACCCATCAGCATCCATGATTTAGGATGCAATAGGTATGAAAGTGCACCTCAGACAGTAATCGAGAACCAACTTTGGAGTCGTGGGATCGTGTAAAGAATTATTGGGCTCGAGTGATAACATCATCCGCCGCTTGGTAGAAACCTTGACTTGGTGCGGGGGCTTAAACTACAATAAATCACTCAGCTGACGGAAGCATACGCTTCCAGTAGGGCCACCCGTGTCAGGCAGGCTAGCTAGGAGTAACACATAAAGATCTACCACCCCTAATCCAGGGTGTTACGCGGCACCGTGTCCATTGGATGGTTTGCTGCCAGGGGTATACCGGCTGTATTATAACGGCGCCTCTCTGACACCGGGTCGAATCAGGGCAGTAAGCAGACCTTACCATATCAAGGAGGGTCTCTGATGTGGCGGGCTATTTGAAACCCCAACTCTCGTGGGATCAAAAATGAATAATCAATATCCAAAAAACAATCCCACGAAAAACCCGATAGGCGTAGGTATGATGAGCCGACACTACCATAAGGGAACAAATCATCAAGAAAACACCGGAAACACGACAAAAAGAAGATGAAGAGAAAAACGGAAAAAGCGGGATATACGCGTCGGAACGTGGAATGTTCGAACGTATATAAACCGGGCGCGATACAACCGGTCGTAGAAAATGCGAAACAATATAAAATGGACATCGTCGCGCTTTAGGAAGTCCGACTCCCACATCAAGTAATAGCAACCAACGGGTTTACACTGGCATGTGGAAGTAAGGATACACATAACCTCGAGACTGGCTTCATCATAAGTAATAAGATTACGCCCTATGTAAAAGATGTTAAATTTATTAATGACCGAATGTCGGTGCTAAAAATAAAGGGACCATGGTACAATTATGTATTTATAAATGTACACCACCCTACAGAGTCTACGGACGAAGAAACGAAGGACACATTTTACGAGACCCTAGAGGATGTATTCGATGGGATCTCATCATTCGATGCTAAAATCCTCCTCGGGGAACTCAATGCGAAATTTGGAAAGGAGACATCTTCCAACTAACTATAAGTAAAGAAAGCCTACACGACGTTTCAAATGATAATGCAATTCGAATTATCACATTCGCAGCGTCAAAAGTACCAGATCTGAAAAGCACGATGTTCAAGCACAAGCAAATCCATAAAGCCACATGGATATCACCCGATGGCGTAACGTGTAACCAAATAGACCACTTCCTCATAGACAAAAGATACCACTCGAATATCTTTGACGTAAGATCATATAGATGAGCAGATTGCGACTCCGATCATCGTCTAGTGATGGGCAAAATTAGGAGTCGGCTCACAGCAAACCCACATGGACAGTCACAGGAGACGAGCAAACAGTTCGACATTGATAAACTAAAAGACCTACGCAAATGGGCTGAACATCAAGACGAACTAACGAATAGATTTAGCATCGTAGAGAATGGGAGTAGCGAGGAAGAGGAAACCAATAATCTCGGCACTAAATGGATATCGATGAGAGACACAATCAATCAAACAGCCCAAAAGGTATTAGGACCTAAAAAAACAATTAAGCCCAGGCCTTGGTTTGATGATGAGTGCAGGGCAAAGATCGGACAACGTAAGCTCTAGAGTGATCCACTTAGAAAGACATGATGAAGTCAACGCAGAAAGATACACGACAATTCGGAAAGAGACAACGAGACTTTTTAAACGCAAAAAACGCGAATGGGAAAAGACTCGGATTGAAAAAATCCTAGAAAATGCCAGAGCAAAGAATATCAGAGGTATGCATGCCGATATAAATTCAATGAGAAATGGCTACCGAGGGAGAGCCAAAATAATCCGAGACACAACGGCTGTCTGGTGACAGAAACAAAAAATATCACGATAAGATGGAAGCAGCACTTTGAAAACCTGCTCAATGTGCGCACCTATCAACCACAAATGAACGCACCAGACGTACATACAGCCGAGCCTCAGATCCCAGAGCCCTCTTTTGACGAAGTTGTAGACGCAATAAACCGATTGAAAAACAACAAGGCTCCCGGAGTCGACTGCATACCGGCAGAGCTTGTGAAGCATGGATGAGAGGCAACTGCTCGAAAGATCCACCAACTGATTAAAACAATATGGGATAAGGAAGTCACTCCGGAAGAATGGAAAACCTCAATAGTCGGCCCCATTTTGAAAAAAAGACGACCGAACTGACTGCGTAAATAACAGAGGAATATCACTGCTCCCAACCACATACAAAATACTACAATACAAATGTTATACTGGCGAGAATCACACCGTACGCAGAAGAAATATTGGGAGACTACCAATGCGGATTCCGTAGGAACCGGTCAACAAGCGACCAAATGTTCACAATAAGGCAACTACTGGAAAAGAAGTGGGAATACGGAGAGACGGTTCACCAACTGTTCGTTGACTTCAAAAAAGCCTACGACTCAGTCGCAAGGCAAAGACTCTGCCATATTGCAGTGCAATCCTTTAACTACTTTGGGTCGATAGTATCAGCCGATAACAATATGGAAGAAGAAATACGCGAACGGCTGATCAAATCCAACAATGTCTACTATGGTCAATCAAGGCTCTTTAAGCCCCGAAATTTATCCAGAACATCCAAGCTACTACTGAACAAGACCATGGTCTTACCAGTACTCATGTATGGATCCGAGACCCGGGTGCTCAATAAAAGGCACTCTGAACTCTTAGTCGCGTTCGAGAGGAAGGTCTTAAGGAGAATTGTTGCTCCCACATGTGGGGGAGGACAATTCCGGAGGCGGTATAACCATGAGTTGTATGCGATCTACTTTGAAGCTAATGTTGTAAGAAAAATCAAGCTCGGTAGACTCCGGTGAGCGGGACACCTAGCTCGAATGAGCGACGAAGGGTCTGCCCGGAAAGTCTTTTGTGGCAGGATGTATGGAAGGAGACAGCGCGGCAGACCTTGTCTGCGGTGGAGGCATGGCGTAAACCAGGACGCCCAGAGCCTGGGAGTGTCAAACTGGATGACATCGGCTCGAAATCGGGACCGGTGTAGAGATTTGTTAAATAAGGCCAAGACCGAATCCCGTTTGTAGTGTCGATAATGATGATGTAGACAGATGTATTGGTTAATCGGGAATAACTCTCAACTCAATCTATTTTGTAAAAGATTGATCTATCAGTCTATCATCAAGCCGATCTGGATATACAGAATCCAATTAGGGGGCTGTACAAAGCAATCCAATAGAGAAATAATTCAACGAAGCCAGAACAAATTCCTTCGCATTATCACCAATGCGTACCGTTTGGTGACAAATCAGGAAATACGTGATGACCTAGAGATCAAATGGATTTATGAAGTAATCCAAGAATATGCTGTCAAACACGAAAGACGCCTACATAATTACACCAACGTAGAAGCTATTCAGCTCTTGGATATTACCCACGAATTAAGAGGGCCAAAACCAACGAAACCTAATGAATTAAGATGTTGAAATATAACATACTAAAATCGACTTGGGAGCTGAACACTGGTCCAGTAAGCTCTTATACGTTTTACTTAATTAAACTAAATCAAGTACAATTCAAACCTACATTGTTAAGATTGTACTACTCATATCCAATAAAGGATGTTATTAAAAACAAAATTGTAATGAAAAGATACACATTTAAGTACAAATAAGAACCCAAAAACGATGTCTAATATTCATTATTTCTATGAGTGAGCTTGCAAAACAAATTTTTACTAACAGCCCACATTTAGCCCTGCTGGGTGTTAGGCTCTGCTTGAGTTGATTACCATTGGTTTCCTTTTCTTCAGTAACGGATAGTTAATTTATTGTCACACTCTCAACGTTGTAAAGGTTTTTTTTTTTTTATAATTACGCATCAGAAACTTCTAGACTTTCTAGTTTATAATCAAGCTTTACAAAAGTTAAGAAAAAAAAAATTTGTGGAATGATATAAAATAATTCAATCTGAATTTCTTTATTTTTACAGCACTGCTTCAAAATATGATCAATAAATAAATTAACAAAAAACAAAACTGTAGTATGATAAATTTTGTGGAACTCGAAACAACTCAAGAACACCAATTCACTTACCTAGTTGGCTACACTCAACCGCATTAAGAGGAACCGAACTAACCGGTGGAACTGAAGGCACTTCATCAGAATCTGCATGTGTTAGAAATGTAAAAACAAGAAGGTACACTTTCATGTAAAGCTGTGAAAATTTTGAAGGTTTTTATTAATTTGAAATCCAGCCAAACGGTTTTAAAAGGCGGCCATGCACTTAGCATTTGATTTAACCAACACACCTACTTTGTAATGATGTAATATGTGGCGGAATTTGTTCTAAATGTATATGAACGTGATTAATGAATGAGTTTTAGCAAAACTTATAAACGATGGTAAGTTTAAGAGATGGCCTTATGTTAATGTTTAAAGCCCCCCCAGTAAGTGGCAAGTAAAACTTGTATATTATTTGGATAGTATTAACTTTAAAGTGCTGAGTATCACATTACTCCACTACTTTGATATTATTATTATACCATAAAATTGTTGGAACTACCATTTCGGAGAATCTAGTTTCTAATCAGCAAGAGCAAGTTGCAATACTTTACATTATGTGATTGGTGCGTCACGAATGTCTACTAATAAGGCGCCTCATAGATCTATATGAAAGCAGATGGGAGCTTTGTAGTAATTAACAAATAACTTAACCTTCGTTTTTTTAAAGGTTCTTTCGTAGCATATAATGCAATGCATTAAGATCGGTGTTTTATGGAGTGCAAATCATCATCGCTGACGTACCACGATCCGACGCTAACATCATTAGTAATAGTTGGGCTGGATGTAGGGTAGTTAATTGCGTTAAAATCGTGTTATTACATTTCTGTCTTAATTCGGTGACAAAACTTTTAGGATCGCCCATTTCATGTTATTAAAACATATTCGGATTGATTTAGCCGGCCTCTTACCGAATGAACTCATTCAGGAGATTTTGCCACCCGTGATGTACGAACTTCGTATTTAGATCATAATTTTATTTAGTATGAAACGAAACTTTTCAGTAATCACTCTGTGTAAACTTTAGTAAAGTAGTAAACAAGTGTCTTCACGTGTCCACAGCCTCGATTTAATAGCTTATGAATTCAGGTCCCACATTCAAGGTCTAATGAAAATAAAAGAAAAGTGGTGCGAAAAGTCGTGAATTTTTGTTGTTTTTGTTGTGTTATTTAAAATATTCATATTTGCGGTTCAAAACAAGATGGTCGACAATGCGAGTCGACTTGCACGAGAGAAATAACATCGGCACTACAAGCGGGATCCGGTCTTGGCCTTATTTAACAAATCTCTCCGCCGGTCCCGATTTCGAGCCGATATCATCCAGTTTGACACTCCTAGGCTCTAGGCGTCCTGGTTTACGCCATCCCTCCACCGCAGACAAGGTCTGCCACGCTGTCTCCTTCCATACATCCTGCCACAAAGGACTTTCCGGGCAGGCCCTTCTTCGCTCATTCGAGCTAGGTGTCCCGCTCACCGGAGTCTACCGAGCTTGATTTATCTTACAACATTAGCTTCAAGGTAGCTCGCGTGCAACTCATGGTTGTAGTGTCTCCGGAATCGTCCTCTCTCACATAAGGGGCCAACAATTATCCTTAAGACCTTCCTCTCGAACGCGACTAAGAGTTCAGAGTGCCTTTTATTGAGCACCCAGGTCTCCGATCCATACATGAGTATTGGCACGACCATGGTCTTGTTCAGTAGTAGCTTGGATGTTCTAGATAAATTTTGAGATTTAAAGAGCCTTGATAGACCATAGTAGACTTTGTTGGATTTGATCAGCCGTTCGCGTATTTCTTCTTCCATATTGTTATCGGCTGCTATTATTGACCCACGGTAGTTAAAGGATTGCACTACCCTGATAGTTTGACCAAAGTTAGGTCTTCTCTTCGCAGAAGTTGCCACCATGTACTTAGTTTTCCCCTCATTCATGTGCAGTCCCAGTTTTTGTGCCGCCTACTCGATCTGGGTAAAGGTGTCCTGTACAGCCGAATGGGATATACCGATGATGTCGATGTCATCTGCGTAGGCAAGTATCTGGGTGACAATAGTCCCTCTAATTGTGACACCAGAGTCACGGATTGCTTTCTCCAACGCTAGGTTGAAGAGGAGGCTGGCCAGACGGTCCCTTGTCGGAGTCGATTAAAAATATTTATTGGTTTGGACAGCAATCCCGCTCATTTTACTTGACTAGTTACGTTGGTCATGGTCCACCTACAAAGTCGTATCAATTTGTTTGGAATGCCGAACTCTTTCATGGCATTATATAGTTCTGCCCTAGTTATACTGTCGTAGGCGGCCATAAAGTCTATAAATATATGATATAATGGAATCGTAAATTCCAGATATTCTTCCATCTCCTGTCTAAGGGTTAACATCTAATTAGTCGCTGATTTGCCTAGGATAAAGCCACACTGATATTGACCAATGATGACTTCAGTGTATGGGGCTATCCGATCTTGTAGGATAGACGAGAGTATCTTATAGGCGGTACTCAGCAATGTTATACCCCTATAGTTGCTGCACAGTGTGATATCTCCTTTCTTATGTATGGGGCAAATTATACCACCACGACAATTTTCCGGCATCTCCTCTTGCTTCCATACGTGCACCACGATCTCATGAATTGCGTGGTGTAACGCTGTCGCTCCTTGTTTGATCAGCTCAGCTGGTATGCCATCAGCCCCGGGGTCTTTATCTGATTTGAGCTGTCTTACGGCATTTGCTGTTTTCTCAATACTTGGTGGCGGCAGCATTAGGTCTTGATCTTGCTTTGTTGGAGCCTCCAATTCTTCTGTGAGCTGATCATTTAGCGCTTCATTTAACTGCACTTCCCATCGCTCCAGAATGCCTTCAGGATCGATGATGAGATTACCCTCTTTGTCCTTGCAGTAAGTGCAGCGTGGTGTGTACCGCGTCATACTGCGGATTATTTGGTAGAACTTCCGCACCTGGTGTGGACCTCGCTCTCTACTTTTCTCTATTTCACAGACAAGGTTTTTTTCCCAGGCACTTTTCTTTTGTCTGTGAAGCCTTTTTTTTAGATCTTTTCAGCTCTTTCCATTTCTCCCCACATACCCGCATCCTATGAGACTGCTGTATTGCCCGGTATGCAGCAGTTTTACGTTCAGCCGCTAGTTTGCAGTCATCATCAAACCAGTCGCGCCGATCTCTACGATTACTGCCTAAGATGGAGTTGGCAGTTCTAATGACAGTATTCTTAAGGCGTGTCCATTTCTCTTCTAAGCCCGGCATTCTGGCCCCACGACCTACTCTCCCTCCGTCGAGCTCTTCGAGGGTGAGTCTTAGCGCATGACCAAAGGTGTTACTGGTATTCTCATTGCGTAAGGCGGCCGTGGTGATATGAACCTGTTCCGCGGATGCAATACGTCTCCGTAAAGCAATCCGCGCTCGGAAAACTGTACCAACAATATAGTAATCCGAGGCGACGTTCGCACCTCGGTACGTTCGCACCTCGGTACGTTCGTACCGTCATCAGGCTCGAGGAGTGGCGGCGATCTATCAACACGTGGTCAATTTGGTTGCGAGTGACTCCATCAGGGGATACCCAGGTGGGTTTGTGGATATCTTTACGTGGAAACCTGGTACTTGCAACGACTAAGCTTTCCAATGCTGCCAGCTCGTTGACTCGTAGTCCATTGCCATTAGTGTTCTCATGCAAACTATGGGAGCCTGCGTAGTGCTTGAAAACCGGCTCCCTACCTATTTTCGCTTTCAAATCACTAAGAACGATGTTCACATCGTATCTTGGGCAGGCATTGAGGGTCCGTTCGACGTTCTGGTAGTATTCTTCTTTTTCGTCGTCAGGGGACTCCTCTGTAGGTCCGTGAACGTTTATGAGGTTTATGCTCTTAAACTTGCCTCTCACGCAAAGAGTGCATAGTATTTCGTTTATTGCATTAAAGCCGATATCGGCAGGCTTCGGTTTTTGGTTGACTAGGAAGCCTACCCCGAGTACACGGTGGAAAACTCATACGAATGCATTAGTAATAAGAAATGATGTGTGGCACTAAGTAAGTGCATAAAAATGTATTCTGGAGCAAGTGAACCAGACGGTGCTACTGTCGCAGATTAGGGCCAACGTCACAGCAAAGTAATATCCGACATAATCCTCGGGACTTCTCTCATAGGACTAAACAGGTTAAGGACCGTTTAACACAAAAACAAGTATGGCGAAAATTACAGACATACAAAACAAAGCATACCATACGCGCAGAAAATTTACTGAAACGAATTGTACTTCAAAGGAAAAACAAGAGAGATTGCGTTCGCGATCATCTTCGAAGATTTTTCGACGTCATTAACTCAGATTTACTCCGATACACGACGGCTTTGTGGTGCGTCTGCTAGTCTACATAAGCTCAGAGGAACTCCAACTCTTTAACTAGCAAAAAGGATTTATAATGCCGCGTGTGTACGTCGCACGATACATAATGGCGTACGGTCTATGGCTCTATGTCGTGCGTATTAACGAGTCTTCCGCTGCAAACCCAACCGGTTTGATGATCCATTTGCTACGTGAACGAATCCAACAGCCAGCATCGCCAGTAGCATTAAACAAATTTCACGATCCTCTTTGAGTCAGTCTCATTTTTAAGTACTTCTTCTTTCA
Source organism: Microdon myrmicae (assembly GCA_963931805.1). Classification (NCBI taxonomy): domain Eukaryota; kingdom Metazoa; phylum Arthropoda; class Insecta; order Diptera; family Syrphidae; genus Microdon; species Microdon myrmicae. The sequence continues at coordinate 112,485,678 of OZ007496.1, forward strand.
TGCCATGAGAAATGACACCATGTACTACAAAACGAGAAAGGTTGTTCCCATATATTAATACATTATCCGGGATTCATCTTCATATCAAAGATTGAAGAATAACAACTACCAACGGGCAGAGTGATAGCATTGGCACAAGTTGGCGTGCAGCTGTACGTGTGCACCAGTTGATCGGTGTCCGGGCTGCGTGCATACGGCGAAAGGGCAAGCAGTAACAACTCTGAAGATTGTGTCTGCCTGCACATGACGACCAAACAACAGGAAGAAAAATAAAGACCTTCCCTCGTTCGTCCGTAGTTAGAATTCAATGGAGATACAACAGCTAACGGAAAGATTCAAGAACTAATATCCGTGTTATAAAGTGGAGGATTAAGGTATGATAAAGATCATCCTGCTCACACTTTTAATTTTGTAGTGACTGCTCTAAACTCAAGTAATTAATTTTAATTTGATAAGTTATTTGAATTGATAATTTGTTGTTTTATTAAATATCGAATACAAATATGTTATAACAATGAAAAGAAATATGTTTAGGGGGTGATTGTGTTGATAAGCTAATAACCTTGCCCGGTAAAACAAATCATTACGGAAAATTTAACAAGCCCCGGACTTGCTAAATAAGGCCAAGACCGGATTCCGGCTGTAGTGCCGATGATGATGATGTGTTGATAAGCGTATCTGATTAGAAACATCCCGATATTCTGTTGTCGATATTACCGATATCACGGGCGAATTTAGACAACTTTTATATAATAATCAAGTGACGTAAAGTTCTCATGTCCAAAGATGCTATACATGAAAATCGTCGCGAAAAGTGCCGGGTGATCGGTAAGCGTATCTGATCACGAGCATCCTGGCAATGTACTCTCGATATTACCGATATCACGGCCGAATTTAGACAGCTTTTGTATAACAACCAAGTGACGTAGAGTTCTCATGTCACAAAATGCTTTACATGAAAATCGTCGCGAAAAGTGACACATGATCGAATAATAAATAAACAGCAAATGGAAGTTGGTATTATAATAATTCTACAAAAAAACCACAAAATCACATGTAAAGCTGAATACCTATTCGCCCGGCAAAAGGGGGCCATACAGCCTACTGTCTTTTTCTCCACGGGCCGCATTCCTTTACGAATCGACCATGTCTGTGCAGCTCTTGAAGGACCCTAATTATTTAATCGAATTTTTGGCAATCCATTTGCCGGGTACGCAAAAGTCGCTAGGTGCCGACAACCACCAAAAATTCCATGCGATAACAAACAATTTGAAGAATCTTTCCTTAAATGCCAATTAGGTTTCTTTTAGGGAAAGGCCTGGGGGGGTGCTCTATACCACATGGAGAACCTACCCACAATTCAAACCTTATCCGACCGCTTTCAGCGTGTGATTTCAATCCTTATTCCTCCTACAAGCTATTCCACCTGCTAAACATGTTTTCCAAAAGGACGCATAGCTAAGCTCATCATTCTATGCAGATAATGCATAATTGAGTTTAGTTACCTTTTCGCCATGCGTCAACTCCATTTCGCTAACCCATGAGATTCCTACCGGAAATCGCATCATGTCGGTTAGCAACGGCATAGTCTGTCCAAACGACGCGGTTGCATAATCATGCAATCGCTGGGGAAATTATCAAAGTATTTAATTTAGTTCCCACGGTCAGAATTCCCTAACCGATTCGTCGTCCTATTCACTTTCCCCAGGCACTCCATTCGCTGGGGATCAATAATCTCTTTTTACAGGTGAATAGCTACAAAACATTTTCCTCTCCTTCACATTTTTATCTTCCCCGGGTTCATTGCACTCTGAGATCACCACAGTCATCACACTAGGTCAGTGGTGCAAGCACACAAGCTAAGTCAACCCCGAAGTGATTGCGCTCTCTCTTTTGTTCTTTCCATCTTTCGCATGCCCAGCGACTGTCGAATAATGTGCAAGTATTTATTCACCTCGCTGAGAGATGTAACTAAATGGAGTCATGAGAGAGCGCGATGAGGATTGGCTAATAGCCGTGCAAAGCCCAAATTCCAAATTTCATCCCTAATTGGGAGCAGTCAGATATCAACTACTGGAGTGTGCACACACGTTTTTGTTCGAGTCGTGGGTTGAGATGTTCTTTGTCCGTTTTAAAAATCCGTCAAGCCGATCTTTCACCCATTACCATAAAGAACCCTGTGCGCTATAATAAATTAGTTTCTAATATGAAATCAATATTGTGCCAGACAATCAGAAGGTTGCGTGTTCATATCATGTTGGGGTCACCAATGTCGGGGATTCAAGTGAATCAAGTGTCCGTGTATTGGCACAACAACTTAAACTCCCACAAGGCTAGGAACAGAAAGATACACAGTCAAAAAAAAAAAAAAAACACTGTTCCTGCAATGGGAAATTCGGACGAATTAAATGTAAACGGTAATTTCTTTTTATTGAATAGTGTTACACACTAACTATACTATCAACATTTTTCAATATAAGCTCAATATAGGCGTGATCTACACACTTTTTCCGTCGATTTAATATCCCTTGTTTGTAGAAAGATTTTGGGCGAGATGTTCGCCATGCAGGTGTGTTCCTCGATTTCGTCATTACTTTCGATTTTTTTTCCTCCAAGTGATTCCTTCGAGGGTGCGAACAAAAAATAGTCACAGGGAGACAGGTCTGAGCTATAAGGAAAGTGTTTGTGGGTTTCCCAGCCCATTTATTCCAATGTATTCCCGGTCAAGGTCGCACGCAGTGTCAACCCTGGTGTTGTCACGAAGAAGGATGGGAAGGACATACCTCGTCTTTTGTGCCGATAGGCGGATTTTGCCGACTGTAACAACTGACAGTAGTAAGCTGCATTCACTGTTCGTTGTTCGTGAAGAAAATCAATCATTAAAACTTCCTTTAAGTTGAAAAAAACCGATGTAAGAACTTTTCCGGCTGTGGAACGAGTTTTGGTCTTCGCGACTTCTTACTTGGCATTTTCGTCTCGGGAGTATAATTATGTAGAGGGATGGAAGCGGACATACAGGGTAAGTCTGTGCTTTCAACCCAGCGAAGGCCAGGATGATTCTTGTCCCTATTCAATCCAAGTTGACATGCAGTCTCCACGTCACACACCCGGATAGCTGCTTTGGCGCCCACCAATGCATACAGCGACATCCTGAGAAAGGTTGGCGCAAGGCTAATAACCTTGCCCGTAAAAACAAATTTTTATGGACAATTTAACAAGCCTCGGATAAGGACCGGCTACCGATGGAGAGACTTGCTAAATAAGGCCAAGACCGGATTCCGGTTGTAGTGCCGATGATGATGATGGTGCTGAGCACAATGATGTACCCACGTCTCATCACATGTGACGATACGAATCCCCACCTTCTTGTCGAAATCGATCCAGAAGTCTTCCAGTGATCTCTGACCTGACCTGTTTTTGATTTACGATCAATAACTTCGGCACCCATCGGGCAGTAATTTTTTTGAAGCTAAGATCATCAGTAATAATGGATTGAACACTTCCATAGCTGATACCCACTTCTGATGATATTTCTCGCACAGTTAAGCAGTGATTACTTTCATTAAGCTCTCGAATGTAGCGGATGCTGTCATCTGTACGACTTGTCTTTTGGCGTCGATAATGACATTCGTTTCCGATACGTTCTCGCCCACTTTTAAATTCTCTAGCCCACGTATACACACGAGTTTGAGACAGTGTATCATCACCGAACTGTGTCTTCAACCGAGAAAAATGTCCGAGTGTTTAACGGCTTCATTTGTCAAACATTTTATAATGATCCGTTGCGCAACAGACGTACGTACCTCTTGCTCGCTCATTGTTGTACTCACTACAAAGTCGAGCGCGACCCTTGGCCAAGCCGCTTCACTTTATCTCCATAAACCAAACAATAGCCACGCACAACATTATCTAGTTCACAACTTGTTGCTAGGCAAAAAAAGTAAAATTGCCGTTTTTATTGGATTTGTGGCAACTCTAACAACAGATACACACAATTCACAAGCAGAAATAGTGAAGAACACGAACAAAAAAATCGAATAAGAAAAATACATCAGAACCGTATACCAAGCGATAAATAAAAATAATTCACATCAGTGGAAATCAAATTCTAAACACGGTCAGTAGCCTGGTGTGTAACGCTTAGGTAAAATTTTTTTCGTGATTCGAGCTGTCATAGCGTCGGTTCGAATCACACGATCTTCTTCACTATTATTTTCAACACGCTATAGATTCACCCTCGTGCAACCCAATCAAGATCTCTTTGGCCACACGGAAAGCATCGTTTGCGTCCACGTCTATGGGTGGATCCGCACACTATCTCTAGCAATAGGATGGATGCAAAAGGAAAGATAGGATGTGATCACCTGGAAAAGAGAGAACATCTGGAAGGGAGAGGATGAGAAAGGAAAGCAAGGGGATACAGCCAATGGTTGAATTTCTTCCTACCGGAAGAGATTCTTCAGTCGAAAACGGAAGGCCAAAGATGTTGCCACAGTTAAAATCGATAACCGATCGTAAAAATTCAACATGGAAAAAATCCTATGACGTTCACTAGATTATGGGCTATATTTTAAAAACCTTTTTGGTTTTTTCATTTCATGGGATCACTCTGGAGTTTCAAATAGTCCGCCATATAAGAGCCCCTCTTTGATATGGTAAGGTCTGCTTACTGCTCTGGTTCGACGCGGTGTCAGAGAAGCGCCGTTATAATACAGCCGGTATACCCCTGGCTGCAAACCATCCAATGTGCACGGTGTCGCGTAACACCCTGGATTAGGGGCGGTAGATCTTTGTGTGTTACTCCTCGCTAGCCTGTCTGACATGGGTGGCCCTACTGGAAGCGTATGCTTCCGTCAGCATAGCCTGAGTAATTCACCGTAGTTTAAGCCCCCGCACCACGTCAAGGTTTCTACCAAGCCAAGGTTTGAGGAGATTGGATCAGATGGTCGGGCGTGGAAGGAGAGTGCACAGGACATGGAACGATGGCGGAGTCGAGTTAGTGAGGTTATGAACTTCCGGATTCCTACAGGCCAATAAATAATAAATAATAAATAATAATTTTTGGTTTTTTGTTCCAGACTAAAAATGTTGACCTGTAGCAATCCGCCTATGTCGACAGTCCGTGATTGTTTTTCCTCGCGTGCGCTGCTGTACCGCCATCTTGTATCGTGAAATTAAAATAAGGCATGTTTTTTTTTTTTTTTTAGTTAGAGACCAGTTACTTTCATATGCGGCACAAGGCTAATAACCTTACCTGGAAAAACACATTATTATGGACAAATTAACAAGTCTTTGATAAGGACCGGATAACGGTGGAGAGACTTGCCAAATAAGGCCAAGACCGGATCCCAGTTGTAGTGCCGATGATGATGATGATGATGATACCATCATCCCATTATAACACTATATAACACTATTAATACTATTTGAGAATTGTTATAGGTTCCTGATTTCCCGCTTTGCTCGTGGGTATATTTTGCATAACTTTCTGTAGAAAGACGAATAAGAACGAGAACATAATGAATTCGAATATGCACACAGCTGCACTGTGGATATACCTATATACCACATGTATTTGCTAGTTGCGAACATTAGGTATAACATTACATATTGCGAATTTCAAGTACTAAACACTACACACTCTAAGTGAAATAAACATAAGGCGGATCCTGAAGGAAGTGCTTATTAAGAATAGTGCCTTTTCAAAGTGCTATAAAAGAGAACCTTTAAATTTAACAGCGGTGGCCTTCCTGGCCGGCTTCTTTGTCGAATCGCCTCCATTTTCTGGAACATAACGAGCTTTAGGACGGTGCATTGTGGGGTCAAACTTTTGGTTGGCAAAGAAATCATATTTGGGCTTCAAGATGGATGTAACTGTGGCCGGCTTCGTCATCTTCGGTTTAGGTTTCGGTGGAGAGATTGACCGCGATCGATATGTGGTTCCAAGTTGCTTTGCAATCTTGTTTGGGAGAGAATCGGCACGGTTGAACTTTTTTGGTTGATAGGGAGTGGAGCGAATGTCGTTATCTACCGGCTTAGGATATTTGTGGGCGACCCAACTAGCAGTTAAGTGGGTGGATATGTCTCGTAGTTCAGGACTTGAAGTACCGAGCGGACGTTCTGGCGAAGCTTCTCTTTCCGGTGATGTTTCAAAGAGAGAGCGAATGCGTTCCACTTCACCTGATGATGGTAGGTCGGATTTCTGTCGCTCTGGACTGGGGCTACATGATTTCATCATTTCTTGTTTTAAAGTAGCGGTTTTACTGATAATATCGATGTGCGGCATGAGTCGAGTCTCTTTTCGCAGTGGCATCCGTTGGATTGGAGATCCTGGTTTACGAAAACGGCTACGTCCACGGCTTGTTGAATTGCGTGCTTCAAATTTTCGCGCGATCCATGCGACATCAGTGGCACTACATTCTTGTGGTGCTCTTTGTAAGGTGTTTTTTGATCCTTTCTTGTTAATTTCAGGATCGCTGCGCACCTTTCGCAGCTGGCTAAGCCCTAAAAAATGATTCATTCGTTTGGGTCGTCCAAGGCTTTCAAATTTGTCCTTAATCTTACGCACCTCGCCGGTGCTAACGCGCTGAAGAAAAGAGGATTCTGTGGATTGCGGCGATATGCTTCGAGAACGAAACATGGTTTCAATATCTTCAATACCGTCAGGATGAGAAGCAGTTACGGTTACGGAGGTAGAACAATGTGGATCTTCACTTGTTGTGTTGAATATATCCTCATTGGGCGGTGGAGGTGGAAGTGGCAAGGAAAAATTTACTCGAGACGCCTCTCGCTCACCAAACAGGTCTTTGAGATCGGTAACTGAGGAAGATAGGTCGTGATGGTGAGATTGAGCTCGTGTTTTAACCTTTTCTTCAACTATTCGCATAACTTCATCTTCATCGGGCGAGGAATCTTCTCGAGCATGATATATCGTTTTGACGGGCTCCTCGAATTTACGCCCTTCAAAGTATTGGATTTTTTTCGCAATGGGATCTTCATCTTTTTCTTTGGCATCTATTGGAAGGCCAGTAGCAGGGCTCTCGCTCAGGTCGTCCTTTGTGATTTTCCTTTTGGGTTTGGAAGGCGTCGCCCTTTTAGTGTCCGATAATTGTTTTGGCAGCGGTGGTGGCGGTGGTGGTGGAATATCGGGTAAGGTAATTTTTGCGTTTTCTGCAGCTATGGCACCTCTGGTTTCTCGGGCTAACAACACGGGTGAAACCGGCCGTGCTCTCGTTTGGAATTCACGGCAAACCGTTTCGGAGGTTTTTCTTCTATCGGACTCGTTGGGCTCAGCTTCGAATTTCCGGACCTCGCGTGATATCCTTTCGAATGTCTTGCTTTGAATAGGCTTAGCAACGCCCTCTTTTCGTCTCAATACGGGACCGATTAGTTCGTCTTTTGTTATTGTGGAATTGCAGCGTACTTTAAGGGCCGATGGTGGGGCATTTTTGTCAACCGTAATGACGTATTCCTCGCTAACTTCCGGCTTACGCCGCGGCTCTGACACGCTGTATATTTCGTTTAGTTGTTTGGTGATTTTATCGACTTGATCTTTGGATAGAGTACTTATGAGGCGACTGTGCGCTGACAATAGTTTGTCAGAGGTCGGTTCTGGCTTTGACTTTGTTACTCCGAAAGATCCGATTTCGGGATTATATTTAATTTCCATTGTTGATGCCAAGTCAGCTACGGAGCTTCCTCTCCACAGCGGCTTGTAAGTATCCTTCTGGGATTCGATGTCGAATTTTTTCGACTCGGTCGGCCACTCCTCGTAAACCTTCCTCTCAAAGCTATCTCTTAGATCTTCTACTGATTTATCCTTTGACCTCAAGCTTAAATCTTTGATTTGCGACCATTTGACATCGTCCACATCCTTTGTCCGAAAGAGAAGATCTTTTTCTTTTTGTTCCTCTTTCAATTTTCCTACGAGGTACTTTAGCTCACGTTCTGCGCGTTCATGGGAACGTATCTTCCTCCATTCTTCGAAGGCGATTTCTTCGCCCTCCTTACGAATAGGCTTGATACTTGTATCCGAGGTGGCTCTTTCTAACTGCCCCACACGTTCTAGCGTATTATAGAACCGATTCAAGTCAATAAACCGTTCGGAGTTTTTGAAATGGCAGTGCGGGCTGTGTCTCTCAATGTATTCCAAAGAATTTGCGCTATGTGATAGGTCTAGGCAATGGTAGAGACCACGTTTGTCACGATCATCAGCCCCAAGGCTACTTGCTCGAGGAATCTTTAATCCGTCAGTGCGCTGACTATCGCGAAAACTTTGAATACGACGGCGGGAGGGTGAACGCATTTCACGGGTTTGCTGAATGCGAATTTCTCGAGTTGGTGAAAATTTTCTTGGAAATACTGGTGCAGGAGATTCTGGTCTGGCAATGTCGTTGGCCTTCTTGATGACAGGTCGCGGTTCACTACGGCTACGCTGTTCGTATTGCCATACTAAATCTTCGGTTCTTCCAGGGAAGTCCCCAAATTCGGATTCTTCCTCATCACTGGGGTAGTGTTCCATGGACTCATATTCTTCGACTAATGGCACTCGTCTTGGTGGACTTAGACTACGATATTGTTGACAGGTTGCATACTTTCTTTCCGCTGGTGACTTTTTTAGGGGTAGTGACATGGTGTTCCATTGCTTTGCTCTTTGGGGACTAATCGCCTTGTAATGCGTTTCGATTGGTCGCTTTTTGGGCGAAGGTTCTTTCACAAGGAGGCTCGTGAAGAAGTGGTCGGTGCGAATGACCTTCTGCTGACTGGGGATAGCCTTAGTGATCTTGTCTTTTATTTCGGGACTTTCCTTCACTTTTCTTAACACATTACTGTCGCTTTTACTCGAGCTAATCGTAATGGGTTTTCGAATAACCTTGTCGCCTTTTGCTGGTGATGGTGACTTGGCAATTGTCATCGGCTGTTTTCCGATGACTTTAGTCTTTGAAGCAGTCGAATCTACAGAGAATGTTGAATTGGTTCTTGCAAGACTGACCGTTGAGCTGGTTTTGGTTATAGATTTTGAAATTCCTTGATCTGCAGGTTTACAGAGCTGAACTTTAGGTTTTTGTATTAACGAGGATCTGGGGTCTTTCCTGTTCGGACTTAGTATCCTACGGATCGCATGGGTCGAAATATAAGTGGAAGACGCCGACCTTGTTGGGGAGAGAACTCGCGGCGCCGACTTACTTCTTCCAATTGGATAAACATATGAGCGGACTGCTTGTTTAACCTGGTCTGGACTTTTAAGCCTTGGATCGCGGAGGATGTTGGTGCTTGCTGTGAAATCAGTTCTCACCGTTGGCATGGTTTCTTCAATGCGTTTCTTTTCTTCAGCAAAGGATCGTTCTTTTGAAATGCTTCTTCCAAAAGCGACTGGACTTCGACTAGTCGTTCGAAGTGTGGATAATTTCATAGGACTTCTTACTGGGCTATATGAACTCAAGCGGATCATTTGTTGTTTTCGCGACAATCGCCCGTCTTTAGTTAAGTTATCTTTCGGAGCTGTTGAAATACCAAGAACAGCACCAACCGATTTCGATCGCATTAGATTCTCGGACGATTTTGATGTTTTATGCGTGGAAGTACACTTGGATGGTTTGGTTATGGGTGGCGAAAGGCAAGTTTTCGTTTGAAAGCATGCCTCGTGACGGGTAGAATTGGCTGAAGTTGGTCTTTTTAATTCACTAGAAGGCAGTTTTGTCACCAAGCTTGTACTACGAGTATGAGATGATTTGCGATGAGGTGGTGATGGCGCTTGAGTCATGGGAATGAACGATGGCACATGTTTAGGGTATGAAGCAAACATATCGATAGGACGTGTTAAGTTCGATATGGGATAACAATTGTATTCGCGTTGCATTGCGTGTGTCGATTTAGATTTCTTGAGCATAGAATCTCCGCTATGCACTCGAATCTTTGTCAGTGTAGAAGTAACTGGTAGATATTCGAAAATTGTTTCTGGAAAATAAAATCAAATGAGTTTTAGGTAGAAATCTATGTCACAGTTGTTGCAAACTTGGTGAATCACTCGGTGCATACCATTTGCTTTGTTGGTGTAAATAACATTTGTGTGGCCAACAATTGCCTTCGATAACACTCTGTGGATCTTAATGTAGATTAAAGAAAACTCACTATGTTACTATTGTGCAGTGACAGTTTCAATGTTTAACAATTTGCGACACACACATGATTTTGCTTTATGTGCATACATTTTATACATTGGCCAAGAGTTCAAGATACTAGTGTAAATAGATATTCCACTACTAAACACAGCTAACTATCTTTTTAAAGAATAAAAATATGGTGGAATTGAGTACTGCACTGTTTTAGTTATAATAATTAAATTGTATGGAAAGTAGACCGAATAGAAAGGGAGGCACACTGGTATAACTTTGACAAAATTCTTTATGTAGATCATAACTTGAAGACGATTGCAAGTTTTTCTCCAACTACCGATCTAAGGACTACAATTGCGCTCAAGTTGCATGAAAGTTTGACTCGATAGAAAGTGAAGGTACAGTTTTGGTTTCTCAATATCGATCGCTTCAAGGTGGTTGGAAAGATAGATCTCCCACTGTTAGACCCGCTTAAATTAAAAGGTATGCTCGAGTCAGTAAGTTGTTCGTCTAGAGAGTGCGTGTACATCTTTTAAAAGCAGTCGATGTTTATCAGTTGTTTTTTAATAGTCGTTGACAGTGGAAGAGTCAGTGAGAGCCGTTGTTTAGAGTCGGCAAATTAGAGTAGTCCGATTTTAATCGAAAAAACCAAGTTTAAATAATTTGCCCTTATGTGGTAACTGCATTAAATTTATTTAAACAATCGTAAATAAATGATCAGTGTTAATGAAAAAAAAACCTATGACTTTTTTTTGCGAATGGAAAAAGGCTCACGATCAATCGCCCTTGTCCTCGACAATGATCCAGAACTAAGTGGTGCTTAACAAAATGCACACAAAACCGTCGAAGGAAGTACCCAGCCGCCGAAGTAAGTACATCATCGCCACTTTTTCCAACTGCAGCCGAACAACCGTAAGTACCCCTTCATTTCCTTCTATTATTTATATTGTGCAACAGATACTTGTGGGACAGATCCATTCTTTCTAATCTCCTTCTCCCCCACCAGCGGTTCTCAAGAGCAGTAATCTGGGTCCCCTCGTATTTATTCTAACAATTAACGATATAGCCCCTTGTATCAAGCACTCTTCTATATCTCTTCACGCCGATGATACTAAACTTTATAAGACTGGGCTCTCCTCTTGATCTCGCTTTTCTTTAAACTGACCTCGATAGCTTTTCGGTTTGGTGTAAAAAAACTGCCTCAAGCTAAACACCCTGAAATGTCACTTGATCACCTCCTCACGGAGTGCTTTTATTCCCCATCGCGGTCCTATTCCTTACTTAACCAACCGATAACATCCGTTCAATCGACCTGGACATCTCATATGACAAGGAGCTTAATTTCCTTTTACATATTAATGGCATGATCCTTAAGGCCAATTCTGCTCTTGGTTTTGTGAACCGCTTGTCGAGGGAATTCCGGAAACCGCCCTCTTCTAGAATATGCTAGTCAGGTCTGGTCCCCTTATCATATGTTCACATTCACATTCGAAGGCATTCAACGTTGCTTTTTACGTTTTGCCTTCGGGGATTGAATTGTGAAAGCCTCTGATCCTACCTCCATACACAAGTCGTCTCCATCCAATTAAACTCAACACAAGCGTAGAAATCATGACGACATTCTCTTTATCCGCTGTGTTATCGCAAGTCCGATCAATTGCCCAAGCCTGCTCTCTTCCATCTCATTTCACACTTATCCCCACAACTTGTGGAATGTACGTGTCTTCTACTTCCTCGCCTGTTATGTAATTGAATTCGTTTAATTATTACCCCTTATAATAATTAACATCTCGTGTCTGCACATGTATATCCTTTCCTTCCCCAATACCCAAAACATCACTTTCCCATTACAATAGAATATTCCCATATACAATAGTTAAATAATTAAAATAAATTAAGACCCCTATTTAAAACCCACAATCATATTGCACATAGCCATATTCTCCCTATTAGCCATAGTCTCGGCTTCCTAATTCCGTTTCCCCGAAATAACAATCGTGGAAGCGGAACAAAAAAGGATATTACAAAGAACGACACGAGATTTCCTTGACTTTGCAAATAAATGCAAGAAAGTAAGCACGGGAAAGCTTAGACAAAAGGCAGCCGAACGGGAAACCGGACCACAGGGACCTAACAAGGTCGATACTGTGGTCGGAAAAAACCCGAAGACCCTACCCACACAGGGGAAGGGCTGCGAAAACCTGTCAGGCGCCAGTTACCCCAACAAGCAGGCAATAACCCGAAAGCCAAAAGGTGGCAAAGAAGGGGACGATTCGGTAGAAGCCTGCCAATAAACCCTTCGGACGATAATTGGGCTCCCCATAAAAATTCGGGAGGAGGTAATCATATTACCTAAAGAAGTACAATCGGGGATTTTACTCCCAAATTGTATTTTGAAAAGGGCGAAGAGTGCCCAAATAGAGGCACTCAATATCTTAGATTACCCCCAGACCATTGACCGGATAATGGTGGAGTTGCTTCCAACAAAGGACTATGCCTTCTTTCCTTTGGAAAACCGGGAGAATATACAGACCGGTAAGCGAGTTAATACGTCAGCGAGAATTAACTTGAACAATAAATCAAGTCATCGCGTATCCGCGATAAACCCTTCGGAGGTAGAAAACCTCCAGTTTATAAGACACCTTTTCTCGGAAGGTGAGTTGCCTAAAGAATCAATAAAAGATTCGAGATTGACCCAATTGCAAGAGGAACTCCACTTACGAAAAAACCTAAGTCCTGAAGAGTGTCAATCGGTAGTGGAAATATGTGAGGAGTTTAACGACATATTCCACTTAAAAGGCGACCACCTGACATAAACCAATGCGATAACGCATGAATTGTCTATGGTACAGGACCAAGCACCTATAAACCAAAGACCATACCGTCTGCCTGAGTGCAAAAAAGAGGTAATTAACGAGCAAGTTCGGGAAATGCTAGAGAATGACATCATTCAGCCTAGCAAAAGTCCGTGGAACTCACACCTCCTAGTAGTTCCCAAAAAAGCGGGCCCCGATGGAAAAGCCCGATGGAGAGTAGTTGTCGATTTCAGGAAACTGAACGACAAAACCATCGGGGATGCGTACCCTCTCCTTAGAATAGAGGATATTTTAGACCAACTCGGTCACTCACGCTACATTTCCACGCTTGATTTAGCCATCAAGTCCTAGTCGATCAGTAGGATCGCGACAAGACAGCCTTCAGCACTAATTACGGGCATTATGAGTTCCGACGTATGCCATTCGGGCTAAAGGGAGCCCCGGCTACGTTCCAGAGACTCATGAACCATGTCCTAACTGGGTTGCAAGGTATCGAATGCTTTGTATATCTGGACGACATTGTCATCTATGGGAAAAACCTAGAGAACCATAATGACAAACTCCAGAAGGTATTCGAACAATTGAGATATCACAATCTCAAATTGCAACCCGAAAAATGTAGATTTTTACACAAAGAAGTAGTCTACCTCGGACATGTTTGTTCTGAAAAGGGGGCAATGCCAAATCCCGACACGACAGCTAGTGTCAGAGATTTCCCCATTCCCAAGACGGTAAAGAACGTCCAAGCATTTCTAGGACTGGCAAACTATTATCGAAAATTTGTTCCAAATTTCTCGAGGATAGTGCGCCCCTTAACAAATTTGTTAAGGAAGGACGTGACATTTACCTGGTCAGACAAATGCCAACAAGCATTTGATAAAGTAAAAGGATTATTGGTTTCGCCGCCAATATTAATCTATCCAGATTTCACCAAAGCTTTTAATCTGACTACGGATGCGAGCAGCGAAGCACTTGGTGCCGTGCTATCGCAAGGGGAAATAGGCAAAGATCAGCCTATAGCTTATGCAAGTCGGGCCTTAAATTAAGCGGAAAGAAATTACGCCACCATTGAGAGGGAGTTCCTAGCCATTGTAAGAGCGACTAGAAATTTCCCTTGTTATTTACAAGGGCGAAGGTTCGCCGTATACACGGATCATAAGCCACTGAAGGGAGTTTTTAACGTGAAAGACCCCACGTCACGTTTAACCAAATTCCATCACAAATTATCGGAGTTTGATTACCAAATAGAGTACAAACCCGGTAAATATAACACCCATGCGGATGCTTTGAGCCGCATCCCGCAAGGTTGTGATGAGACTCCCAAACTACAGAGATGCAATGTAGCAACACGCGCCCAAGCAAAAAAGCTAAGGGAAAGCGAAGGATCCCAGGGAAGTGAAACAAATGACGAGTCTGATCTACCAGAGAATCCCATTCCGTCCTGCACGGAAAAAGGAATGGAGATAACAAAACCTGAGGATATCCAGTTACTGCTACGGGATTACCATGATCCTCCTTTGGGCGGACACCAAGGAGTGATAAAAACCTATAACAAGATTCGTAGGAACTTTTGGTGGAAGAACATGATGCGCGACATAAAGTCAACATTAAGAAATGTAAGGATTGTCAAACCATGAAATCTTCCCCAAAACTATGGATGCCCATGGTAATCACCGACATTGCAAAGAGGCCTTTTGACAAGGTATATTTAGATATAGTCAGGCCTCTGGATCGAACTCCAGCAGGCAATACATATATACTAACCTTTCAAGACAATCTGTCTTAGTATATAGATTGCTACGCCTTACGCAATGCGGAGGCAGAAACGGTGGCCACAGGCTTCTTTGACCAATTAGTTGCTCGGTATGGTGTTCCGAAACAACTCGTTACCGATCAGGGAAGCAATTTCCTAAGCAGCTTGTTTAGAAACGTGTGCAAGCTGCTCCGTATCAAGAAACTTCAAACCTCAGCGTACCATCCACAGTCGAATGGCGCTTTGGAAAGAGCCCATCGACCACTCGTAGAGTACCTACGCAGTATTTTGGATGGAAATTTCCAATCATTGGATAAATACCTGAGGACGGCAACATTCGTGTACAACACCAACGTACACGAAGGTACCAAGCTCACGCCGATGGATTGTCTCTTTGGTTTCACCCCGGAGGTACCGTCTAACATCAAACAATATCCGGAACCGGTGTACAACCATGAGAGCTACCACAAGCTATTAAAGTACAAACTCCAGCGTACGTACGAAATAGCAAGGCGTAACCTATTGATTTCCAAGAGGAAATCCAAAAGGTACCATGACCGTACGGTACGCTCTTTCACGTTTCACGCGGGCGATAAGGTTCTGATGCGGAATGCGCGGAAACAAGGGAAGTTAGCTCCCATATGGAGGGGTCCCTACAATGTAGTGGCAATACATAGTAAATGTATTCCTGAAAATAGGCAGGAAAAGTGTGGTGGTGCACAATAACAGGTTAAAGCCCTATTTCGAATAGAGGTTAAAACCTGAGGGTAATCAAAACCAGTATGACAGACTGAGTGGCCAGTGAGGTGCCAATTTATATATTCATATCTGAACCACCGGAACTGATCGTGACCTGCGAGGTATAGATGTTGATGAAATAAAATTATTCGATTACTATATTAAACAAAAATCATTACACATATAATTTAAAATATAAATTATATAAAAGTAAACAAACCATTTTTTTTTTGTAAATATAGTATAAACTATCAAATATTTAGAAATTTAATAAGTTTGTAAATAATATATTTAAATATTATATACAAAATTAAAATGATTAAAGGATATAGTAAACTCAAAAAATAAAACAAAAGAGAAAATTATAGTAAATAACTTAATAAATTTAGACTAACTAAAAATAAGATAATTAGAAATAAAAATAGTCTAAATAAATTTGTAGGTAAAACAAAAAAGAAATTAAAGTAAATAACTAAATAAATTTAGACTAACTAAAAATAAAATAAGTAGAAAAAAAATAGTCAAAATAAAATTGTAAATAATGTAAAACCAACCGCCGCGCACACACCGAAATACTACCGAACGAGAATTTCATTCCTCTTCAAAGAAGGAAACTGCATTTTTGTAAGGGAGGAAGAGTGTTATGTAATTGAATTCGTTTAATTATTACCCCCTATAATAATTAACATCTCGTGTCTGCACATGTATATCCTTCCCTTTCCCAATACCCGAAACATCACTTTCCCATTACAATAGAATATTCCCATATACAAATAATTAAAATAAATTAAAACCCCTATTTAAAAACCACAATCATATTGCACATAGCCATATTCTCTCTATTAGCCATAGTCTCGGCTTCCTAATTCCGTTTCCTCGAAATAACAATCGGGGAAGCGGAACAAAGAAGGATATTACAAAGAACGACACGAGATTTCCTGCTTCTTGAAATCTAGTCGTGGAAACGTGCGGTAATAAACGAAAAAATTATAAAACAAATTTTCAAATCAATTCGTATACGCGTGCGGTTGTGCTACGGAAAATTAAATCCAATGGTGGTTCGAAACCGCTTCCACGATTGTTATTTCGAGGAAACGGAATGGAGACACGAGAAGTTAACTATTATTGGGGATACTAATTAAACGAATTCAATTACAGAACACGCTGTAGTGCTCCCGAACCCCTACCATCCTCCCACAATCCCAATATACCCATTTCCATATTATATACCTATTACACATATTAGACGTATCCCCATATTAACCTATACCCACTTCCATATCATACATATATTTCCTATATTAGATGTATCTACATATCAATCTAAACCCATTTCCCAAAATATCCCATCCATTATCCCATTTCCCCATACGATATACATATCCGACCATTATCCCATTTTCCTAAACGAATTGCCTAAAATCGTCATCCTACATACATAGCAGCTGCAATTGCGGTTGTCTAATACAACGATCCCAGAATCGTTACCAAGCAAATATAACAAATACAAATACTCGACGTGACGATTCTGAGATCAAATCAACCAACCAGCAGCTGGTAAAAGAATAAATCCTTGTCGCACAAGCCATAAACCAAAATCGAGCAACCATAGCAGCTGCTTGATTCTGATTGGCGAAAACACGCTCACGCGTTGCTGGCTTTCAGGTACCTGGAGAGCAAGGTGACCCTTTTTCCCCAGGTTCGACTTCGTTCATCAAAAACTTAACGAAAGAATAATGTAAAAAGAGAGAATTTGTACTTTTACGGGGGAGAGTCAAACAATAGCCTCGGAACGATGCGGTCGAGTGGATAGTCGTGAGTTGGTTGCTGATCAATATAAGAATACAATACAAAAGGAAAACGATCTTTGATTACCGTCATTCGAGTTCAGTATTTAATTTATTTTAATTAGTTTTACGCGATTCTGAATGAACGTCTTTGTTGTGTAAATCAAATAAATCGGCATTATAGAAGGACAGAAACAAATAAATCGTTTTAGTCTTCTAACTCATAAAAGGACAGTTTCACGTTATAAAATTCAACCAATAAGAAAAAGGATTAGCCCCCGTTCTTACCTCGGACGAGACGAGGAAGCACGGCCGGCGGACGTTATAACAACGCCCATCACATCTCTTAAGGTTCTAACGAACCACTTTTGCGAATGTAACGGAGGGCCAATTCACTCAAGGAAACACATTTACGCACACACACCTTTGTCCTGTCTCTTATGCTTCCTTCCGTCAACTTAGTTAAGCTGAGAGTGGAAGCGTCAGTGAGAGCCGTTGTTTAGAGTCAGCAAATTAGAGAAGTCCGATTTTAATCGAAAAAACCAAGTTTAAATAATTTGCCCTTAATAGTCATGTGTTAACTGCATTAAATTTATTTAAACAATCGTAAATAAATGATCAGTGTTAATGAAACAAAAACCCTTGATTTTTTTGTGAATGGAAAAAGGCTCACGATCAATCTCTCTTGTTGATGCAGAATTAAGTGGTGCTTAACAATGTCCTTTGTTTCTTCAAGTTAGTCATTAAGTTTATATATATATATTTTTTTTTTTTTGCTTGTACTAAGTTAAATAGACGAAGGTTCGGCCTTCACTTATTCTAAATTTAAATTTAAGATTATACTTGGTATGAGGACCTTTATTTCATCATCATCATCTCATCATCGGCACTACAACCGCGAGCCGGTCTTGGCCTTATTTAGCAAGTCCTGAGGCTTGTTAAATTTTCCATAATGATTTGTTTTTTCCGGCAATGTCTTGCGCCAGAAGCTCCGCGACAGGGAATCGAACCCCGGTCTCCCGCGTGACAGGCGGGTATACTAACCAATATACTATCGAGGAGCCTTTATTTCATACTCGTAAGTAACTCGAAAGGTTACTTTTGTAAACCTTCATTTAGGTGACTTTCAGATGTCCAGATCAAGTACTAACTCTTAATTTTACGTATTTTAAGTTCATAACAAGCTGCAGACAAAGATTATTGCTACTGTAAGCCAAAAAATTAACTATCTCAAGAATTACAACCCTTGATTCGACAGGTGAACTCTCAGCAATCGTTCTTAAAACGAGCCCAGCCATTTCGTGCCCTCTTTCACCTTTCGATGGGACAAGGAGTTTTTCCAGATAAGTGGCAAAAATTACAACATTCATAAATGGGCATAGATTTCAACGTTCCATTCCACACCTTTATTAATTATTATATACTTAATATATATTAATGTCTCAGTTGAAGCACATTTGATATATTTGTGACTTTGTTTTCAATAAATTTGTGGCAAAACCCATAGCATTAGTTTCATTTTTTTGCTATAGGGTTTGTAGCGATTCTAACAGATACACACGATTCACAAACGAAATAGTGAAGAACACGAACGAAAAATCGAATAAGAAAAATACATCAGAACCGTATACCAAGCGATAAATAACAAAAAAATAATTCACACCAGTGGAATATAGTCGAGTTTGGAAATCAAATTCTAAACACGGTCAGTAGCCTGGTGTGTAACGCTTAGGTAAAATTTTTTTCGTGATTCGAGCTGTCGGAGCGTCATTTCGAATCACACGATCTTCTTCACTATTATTTCAAACGCTATAGGTTTTCTCTATAAGAATTATTTGTTACCATATGAAACGAACAAATTTTGTAAAAGTACTAACAACTTATAAGAATAGCGTTACCCTGAGGGTACAATACGAGTGTAAAAGGCTATCCCCAATTTGAATTAAGTTCCTTATAAGTTCAGCTGGCGCAAGGCTAATAACCTTGCACGGAAAAACCAATTACTCGTATTATGGACAATTTAACAAGTCTCGGATATGGACCGGATACCGGTGGAGAGACTTGCTAAATAAGACCAAGACCGGATCCCGGTTGTAGTGCCGATGATGATGATGATGATAATATGTTCACCAGTTTGTTGGGAGATGTTTATTTTTTATAAAATTCTTTTAACAAGTCAAAAGTTTACGTAACTACAGCAGGGATGTAAAAATGCTTGAGCACACTGTTCAAGTTGTTTAAATGCAGAAGAACAAACACACAGATGCGGACAGAAAAGTGCAAGTTTCAAGTTAGAAAATTCAAATCAAATTGCGTCCAAGTTTTAATTTTACAGCAAATATTCTAGTTGCACCGACACCATCAGCTCGTTGAGAAGCTGTCCCATTTATTGTTCTTATTGTATAATACAGTGTTAGACGGCTCTCCATTTGCTAGTGAGAGATCTTTTAAAAACTGTTACTAACACACTTGATGAATTGCTTTTAATTTGAACTAGTAGTTTATTCACACGGTCTAAAGTGCAAGTTTATTAATGTAAAGGGAAGTACTTACCTTTGGGCTTTTCGGGCGCAGGCTTCCTAAATCCAAACAAGGGCGGTTGTCCGCCTTCTTGGACGCTCTTGTAGACTTGCTTCTGCTCTACTGGACTGAGGGCCGATTGAGGTGGCACTTCTTTTTTCCGGAACACCAAGTTCGAATCACTGGTATACCCTTGATCCCCTAGGAGCGCTCTGTGTACGATTAAATGGTTATGTTCATTTAAGTAACTCATATAGCAAGGATAAGTTATCAATTATAATATATATATATATATATATATATATATATATATATATATATATATATATATATATATATATATATATATATATATATATATATATATATATATGTAGATATACGCGCTTTAAAAACATAAAATTGTACTTGAATTGAGTGAAATAGTGTTCTTCATTTGAAAAAAAGTGAAACAAAAAACAATTGCATGTGGCGTAAGTTACATACATAATGATTAGAAAAGTTTTCAGAAGAATAACTTTCTTCTCCCTGCTCTGTGCTTTGGACTTTGAGACTACGTTCTTTCTTATTATGGTTTCTGGGTTTCCAAAATGATGGTCTCAATATTGTAGATAGCGAAAACGGGTAAGCATCAAAATGGTGCAAAGATGCGGAAGTGTGCAACCACAAAAAAAAAAAAAAAGACTCGAATTCAGCTTTGTCTAAAATTGTTGATCAGATGTGGACAAATTTAAATGGTCGGCCGATGTGTGCCATATGAATTGAACGAGAGGTAGATGGAGAGGGGTTAAACCACATGTGAATTTTTTCTCGAATAAATCCACTTTTGTATCGAATCGTTACTGGGGATAAAAAGAATTTGTAAGAATCCCACGTAAAAGAGATCTTTTTTCATATCATTTTTTATTTCTTCCTCTTATTCTATTTTACTTACTCGCTATACAAAAATGATTAAACTCTAGCTTATGGTAACTTTTTTCCTAACTTACTGGTCCCTTGCGGACTCTCTAAGTTACATGCGTACGCTTAAATCATGAAAATTTGTCTTTCGACATTATTGTTTTGTTTACATGAATTTTAATCAACTTAATTGGTCACAAAAAAAATGAAGAACAAAAAAACGTTGTTTTGTTATTGTTTTTACCTTATATCTAACTTAAATACTAAGCTAACTAAACCTTTTTTTTAACTATAGTTACTTACTACCTAAACCTAAACCTAAACCTAACATCTAAACTCAATCTTCTAAATACTAAATCTATGTAAGCTTTCCGTGGTTAATGGGCTTTTTTTTTAAATATCATTATTTTATTATTATTATTACTTTTTTTTCAGTGTATGGAAACAGGTTTTTAATTGCCACTCAGCCACCGAAATCTCTGGTGTTGCTTATTCGTGTCTTTTCGGTCTTTCCGTGCTACTGCCCTACGGGCGCTCTTCATCTGTGTGCGCAACCTCTCGATTATAACATATTCGTTTATCTATGCCCGACGGACGCAAATGATAAATCAACGGTAGAGCAGATTCATTTCGTATGAGGCCGTTCATCTCAAGACTGAGGAATGCTTCTGGTGGAATAAAGCCATTGCGACGGATCCCCTTATAATACATATTGTGGGGATAATATGCACCAAAAATTAAACCGTTCGGTGAGCTCATTGATCTCGCAAGATGCCCTCGGATCAACTTGATCATAAAGTTATCCACTCTGTTTATATTGACCGCACTGTACAACGCTTCATTGCGATAGCATTTGTTGTGATCGGACTCAGGAGTCCGATGTAAGTTAAGGCACGTCCTGGGGGGCGTACCCACCCCTCTCCCCGCATACCCCGCCCACCCGACCCGGCTAGGGGACGAGCCGACCCACAAAATACCCCGCGCCAAACCATAGTCTAGCCCCCCCCCCGCCTTGCAACAATCACGTCGGCCACCCTGGGCTCACCTCCTCATCCGCCCGTAATAAAGCCCCCCGTAATAATAGCAAACCCGCTCGCCCCACACCACCCCAGGCCCCTATCTCCGATTCCATCCCCCTCTTCGACCTCAAAACAGACGCGAAGTATTCCAACTTCCACAGGTCACACGATCTCAAAACCCTCCCCCCCTCCCACCTGGACGCGTCTCACTCATCTACAGAATCCAACTCGAGGCCGCCCCTCGCACCACTCCCCCCACACCCAGTTCTCGCCACCGCCCATCTCGCCTTTAGTAGGCCCACTAATATCCCCATCTGTCAAACTCACTCGGCAAACCATTCAATCTTCTGACAATCGGTATGCCTTGTCTAAATTTAGGAACAAAACGACCTACGAGAGTGTCCGCCTCTATCTTTCATACCTCCACGACAAATCTGACTCTATCTGTTATGAAGGCAAAACGAAAACCAGCGTAACGGCCTCCATCCAACAGTAAGGTCTACCCACCGACTTTCCTAGCCTCCGCGGCCTGTTTGTTAAGTTCCATAAAAATCTCGATATGCTCCCTAATAAGGCGCTAAAAGATCTCTCGGCATTTCGCCAATATATCGACAATAAAATGACCTATCCCAAGAATGGCATCCACTTTTGACCCTAATCAGTCGCCCTCTCGTCCCCTCTATCATTTCAATGCCCCCAATACGCCCCCCCTAACCGTCTACTATCAGAATGTTAGAGGTCTCCGCTCCAATACACATACGACTCTGGAAGAGGCACATTCCCTCCCCTTCGACATATACGCTCTGACTGAGACCAATCTTATCCCTAGTATTAATAGTCTTGAACTATTCCCCCCCTCCTTCAATGTTTTTCGCGATGATAACGCTCATCGAGAAGATCCCTATTCTCCATGCCGTGGAGTGCTGCTTGCCACTCATAACAGACTCGCTTCGTCTCTAATTGCCATTTCTCCTTCTCCAGATCTTGACTACGTCGCAATAAAAATTGACAAGCGCCCTAAGTCTCTTTTCATTAACTGCTTCTATATATCTCCTTCGCGATCCAGCGTGTCATACGAACTCGCAATAGAAGCGGTAGATAACCTAACCGAGTTAAGCATCTCAACAGACGATATCGTCGTTCTTGGCGATTTTAACCTCCCCCATCTCCAATGGACATTGGCTGACGAATAAGCCTTCTACGTCTCAAACCCCACTAGCTCCAAGGAACGTATTTTTATAAACGGTCTCACCGACTCACGTCTCCATCAAGTAAGCAATATCCCAAATCATATGGGGAGACAACTGGACCTCGTGTTTACAACGGACCCACACAAGTCCTCAGTTGCCCCTAGTCCACACGCCCTCCCCACCATTGATAATTACCACCCCCCGCTGCTCTTATCCATATATCCTGATCATGAAACCCATCCTTCTCTACCTCATGACAGCTTTTCATACAACTTCCACAATGCTAACTTCCGCCTTTTAAATGAGCATCTTAGCAAAACAGCGTTTCGCTTTGATCATTTGGGGGTAGAAGAAGCTACTGCCGCTCTCTATAAGGAGATCTACTATGCTATCGCCTTATATGTCCCCTATTCTCGTCATAGGTCATCGGTTTCATCGCCGCCAAGGTACAACCGCACACTCCGCGGTCTTAGGAACAAGAGAAATAACTTGTGGAACATTTTCCTCAAAACGCGTTCCTTCCAAAACTACTCCAACTATCTCGGTTCCTTTAATAAATTTTCCGAGCTCTACAACCCCCTCTACACCAACTACCTCACAAAAACACAATCTAATTAGATCAATGACCCCAAATCTTTTTTCCACTTCATAAACTACAAACGTAAATCCGACGCCTATCCGAACTCCCTTTCTTACGGCGCGACTACTTTAACCGACCCCCTAACTACTGCCAATCTATTCGCTTCGTTTTTCAATAAATCCTTCACAGATATTTCCATCGAACCCAATCCGTCTCAGTTCAAAGACTTGCCCGAATTCTCCCTCGGCCCCTTCACCCCACAAATTATTCAGCGCCACGTAGTTGAGGAGAAATTAAACTTACTCAAAGACGAGTTCAGCCCTGGGCATGATGGACTCCCGGCTGTATTTTTAAAGAAATGTTCCACTTCTCCTTCCCTCCCTATATCAAAGATATTCAATCTATCCCTTTCACAAGGGATCTTCCCTAGTATTTGGAAGTCCTCCTACGTCTCCCCCATACATAAAAAGGGACCTAAAAACGATATAAGCAACTACCGTCCCACCGCCAAACTGTTCGAAGGAATTCTTTACAAAGCGTTATCTTTCCGTTGTAAATCCATCATCTCATCCAATCAGCATGTTTTCCTTTCGGGTAGCTCGACCACAACGAATCTGGTCGAGTTCTCATCCCATACTCTCCGTGCCTTAGAAAATGGCAACGAAGTCGATGTAATCACCACCGACTTCAGCAAGGTCTTTGACAAAATCTCCCATAATCTCATCCCTTTAAAGCTGTCCTCCCTAGGTTTCGAACCCCTACTGATCAAGTGGTTCTCTTCTTATCTGAAAGATCGATCCTACCGTGTCAAATTCAGACCCTCCCTGTCCAATCCTTTTCTTCCCACGTCAGGGGTTCCGCAAGGCAGCCATCTAGGTCCCCTCCTATTTATCCTTACCATCAATGATGTTGTCTCCATTATTAAATACTCATCCATCTCCCTCTATGCGGACGAAGCCAACTCTACAAAACGATCATCTCTCCTCTCGACTCCCCACTTCTCCAAACAGACCTCGACAGCTTCTCAACTTGGTGCCGTAATAACTGCCTTGAACTCAACGTTGTCAAATGTCACTCCGTCACCTTCTCCCACAAACGTCCCCCTGCCCCCCCCCCCCCCCCCCCCCCACGTTCCTACTTCCTGCTAAGCCAAGAGATATCATCTGTACCCTCGATACGCGACCTCGGGATCTTATATGACAGGAAGCTTAGTTTCATCCCGCATATTGATGATATTATTCTTAAAGCCAACTCTGTCCTTGGGTTTGTGAAACGGTGGTCTAAAGAATTCCCGAATCCTTACGTTTCCCGTTCTCTCTACATAGCCTTCGTCCGCCCCCTTCTTGAATACGCCAGTCAGGTCTGTTCTCCACACTACTCGTCCCATGTACGCAGAATCGAAAGCGTGCAACGTCGTTTTTTGCGCTTTGCCCTCCGCGGACTGAACTGGGCGAATCCACGGATTCTCCCCCCATACACAAGCCGGCTCCATCTGATCAACTTCAACATACTTGAGGAGCGCAGAACTCATGCCGATATCCTTTTCATCCACCGTCTCCTTTCAGGCACAATCAACTGCCCAAGCCTGCTCTCCATCTTTCCACTTCACACTAACCCCCGTAACCTGCGAAACCCTCATCTCTTCTATCAGCCCACCCACCACACTTCGTATGGCTCTAATGAACCCATTTCGCGAATGCTACGGCGGGCAAACTCCTACCCTACCTCCTTCGATTTCAACTTTACCTCTACTGCTCTCAAACTACATCTCCTCTCTTCCCTCTCCTGACCACGCCCGCTCCCGTCTACACTCTTACATCCTGTACTAAGCGGAGTGAATGAATGAGTGATAATTGATGGATAAACCCAGTAACCAACCCGCCAAACATTACCGCCCCCCCCCCGCGCTTCCTTTTCTTTTTAACCATAGTTTATATATATATATATATATATATATATATATATATATATATATATATATATATATATATATATATATATATTTATTTTTTTTTTATTTTTTTTTTTATTAGATTTTTTTATAACTGTTGCAGTTCTTTTTGAACAGTTGCAGGTTGTAACGCTCCGGGAACACTCGCGTGGGAAGGCAGTTCCACAGCTTCCCCGCTCTGTAACGGAACGAGTTCTGATACAGGAATGTTCGCGCCGTCGGGAGATGAACCACAAACATATATATTCTTATATATATATAGTTTTAAGATAATTGTTAAGTTTTATCGCTTGTACTAAGCTGAATATACGAGGGTTCTGTCCTCACTAAACAAATTAAACTGATGAGAGCCATGTAGCATATAACTTTAACTTTGCTGTCAATTTGACTACTACGAAACAGTCTTGTTGTCGTAGCATACGTTTTCTTTGCTCTGGCCAGCCCAGCCTCTATACGTTTGTTAAAATATAGATACTGATCCAACCAGATGCCTAAGTATTTGACTACATTTTTGTTTTCCAGTGTTTGTTCGTGTGGTCGCATTACAGCTACCTTTCGCCAGTTTTTCCTGGGGTCTCTGGTAGCTTCAGCCAGTGGTATTCTAAAGAGGATGGTTTCACACTTCTGGATATTGATTTTGAGTTTCCAGTTGTCACAGTATCGCTGAACATCATTGAAATCCCCTTGTAATAGTGCATTAATGATTTCAATTTTTGGTGCTGATCTATATATTATCAGATCGTCTGCATACGCAATTGCCTGATTTAGAGACCTTATCAAGTCGCTAGTTCAAATATTAAAAAGGATCGGAGATAACACCGCTCCCTATTGCAGACCGTTTTTTTATTTTGTAAGTAATGTCGGAGGTCACATTGCCACTTTTGATGATGAGTTTGTGGCGGTTCTGTCAAACCCCACTGACTACTTACCAGTCTACATAAGTTTCTGCTAATGCAATCGCATTAAGCACCTGTAAATGCTTCACGCATCAAATAGATCAAATTTACAATCTAAAAGTCCCTGTAAGAGAATCCTTACCTTTCATGCATCTCTTCGCATACAAATTCCCTATAAGAATAAGTTACATAAATTCCCTGAAAGAAAACTCATCGGTTCACATATAATACAACCGCATAATCAGGGAATCTTAACCTTGAGTTGGTTTATCCCAGCCTCAAGATGTGTACAATAAAAACTACCTACATACACATTGGCTGGCGACCACTTTAACCAACGATAAACAGTCCAACGCAGCTGCATGTAGTTAGCACCATCGACGTTGACTCTAATTTCTTAGCATGCCCCGTGTGTAAACAAAAGAACGCTGTTCTTCCACAGCCTTTTTGGCGATACCATAAACAATCCATATCGTTTGTGGTATCCCAGATGCATTTCTCATTTAATGAGTTCCAGCTTATTTATTTAGCTGACCCTAATCACAGACCGATGCCTTAGGTCGCTTCTTTCTTTGTCTGTATCCCTTGTTTAGGTTTCGTTTCGCTTTTGACCTATAAGCGTTATGTAAACAGACTGATCTCAACGATCGACTTCACCCACAGGACTACAGGACCTCATCAGTGAGATCCTCTTTCATCCTTTTCACCACGAGAGGAACACTGTCTCTCTCGGGGAAACTCACCCCATTAGCGAGTCGGCTCTGCACGAACCGTTTATCGCAGAGTCCAATTACATCAGACAACCATGCCGGTCGACCGGTCTCCCGCTCTCCGTAAAGCTGCGGAGATGCGTTTACGTCACAGAGTCGCGAATTAACCCCGACCGAAATTAACAGTGTGTTCCAATTTTTAACTCGGACATATTTTTCAGTTGATGAAAGAAAATATTTTTCTAATAAGTAACATTTATACCGGATACCAATTGCGGAAACAAGTGTTAGTTTAATTTGATACAGCTGTCGTGTGAAAGGAAACCTTTTTCCTTCATTAATTTGTAAAGCGTGGAACTCGGGCATAATAAACCTTAATACTAGTGAAAAGATTGTTTAAAAAAACTATGTACTCCAAATTAAATTTAGATAACATGTATTAAAATAAAAACCAATTGGACAGAGATTAAAAATCATCAACAACCCCTCATTTATTGTTTTTATTATACTTTCCTTTTCTTGACGAACGTCTTCTTTTGGTGCAATGGTAATTACCTTCCGGTGAACAATTGACTTGGTGTTTGCACCTGCTGCGATATTCGGCTTAACTCGTTAGAGAATGATGGAGGAAGAAGGGAACCGAGTGCCCATGTCTGGCACAACACTTCGTTCCCCACAAGTTTCCTTTCATTCAATATGTCGTATAGTATATACAGTAGCCGTTTATGAATGCCTAGTCTCATTAGCTTGTAGTACAGCCCTTCTAGCCAAACGATGTCGAAGACCCTCTCCAAACCCATCGAACAGGCACCTGTAACATGTTTCAGACTTTTATTCCACTGAATGTCTGATACCAGTTTAGCTGCGACATGTGTTTATGACCAGCTTTAAAACCAAACTGGTTATTTGGAATAATGTTATTGTCCTCAACCCATTTAAGTACAGCTTTGTTGAGAACCTTCTCGAATACTTTACTGATACTCGGTAACAAACCGATCGATCGCAGATTTTTCGGGTTTGTTATGTCATTCCCTTTTTTTGATAACGGTTAGATGATGCCCGTTTTCCAACGTACTGGATAGTGTGCGTTGTTCAGAGCGTTGTTAAACAACACTGCATATATGGCAATTGCGATTGGAGGAAGATGTTTGAATACTATATTGGGTACTCCATCGATACCCACAGGGGGGGTGGGAGCGAACATACAGGGCAAAGTCATTGATTGCTTTCAACCCGGCGAAGGGCAGGACGATCCTAAGTTGACATGCAGTCTTCGCGTGACACCTCTGGCGAGCTACTTTGGCACCCGCCAAGTAGTGAACCAATGCATGCAGCGACAGACTGAGAAAGATTCGCACAAGGCTAATAACCATGCCTGTAAAATCAAATTACTATGGAAAATTTAACAAGCCTCGGATATGGACCGGATACACGACGACGATAACGGAAACGAAAATGGCTAAACGATTTGAGAATTTTTTTATGGAACGTCCGCTCACTATACAGAGCTTGAGCTGCACAGCAGCTAGCTGATGCCCTGTTCGAATATAAGGCTGACATAACACCATTACAAGAAATAAGATGGACGGGGAGTGGTGTTATTCAAAGAAACGAGTATGACATTTATTACAGCTGTCATGCAAAACACCATGGGCTCGGGGTAGGCTTTCTAGCTAGCCAAAAACTGAAGCCTGCCCTTATCGGCTTTAATGCAATAAACGAAATGCTATGCACTTTTCGCGTGCGAGAAAATTTTAAGAACATAAGCCTCATAAACGTTACCGTATGCACGCTGCCCGGACACCGATCAACTGGTGCACACGTATAGTTGCACGCCAACTTGTGCCAATGCTCTCACACTGCCCGTTAGTTGCTGTTATTCTTCAACCTTTGATAGGAAGATGAATCCCGGATAATGTGTTAATATATGGGAACAGCACATCTCGCTTTGTAGTACATGGTGTCATTTCTCATGGCATGTAAGAAGAAGTACTTAAAAATGGGACTGACTCAAAGAGGATCGTGAAATTTGTTTAATGCTACTGGCGATGCTGGCTGTTGGATTCGTTCACGTAGCAAATGGATCACCAAACCGGTTGGGTTTGCAGCGGAATACTCGTTAATACGCGGGACATAGAGCCATAGATCGTGTGCCATTATGTATCGTGCGACGTATACACGTGGCACTACTCGTATAAACCCTTTTTGCTGGTTAAAGAGTCGGAGTTCATCTAATTTTATGTAGACTAGCAGACGCACCACAAAGCCATCCTATATCGGAGTAAATCTGAGTGAGATGACGTCGAAAAATCTTTGAAAATGATCGCGAAGATGATGTGACCTTGACCCTAATGTGCGACAGTAGTACCGTCTGGTTCACTTGCTCCAAAATACATTTTTATGCCAATTATTTAGTGCCACACATCAGTTCTTATTAATAATGCATTCGTATGAGTTTTCCACCGTGTGCTCGGGGTGGGCTTTCTAGTCAGCCAAAAACTGAAACCTGCCATCATCGGCTTTAATGCCATAAACGAAATGCTATGCACTCTTCGCGTGCGAGGCAAGTTTAAGAACATAAGCCTCATAAACGTCCACGGGCCTGCAGAGGATTTACGTAACGACAGAAAGGAAGAATACTACGAGAATGTCGAACGGGCCCACAATGCCTTCCCAAGATACGATGTGAAAATCGTACTTGGTGATTTGAATCCGAAAAGGGAGCCGGTTTTCAGGCACTACGCAGGCTCCCATAGTTTGCATGAGAACACTATTGACAATGGACTACGAGTCATCGAACTGGCAGCGTCAAAAAACTTGCAAGTACCAGGTTTCCACGTAAAAATATCCACAAAGCCATCTGGGTATCACCTGATGGAGCCACTCGCAACCAAATTGACCACGTGTTGATAGATCTCCGCCACTCCTCGAGCCTGATGAAGGGTACGAACGTACCGAGGTGCCAACGTAGACTCGGATCACTATCTTGTTGGTACCGTTTTCTGAGCGGGGATTGCCTTACGGAGACGTATTGTATCCGCGGAACAGGTTCGAATCAACACGGCCGCCTCACGCAATGAGAATACTAGTAACACCTTTTGTCATGCGGTAAGACTCGCCCTCGAAGAGCTCGACGGAGGGAGAGTAAGTCCTGGGGCCAGAATGCCGGGCGTAGAAGAGAAATGGACACGCCATAAGAATACTGTCATTATTACTGCCAACTCCATCTTAGGCAGCAGTCGTACAGATCAGAGCGACTGGTTTGATGATGAGTGCATACTAGCGACTGAACGTAAGAATGCTGCATACCGAGCAATGCATAGGACGCGGGTAGGCGAGGAGTAATACAAAGAGCTCAGAAGATCTGAAAAAGGCTTCACAGACAAAAGAAAATTGCCTGAAGAAAGCCTTGTCTGTGAAATAGAGAAAAGTAGAGAGCGAGGTCCGCACCAGGCGCGGAAGTTCTACCAAATAATCCGCAGTATGACGCGGTACACACCACGCTGCACTTACTGCAAGGATAATTAGGGTAATCTCATCACCGAGCCTGAAGGCATTCTGGAGCGATGGAAAGTGCACTTCAATGAATTGCTAAATGGTCAGCTCACATAAGAATTGGAGGCTCCACCAATCCAAGATCAAAACCAAATGCTGCCGCCACTAAGCATTGAGGAAACATTAAAATCCACAAGACAGCTCAAATCAAATAAAGCCCCCGAAGCTGATGGCATACCAGCTGAACTGATCAAACAAGGAGGGACAGCGTTACATCACGCAATTCATGAGATCGTGGTGCACATATGGGAGCAATAGGAGATGCCGAAAGATTGGCGTCGTGGTATAATTTCCCCATACATAAGAAGGGAGATATTACACTGTGCAGCAACTATAGGGGTATAACATTGCTGAGTGCCGCCTATAAGAGGCTCTCCACTATCCTACAAGATCGGATAGCTCCATACGCTAAAGCCATTATTGGTCAATATCAGTGTGGCTTCATCCCAGGCAAATCAGCGATTGATCAGATATTCATCCTTAGGCAGGCGATGGAAAAATGTCAGGAATTTAAGATCCCATTATATCATCTATTCATAGAGTTTAAGGCCGCCTACGACAGTATAGACAACTTAGAACTATATAATGTCATGAGAGTGTTCGGCATTCTAACCAAATTGATACGACTTTGTAGGTTGACCATGACCAACGTAACTAGTCAAGTAAAAATAGCGGGATTGCTGTCCAAACCAATAAACATCTTTAATGGACTCCGACAAGGAGATGTTTTGGCCTGCCTCCTCTTCAACCTGGTGTGACTCCGTGACTCTGGGGTCACAACTAGAGGGACTATTGTCACCAAGTCCAGCCAGATACTTGCTTACGCAGATGACATCGACACTATCGGTAGAACCGAATCGGCGGTACAGGATTCCTTCACCCAGATCGAGCAGGCGGCACAAAAACTGGGACTGCACACGAATGATGGGAAAACTAGGTATATGGTGGCAACTTCTGCGAAGAGAAGCCCTAACGTTGGTCAAACTATCAGGGTAGTGCAATCCTTTAACTACCTTGGGTCAATAATATCAGCCGATAACAATATGGAAGAAGAAATACGCGACCGGCTGGTCAAAGACAACAAAGCCTAGTATGTTCTATCAAGGCTCTTTAAATCCCGAAATTTATCCAGAACACCCAAGCTACTACTGTAAAAGACAATGGTCGTGCCAGTACTCATGTATGGATCCGAAACCTGGGTGCTTAATAAAAGGTACTCTGAACTCTTAGCCGCGTTCGAGAGGAAGGTCTTAAGGAGAATTGTTGGAAAGAACCAATCCACTTTCCATTTCTTTAATCAGGAGAAACGATAAACACTATCAAATATTGTGAGGAAATCGACATATTACATGCCAAATTGGCTGAAAAGCAACCTGAGTTGGTCAATAGTCACGGCCCGATCCTTTTGCATGACAATTCTAGACCCCATACGTTACAAGTAACGGTGCAAAAACTGTTGCAGTTGGGATTTCAAATTCTGCCGCATCCATCGTACTCCTTGACATTTCCCCAACGGACTACCATCTTTTCCGCTATCTGAATTAATTTTACAGTCAGAAGGTCTTCCGGAATCGAGCAGAGGTCATAAAAGCCTTTGAAGATTTCATTGTCTCAAAAAATTAGCGCTTCTACGAAAAAGGAATGTTTGACCTTGTATCACTTTGGAAGAATATCATAGATGCCAACGGATTCTATTTTGATTGAATAAAAATGTACGGACAAATAATATTGGCGTTAAAATTTTTACTATGAAATCTGACAGCTCAAGCTACTAAAAACGGACGTGATATATATGGTGATGAATTCCTAAACGAAAGACAGTGCTGAAATTGCTTTGATAAATTTCTTTGTGGTGATTTTTTCATCAAAGATGACCAACGCTCTGGTCGGCCTACTCCAGTGGTCACATATCTGTGCGAGAAATTGCAGAAAAGTTACATCTATCGCACACAATGATCGAAAATTATTTAAAATGTCGTGGATTCGTTAAAAAGTTCGTTATTTGGGTTCCACATGAATTGAAAGAACTTCATTTAACACAACACATCAACATCTGCGATTTGCATCTCAGACGCAATGAAATCGAACCTTTTTGGAAATGAATTTGGTGATAAAAAAAAGGTTGTTTACCATTTCATCGAAAGAAAACGATCATGGTCCAAGAGTAATGAATCATACCATATCGAAAGCTCAAATATACCAAAAAAATAGCATGCTGTCAATTTGGTGGGACTACAAAGGTATTGGGCTGCTTCTAGAAACTAAACTATCAATTCTGATGTATACTGTCACCGGCAGGACCAACTAAACGCGATGGTCGCGGGAAAACGACAAGAATTGGTGAATCGTAAAGGTATTGTATTTCACGATAACATCGCTAGATCACACTCATCCCTGGTCATGTGATGTCAGATCCACCATATAGCCCGGAACTTGCATCACGGGATAACCTTTTATTTCGATCTTTGCAAAACTCCTTGAACGGTAAAACTTTAAATGATGTTATCGCGTTTGCGACGAAAGTGAAGAGCGTGTGATTCGAAATGACGCTATGGCGGTTAGGATCACTACAAATTGAACCAATGCTCAACACATCAGGCCACTGTCGCGTGTACCAATTCGATTTCTAAACTCAAGTACATTTAACTGATATGGAACTGTTATGTTATCGCTTTGGTATACGGCTCTGATGCTTTGCTTATTCAAATTTCTTTCGGTGTTCTTCACTATTTGTGTGTGTATTGTGTGTGTATTGTGTGAGTATCTGTTAGAAACGCCACAATGGTGTCTCTGTGAAATCGTATTTGATTCAGTTTTCTGTCAGTAAAAACCAAATATTTTATGACCGTGGGGTCATGAAGCTTAAATGGATGGCTAAGGGTTATCGATCAAAATGGAAAATTGTGAAAAAAATCATATTTTATTTGTATGAGTAAATCGGCAATTCTTAGGTGTTCAAATAAGTTTCCGCGCGAAACGCGAAACGCCTCGCGAGGATAAGAAATATCAAAACAAATACCAAGGCACATCGTCCCGGGGCATTCGATAGCAATCGTGTTAGGGCTTAGAGAGAAGGCGTTCTTTTCTCATACTTTTGGGCGTCGGTGGGTTTCTTCTTGTCTTTTCGGGTAACTTTAACCACCTGGCGCAAGCGAAGTCCAAGAGAAAAAGAATACAGTCCACTAGTCATCACCAACAACAAGTACACTTATGTTTGATTTAATTGAAAAGGTTACACCCAATGTCCGGATATTCAATACTTCATTTTGCACATAGATTTCAAATTGAGTGAAAACAAAGAAAAGACTCGAAGAACTGCTTACGAGTAATCAATTTAAATGACATATAACACAATATAATACTACTAATATAACATAATATAATACTTTTCATGTATTACTATTTGGTATTTATTGGCCAGTAGAAACCCGGAAATTCATGACGTCGCCGACTCGACTCCGCCATCGTTCCATGTCCTATGCGCTCTCCTTCCAAGCTTGGCCATCCGATCCGATCTCCTCAAGGTCAAACTTAACATTCACCTCCAATCTCCGTCGCGGGCGTCCTTTCGGTCTCTTTCCCGTTGGTTTACCGTCAAGAATTCTATGCACGGTCCTATCGTCGCCCATTCGCGCCACGTATCCGGCCCATCTTAATCTTCGCGACTTGATTACTCTCACTATTTTAGGTTTGCGGTATAGCTCTTCCAATTCGTGGTTGTGGCGTTTCTTCCATTGTTCCGCCTCCTCGTCATATTTGCGCCGAAGATACCCGTTTTAACTTTATTCTCGAATACGCGAAATTTGTTTTCTTCCCATTTTGTGTGAGCCCATGTTTTGCATCCGTATAGAAAAATTGCCATGATTATGGTTCTATAAACATGGGGCTTTATGTTACGTGATAGCAGTTTGGATTTCAGCAGTTACTTACTGTGTGCCAACTAGCGTTGCCGGAATGCAGTCTTTTGTTAATTTCCTTCGACATTTCGTTACTGGCCGTCAGTGTTGTTTTCAGATATTTAAGTTTTTTAACTTTTTCAAATTTCTTGTCTCTGACGTTTATGTGTTCCTTGAGGAACACCTGCTCTCGCCGTAATCAAGTATTTGGTTTTGTCTTTATTTATTTGTAGGCTCACATCTTCTGCCGGTTGGATGATATTTCACTGTTTTTACTTACAGTTTCTAGATCATCGCCCAGAACGGCGATGTCATCCGCATATGCGAGCACATATGTGTCCCCGTTCAGGGATGATTCGGCCATGTTTTCGTCTTGTACGTTTCTGATGACATACTCGAGCACAAGGTCAAAAGAAATGGTGAGAAGCCATCCCCCTGTTTTAGTCCGTCCCGGATTTCAAATGGTTCTGAGAGGTGGTTTTCTATTCTAACCCGCCCTTTGTTTTCGTTCATGCAGATTTGAATGAAGGCGGCATATTTTTTCGGGAATCCCAGCTCAACTTCAATATTTTAGAGTCTTTGCCTTGCGACTGAGTCGAAGGCTTTTTTGAAGTCCGCATTGGTAATCCCCCAGTACTTCTTCTACGTACGGTGTGATTCTCGCCAGTATGACATTTGTTAGTATTTTGTATGTGGTTGGGAGCAATGAAATGCCTCTGTAGTTTTCGCAATCAGATCTGTCACCTTTTATGAAAATGGAGACGACTATTGAGGTTTTCCTTTCTTCCGGAATGACTTCCTTATCCCATATTGTTTTAATCAGTTGGTGGATTTTTCGAGCGGTTGCCTCTCCCCCATGCTTCACAAGCTCTGTCGGTATGCAGTCGACTCCGGGAGCCTTGTTGTTTTTCAATCGGTTTATTGCGTCTACAACTTCGTCAAAAGAGGGCTCTGGGATCCAGGGCTCGGCTGTATGTACGTCTGGTACGTTAACTTGTCGTTGATAGGTGCGCACATTGAGCAGGTTTTCAAAGTTCTGCATCCATCTTGTCACGATATTTTTTGTTTCTGTCACCAAACAGCCGTTGTGTCTCGGATTATTTTGGCTCTCCATCGGTAGCCATTTCTCATTGAATTTATATCGGCATACAAACCTCTGATATTCTTTGCTCTGGCATTTTCTAGGATTCTTGCAATCCGAGTCTTTTCCCATTCGCGTTTTTTGCGTTTAAAAAGTCTCGTTGTCTCTTTCCGAATTGTCGTGTATCTTTCTGCGTTGACTTCATCATGTCTTGGCATACATAAGCCTTTACTATATGTACTTTACGATATGTTAAAGGACAGGAGGTTCGTGGTCAAAAGTGGTAATGTGACCTCTAATAAAACGTATAATATCAAGAATGGCTTGCAACAGGGCGCGGTACTCTCTCCGATTCTTTTTAACATTTACATTAGCGACTTATTAGATGCACTTCCGCAGGCTATTGCGTACGCAGACGATCTCATAATTTACAGAACAGCTCCGAAAGTTGAGATCATAAATAGATTAATACAGCGAGACTTCAACGAAGTGCAGCGCTATTGCAATGACTGGAAACTTAAGATCAACTTCCAGAAATGTGAAGCCATCCTATTCAGAACTCCATTATATAAAGCCACGTACGACACAAGGAAAAACTGGCGAAAGCTAGTTATCGTGGGACCGCATGGAGATAAACTGGAAACCAAGAGTTTAGTTAAATACCTGGGCATCTGGCTAGATCAATATCTGTATTTCAACAGACATGTAGAGGCTGCTTTGCTCAAAGCGAGGAAAACTTTTGCTATGACAAGGAGGCTATTTCACAGTAGCCAACTTGACAGCAGAGTAAAAGTCATATGCTACATGACGCTAATCAGGCCAATGCTCATATATGGTTGCCCAGTATGGTTCAACATAGGTCCAAATTTGATGGAAAAGATTCGGGTGTTCGAAAGAAAGTGTCTCAGAAGTTGTCTCAGATTATATCGGACACCGGAATCGGACTATAAAAAGTATTACTCAAATGAGACTTTATATAATGAAGCGTACATAAATAGGGTGGATAATTTTAATTAATCAGAGGACATATTGCGAGAGCAATAAGCTCGTCCAATGACCTAATTTTCGGGGCCTATTATCCAAACACCTTGTACTATGAGAGCGTGCGTCGCAACGGCTTTGTTCCACCAGAGGCGTTCCTTGACTTGGATATGAAAGGGCTTATACAGGATAGATCCGGAATTCCGCTGATCTATCATGTAAGTAGATCATCTGTAGACGGGCGATTGTGCTACGACCGGGAAGTAGCGCGCACCGAAGAACAGCTCCTGCGCTTCAGTAGGGCTATCTCCCACAGAGACCGGGACGATAGTATTAGACAGCGTCAACAGTTCTGGTGGTTGAATGGCATATAAAGACCTGGATACCAAAGTCAGTATAGAATCATACTATCATCAGCTAGCTTACATAGACTTAGCTTTTCTAGAATTAGGGTAGTATAAGATTTAAGTTAAGTTAGGTTAAGTGCTTTTACATAAAAATAAAAAAAAAAAAAATAAAAAAAAAAATAAAAAAAAAAAATAAAAAAAAAAATAAAAAAAAAAAAATAAAAAAAAAAAATAAAAAAAAAAAATAAAAAAAATATATATATATATTAGGTAAGTTAAGTAAGTTAAATTTTAAGAAAAAAAAACAAAAAAATTGACAAAGTTTTTCAAATTTTTCTTTGTATTTCAACTAATTATCAGTACTGCCACAAAGTTCTGTCGCCGAAAGGCAAATTATACAAATGTTAAGTAATGTTTAGCTTAGAGCGTCTGCGAAGGACCAGTAAGTTATTATATAAGATAATTAAGCTAGAATTTAAGCATTTTTTGTCTAGCCTTTAATTTAGAAATTAAGAATATAAAAAGAAAAATAAAAAATGTTTTTAAAATGAAAAAAATGAAAATGACTTCATCATGTCTTTCTAAGTGGGTCACTCTAGAGCTTACGTTGTCCGATCTTTGCCCTGCACTCATCGTCAAACCAAGGCCTGGGCTTAATTGTTTTTTTAGGTCCTAATACCTTTTGGGCTGTTTGTTTGATTGTGTCTCTGATCGATACCCATTTAGTGCCGAGATTATTGGTTTCCTCTTCCTCGCTACTCCCATTCTCTACGATGATAAATCTATTCGTTAATTCGTCTTGGTATTCAGCCCTTTTGCGCAGGTCTTTTAGTTTATCAATGTCGAACTTTTTGCTCATCTCCCGTGGCTGCCCATGTGGCTTTGCTGTGAGCCGACTCCTAATTTTGCCTATCACTAGACGATGATCAGAGTCGCAATCTGCTCCTCTATATGATCTTACGTCAAAGATATTCGAGTGGTATATTTTGTCTATGAGGAAATGGTCTATTTGGTTACACGTTGCGCCGTCGGGTGATATCCATGTGGCTTTATGGATTTGCTTGTGCTTGAACATCGTGCTTTTCAGATCTGGTACTTTTGACGCTGCGAACATGATAATTCGAATTCCATTATCATTTGAAACGTCGTGTAGGCTTTCTTTACCTATAGTTATCTTCCTTTCCCATTTTCGCATTGAGGTTCCTGAGGCTTTCTCGTAGAACGTGTCTTTCGTTTCTTATAAAAATTTCCAAGTAAAAACTAAAACCTTTTGGTAGCCAATTTGTTCCACCATATCGAGTATTAAAAAAAGAACAAAGTCCAGATTTTAATGACGACTGGTATTTTCGATCACAAATTTGTGAAGAGGAAACATTCTGTCATGCAATAAACTTATTTATTAATAAGAAGTATAACAGGTTTTGAGTTCAAGTTTCAAGTATAAGTTTCGTGTCTAAGTTTCGAGTTTAAGTTTCAAATCTCAGTTTCAAGTCTAAGTTTCGAGTCTAAATTTCGAATCTGTTTCGAGTCTAAGTTTCAAGACTAAGTTTCAAGTATAAGTTTCGTGTCTAATTTTCGAGTTTAAGTTTCAAATCTCAGTTTCAAGTCTAAGTTTCGAGTCTAAATTTCGAATCTGTTTCGAGTCTAAGTTTCAAGACTAAGTTTCGACTCTAAGTTTCGACTCTATTTTGGTGTCTAAGTTTCGAGTTTAAGTTTCGAGTCTAAGTTCGGCGGGTAAGTTCCAAATCTCAGTTTCAAGTCTAAGTTTCGAGTCTAAATTTCGAATCTGTTTCCAGTCTAAGTTTCAAGACTAAGTTTCAAGTATAAGTTTCGTGTCTAATTTTCGAGTTTAAGTTTCAAATCTCAGTTTCAAGTCTAAGTTTCGAGTCTAAATTTCGAATCTGTTTCGAGTCTAAGTTTCAAGACTAAGTTTCAAGTATAAGTTTCGTGTCTAATTTTCGAGTTTAAGTTTCAAATCTCAGTTTCAAGTCTAAGTTTCGAGTCTAAATTTCGAATCTGCTTCGAGTCTAAGTTTCAAGACTAAGTTTCGACTCTAAGTTTCGTGTCTAAGTTTCGAGTTTAAGTTTCGAGTCTAAGTTCGGCGGGTAAGTTCCAAATCTCAGTTTCAAGTCTAAGTTTCGAGTCTAAATTTCGAATCTGTTTCCAGTCTAAGTTTCAAGACTAAGTTTCAAGTTTAAGTTTCGAGCCTATGTTCCTAAGTCTAAGATACTAAGTTTCGAGCGTAAGTTTCAAGTCAAAGTTTACGAAGCCGAGGCAGTTTCGATATTTTTTTACACTAACTTGCGCACAAAAGGGGATTTTGGGGTACCTTTAAATGTCAGCACAGTGCGAGCGGAAAGAGGGGAAGTATATAAGGAAAGGAGGTATCGATGTACATTGGGCTTAAATGCCTGGACATTACAACGACGAACAAACACATGATTAAGGAGAGCATTCCACATTTGTGTGGTTCGACTAAAGAATTACCCTCTGTGTTTATTTGTGTGTCTGAAGTTGACTTTCAACATGACCTGATGCGCATTCTCAGTTTGACGGATATCGTGTCTGAAGAATATCGAATGTCTGAAGAGGCGGAACAAATTCGGCAAGTTCAGTTGAACAACGACCATGATAATACCTATAAAAAAGAGACAGGCATGATACGTTGCGCCCATGTTGTAACGACAGTTGTTCGACTTCCGGCTATGTCCCCGATAAGTTTCACTGCTCGTTTTTGCATCCTATCGAGCACGTGCAGCGCGGTTTTCGATGGGCCTGACCCAATATGGGAGTTAAACTCCATTTCGAGGTGAATATCCGCTTCGTAAATAGTGACCAGGTTGGATGGAGTGAAGTATCTTTTGCATTTCTTAAGGAACCCCATACGTTTCCGCACTTTTCGCAGCTTCAAATATGTGGTCGTTCCAATTAAGAGTCGAACTAATTCGAGTGCCGAGGACTGATACTTACTTGGCTTCGTCGATGCAAGTTCCCTTCGTCGACAGCGTATTTACTGTGGGGTTCGCCTTTGACGACAAGAGACGTCACTGAATTCTACCCAGTTACATAATCCCCATTGATATATCTTGTTGAGGTTGAAATTCAATGTATGAAGCATAACCTTCTGATTGGTAATGAAATTGGAAGAGTTTGTTCGAGAATGTACGTATGAGTATGAGAAACTCAACGTGCTATCATCGGCAAACGAATGACTTGGGTTGTGGGAATGTAGCGTCTCTAACAGATACACACACAATACACAAGTAAATAGTGAAGAACACTGAACGAAAATCGAATAAGAAAATGCATCAGGGCCGTATACCATAGCGATAACATAACAATTCACATCAGTGGAATATACTTGAGTTTAAAAATCGAATTCTAAGCACGGCCAGTCGCCTAACGTGTTACGCATTAGTTCAATTTTTGGTGATTCTAACTGTCATAGCGTCAGTTCGAATCACACGTTCTTCACTATCATCCCAAACGCTATAGGGCAATGGACAAGAGATCATTTATAAAGATGCAGAAGAGAGTGGGAGAGAGTATAGAACTTTGGGGAATACCTCCACTAATCTGATGGGAGACAGATTTGCCAGAAAGATATTCTTATCCATTGGATCAATGAATTGTCCACTCCATATGAATGTAATTTTGATAAAAGGGCTGGATGCCAAACTCTGTCGAAGGCTTTTGAAATATCCAGTGCAACAACCTCGTTTTCGCCGAAGTAGTGGATGGAATGGGTCCACTTTTCGGTAAGGTACCCTATCAACTCTCCTGTAGATCGGTTGATCTACGGTTGAAAAGTATATTGGGGTTCGGGGGGTCATTTGATTCTAGATATGTCGAAAGTTCACTGTTAATGAGTGACTCCATTACCTTCGCGAGAATAGAAGTTAGTGATGGTAACTCGATAAGAGGAGAGGGGCGATTTGTCGACCTTTTTGAGAATTGGCTGAATGCTAATTTCCATCTATTTGGGAGGCAGCCAATAGAATAAGACAAATGAAAGAGTTTCCGAAGCGGTTTAGCGAGTGAACAGGAGCATTTCTTCAAGCTATTCTGGGGAATGCCATCCGGGTCATCGGTTTTGTTTGTGTTTAACTCCTTGAGTGTGCGAGTCACAGCATGCGTTCGGAAGTTAATCTGGCTCAACTTGAGGCGGAACTGATGTGGTATCAGGCAGGGTTGAGTTGGCTGCAAAATGTGAAGGTAGATTCGCCGTCTCTTTTGCATTGGCGATTGGTCTATCATCGGCTATTAGTGAAGGAATGGATGACGAGACAAAGTTTTGGGTGTTCTTCACGAATGCTCAGAAGTTTCTACTACCTGTGGGAGAGTGTAGTATTTTTGTCTCACTCTCTCGTCATGTAAGAGCTTGTCGCGTTGTATATACGGATAGAAGTCATTTCTATCTCTCTTAAATCTTTTCCGGTTTTCTTTGTATTGTTCGATTTATAAAAGCTTAACTCTTTAACCACAATGGCTTCTCTGCACCCGGAATCGAAACACATATTTTTCTTGGGTTTGATACTCTTTACTCTCTGTGGAATAAAGGTTCGCATGCCAAGTAGAATCGTTCATGTCAATGTGTCCGCTATAGAGTCAACATCGTTATTGATGAAAAATAATGACCAATTGAACTTCCCTAAAACGTCGTTCAAAACTTACCAGTTGGCTTTCTCATAGAACCATAGTATTCTTTTGTGGAGTTTTCTCGTTAATGTTGCTGTTGGTTAGACCAAATTTAGCTGACACGACACAGTGGTCTGAAGTGCCCAAGGGCGAACAAACTTAAATTGTGTATTTGTTCGGGTGAGAGGTGAGAAACAGGTCCAGCGTGTTGGCGGAATGACTATCTATGTCTGGTACCCGTGTTGGCTCATTGACGAGTTGAGTTAAACTATTTGAAACAGCAAACTGCTGGCGGTATTGGCTTTCAGCTATTGTGTGTCCAGTGTGGCGAGGTAGCTAAAAATTATGCACATTAACATCACCCACAATAATGATTTCAGTGCGCGGATATCGAGTGAAGATACTATCGATAAAATCAGGTAGAGCATCAAACTCGTTAAAGTATACGTTTCTATTGAAGTTTGGGCTTCTGTAAAGAACACAGTAGTGTATGATATGCCTACGAACGTGAAGTTCTTCACTTCCCGATTAGGTTAATTCTAAAACCAGTCGAATGAGTTTTAAACTAATTATTTATTTCATTCGGTATTATTACTAAAACACAAATTGGATAACTCAAGTCTAGGGTCAGGTTTGGTTGAATTAAAACTGTTGTATGATGCACATTATCCATCGTCTTCATCTTCCGTTCTCGCGCACAGTCGCCTTCCACAGTACTTTGTTCGGATCGACTTTTTGCTTTACGTGGAGGCCCGACTTGCTTCCACGGAATCTGTTGGACGACTGTAGATATCGAAAGATAATTTCATCTTTCGTTTTATCGACACAAGGGGATGATTCTCCTTGCACCAGTCACAGCACAAGGGCGTGAGACACACATACGATGATCGCTCCTGCTGCTCATCGTGTCTGTCCACAAGTATGCGGGCCGTGGGTTAACCGAATCCACAACGTTGCAGCTGGTGCAAATATTTCGACATAAGGATTAAAGGGTTTGCACGATCAGCGACTGTGTAAAGTATTTATGCTGATCGTGTACATGTCGGTGGCATCTCCACGTAGTCGAATTCTCGATGGAAATTTCCATTTTGAGAACTCGACTTGTCTGGGCAATCAGCCATATGCCTTCATGTAGTTGTCGGTCGGATGACCGAAGGATGTAGGCATGTATGCAAATGGGAAAGATAGAACATTTCCTGCATATGTGCGGTTGTCGCGCAAGGGAATTTCGCATGGATATTGTTCGGGCAATGTTGGTTGCTAGAAAGTGCAACCAAATTGCGCTTACGTGTGGAGGATGCGTGTCAAATGATGAAAATCGAACAGAGACACCTACAGTGTACTGGTTCGGTTCATGTTGGTTGCGTGATGGTGCGACCAAATTGCTTTCAGGGAAATAAATATTTGTTGCTGATGAAATTTTATGTCAGCTAGAATTAATGCTTCAAAGTATTTCT
Source organism: Microdon myrmicae (assembly GCA_963931805.1). Classification (NCBI taxonomy): domain Eukaryota; kingdom Metazoa; phylum Arthropoda; class Insecta; order Diptera; family Syrphidae; genus Microdon; species Microdon myrmicae. Next base: position 112,528,608 of record OZ007496.1, read on the forward strand.
AATACGAGGGTTGCCTTTTATATTTCGGGATTAGAGAACAAAAACAAATATTGATCATCGAAAATCACTTTATTGTTTTTCAAAATATTCCCCATGAAGATCTATATACTTTTGCATGCGTTTGAACCAATTGTCGAAGCACTTTTGCCACTCTGATTGAGGTATCTCCAACACATGCATTCTGAATGCAGCAACCGCTTCTTCAGGTGTCGAAAAACGTTGACCTCTCAGTTTGTTTTTTACGTACGGGAATAAAAAGAAGTCATTCGGTGCCAAGTCAGGACTATACGCCGGATGACCCATCAAATCGATGTTTTGGGTGCTCAAAAATGCAGTTGTCGCAGCCGATGTGTGAGAGCTCGCATTGTCGTGGTGAAGAGTGATTCGTCTTCGGCGGTTGGTTTTCCTGATTTCTTGGAAGACAACTGGCAAAAAATGGTTGTGTACCACACAGAATTGACTGTTCTGTGTTGTTCTAGTGGTACGGTTGCGACATGTCCAGTTTTTCCGAAAAAACAGGCGACCATTTGCTTGGAAGTGCTTCGTGCGCGAACAACTTTTGTTGGATTTGGCTCATCTTGAAACACCCAGACAGCCGACTGCTGTTTACTTTCGGGCTCATACGTGTAAATCCACGATTCATCACCTGTCACGATGTCATAGACGTGTTTCGAAGCACCGCGACCGTATTTTTTGAGCATTTCTTTCGACCAATTGACAGGAGCCTTTTTTGGGCGATTGACAAATTGTGTGGGATCCAACGCGAACAAATTTTTTTGACAGTCAAATGTTTATGCAATATTGAATGTATGCTGGTCCCACTAACGCCTAAGGTTGTCTCAATCTCAAGATAGGTCACATGACGATCTTCCAATATCAGTTCGCGCACAGCATCAATGGTTTTCGGAACAACAACTGTTTTTGGACGACCTTCACGAAATTCATCTTGGAGTGAACTACGACCACGATTGAATTCACCATACCATCAATAAACACTGGTCCTTGATGGAGCTTCATCGCCAAAAATTGAATTAAGTTCATCCATGCACTAAATAATCGCACGAAAATGTTGACGATTTAATTCCATTTTTGGGCCGAGATGAATCTTTTAAGTTACTGTAAACAACACAAATAGCGCTCGTATGTCAAAACGTTCTGAGTGCGTATAACCTCAAAAATGTCCAACTTTACGACAGAGCTGTCAATTGCCGGATTGCAATGCTAGGGTTGCCAAATCCCGAAACATAAGAGGCAACCCTCGTATTATAGGTACACTCTTTATGTGTTTTAGGCAACTATTACTTTATCATAGCTATAAGGTAAGTAGTGACGTTCAATGGAACTGACACAATACTTGTTTTTTATTCATTCTGTATGCCCCAGATGGGAGTTTTTACCTAGGTAATGGGAAGATGATTGCTGGCGTTTAAGGGAACCGCCACACCCTTGTAGTAGGTGCCTCACTAGATCCAGTGGCGAAATCCAGGTCACATTATTTCCATGAATGGAAAGCCAGTGAAAGATTATAAATAATCTGTAGTATTGATGCCCGAGGGGCAGAAACAGATGTGTGAGAAGAGGAAAAACAGACACGACGAAGAGAAAGGGTAGGACATTTTCCCCATATTTTCACGCTTTCCGCACATTCGGAGATCCGTTTGTTTATTTTGGATTCCACAGAAGACTTGATACGCGAACCGATAGTGCAATTGGCTATCTTGTGTTTACTTAAGATACCCTAAACAGATTGCACAATTCATCCGACGGTACGGATCACTAGGCAGAAGCGCACGTGCTGACTCGTCGGCGGTTAGAGTTTAACATTAGTAAAAACCCTGATTTAATTCCTAAAATGTAAGTTTTAAGAAAACGGATGAAGCAATTAGTTATACTGATCTTGCAATTTTGTTTCGTGTCTAAGTTTCCAGACTAAGTTCCGAGTTTAAGTTTTGATTTTAGGTTACGAGCTTAAGTTTCAAGCCAAAGTTTACAAAGCCGAGTGAGTAAAGGCTCTGATCTAAGGGTGTATTCTGGTGTAGAGGGCCAAATTTGTTGTTTTTTTTTTTTTAGAATCGTTTAAAAAAAAAACGAAAAATATTTTTACTATCGGAGTTTTGCCCAATTTGATTTAAACTAAAATGTCAAACATTTCCAAAAGTCCAGGGTGGTGAAGTGGGGGGTTGAAACAAAAGCGTGCGTCCTGATTGACATGATATTGACTCTTCTAATTACCTAAAAGGCTCCTCGATAGTATAGTGGTTAGTATACGCGCCTGTCACGCGGTAGACCGGGGTTCGATTCCCGGCGGGGAACCTCTGGCGCAAAACTAATGACCTTGCCCGGAAAAAACAAATCATTATGGGAAATTTAACAAGCCTCAGGACTTGCTAAATAAGGCCAAGACCGGTTCCCCGTTGTATTGCCGATGATGATGATGACTTACCTAAAAAAAAAAAAAAATGGATTGTTAATCAGTGAAGGCGTTGTATCGTCCCTAACCCGAAGTATTAAAAAAAAAATTTTTGCGTAGAAGTGCAACTGTTCTTATTTTTTTCCGGTTATTAATTTTTTAAAAATATTAAATTTTTTTTTTTAAAAGCTTGGCTTGGTAAAGTCCCTTTAGACCGTTATATCCAGACCGTGTTTACCGAATTTCAAGTCAATCAGCTTATTATAATTTGAGATTTCGTGCCAATAGACTTGAAAAAAGTGGTTTCGAGAAAAAAGCGTTTAAAAAATTTCAGGGTATAGTAGCTTTAAGTGACATAATATCGCGTTATACCCCGCACGTCCATGATGATTTATGGTGCAAAAATCCTTGTGCTGCGCATACTACTCTTCGTAGGCCTCGATGTCTGATTGTTTTGTGTTTTTCTATATGTTACAAGTTTGGCAAAAAGTCGTTTTTACTACTGTATCGATAACTATTTGAGGAGTATGTGCCGTCTATAATTCGATTCGTTCCGGCAGGACCGGTCCAGTTGCCGCGTCACTAAATCAGATTTAACTTTGACAATTATCGGGATTTTAAAATTTCCTTTGGACAGCATATTCTTAAAAGTATAAACTATGAGAAAATACATTTATTTCAAAATTCTAGACCAGAATACCCCCGTAATTCCTAAAATTTAAGTTGATAAGCAAAGGTTTAAGAAAACAGATCGAGCAATGAGTAACACTGATCTTTCGAGTCTAATTTTCAAGTCTAAGTTCCCAGTCTAAGTTGCGAATCTAAGTTTCGAGTCTGAGTTTCGAGTCTATGTCTCGACTCTAAGTTTCGAGTGTAAACTTCAAATCTCGGTTTCAAGTCTACGTCTCGAATCTAAGTTTCCAGTCTAAGATTTAAGCCTAAGTTTCGAGTGTAAGTTTCGAATTTGAGTTTCAAGTCTAAGTTTCGAGTCTGAGGTTCGAGTCTGAATTTCTACTCAGTTTCGAGTTAAAGTTTCGATTTGCGGTTTCGAGTCTAAGTTTCGATACTAAGTTTCGACCCTGAGTTTCTAAATCTAAGACACAAAGTTTCATGTCAAAGTTTGCGAAGCCGAGGCAGTAAAAGCCCTGATTTAATTCCTAAAATTTAAGTTGATAAGTAAAGTTTTAAGAAAACGGATCAAGAAATTAGTCACACTGATCTTGTGATTTTATTCTGTCCGAATTGTGAAAGAATTATTCGTAACTCAATTTCATATTTGCGAACTAACAACCTTTGAACAACTAAACATTCAATCTTATTAGTGCTACTGTGTTAAGTGATCCAGTGTTCTGGTGCGTCACGTACAGTGTATCTGCAGTATTTACTTTGATGAATGATTTCCAAAAAGTCACGTACAGTGCATCTGCAGTATTTATTTTGATGAATGATTTACAAATGTAAAAATAATTGTCCTAATTGGATAATAAACAATCACAAAATGTTGTTTCAAATATAAATTGACCGATGTAGATTATCTTTAACCATTTATTTCAATTTTCTGAATATCTAAATACCTTTTGAATTTTGTGTTAAAAATGTGTCGCCACAACAACAGGATAAATCAATAAAGTCTAAATACTTTTCGTCGGAATTATAAATTAAAAGTTTTGTAAGCATAAGAGAGACTGAGGTTAAATATTTATACTCTCTCACTCTCTGTGATGCTCAGAAACTTTTAACATCGCCGTTGAAATATCCTCGAGACTAGACTAATCAACATCAACTATATTGACTTGTCCAGATATAACATTTTTAACTGAAAAAAATTACTTTAAATAATTTTTTTTCTCCACCAGAATTCACTCAACTCAATGATCCATATACTTAAATTTATTGTGCACTTTTACATACCTCGACAGGTTGCCTTTCGTGTAATGTTGGGAAAGCTTTTGTTGATCGAAATGCTGTTGTGGCAATGAACCAGTTCGAAGAATCAGAGTGATTTCATGTTCCAGCAAAATATGAAAAGAAAAATGAAAAAAAAAAAAAATGAAAATCTTAATTGATACATTCCTTTCTTATGTTTCAAGTTCATATGAAGTAAGGCATCAAATGAAACATTGGTATTGTCTAGTATCCATACATGGCATTAAAAGTCATGTAACTTATCGTTCCATAAGTCCCGAGACTAAGTCAGAGATGACGCCTGTAATGAAAAATCCTTATGACTTTGAGGAAGTACTAACCTTTAGATGCTATGTGTCAAAACTTTATGACAATTGAACCAGAACATACTGAGTTATAGTGATTTAAGCACCGCTATTGTGACAACTGTTTCCTCACAATGGAACGCATCGATGATTCAAAGCGGTGTTAGGCACTATTTACTCGGAACAAAAAGGATTTCTTGTGGCGGCACGTGACAATAGATGAAACATATATTCAACATTTCACTCCGGAATCAACTCGGCCCTCAGCTGAGTAGAGAGCAGCCAGTGAAAGCCCTCCCAAGCGTCCGTCCATTGTTTTCAATTCTATAAAAACAGCGTCACTTAAATAACTACAACTCAGTATGTTATAAGATATTTCATTCCATTGCCATCTCTGAGTTAGTCTCGGGACTTATTGAACGATGCGTTAAGACAAAGACTGCGGCGTGCGAATTTTGTCAGCTTTTTAGTACTGATGTATAATATTGATATATAGTAAGTATAATAGGGTATAATAAATACATTTTTATTTGTTATATTTCTTCAAAATCTTTCTAACTACAAGGGAACAATTTTTAATTAATCCATCTCACACACACTAAAAGTCAATCTAGTAATAAAACAAAAACTTACCCACATGATATAAAACGGATACCATTCGCGTTTTTATAACATAAATTTACGTTAAGAGTCTTTAAATGCAAGCAGACTAAAACTAAAATTAATTATCAATCTTAGAAATCATGGAGAAACAGAATGTATTAACCTTTGTTATACACTAACATTCCACACCACCTCATAAACCTGAAAGGAGCCGCCCCCTATAATTCCTTAAACCACTTAAAATTGATGATTTAGTTCATCAATCCTTCGATTGATGAGTACCCCATATTATTATCCACAGATAAATCCTCCGGCAAATGCACGGAACCGAAATTAGTCCGTATCTAGCAATAATATTGACAGTGCTTGCGATGCAGCATAATCGATTGGACAATTATTATTATTTATTGGCCTGTAGGAACCCGGAAGTTCATGACCTCACCGACTCGGCTTCGCCATCCTTCCCTGTCCTGGGCACTCTCCTTCCACGCTTCACCATTCGATCCGATCTCCTCAAGGTCAAACCTAACATTGTCCTCCCATCTCCGTCGCGGCCGTCCTGTCGGTCTCTTTGCCGTTGGTCTACCGTCAAGAATTCTATGCACGGTCCTATCGTTCCCCATTCGCGCCACGTGTCGATTGGACAATATCACATTAAATCCTAGTCTAGGATAAAATACTCCTTCGACGTAAAACGGGGCCATAAACCGAATAACAATTTCGCAATTCAGAGATACAAAAACTCCAAAGGATATCTTTGGCGTTGCTATAAGACTATAAAAGCAATTGCAGCAATCTCATTCAGACACCACCTCCATAAAAATATAAAAAGCAGACATTCTCATAAACCTTCACCTGAAAACCCAAGTGAACAAAGGGTTGCTGGCCAGAGGTAGCACATCAATTCAATAACATGTGGACACTTTTTGGTTGCTCATATTTCCGAGTCGGTTTTTCAACGGATGTTAGATTTGAGTATCAAAAGGATATCCAGATAAAAACAATCGTATTATGGTATTGAGTTGAGTGTTGAGGTGGGACCTCAAATCAATAATTTTAATGGGCAATCCACAGGAGCTTTGAAACTGAAGACTATCTTAAATTTTTATTAAACATTTCGTCCAAGGTGGACAAGGCTGTAGTACCGAGCCCACGCATTGAGGCTAATAAAATTTTTTTCGGTCGAAATTATAGCGGTCTGGTGATACACGTGCTGGAAAAGAGTTACACAGGATTCCGAATTACCGGTCTGTAGCAAAATGAGATTTGGTAGAGAGATATGCATGCAATTGAGAGATGGATTGAGGGGAAAATAAACAAACGAATAAAAGGTTTAGTGGGATGTGTCGTTAACAAAATAAATGTTTATAAATGTGTTTTAATTGGTATAATAACGCAACATATTGTGGATTCTATACCACGATCGACAAATAAGTATTACATTCAAACTATATCTGTGTAAATAGTAGCGCCATAGTAGCGTCCCTTTCCAGCAATATCAATTTTACTTCAATTGGTTGATAAACGAAAAAACAATGATGTCGAAATATTACCAGAGAGCAGTTTTTAAATTCCACACTTTTTGGAAAAAAATCATGAGAAACATTTTCGTTGATGTGGGTTTGTACGACGTTGATTGTTTGTGCAAAGCAAATGTTTCTCTGTGGCGTGAACATTTTTTAAGGCAAAGAAAGGTTAGAAGGTGATTATTGTGAAGGAACGCCAATTTCAGCTCGGACATCCGAAATGATGGAAAAAGTACGTGACATTATTACAAATGATCGCAATGCGTCTTTAGAAATGCTTAAAAAGGCTTTAAATATCAGCAGACAAACAATCGGAACTATTTTTCACAAGGATTTGGGAAAAACAAAGGCCTGTGCAAAATTTGTTCCACAAACTTCTATGGATGCTCAAATTTCACTTATTGTTCTTTAGTTATTGGCCCGTGTACAATCAACTATCGAATTTACCTGATTTGGCGATTTCTCTCTTCTTCCAAAATCGAAATTAAATTTGGCAGGATGTTTTTTAATAACATTTCAAACATCAAAAAAGGCTACAGCCCCAACACTAGAGGCAATGCAAAAAAAAGAGCTAAAACACAAGATTCACTTTTGAATCGCTGTAACAAGTGCATTGATATTAGGGGAGAGTATTTTGAGTAAAAGGCTCCTCGATAGTATAGCGGTTAGTATACCCGGCTGTCACGCGGGAGACCGGGGATCGATTCCCCGTCGGGGAGGCTCTGGCGCAAGACTAAATGGCCTTGCTAGGAAAAAACAAATCATTATGGAAAATTTAACAAGCCCCAGCCAACTCCTTGATCTCCTCCGACTTCATCCATATGTCTACGCAGACTGCCCGTTGCAACCTACTCGAATTTGCAGTTCAACCAAGTCAACAATCGATTTCTTCCTAAAGTCTACAGATCTCATCTTCATCTAATCCTCCCACAGTGTCCTTCACATTCCCTTCGGATCATGGCTCTGTCCACACCTCGGTTCAAATCCCCTCGATTGAACCACTCTACACTCTGAATCCTATTCCAAATTTCACCAAAACAAACTGGAAAAAAGTCAATAAAGATATTGCTGTTAGCTTTTCAAAATTTTCTTTACCGGAATCTTCTAACCTGCCCCCTACACAAATTGACCAAGCAGCGGCCCAAATAGAGCAAATACTGGGAAATGCTCTCTTCAGCCATACTCCCACTATCGTTCCTCATAATCACTTAGGAAAACCCCTACCCAACCTACTCACAAAATTATTACGTATAAAAAAACAACTCCGACGAAAATTGCACACTAGCTACTCACCTTTTATTAAACAACAGATCCAGCTATTGACCTCCCTGATAAATGGACAACTAAAAGTTTTCACTAATCAGACCTACACATCCACTCTAAACAGTATCAAACCAAATCGCGATCTATTTAAAAACATAAACAGACTAACGGGTCGCAAACTCAAGCCTCGAACAGATTATCTTATTCACCCAACTAATAATAACATCGTCCAGTCGAACACTGATATAGCAAACTGTCTCGCTGAACATTTCTGCAAAGTCCATAAACAAAACGATACCCTCCCAGTAACAAATTTCCACGATACCGTGAACGATTACATTCCACGCTCACTGGAGCCATCCCTCACACCATTTATTACTGAATTCACCGAAACCAATAAAGCATCACACCCCGTAGCAATCGACACATTCCTAAGCCTTGAAGAACTATCCGAAGTCATTACTTTACGTAACAATAAAAAATCGACTGGCCTAGATGGAATCCCTAACCTCCTATTCAAAAGACTCCACCCAGGCAACTTGCTCCCGATTCTCGTTCTTCTCAACCACATAATAAACGCTTCACATTTCCCTAAAAGTTGGAAAACAGCGGTGATCGTCCCTATTAGCAAATCTGGGCCCTCCAAGTACCCGGATAACTTCCGTCCGATATCGCAGCTAAACTCGCTTAGCAAGATTCTTGAATGTAAAATCTACAAAAATCTTCTCTCATTTGCCAGGGATAACTCCCTCATTCCGAACTCTCAATTTGGCTTCCACTCACAACACTCCACTTGTCATGCTCTCTTAAAACTGACACATGATGTGACGACCCACCTCCAAAACCAATCCCCAACGGTATGTGTCTCCCTAGACATAGCTAAAGCATTCGACTGCGTCTGGATCGCAGGACTGTTATACAAACTTCATTCAATGTATGGATTAAACATCCACTCCACAAAACTTCTCGCTTCTTACCTCTCTGATAGAAAGTTCATGGTGAAAATAAACTCAACTCTCTCGACACCTTATAGCATAACCGCAGGAGTTCCTCAAGGATCCATCCTCGGCCCACTACTATACCTTCTTTATACATCAGACGCACCGCAGCCACTGTTACCCAATACAACAATGCTCAACTATGCCGACGACACCTTAATTTATTCAAGCAACAAGCTTGTCAAGGAGGCAAGAAACTGTATTAACAGATATCTCCCAATCCTGTCAGCCTACTTTACCAAGTGGAGAATTCAACTAAATCCAACCAAAACTCAGCTCATTGTTTTTAAAGGCAGAAACGCGAGTTGTACAAACAACACTATTCGCTGCCATAATAAAATCAGAATTAAAATAAATAACAATATAATTAAACCCTCCAAAACCTTAAAGTATCTAGGTATAACCTTTACCAACAATCTGTCATTCTCCGCCCACATTAAAAATACGATTCGTAAAGCCACAACCCAACTGAACCTCTGCAGAAAAGTCATGTACAAACCGAATGGTCTCTCTCCCAAAGTCAAATCCCTTATCTACAAACAAATAATCAGACCCACTCTCACATATGCATGCCCGATATGGTACCATATCACACCTGCCCAAATGGAGAAGCTACGCATTTTCGAAAGGAAATGCTTCAGACTTATCACTGGCCTCAACCGACATCCCAACTCCCACAAATATTACAACAGTAGTTCGCTCTACTATGCCGCTAATATTGAACGTATAGATCGACGCTTCCTCGAGCTGTCCATCAAATTTATCGAAAATCTTCCCAATAATCCCAATCCGATAATAAATGCGCTCACATCGACTCCGTCAGATAACCGAACTACCTACCCGAACTGTCTCCACACCAGAACCCTCTTCACCTCTGGCAGGTTGATCAACAACTCCAATGAGATTGTATACCACAATACTGAACTCTCACCTCACCAGTTTAAATATTGTAATATACAACCCTTCTCGAATAACTTGCGTTTCAACGACCAATCGGAAAGTGTTCCCCCAACCCATATCCCCGACTGATAGTTCCCACCCTAACCCAAATCCTACCCATCGACCACTATACCTCCCGCCCCACCCTACTCTAACTTATTGTAATAATAATAGATTTAATAATTAGACAAGCTAGGCTAAGCTAAGTTAAGTTAAGCAAATTAATTATAGGTTAAGTAAATAATTATATCCTGGTTTTCTGACCTTTTCCAGGAAGCCCCACCTACTCCTATTTTGTCCACCCATGAAATATGTAACTTTATAATAATGCTTGAAAAATGTACTAGCAAGTATGTGTAAACTATTAAAGCTAAGCTAATTATAAGGTATCTGTATTACTTATTGTAACAAATCATTTATGGTCAATAAATACAGAAATGTAAAAAAAAAAAAAAAAAAAAAAATAACAAGCCCCAGGACTTGCTAAATAAGGCCAAGACCAGTTCCCGGTTGTAGTGCCGATGATGATGATGATTTTGAGTAAAATAATTTAAAATTATTCAGAAGTCTTGTTTCAATGATCTTTTCATTTTTCATCAGTCCCGGAATTTAATTGTAGAACTGTGTACAAAAAATTGTTTACTGATAAAAAGTATCATGTTGTATGGACTACCAGTTACAGGGATATTATCCATTTAAAAGAATAAGAAGAGTTGGATCCAAAACCAGTACATCGTTTTTTTTTTACCGAAAGGCAGTCGCATTTATGTTAAGAAGAACTCTTTATCGTTTAGGGCCGTAGCTGATACCGTTCGACGGATGAGACGCGAAGGATAACCACTATTATTATTACAATCCCTATATATTTCAAAACCCAGAAACTGAAGCCTGGCATCATCGGCTTTAATGCAATCAACGAAAGGTTATGCATTCTTCGCATGGGAGGCAAGGTTAAGAACATAAACCTCATAAACGTTTACGGACCTACAGAGGAGTCCCCTGACAACGAAAAAGAAGAATACTACGAGAACGTCGAACGGGCCCTCAATGCCTGCCCAAGATACGATGTGAAAATCGTTCTTGGTGATTTGAGTGCGAAAATACGTCGGGAGCCGGTTTTCAGGCACTACGCAGGTTCCCATAGTTTGCATGAGAACACTAATGACAATGGACTACTAGTCGTCGAACTGGCAGCATCAAAGAACTTGGTCGTTGCAAGTACCAAGTTTCTGTGTAAAGATATTCACAAACCCACCTGGGTATGACCTGATGGAGCCACTCGCAACCAAATTGACCACATGTTGATAGATCTCCGCCACTCGTCGAGCCTGATGACGGTACGAACGTACCGAGGTGCCAACGTCGACTCGGATTACTACCTTGTTGGCACAGTCTTCCGAGCGCGGATTGCCTTACGGAGGCGTATTCATCCGCGGAATAGGTTCGTATCAACACGGCTGCCTTACGCAATGAGAATACCAGTAACACCATTGGTCATGTGGGAAGACTCGCCCTCGAAGAGCTCGACGGAGGGAGAGTAAGTCCTGGGGCCAGAATGCCGCGCGTAGAAGAGAAATGGACACGCCTTAAGAATAATGACATTAATACTGCCAACTCCATCTTACGCAGTAGTCGTAGAGATCGGAGCGACTGGTTTTATGATGAGTGCAAATTAGCGACTGAACGTAAGAATGCAGCAATCTCATGGGACGCGGGTAGGCGAGGAGAAATACAAAGAGCTCAGAAGATGTGAAAATAGACCACAGACAAAAGAAAAGTGCCTGGGAAAAAAACCTTGTTTGTGAAATAGAAAAAAGTAGAGAGCGAGGTCCGCGCCAGGTGCGGAAGTTCTACCAAATAATCCGCAGTATGACGCGGTACACACCACGCTGCACTTACTGCAAGGATAAAGAGGGTAATCTGATCACCGATCCTGGAGGTATTCTGGAGCGATGGGAAGTGCACTTCAATGAATTGCTAAATGGCCAGCTCACGGAAGAATTGGACGCTCCACCAACGCAAGATCAAGGTCAAATGCTGCCGCCACTAAACATTGAGGAAACATTAAAAGCCATAAGACAGCTCAAATCAAATAAAGCCCCTGGAGCTGATGGCATACCAGCTGAACTGATTAAACAAGGAGGGACGATCACGCAATTCATAAGATCGTGGTGCACGTATGGGAGGAAGAGGAGATGCCGGAAAATTGGCGTCGTGGTATAATTTGCCCCATACATAAGAAAGGAGATGTCACACTGTGCAGCAACTATAGGGGTATAACATTGCTGAGTACCGCCTATAAGATACTCTCCACTACCCTACAAGACCGGATAGCCCCATACGCTAAAGTCATCATTGGTCAATATCAGTGTGGCTTCATCCCAGGCAAATCAATGATTGATCAAATATTCACCCTTAGCCAGGCGGTGGAAAAATGTCAGGAATTTAAGAATCCATTATATCATCTATTTATAGACTTTAAGGCCGCTTACGGCAGCATAGCCAGGGTAGAATTATATAATGCCATGGGAGAATTCGCCATTCCAAACAAATTAATACGACTTTGTAGGTTGACCATGACCAAAGTAACTAGTCAAGTAAAAATAGCAAGATTGCTGTCCAAACCAATAAACATCTTTAATGGACTCCGACAAGGGGACGGTCTGGCCTGTCCCCTCTGCAACCTGGCGTCGGAGAAAGCAATCCGTGACTCTGGCGTCACAACTATAGGGACTATTATCACCAAGTCCAGCCAGAAACTTCCCTACGTAGATGATATCGACATCATTGGTAGAACCGAATCGGCTGTACAGGACTCCTTCACCCAGGTCGAGCAGACGGCACAAAAACTGGGACTGTACATTAATGAGGGTTGAAAACCACATTCTTATATCTTACCATATATGACATGAGCCACCTGTATCTCATAACCGACGACATCTTGCTGATCATTTCCTTCACTGCTTCGGATGAATTCAAATTGTTGCGCCTTTCCTAGTGCGCTGATGGTGACGACTGAGTTCCTCACGTGGGTAACCAATATGTAAACATAAACTGAATCCTCCGTGAGTCGAGGCAGAGTCGGGGGTTTATTAATTCTGCCAATGTCATTGCTCCTGGTCTTCCAATGCGTGCCTCTAGTGTTTTCATCACGTCTTTTGGATACCCTGACGGAATAATACTAGTGATTTGAAATATATCATCATCATCATCGGCACTACAACCGGGATCCGGTCTTGGGCTTATTATCAAGTCTCTCCACCGATCCCGATTTCCAGCCGATGTCATGCAGTTTGGTACTTCCAGGCTCTGGGCGTCCTGGTCTAGGCCATCCCACCATCGCAGACAAGGTCTGCCGCGCTGTCTCCTTCCATACATCTTGCCACACAGGGCTCTCCGGGCAGGCTCCTCTTCGCTCATTCGACCTAGGTCTCCCACTCACCGGAGTCTGCTGAGCTTGATTTTTCTTACAACATTAGCTTTAAAGTAGCTCGCGTTCAACTCATGGTTATACCGCCTCCGAAAGCATCCTCCCCCATATAAGAGACCAACAATTCTCCTCAAGACCTTTCTCTCGAACGCAGCTAAGAGTTCAGATTGCCTTTAATTGAGCACCCAGTTCTCGGATCCATACATGAGTACTGGTAAGACCATGGTCTTGTACAGTAGTAGCTTGGATGTTCTGGATAAATTTGAGGATTTAAAGAGCCTTAATAGACCATAGTAGGCTTTGCTGGATTTGATCAGCCGTTCGCGTATTTCTTTTTCCATATTGTTATCGGGTGATATTATTGAGCTAAGGTAGTTAAAGGATTGCACTACCTCAAATCCGTGCTCCACTACCCTGATAGTTTGACCAACGTTAGGTAATATATTTTTTGGCTCTAAAACGAACGGTTAGTTTTCCTGAGGGTGACCTGGGGATGTTCGACATGTGTTTATGCCACGATACATTCCCACAAATCGTGACGCCGAGCAATTTCAAGCTTTCCCCAGATTCGAGGGCCTGGCCATTCATCATCAGCTGTGGAACCGATGATCCACTTTTCTTTGTGAATGTTGTATATCGTGTCTTCGTTGAATTGAAGTAGACGAAATTGGCCTGTCTCCTCTGTAGGATCTTATCCAGATCCCGATTTATAGAGTCGATCTGGCTACATGTTTGCTTGTTTGACGTTGATTCATCAATTGGCCGGTCACACAAAAAAGAGGAAACAAGCGTGGTATCATCGGCAAAACTGAGTACTTTGTTATCCGTTGTCTCCAACAAATCATTTATGTGAAGCAAAAACAAGGATGGAGCCGAAATGGAACCTTGATGCACCCCGAAATTAACAGGATACAGATCCGAAGGTCCAAAACAACCTGGATCGATCGATTTTCGAGGAAGCTCTTCGTCCAGTTGCAAAGCTGCTGAGAAAGTCCATACGAACGAGGTTTGTTCAGCAATGCCCCTTGCCGAACGCGTTCAAAAGCTTTGGAGATATCCAACGCGTCTCGCCATGCCCCTCAATCGCAGATGTCCATATATCGGTTTTAAGTGGCAAAATATCTGCCACGGAATCCGTATGGAAGATCATTCAGAAGTCCGTTGCATTCCAAAATGTAGGTAGGGTACCAAAGCTCAGCCGGCCGGTAAAATACCACCCCATTAGGCTATAGGCTTCGTGAAATGGTTGGCAGAAGTCGTTGAGCATGTTTCGGAGCTCAGCAGATGGACCCGGCAGAGAATAATAAAAAGCATCCGGGCGCTGAGTCAGCGTTATAGTTCCGCCTTTCCCGGGATAAGTAAAATAAAAATAAAAACGGCCGTTGAGTCCCCAACGCGCTGGTGTTTTGGTCGACGGTCAGCAAACGCGGAACCAATCGCGCCGATAGCTTTTTCAAAACTGCAAGATGTATCTCGCCTGTTCTTTTGGCATGCCCACGACCTCTGGTAACTCGCGCAACTTCACTTTGCGATCACTCAAAACGATTCGATGGCCTTCCACAGCGAGGTGCATTTCCGTGCTTGTACAATCCATTTTAAATTCACTAAACCACCGATAAACTGTTGTTCTCGAAGGAGCGGATGTGGAATAACGTTTCTGCAACTATTGGAATGATTGTTTAGAAGTTTTTCCAGTTTTGTTTACGAAAGTGAAAGTAGCGTCACTCAAACAACTGTAGCTTGTAAACGAATGGACGAAGTGTCACGAAACTGTGGCAGATGAGCTTCTACAAATGAGTAGTGTTTATTTTCTAGTGGCGCCACTTGTTGAAAAATCGCGGGACTTTTCAGCCCATGTAGTACATGCATTTCTGAACAAGTGCCTGATTGGAGCAAAGAAGAATGATAAGACCTATCGCTTGGACAGAGTCAGGTGACAAGGCGTTTTGCCTCTAGAAGGAGCAGCTGGTTAATGCTACTCTATTACGATACTATATTGAATAAACTCCATTGTTTGTCCAATGTGATGCATCACACACACAATATACTAGAACAGGAACATGCGGGGAATTAGAACCACTTGGATTCTTTTCGACTAATCAGTAAATGGTTTGTGATTTTAATATTTAATACATACGATAACTTTAATAAGAGAACAATTTGAGAGAAATATGCTGTGAGAATCAGTGTTGGAACCTATAGTTCTTTTTCATTTGAATCCGCAAATGATTCGGGATTGGGATATTGAATATCCGTAAAAGAAATGTTGTCTCTATGAAGAGAAACAAAAAATAAAAAAAATAAAAGGTATTTCCCAACCAAATTTATTAAAAATAAATTTCAACAATATCCCCACGTTTATGTATATTAAAATAGTATTTACGGCGAGAAGTTCAGGCAAAAATATTTTCCAAGGTCTTGTGGGGGGTTAGGTTGGTGCCGAGACACGGGCACAGTTTCACGTAACTCCCCGACGTGAAGATCCACCGCAAGAATTCTTCACCAGCGAACGTGTCCACAGGCGCAAGGGGAAAAAATGAAACACTGGGTTGGGTCTTTTTATTACTATTAACGTTATTAGGTTGACTTTCGCAAACTAGGCGCGAGGCGAAACGTATATTGTTCGGCTTTCCTTTCTTTGCTTAGATTTTATTAATGTTATTAGATCGGCTTTTACGAACTAGGCACGAGATGAGACACTTCTTTCCCGAAACCATGACCGCGGCAATAAAAGGGGAACGTTCGGCTGGGGGTAGGCGCGCTTGGCGACGTATCGAACTCGACTTAGGTTGGGACTCGCGCAGCAGGCTCACGCGGTGCGGCCCGACCTTGCTTTCCCACGGGGGGCGTGCGTGCCCCCGTGTGGTCACGGCGGTTGTCGGGGGGCGGACCCTCGACATGCGCGTGTTGGGAGATAAAGGACTACTAATTGATGAAATCGAAAATCCATTGCGTTGTGGCAGTGGCGTCGTAAACTCATTGCCACTTCCTAAGAATTTAGTGGAAGAGTTGCTATGCTTGCATAGGAATTTAGTTCCAGCGAATCCTTGCCGCGTAAGCTAAGTTGGATTCGTTGGTTGTGTATACCAGGAAATTAAAGTTGCTTGGGTGCAAGCAAGGAATATCGTTTAGATGAAATGTTAACCGAAGTAATTTCGGGGAAATGTGCGCGGCTTAGTTAGTTGGTAATGTTCCGTTGAGGATTGGGATATGCGTTTGTTATGGGATATGAATTTCGGGGAAATTAGGATTGTTTGGTTGCGATGAAGAAATATAGATAATTGACCGCAGTGACGAAGTGGCGTGTGTGGGATGGAAGAGGTTCGAGCCAGGGTTGATCGCTTTCGCGGGAGTCCCTAGAAAGAAGAATCCTTGCGTGGGAGTAAGGGTGGTTGAGGAGGGCGTCCTGACTATTGTTTGCTACTCGGAGTAGCAGGTGGATAGCAAGGAGCCGGCCTGGGAGTAGGACGTCTTACTGGTTATTTTCTACGCGCAGTAGCTGTGGTTCAGTGAGGAGCCGAAGTTGTGAAAGGGCGTGAAGCCGATAGGGATGAGTGCGGGCGTCGTGTGCCAGTATGCCCCTACGGGGCAGGAGGGATCGAAGGATTGAAGTGAGTCGAACTGTGTCGAAAAGGGTTAGTGTCGAGCGATGTCGAAGGGGTTGCGTAGGGTCGGGGGGGAGGAAATATAGATAATTGACCGAAGCAATTTTGGGAAAATGAATGCCGAGATGATTAGAATATATTCGGTTGAATTATATTCTGTTGGAGGTTTGGAGGTTTTTATTGCGGATTGGTGAGATGTATGCTATTGTGGAATGGTTTTTGCATGTTAGGTTGGGATTGTGGGTTGGTTCTCCGTGTGATATAGAGAACCTCGACAGTATCCCCCCCCGCCCCCCCCAGTGACGTCGTCACGAAATACTGGTAGGGCGAAGGAGTTTGGTGTGGTGCTGGAAGGAGGCCTAGACGCTTGAAAGATAAGGTGGGTCTTCTCGCTTCGGAAGCCGCTGTGGTGAGGTATTGGAACTGTCCTGCGTGACGAGTTCCTGGGTCATGGTGGGCCTGGGTCGATACAAGGAGTGGGCACGTTGTTACCGCGTTGATGCCACATGGGCAAGGGGTGTGCGGCGTGGTCCACTGGCCTGTTGTAGGTCGCTTGGAGCAACACGTTTGTCGTCCGAATAGGTCAGGGCCTATCGGGAATTCGCTCGCATCCGCAGTGACGAAGTGGCGTGTGCGGGATGGAAGAGGTTCGAGCCAGGGTTGATCGCTTTCGCGGGAGTCTCTAGAAAGAAGAATCCTTGCGTGGGAGTAAGGGTGGTAGAGGCGGGCGTCCTGACTATTGTTTGCTACTCGGAGTAGCGGGTGGATAGCAAGGAGCCGGCCCGGGAGTCGGGCGTCTTACTGGTTATTTGCTACGCGCAGTAGCTGTGGTTCAGTGAGGAGCCGGAGTTGTGAAAGGGCGTGAAGCCGAGAGGGTTGAGTGCGGGCGTCGTGTGCCAGTATGCCCCTACGGGGCAGGAGGGAATCGAAGGATTGAAGTGAGCCGAACTGTGTCGAAAAGGGTTAGTGTCGAGCGATGTCGAAGGGGTTGCGTAGGGTCGGGGGGAGGATATATAGATAATTGACCGAAGCAATTTTGGGAAAATGAATGCCGAGATGATTAGAATATATTCGGTTGAATTATATTCTGTTGGAGGTTTGGAGGTTTTTATTGCGGATTGGTGAGATGTATGCTATTGTGGAATGGTTTTTGCATGTTAGGTTGGGATTGTGGGTTGGTTCTCCGTATGATATAGAGAACCCCCACAGTCTCTTTGTCGGAGACCATCCGTTGCATGTGGTCTAACAGTCATAGATGGCTACTGGGCTAATGTAAACCTTCGTGATCTTGTTAACGTCTCGTTGCAAGTCATAACATTTTGTACTATAGCTCGTTTTCTTGCGGCTGGAAATTTGGTCATCAACTATTGTACGTTGAATGCAACGAACTTCACTCCTTTTTTCTTATAAAGACGGTCGATTGAAGCCGTTTTAATATATTTCGTTATTTTTATGAACTTTTATAATTTTTTTTAGAGGGTGCGAATTCTGAATTTATGTTACAAGGAATTCTGAATTTATGTTACAAGGTGAATTTTCAACACTATAGTAGTTATTTAATTTACAACATATTATAAGTGCCCTATTTATAAAATATTACTTACTCTTGTTTCATATTTTACGTCTATTGAAATTATGTGTTTTAGAAATTGATATGGAATTAATTAACAAGTAGAAAACAAACAAGAAAATGTTTTCTTTGTTTATAAAGAGTTTAAAAAAAAATTTTTGGGAATCTCAAATTAACAATAAACATTGGAGACCTGCATCGAATTGGAAACAAGACCGCACTAAAAAGGTGAAGCGGAGAATCCTAAGTTAATATTTATCCTAAAACTGCAATTTTTTAAATGAATTGAAAATTGATGATCAAAAACGCAAAAACCATTTCAAAATTATAAAAAACTAATACAAATTTCTCATATGGATACGTCCACATGTCTAAATTCGTAAACCGTTTTTCTATACAAAAAATTGTACAATAAGCAAATATTTATATCATGGATGCCATCGGGATGATATTGACTTCCCCGTAGCTTGTTGCAAAGAAAAGCTGCCATTTCTATTATAAGGGGCATATGTTTTTAATTTCGTTGCAAATCAGTCAAGGCATTTCAGTTTATAGTTCAAACCAAGTTTCTTCCTAATGATAAAATCATTCTTTCTTAACAGTTTATATTTTAAAGCGTGTGTTCCATTGAAACAATTAATCTAATAATTTTTGAAAATCTCAGCAATAACTAAAATTATTACAAAATTTTGAATAATAAGCGAAATAGTCGTAGAATGCAAAGGAAAATAAAATTAATAAAAAGCAAACAAACCAAATGCAAAATCGGATTAAAAAAAATTAATAAACTTAAATAACAATTCATACCCCGTTAAAAATCTCCATCATTTCGGCCCACCACTAAAAGTGAAAAATATTTGATATATTTCTTAATTCATGCTGTATAGTGTTCCAATTAAATTCTTAGTCTGTATAAAATATGTTCACGTTTCATCCGAATCATAATAAAAATAAAAACTTATATAATTAAATGTGTGTAGAATTATGTTTTCTAAATAGGTGTAGATTGATTGTATCAATCCAATATTAAACCGGAGACCCTATAAAAGGACAGGAAAAAAAAATTTAAAGAGGTGATTCAATAAGCTAAAAAGAGTTTTCTCCAAATAGTTGAGCAATAGTGTAAATATCATTTGACTTATAATATATGACAGTAGAAAAGTGCATTACCATTTATTGAAAAATAAAAATGCAAAACACGAATATGTAAGGAATTTACTACTACTACTATTTATTGGCCTGTGGGAATCCGGAAGTTCATGACCTCACCGAATCGGCCCCGTCATCGTTCCCTGTCCTGTGCACTCTCCTTCCACGCTTGACCCTCTGATCCGATCTCCTCAAGGTCAAACCTTAAATTGTCCTCCCATCTCTGTCGCGGCCGTCCTGCCGGTCTCTTTCCCGTTGGTCTACCGTCAAGAATTCTACGCACGGTCCTATCGTTGCCCATTCGCGCCACATGTCCGGCCCATTTTAATCTCCGCGACCTGATTACTCTCACTATTGTAGGTTTGCGGTATAGCTCTTCCAATTCGTTGTTGTGGAGTTTCCTCCATTGTCCTGCCTGTCCATATTTGCCTCCAAAGATACCCCTTAAAACTTTATTAATTGTTTACTTCCCGTTTTGGGAGAGCCCATGTTTCGCATCCGTATAGAACAATCGGCATGATTATGGTTCTTTGGCGGGGAAGTAGGATTGCGCCGGCGTACGACGCTGATTCACTTCCTTCCGCCATCGTCACTATAAATTCCCGCTGTAAAGGCAACAAGTCGAACATCGAGGCACGAAACAGAAACACGTTAAAAACAGACAGGAAATGCAGTCGGAAAATTAAACACCCTGTGTCGTTTTGTCACAAATGTTCTTTTTAATTGGGTAAGAGAAGTAACAATTGTTATTTAATCAAAACTTAAAAAAAAAAAGCAAAAAAAACTGTTAGGATTTATTGTGGTCTACTATTTTTACTTGAAATGAAACGATTTTCACTTACGTGCGCACGTATATAATCGCGTGTGTATATCGCCGTACCGTTTGCACGATACGGCGGAGGTGAAGACGACCCAACCGACTCCTGGGATGGTTGGATTAAGACTCACCGATATCCTCTCCAATAAGGATATCGTTTTTACCTACCACCAGGGAAACGTAAAGTCTCTCTTGGTGGTATAGGAAACCAGATCTTGTAATAAAGGTCATGGTGGTATGTGTGGGATCGTTCAGATCGATGCTATTCACACGTGGCCGACAGCAGTGGAACAACGAAACAGGCAGGCGGCAAAGACAAAAGGGAAAGATGACCAAATGCGCCGTTGGTAATGCGGGTCATTGTTTACGCGATGCCTCGTCGCTATTTTCGACGTTGGGAGAAAAAGGTGTTAAAAGCAAATTGGATGTTTACGGCATCTCTGGCTGCAGTAGAAACCGGGTTCATGTTTGCATTAGGAAATGCTGGAGAATTTGGTTTCAGCGTCTATTGCGCTAATTATATCCAGCTGCTTGGGTTGTTTATTGATAAGAAAAACAAAAAAGGTTGTCAGGCAATATGTATGAAAAGGTACATGACGCGGCTGGGAAAATAGACGGCGCAGTATTTATGGTCCCTGTCATGACGGTTACATTAAATGCAATTTGTTTACAGGAATTGTATGCGAAATAAAATGCAAGAAAAGGTAAGGATTCTTTACAGGGACCTTTAGGTAAATAAATTTGATTTATTTGATGCGTGAAGCATTTACAGGTACTAATACTGTTGCATTAGCAAACTTAAGGGAGTTGGGTAGTAGTTATGGGGGTTTTTCAGGTAAGTAGACCGTAGGGTTTGGCGGAACCGCTACAGTTCTATAGACACGGAGCTTCATATTACGTGGTAGCAGTTCGGATTTCAGCAGTTTACTGACTGCATGCCAACTAGCGTTGCCGGAGTGTAGTCTTTGTTTAATTTCCTTCGACATTTCGTTACTGGCCGTCAGGTTTGTTTTCAGATATTTAAATTTTTTAACTTTTTCAAATTTCTTGCCTCTGACGTTTACATGTGTTCCCTGAGGTCCATCTGCTCTCACCGTAATCACGTATGTGGTTTTGTCTTCATTTATTTCTAGGCCCACCTCTTCTGCCGCTTACATGATGATTTCACAGCTTTTACTTACAGTTTCTAGATTATCACCTAAAACGGCGATGTCATCCGCATATGTGTGCACTTGTGTGACCCCGTTTATGGATGATCCGGCCATGTTGTCGTCTTGCACCTTTCTGATAACGTAGTCGAGCAGAAGGTTAAAAAGACATGGTGAGAGGCCATCCCCCTGTTTTAGTCCGTCTCAGATTTCAAATGGTTCTGGAGGTGGTTTTCTATTCTAACTCGCCCTTCGCTGTCGTTCAAGCAAATTTGATGGAGGGCGACATATTTTTTCGGGATTCGCAGCTCAGGTGAAGTCTTTGCCTTGCGACTGAGTCGTAGGCTTTTTTGAAGTCAACGAACAGTTGGTGAACCGTCTCTCCGTATTCCCACTTTTTTCCCAGCAGTTGCCTTATTGTGAACATTTGGTCGCTTGTTGACGGGTTCCTACGGAATCCGCATTGGTAGTTTCCCACTATTTCCTCTTCGTACGGTGTGATTCTCGCCAGTATGACATTTGTTAGTAATTTGTATGTGGTTGGGAGCAATGATATTCCTCTGTAGTTTTGCAGTCAGATCTGTCGCCCTTTTTGAAAATGGGGACCACTATTGAGGGTTTCCATTCTTGCGGAGTGACTTCCTTATCCCATATTGTTTTAAACGGTTAGTGGATCTTTCGAGCGGTTGCCTCTGCTCCATGCTTCACAAGCTCTGCCGGTACGCAGTTTTTCAATCGATTTATTCCGTCTACAACTTCGTTGAAAGAGGACTCTGGGACCTGAGGCTCGACTGTATGTACGTCTAGTGCGTTAATTTATGGTTGATGGATGCGCAGATTCAGCAGGTTTTTAAAGTACTCCTTCTATCTTGTCACGATATTGTTTGTTTCTGTGACCAGACAGCCGTTTGTGTCTCGAATTATTTTGGCCCTCTCTCAATAGCCATTTCTAATTGAATTTATCCCGGTATAAATATCTCTGATGTTCTTTGCTCTGGAATTTTTTGGGGTTTTTTCAATCCGAGTCTTCTCCCATACGCGTTTTTTTTTGTGTTTGAAAAGTTGCATTTACTTTTTCTGAATTGTCGCGTATCTTTTTGCGTTGAATTCATCATATCTATTTAAGTGGATCACTCCAAACCGTCTACGTTGTTTGATCTGTGCCCTGCGCTCATCGTCAAACCAAGGTTTGGACTTAATTGTTTTCTTAAAGCCTAATACTGCCCTGTGAGTAGGGCGTTGGAATATACTCACAGCTAGGCCGGCTTGTCGTAAGAGGCGACTAAAGGCCGAGTGGTAGCCGGGTCCCCGACGCCCCGTGCGCCAGGCGAAATACCACCCCATCAAGCTTTAGGCTCCGTGAAACGGTCGAGAGAAATCCCTGTCCATCTTTCGGAGCTTGGCTGATGGACCGGTTCGAGAAAAGGTTGGTTCGGTGGTAGTCGGTCCCAAGGTGAGATACCACCCCGTCACGCTGTACATTCTACGATATCGTCGAGAGAAATCTTCGACGGTGTTTCGGATGTGTGGCTGATGGCCTGGACTGACACGGAGATAAGCTATGATGGTACCTTCTGATATAAAGAATTCCGGAGGTAAACTAGTCTCCCATTCGGATCTCCGGGGGGGACAATGTCAGGGGGAACATCATGGAGATATTATGATAAATAACCGAACTTTAAGATGTTCGTCATCGCATAATCGGGCACGCTCTCGAGGTTCTGCCCACGCTCGACTGGTAACGGCATTTTGTAACATCAGGGGCATCGGTTTCACCAATACGAATGTAAACGCCGTCCACCAATATTTGCAAACAACGAAACCTGATATCCTTGTCCTAACTGAAACCCAGCTCAATTCGTCAATTGATTCGATATATCTTCGTTGCTCAGGATACGACTAGATTCGAGATTCCGTTTTAAAGGCGGAGTCTGGGCCTTCGCGCGGTCCGATCTGGCTTGCCAGAGGATGGAGGCGTTGGAACCCAATAACATAGACATCATATGGTTGAGGGTCGTACTGAGGAATTCTGTTAAATTTCTTTGTTGTATTTACCGCTCGCCGAACGACGATCGACCAGCGACATTTTTCGAACATCTTTCACATACCGTCGACTGGATGCAGATCAACCACCCAGCTTCTGAAGTTGTTGTCGTTGGCGATTTTAATGTGCTCAATTCCGGATGGCTGGTACATTTTAACAGAACGGACGAGGCTGGGAGGCTGGTGGAGATGTTTGCTGTTAACCGCAACTGGGCTCAACTCGTGGGGAAACCAACGCGAGTGCCGGATGCCCGAGGCGATTATGCGAACACCCTGGATCTGTTTTTGACATCCGAGCCGAGTATTTATACCGTAAAGGTTTCTGCGCTACTGGGAAACTCAGATCAGTGCTTGGTATCTGTCGCGCAGGCACTTGCGTTTCAAGGGAATAACAGGCCTAGGCAACTTCACCATGTATGGAAGTATGGGGCTGCTAACTGGGACGATTTGCGACATTTCGTCGCATCCTTTCCATCGTCGGAGATGTGCTTCGGAGACTTCGATGTGAACGGTAGCGCGGAATCAGTCACAGAGATTATTATTCCCGGGATGGAGATCTACATTCCACATTCCATCAAACGAAGTTCATCTGATAAACCTCGGTTTGACAAAAAATGGGAGAGATTGCAGCGGCAAAAAATAGAGCTTTTAAGAAATGGCGCTCCAATCCCACTGATGTTAGCAGAACAATTTTGTTAGAATCAGAAACGCGTGGAACCAGGCACTCCTCTTTCCCTCCATTGGTGGCGGACAGGGGGACCTAAGTCACAAACGGAGGATAAAGCTGATGTGTTCGCGAATTTATTTTCCGCGAATTCATACCTCGATCCCGGTCTCTTGAAGCCACCTGTGATCGCGCCGGTACGGTCTTCCATGGGGGATGTGAGATATCGCCCGCGTACTGTTCAATGTATTCTACGTGAACTGGACTGAAGGAAGGCAACCGACCTAGATGGAAAACCAGCAAAATGAAATTACTCGGCGTCATGTCTGTGACAATGTATCGTGGCATAAACACGTGTCGAGCATCGCCAGGTCCACCTCAGGATAACTGAGTTATCTTTTTAGAGCCAAGAAATATTTTACTTCGGCCCAACTTCTTCTCATGTATAAATCCTAATTTAGACCCGCGCTCGAATATTGCTCTCATGTTTGGAGCTCGGCTCCTAAACATGCCCTCGACTTACTTGAGGACATGCAGAGACGAGCCATCCGCCTGATCGGGGATTCGGCGCTGACGTCGGGACTACAACCGCAATCACATCGAAGGCGGGTAGCCGACCTCTGTCTACTTTACAGATATTATCACAGGTACTGTTATTCGGAGATTCTTGATCTTGTTCCACGCAATTCGGCTTACATGCGCTCCACAAGACAATCCGATAGATTGCACCAGTTTGCGGTTCATCTCCCGACGGCGCGGACATCCCTGCGTCAGAACTCGTTCCGTTACAGAGCGGGGAAGCTGTGGAACTCTCTTCCCACGCGAGTGCTTCCAGAGTGTTACAACCTACAACTGTTCAAAAAGAACTGCCACAGTTATTTGGTCGCATCTCGGGGCACCCAGTCGGCGCTATAGGTTCCCCTCTCCTGAGAGAAGTGTAAAATCCTTGATCTACAAAATAAAATAGCCACTAGAAATGAGTATACCCTAAATTTGTCACTTACGTTTTAACGAAAGGGTTAACGATGATTTGTTGCTTAGTTAAACAGTAAGTATTTTACAGCAGACAGTAAAAAATATCGTGAACAAATAATTATATCTCCTCGACATTCCACACCTAGAGATTCATAAAGCCCCATGTTTGCATGACAAACATATGTATGATGATCAGGCCGCTTTGCCACGACTACCCATTTTGGATATTACCTCATAAAACTTCCAATTCATCTGGAAAGGTTCAAATGAAGGAGGAGGGTTTTAATCTACGCAGATTACATTAGGAGAATAATTAAACAGATTTATACATTAGCAATCTAAGTCTTCACTTTCATAGCCACCCCAACAAGCAGAGGGAAAGCGATTCCCTGAAATGCTGTGATTAACCTCGTTACTTCCCTTCTGACAATAAAGAGAAGACTGTACATGACGGCCAAATCTCCAATGTAGAATCCCTTAGCATGCGGTTGCTTCATTTGACTCATCCTCGTGGAGGGACTATTGAACACGAAGGGAAAATAGCTCGAATTTGGGGTAAGCTTTTTACATTCTGTTCAACATCCTTCCATTAAGTTTGTCCCTTTACTTTTTTTTCTACCTTACTGAAGGGTTATCGAGTGCGAAGCATTGATTTATGGATTTCCAGAGTAGTACAAAATAAATGATAGGTTGTAGATTATGTGCATCCACAGCAGTGCATTCAGGACGAGGATAAAGCAAAAGAGGACTTTGTTCACAACGGAAATGAAATAAATAAATAATGTCTGATTAGTAAATGGCAACCCTTTACAAGCAACGGGTTGGGCAGGATCGTATGGCGTATTTAAAATTAACGGAAACACGTTCTGTTATCGAAAACGTACTGAACTGAAAGGAGGAGTCGGGTGGGCGGTGTCCGGATGGGTGTGTTGGAGCGGTTGGATTATGTTGGGTTGTTGAAAAACTTGAAGTAGTTAAGAGGAACGTAGAGAAAATTTATTGATAATATTAAGCGGGGATTTGAAGAAAACGAAGGTCCTGCCAGTAAGCAGTGAAGGGAGCAATGTACATTTTCCATAAATAACAAATCAGTACGGCGAAAAGAGATTGTCAATAAAACTAGCGATGTGTATGCGTAAGAGTACACCATTGTCTATAGGGAAGTTGATGATGTGAACGTAAACGAACCCGATCTGGAACTCAACATATACATACCTCCTTTTTTTCCTTTTCAGATAGGGATGAATGGCCGGTAGTGTAATCCTCTATTCTGCCGGGTTGAACTTTATATGATCCTTGGCCTGATTTAACAGGATTTGGCATAGTACCATACACTCTGAAAGAAAAAATGAACTATTTCAAATTTTGAATGAAGGAATTAAAAGGAAAATCTGTATGTTCGACTAATTATTATATTTATGTTGTAAATTAGGTGGAAGTAATTCAATTAAAAAGTCGATAATGAAGGAGCTGTACCCAAAGTTGTACGTGTGAGAAAAGTTTGTTGAAACAAAGCAATTATTCATTATTTACACCAGGTCACTATGTTAATTTAACTTTTTTATTTTCAAAAATACAACATGATATGGGGTTCGTCGAAGTCGTTGGAAGTGCGGTGCGGGAATATAGAGAAGGCGGGGATGTTTTGAGGGTTTGTATTGAGAACGAATGAATGAAGTGAGGATAGGAACCACATTTTATTTCGCTTAGTATAAGTGGTATAAACATATTGTAGCGAGCTTAGGGTTCGCTGGATTAATTATTTGTAAATAAATAAAAGCCGTTAAATCGATTCTGAATTAATGTGACATTTTATTAGTCCGTAATAACAATCGTTACTTTTTACCGTACACTTAACGTTTTCTTTATTATCACTTCCTTAATTATCGCGTATTTTACTGCTTACTTATTACTTATTACTACCACACTTATCGCTTGCTTCACGTTCTACTTCTTACTCCTCAGCAATCGCTTGTTTCACTTCCTACTTCATACTCCTCACTATGCTCTGTGTGCGACGTATTTATACTGTTTCAGCGTTTCGTTTCCGTCCGTTCCATTGCCTTGAATGTTCTACTGTTCCTAGTCTCCAGTTTTCCATTACTTTATAGAATATTCTAGTACTCTGTTTCGGACTCTCTAGAATATTCTAGTACTGATTGTCATATGCGTCACAATATAAATAAATTTACGAACTAACTTAAATGCAAAGACATGTGGTGCGGTGGGAGAGGGGGGGGGGGGGGGGGGGGCTATAGGGATTAACTTTAAAGTATCATATAATTGGGGAAT
This sequence comes from Microdon myrmicae, assembly GCA_963931805.1. Classification (NCBI taxonomy): domain Eukaryota; kingdom Metazoa; phylum Arthropoda; class Insecta; order Diptera; family Syrphidae; genus Microdon; species Microdon myrmicae. Next base: position 112,556,250 of record OZ007496.1, read on the forward strand.
GGCGATTGGGTAACTAAACAAAGATGGATACACAATAGTATAAGTGGTAGGACAAGGAAGGGCGAGGCTAGGGTGCGAGTGTGAGTACGGGTTGTGAAAGTGTAGGCGGTAAGCGAGGCGGGGTCAGAGGGGGTAAGAGAGAAGACGACGTTTGAGAGCGGGAAATGTGAGATTGAAGTCAAAGAACGTAGGGTGAGAGTTTGCCCGACTCTGCATTCGCGAAATGGGTTCATTAGAGCCGTAAGACGTGTGATGGGCGGTCAAATAGATGAGACCGGTTTCGCAGGTTTTGGAGGTTAGTGTAAAATGTAACGGAGGAGACCGGGCTTGGGCTGTGGATTGAATCTGAGTGAAGTCGGTGGATGAAGCGGACGGCGGTATGAATTCAACGCTCTTCAAATACGTTAAGATTTATTAGATGGAGACGGCTTGTATATGAGGGTAGATTCAGGGGATTTTCCCAATTTAATCCTCGAAGGGAAAACCGCAAAAAAACAATGCTGCACGCTTTCGATTTTGCGAATGGTGGACGAATAGTAAATAGATCACACCTGACTATCATATTAAAGAATAGGGCAGACAGAGAGTATATGGAGGGATCAGAAAACGTAGCGATTAAAGAATTCTTTCGACCAGCGTTTCACAAAACCAAGGGCAGATTTGGCCTTGAGGATAATATCATCAATATGTGGGATGAAGTTAAGGTCCATATCACATAAGATGTCAAGGTCACTAATCGATTGTTCAGGTGATATCTGTTGGTTGAGTAAGAAATAGGAATGTCACGGGGAAGGGAAGCGTTTATGGGAGTAGGTGATTGCGGGACCTTTGACGATATTTAGTTCGAGGCAGTTGTTTTGCCACCAAGTTGAAAAGCTCTCACGATCCATTTGGATCAGTGAGGAGTCGATAGGAGATCCGATCGTCTTGGAGAGTTTAGTGTCATCCGCGTATAGTGAGATGGAGAAGTGCTTGATACCAGAGTCTATGTCGTTGATAGCAAGAATAAATAGAAGAAGTCCAAGATGACTGCCCTGACATGGGAAGAAAAATACTGGAAAGGGAGAATCTAAATCTGACACGGTCGGTTCGGTTTTTTATTTATTTTTTTAATTTTTATTTTACTTCTCTCGAGAAAGGCGAACCTATAGCGCTGAGTCAGCGCCCCGAGATGCTATTTTTTTCGACCAGGTCCATCAGCCAAGCTACGAAAGATGCTCAAAGATTTCTCCCAACCATTTCACCAAGCCTATATTTCACCGGCCGGGTGGGCTTTGGGACCCTACCTACCACTCAGTAAATGTGCCGAACTGCACAATAGCAAGAGTCGTCAGTTGAACCTAGGTTTGCAAAATAAAACGTGAGACGCAACCACCTTACCAACTCAGCCATTGAGCCATCCTTAATATAGGAAGAAATTCACTTAATCATTCGGGATTCGAAACCAAGGGAGGATGGCTTGAAGAGAATGAGATTGTGAGACGTTTTGTCGGAGTCCTTGCTGAAATCGGTTGTGAATACATGGACTCCGCTGCCATTCTCTAAGGCACGGAGAGGGTGGTATGAGAACTCAACTAGATTGGTAGTGGCTGACCTACCCATAAGGAAACCATGCTGGTTGGGTGAGATGATGGATGGATTTGCAGCGGAAACATAACGCATCGTACAGAATACCTTCGAACAGTTTTGGGATATTTGGGAGTCGGGCGATGGGACAGTACTTACTAATATCGTTTTAGACCCTTTTTTATGTATGTGGGTGATAAAAGAGAATCTCCAAATACTTAGGAAAACACCTTGTGTAAGGAATAGATTGAAGATTTTTGAGAGCGGGAGGGAAAGAGAAGAGACACATTTTTTTAAAAGGGTAGCCGGAGTCCATCAGGGCCAGGGCTGATCTCGTCTTTTTTTCTTCAACTAGGTGATGTTGAATAAGTTGAGAGATGTAGAGGCAAAGGAAGAATTCGGACAGGGCTTTGAAGTAAGACGGGTTCGGCTCAAAAGAGTTGTCCGTATAGGATGTTTTAAGGAAGGAAGCGAAAATCTTAGCAATCATTTGGGTATTGGTTGAAGTAATCGTGTCCTAGGAAAGAAGTTGGGATAGGGGTAAGATTTACGTTAATATTCATTAAAGAAGGATTTAGGGTCATTGATCAGGTTGTTTTGTGTTTTTGTGAGATAACTGTAGTAGAGGGAGTTGTAAAGCTCGATGAATTTATAAAAGGAAGAACGATCGTTGGAGTATTCCAGGGATGAACGCGTTCTAAGAAAAGTGTTCCACAAATTATTCCTCTTCTTTCCAAAGGGCGCGGAGTTTGCGGTTGTACCATGGAGGCGATGAAATCGATATCATATGTCGAGAATAAGGGACATATAGTGAAATGACATTGTAGATTACCTTATAGAGAGTGGCAGTAGCTTCTTCTACCGTTAAGTGATCAAAGCGAAATGCAATTCTGCTAAGATGTTCATTGAAAGGCGAAAGTTGGCTCATTGAAAGGCGGAAGTTGTGGGAAAAGTTTGCCTGAGTTTGTAAAGGTCGGGCTAAGCAGTCAGGTGTTACGTGGTAACTTCTCCCACCGCCATTATCTCGGCAAGAAACCCATTCTAATATTAAAAATAAATAAAGTATATTTAAATGTGAATTTACATTGGCAATAATGAACAGCTTTTGCCCGCAGAATTAAATGTGAATATTTATTATAAAATTATAACAGCGGGTGCGCAAACCAAATAAGTTGGGATGGGTTTGGTGTTTTCGACCAGTTCGGGCGAAGGGTCAATGGAGTATGAGGACCAGGACATGGCGGGGAGGAGACGCCGATGAATTGAGAATAATATACACGAAGAGGAAACTATGTATATATATGACAAAACTATAGCAGGAAGACTCCCTGATAAATGCGATGGATATTGACCCTGACACGTCCCCCATATACATATATCCATGTATCTAGTTATAACAAAAATGGAGCATCTCGATCTGCAACCCCAGTTAGTTTAGCTTTAAGGCAAAGTCCATTGAGCGAAACAGGAGCCAAAACATATACCTACTTATAACACCGGATACAGATACGTGAATTGAGGGGTGGTAAAAAGATTTGACTAGGGTTAAAAAGACTTGTCATTGGTGGAAGAGGTTCTTTTATTGTGAATATATTGACGGAGAGAGATCTTTTGGCACTTTTTGGGAGCAGATTGAAAATTTTATTTTGTTTAAACAGGTTGCCAAGGCTAGAGAAGTCGGTAGGTAGACCTTTTTGCTGAATGGAACCATGACGCTGAGAGGAAGGGATGGGGAGTCGACCGAGCCGGAGAAGGGTCGATGAACAAACATAATGTCGGCCGGGACTCTGTGGTCCTCAAGGGGTTTGTCGGCGCTGTGTACCGAAGCTTTATCTGTTTCCCATCAATTTTTGACACTTCCATGTAATATCTTTTCATTTGTTTATATATTGATTTCGGTTATCAATTTAATTATTATGTATTGAAGTTAAAGGCGGCCTCAACGGCTGAGTTCGTAAGGAGGTTGTGTCTTGCGTTTGATTGTGCACACCTAGGTTCAACTGACGATTCTTGCTATTGCGCAGTTCGGCACAATTACTGAGTGGTAGGTAAGGTCCCAAAGCCCAGCCGTCCGGCGAAATACCACCTCATTAAACTAAGGCTTCGTGAAATGGTTGGGACAAATCCTTAAAGACATTTGCGAGTTAGGCCGATGGATCTGGTCGAAACCAAAAAAATAGAACCTCAAGGCGCTGCCACAGCGCTGTAGGTTCGCCTTTCCTGGGAGAAGTAAAATCAAAAAAAAAAAAAAAATAATAATAAAAAAAAATTCCCTCTTCTATTATATTATCTTTTAATTCAGTCAATTATTTGTGCGCTCATGTAACGGTAGCTTAATGTTCGTTTTACTAAGCAGACGCCCATCGGGGAAATGAAATTTGACACTTCTGTTTGTTGTAGTGTCAAATTAATAAATCCAATTTTTTCGCAACGTGCCATGAATACACACTGAAGAGGCAGCGGGAATGTAATACTTGTCAACATTTATTGATATTAAAAAAAGGTGGTGTATTCTTGCGTTTTGCAATATTTGGATAAAACCATCCAGATACAATAGCAGTAAGGCACTTTTCCTTCAAGCAGATTTACTAGTTTTGTTGAGGGTCGTGACCGTAAAATTATTTTCATTTACTCGCTCGTGCTTGTAGGGTTTGTGGTGATGACCAATGACATTGAAATTTCAGTTCAGAGGAGCAAACGTCTAGTAGAGACACTAGTATTGTTGGCTGTAGTGACCGTAAACTGCCTTTCATTTACCAACTCGCGCTCATGGGGTTTGTGGTAGTGGCGAATGATATTGCTATTTCAGTTCAGGGGAGCTACCGTATACTTTGTTCCGCTGTCATCATTGACGAACCCCCAATCTTTCTGAGACACACAATCTGTCCTCAAAGCCATTCCCTACACTAAGTACCACTATTCTGCCACTGTTAGAGACTCAAAACCCACTCCCTCTCCTGCAAATTACTATAATAAATGATAACAAATTAAAAATATAATCATAAGTAGGCGAATAAAAAACTGCTATGTAAAAAGAAAGTAGGCATTGAAAATAAAAACAAAAAAGTTGAAAATGAAAAAATAAAAAGTCAGTTGTCGCTACAATCTGAAGAAAAGCAGTTGTAATTAATAAAACAAAAGAAAAGATTCAATACCTCGTCGTATAGAGAAAAACGGTGCACTCGCGTATGCCTATTGTGCTAACATATAGAAACTATAGGTACTACAAACAGTGCTATACAACAACAAACTGGGGTTCTAGAACCCAACGCCCCCAGCAACCAGAATAGCTGCCGACAGATAAACAGCTACACTCAACACGGCGAAACCATGAGTACCCTTCTTGCATTTAATTTAATTACAATTTTGTGTACAACACCACTGTAGCGTTCTACGAACGCACAATTCCGCGCAGGTAAGGTTCCTACCTCCAAGGAACTTACTTACCTGAGAACGTTGCACGCGCCCACAGATGCGTGTCCCAAAGTGCCACCATAGGGCCTCCAACTCACAGCCAATGTTGAGCCCGACACCAAAAAGCGAGGAACTGAACGTCCCCAAAGCTTTTAATGCCAAGCTTAACGAACATAGTTCTTCATACCATACATTCATCCGGTTCCCAAGAGAAATTCCCAAAGATTGAAATACATCGCATTCCAGGTCTGCATAATCGGCAATTCCGAGTATCAATGCAAAGAATTGCTAGCACCAGCAAATTATCCGACCAACGGATGCACGTGCGGGTGGTCTGCCACAAAGACCACCAAATCCATCGGCAAACAAAGGAAACGGCAGCCTTATGCAATAAAGCATATCGCCTATCCGCTGCCAAATCGTAGGCAACCGTAATTATCTCAACGAGATAATTCGGAAAATTTATGAGGTTAAAACCTACAAAAGGAACTATTCCGATCCCACGGTCCCTTTTGAATTTCACACCATTAGAAAGATCTAATGGATTTCGGGTGTATTGACAAAAGTCAAACAGGACCCACGGACTGTACGTCCAAGCAACCATTGAATATCTCCGGTCTGCGCACCAGATGTGCCGTGCAAACACAAGGCCGCAGAGATGAGTTTCGATCACCACCACGGATGGTGATAAGGATTAATGCGTCGATTGATTTTCTCCTTTTCAGGAATCTAAAAATTACCCCTGGGACTAATTAACTTTCTGCTAACAGAGATTCGGAAATTCTGTTAGCGGATCTAATGGGAAATGTTGTCTGTACAGAAACTGATACAAATCTGTATCAGGGTATTTTTCGGATAGGAAAAAGTAGTCGAATTAGAGCCAGTCGTAATCGAAAAGCGATAGGGTAGAGACAAAAGATACGCGAGCCAAAAGAATTAGGTAGAAATACGGTTCAAATTGTGTCGGAAATATCGTGTGTTTTGGTTTAGATACGATAAGAACATTCTGTTTCGAAAAATTACGCGTCACTTATTTCATAAGAAAACATAACATTATAACATCAAAACAATAATAGACGACAACAATTAAATAAAAATTCAAAAACAATTTTCTTGATGTTTCTTTTGTAACCGCGTTCGCTCTATGTGTTTATAATGTAATAATATTTATGTTTTCTCTGCGGCAAGCAGTGTTCGGCGGAACACTTGAACAACATATTGTGACGCATATGACAATCAGTACTAGAATATTCTAGAGAGTCCGAAATAGAGTACTAGAATATTCTATAAAGTAATGGAAAACTGGAGACCGTGGACAGTAGAACATTCAAGACTATGGAACGGGCGGAAACGAAACGCCGAATCAGAATAAGCAAGCGGTATAAATACGTCGCGCACAGACTATGGAGATGAGTAAGAAGTAGAAGGTCAAGCAAGCGATAAGTAATGAGTAAGAAGTAATAAGTGTGGAAGCGATAAGTACGGAAGCGATAAATGAAGAAATCGTTAAGTCTATGGTAAAAAGTAACGGTTGTTATTAACGGACGAATAAAGTGTCACATTAATTCAAAATCGATTCAACGGCTCTTATTTATTCAAAATAATTAATCCAGCGAACCCTAAGCTCGCTACAATTGGTGTCAGAAGTGGGAATAATTATTGGTGAAATAAATAAGTCTGTGAAAGTGTGTTGTAACGATGTCAGATCGACATTTGGAGGATCTTCGCGTTCCTGAGTTGAAGAAGGAGCTTGAGGACCGGAACCTGGACAGCAGAGGACAGAAGCAAATTCTTCGACAGCGTCTGCAAGCAGCAATTGAGGAAGAGGGTATTGATGTTAACACATATGTATTTGCGATTGGGCCAGACTGTCCGGATGGAGAAGAAACAGCGAGTCAAGATGGTGCCAATGTAACGGAGAAGAGTTGGCCACAGTTGGACATTTCGGAGATGCTCAGGATGATGATGATAAAATTAGATGCGCGAGCTGCAAAATTGGATGCGTGGGCTGCAGACGTTAATGCAAAATTGGACGCAGGAGCTGCAAAATTGGATGCACGAGCTACAGACGTTAATGCAAAATTGAACGCACGAGCTGCAGAGTTTAAGGCAAAATTGGATGCCCAAAGGCAGTGTATGAAAGAATTCTGGGACTCGGAAGCGGAGGAATCTGAAGATGAGGAGAGATTGGAGCCACATGAAAGGAAGAAACTCAGGAAGAGCAAAGCTATGCCCGACAGCAGTGAGGAAGAGGAGGAAGATGACGATGATGTGTTATGTGAAGAACTGAAGGCTCTCATTGATGATAACCCGATTGAAGGGGGCGGCAGTGATGATGAAGACACTGATGCTTCAGGCCGTTCCCCGAAACGGATTTACAATGATGATGACGAGTTGGACGACCGACTGGAAGACGGCGACTGTGACCTTATTGAAGAGAATCTTGGTTTGAAAGTCGAACACAGAAAGCGTCCTAAGCCTCTGCGTCGTACACAGGACGAAGAAAGTGATGGAGAGGAACAGCACGTCGATGAAGGTTCAGCACGTGAGGATATAGCCGAACAGCTATTCGACGACGAAAACGATATTGAACGCCGCTCTGAACGTAGTCCCAGGGAAACTGAGGCGGCAAAACATTTCAATGATGATGAGGAATGGGAGTCTGATGCTGAGGATTTTATTGTAGACGACGAAGGAAGGCCAATTGCTGAGAAGAAGAAAAGACGACTTCTAGTCACTCACGCGTCATTGCAAGACAGTTTAGGTATAGATTTCGACTATGAGGATTTCACTAATTGTGACGAGGACGGATATGAATCCGAATACGAACCTAGTGAATTGGAAAGGGGTCACTTTACGTATTTGGACAATGAAACCCGTAAAACGGATATTCCTGAGCGAATGCAATTAGGCGAAGTTCCGGTTACGCCTGTTCCAGAGGGACCCAACGAGCCACAAGATGAAGCTGAATGGATTTACAAACAGTCGTTTTGTAAATCAACTGTTTCCGAACAAGAGAGATCAACGGATGTTGGAGGTCGAGACCGCTATTGTAAGCCACCACATACGGGGAGAAAAATCAAGCAAGCCCTAGATTGTAGGCATAATCAACAGCTAGAGGTGCCGTTCATTGCGTTCTATAGAGAAGAACACGTGAAACCAGAATTAACGTGCGACGCTCTATGGAAAGTCTATTACTTCGACGCACGCTGGTGTTTACTGTCAGCTCCAAGGAACAAACCGCTCCAGTTATTTGAAAAGATGCGGAACTACCAGTTGAATACGCTTATGAAATCGATAGATGCTCCAATACCAGATGATATGAGTGTAATTAAGGATAAAGATCTAGATCGCTTACGTGATGTTCAAACTCCAGAAGAGCTTAAGGGTGTGCACATGCATTTTCTCTTATACTATTCGCATGAGATCCCTAAAATGCAAGAGGAATTCCGTCGTCAGGAAAAGGAAGAATGGCGGCAGGCCAGAGCTGAGGCGAAAAGGAGAGCAGTAGAAAATTTGGAAGAAGGTCAAGAACTTCCACCGCCGAACGCCAAGATGAAAGTGGTACATCGTGACCGACTGTCGGCTTTTGTTGGCCCGGGAGACCAGTGAACTTAGTTCGGGACGAACTAATCTAGGCGGAGGGTAGTGTGACGCATATGACAATCAGTACTAGAATATTCTAGAGACTCCGAAATAGAGTACTAGAATATTCTATAAAGTAATGGAAAACTGGAGACCGTGGACAGTAGAACATTCAAGACTATGGAACGGACGGAAACGAAACGCCGAATCAGAATAAGCAAGCGGTATAAATACGTCGCACACAGACTATGGAGATGAGTAAGAAGTAGAAGGTCAAGCAAGCGATAAGTAATGAGTAAGAAGTAATAAGTGTGGAAGCGATAAGTACGGAAGCGATAAATGAAGAAATCGTTAAGTGTACGGTAAAAAGTAGCGGTTGTTATTAACGGACTAATAAAGTGTCACATTAATTCAAAATCTCTTATTTATTCAAAATAATTAATCCAGCGAACCCTAAGCTCGCTACAATATAAAACCGCCAAACCACTACCAATTAAGTTGACAACCTACGCCCTAGATCTAAATATCAACTTGCCAGAAAGCTGTCCCATCTTTTACTTTTACAATAACCAATTTTGATATAAACTAATCAAAATACTGCGAGCAATATGCTCTAATACTAATAAACGGGCAGCGATATCAAAAACGTCGGAAAAAAGTCATCAAAACAATAAAAGTAGTTTTGCCATTTTGGTACTAAAAAACGTTGAATGTAGTTCTGTGTTTAATACTGTTTGGAAAAGCTTTTTTCACTACAATAATCCGACATACTTTTTCTAATAAGTATGGTGAAATATACTTTATATTGAAAGCCCTGTTGAATGTTCTCTAATCCGCCGCTCGAGTATTTCTTTATTTCAAGTGAAAACATCAAATCGAAACAATCCATTCATATTTGTCTCTGTGAAAGTGTCACGTAGGCTCGGCTCCTCGTGCCTTGTAAGTGAATTGCCGTAAGCCACTTCTTCCGATGTTAAAAGATAAAGGAAACTCTTAATATTTATGTTGTTTATCCTTTTCACGATTTTAAAATTTTCGACAAAATTGATTTTAAAGGTAAGTGCACATAAATGCCAATATAAAGGAAATCCAATTCAGAGGAGAATTCTTTGAGTCAAACAACGCCGAATACTAGAGTATGCAATGGTACCAATGATGTCGATAACTTTAATGCAAAGGTAGAAGTTATGATAAGTTCTTCTCTAGAAATTCCCTTTTAAAGGAAGTGGCCAATAATGGATGGATGACGGTGCAACCGTTGCGCTTATAAATATCCTAACCTACTCCAATGGTTACTCACACGTCGTCTGTAGTGCTCTTTGGTCCTGGTTCCTCGTCGTGTTCACGTGACTGCAAATGCCTTCGTTCCAGAGTTCGATATTTCACTGTTGAATAATCGGAGTCGTAGCTTGGTTCTGGCTCTGACATATATCCATTCGACTTGTACGAGTACCGTCCTAGAATTCCACAATAGAACGATTACGGTTATTGAAATTGTGTACAACTAAAAAAAGTCAGTTCATATTAAGACGAGGTGCATACGATCAGGCTTTAGTACGTGCGCTTACTAAATTTCTACGGTTTATGTTAGGGACATGCAGAGGGACGATAGCTTAGATCCACCACATAACAAATGCACCAAAACAGAAACATATCTTATCTTTAGGATGCTAAATTATTCCACAAAACCGGCAATTAATCGAGCGCTCTATTGCTCATGTGTGCAGTTGTTTTTTCTATCAAAAATGCATAATTAGGGATGAAGTGAACTTAATTTTATGAAGTTATAATAAAATAATTGTGCTAGAATGAGTTTAAGATAAGAAATAAAGTTTCCGACGTTAAACTAAAGGAATGCCCCACAATTAAACTAATGTGTATGTAATATGTAGATGCAGTTACACGTACAAATCAAGCTGAACTTTACGTGAATTTTACTTAGCTGTAGTGCATATCTGGCATGCCCACAAAATTCGCACGTAATGACAAAAAAAGGAATATCAATAATGCTGTAAGAATTGAATGGGCGTTCCCCAAATCGTTTGTGGAGAAAGTCAGATGCAAAACTAAAAACTTATATCTGATTAAGAGATTAATTGGCGATGGATAAATCTTCCCGAAAAATATAAAGCAACAAATGTGCAGTACGGGTAAGAGTTACCTAAAATGTTAAACTCGATCAACCTAACAAAATTACTACTTAGACTATTTTGTTAAGAAGGATGCGGAGTAAACTCGCATTTAGGCGGCTCCTTGGCAAAAGATGATTAATGGTGGAGATATGTTCAGATCTTCCACAAAAAGAGATTAATAAACTTATCAAACATATGTTGAACACCAGCCAAATTTTAATTCACGTTTGCTCAAACAGCGATATTGGAATGTGAATTATTATTTTGGGTTAGGAATATTGCTCTGTAATTTCGACAGGTGTCAAACTTTAATTTTATTCAACTTGTGGCTTGCTCTATTTAAGGTTTATCGGTTTAAAATAAGGGTCCTATAAGTATCAAACAATGTGTTAGAATTATTTTTTTTTGTTCTTTTTGTTTGTATACAGAAAAAGAGTCACGTTTAACACTTTATGAGTTGAGTAGGGTCAGCATAATCATTTTTTTCAGCGTACAATTTCCTAATTAATAAATTCCATAATTAAGAAGATACTAGGTCTTGCTGCGGGTGTATTATAGTTAGACATGTACTGCACTTGCTTATGGAAATATCGCACCTCTAGGAACAAGGAAAATATCGCTGAAAAGCCAAATTCATCAATTCGTTGGCGTACCCAGGCTCCCAGCGTTGATTTTTTCTTTGGAAGCGAATAACCAAAATTACCGTATCTGGGGGTCTGTAAGCCAAACAACGACTTTTGTGAAACCATAGCATCTGCAAAAAGTTACTGTTTGGTGTGCTTTCTGATTTATGGAAGGCATTGGCTATATAATTTCTCAATAGCGAAGAACGAGTGCCAGTTACTGTCAATTCTCAGTTGTATGGCTCTATGAGAATCAAATAACATTTGTAGCTCTATTGTGTGAAAAATTCTCAGGCAATTTGAATGAAAAATGAAGAATTCGTAGGCCGTAACCGTAGGTTTGGTGAAGATCAATCGAACGCCGAGATCAAACGTTGTGATTTCTTGAATTAAAATTCATGGAAATTCTTGGACGACCGACAAGATTTGTTGTGTGCTTCAAATAGAATACATTTTTAGGAATGGATAAGGAAACTTGTTAAAAATTTCTTGTAAAGGGTGATCGTGATATTCATCCGAAGATCCGTGTTTAATGATCTTAGCAGTTCTTAGAAAATGAAATCAATGCATGGTAGATGCAATTTGAATTAATTTATAGGTATTGGTATATATGCTCTATAAGAGCATTAACCTCTGGTAAAGTTTTGATTGCGGAAATGTCTATAAATAAATTATACAAAATTCTATCCTTTTGTCTAAGCACCTCCAAGAAGAAATACAAAACTTAGGTTCAAACATGTCCTTAAACTTAGGTTCAAACATGTCCTAAGGTATATACATACATTAGGGAGATGGGAGCGAACATACAAGGTAAAGTCTGTGCTTTCAACCCGGCGAATGCCAGGACGATGTTTAATCCAAGTTGAAATACAGTATCCACGTGACACCCCTGGATAGCTACTTTGGCACCCGCCAAGTAGTGAACCTGAAAAACAAATTATTATGGACAATTTAACAAATCTCAGATAAGGACCGGATACTGGTGGAAAGACTTGCTAAACAAGGCCAAGACCGGATCCCGGTTGTAGTGCCGATGATGATGATGATATACATACATTATTTTCATCAATATATTTCTTATGAAAGTACAACGTTTTAGAAATGTTCTGTCGAAATTTCAAGTTGATTAGAGTGATCGGCTCCAATACTTATTGAAATAATTAAACGCATTTATCTCAAACTGGCATTTTCAAAGTCGGTAGATGTGATATCTCAAAAAATAATGAACCGATCTTTTTTAAAATGTTTCGTTCACCCTCGAGATGGCGTAATCTGTTAAAGGACTATCTTCCGTTTTTTTATTTCAGATGATTCTAAGTTCTCATGTTCACGCGATTCCAATTTTTTAGTAATCAGAAATAGTTGTTACGAAAGCACTTTTGTAATTAGTAATATTTTTCTTATGAAAAATAACCAGATATCTTTCAAATGATAATAAACATTATGCAACAATGTTTAAGGGGTAATATCTATCGAGCATTTTGTCGATTTTTTTTAGCTTAAATAGCTTACGTATAAACTTCACAAAAATGAAATCCAAAAAAAAATTAAAGCGGGACAATTATTATTCAATTTTTTTTTAAAGCTGATCTCCGCAACAGCTTTAAAGGCTCCGAAACGTTGGACAAAGTCGCTTCGCTTTTCGTAGCGTTTTAGAGTATCATAATCAGGTCGATAATTTTTATTCAATACAAGTGAGTCGTACTTTCATAAAATACGTATAGATGGCGTTATAAAACGCTGAAATGACAGTTAGATTACACCTGACTACAGCTAAATGTACAGTACGTGTTTTTCGTGAACGTCCTAGCCTCATATTTACGTTATTAAAGTGATTAATATTGCACAAAATAAAATAAAAATAGCGAAAAAATGTATCAAGGGAAAAAAGGAAGCTGCCAATCGACATGCTGTACGTTACGAAGTAAGATTTCACATTGCAAACCGCCGAAACGTCACGCATTTGAGAACGACATAGTGGATGTTTCTCGGCTCGCTAAAAAAATAAAAACATCGCCCTTGGAGGATGAGATACCCGTTGATTCTTCATTTGGGTATAAAAGCATTAACTTTGTACTTGTTTTCATGGCGTTGGTTCAAGTTTTAGTGCGCAAGTGTAGCGGCAACGTTACATTTTCGGAAACAAGTAAGCGAGGCCTCGGTTTCAAAATTGTTGTGGCGTGCAGTGAATGTGGAGACACTTTGATTGACTTTTGACTAGTGATTGGTCGAAATGCCTATGAAGTCAACAGGCATCGTATTTTAGCGATGAGATTACTTAGTGTTGATGTAGTGCTTTGCAAAGCTCTACTGTTTCCCTACTCAAATATACACCAGCTATAATCCGTGTCCACAAATCTAAACTAAAAATCGCTACTTGAATGAATGCGCGATACGTTAAACAAATCAATCCTTACCATATAAGTATGTAATTCCCCAAACTAAGATTCAATCTACTGTTAGACAAATTGAACAAATGTTGAATTATCACTTCGCAGAAACCCCTTATAATCCAATAAATCACAACGCATATATTCATATGCATTATATTCCATTTATTACGCAATTTCATATGCATTATATATCCGATTGTCGCGCATGCACACAAAGCATCCATAACCCAACTAAATCAATCACGCGTCAAACGATCCAAATGTTCGTTTGGTTCGCATACACACAATAAATAGATCAAAATTCCTTGAAATCCTTATCTCCATATGCATTGTAGCCAGATGCTTATCTTCTAAAAATAGATTCAAATTCCCATCCCTTTCTCCAGTTTCTCACATACCAATCGCAATGAAGATTTGTATAAAAGGCCGATGGATTTTAGATTCTAGGAGCAGTCTCGATTGAGGTCCGAGGTGCAAGGACGCCAATAAACTAAATTAATATAAATAAAATAAAGTTTATTTTAGTACTTAGTATTATATTATTTATTGAGCTCGGCTGAATCACATGCACTTTAACAAGCCGTCGTCACCCTTCCCGGAGGACTCGGAAGCACGGTAGCGACTGCAATGAGCAAGTAGGGAGCGATCTAACAAAAAGAACCTCGTTCTCTTAAAGACAAGGAGACACACCCCCTAAGATTTGCTATTACATCGGTTTGGAAGGGATAAAATGTCTTCGAGCATCTCATCAGAAAGGTACAAGACGACATTGTGGCCGTATCATCCCTGAACGGGGTCACACAAGAGCTCGCATATGCGGAAGACATGGCCGTGTTGGGCGATAATCTAGAAACTGTAAGTAAAAACAATGAAATCATCATGCAAGCGGCAGAAGAGGTGGGCCTAGAAATAAATGAAGACAAAACGAAATACATGATTAGGGCGAGAGCAGGTGGGCCGCAGAGAACACACATAAACATCAGGGGCAAGATATTTGAAAATGTCAAAGAATTTAAATACCTGGGAACAAAACTGACGGCCAGTAACGAAATGTCGAAGGAAATTAACAAAAGACTACACTCCGGCAACGCTAGTTGGCACATAGTCAGTAAACTGCTGAAATCCAAAGTGCTATCACGGAATATAAAGCTTCGTGTCTATAGAACCATAATCATCCCAATTGTTCTGTGCGGATGGGCTCCTCGATAGTATAATTGTTAGTACACCCGCCTGTCACGCGGGAGACCGGGGTTCGATTCCCCACCGAGGAACCTCTGGCGCAAGACTAATGACCTTGCCCGGAAAAAACAAATCATTATGGAAAAGTTAACAAGCCTCAGGACTTGCTAAATAAGGCCAAGACCGGTTCCCGGTTGTAGTGCCGATGATGATGGTGATCACGTAATATAAAGCTCTGTGTCTATAGAACCATAATCATGCAATTTGCTCTATACGGATGTGAAACATGGGCTCTCACCAAACGGAAAAAAAAAAACAAATTCCGCGTATTCGAGAATAAAGTTTTAAGGGGTATCTTTGGAGGTAAATATGACGAGGGGGCAGAACAATGGAGGAAACTCTACAACCACGAATTGGAAGAGCTATACGCAAACAAACAATAGTGAGGGTAATCAAGTCGCGAAGATTAAGATGGGCTGGACACATGGCGCGAATGGGCAACGATATGACCATGCATAGAATTTTTGACGGTAAGCCAACGGGAAATAGACCGACAGGGCAGCCGCGACGTAGATGGGAGGACAATGTTAGATTGGACCTCAAAGAGATCGGATTGGAGGGTCGAACGTGGAAGGAGAGCGCACGGGACAGGGAACAATGGCGGAGTCGAGTCGGTGAGGTCGTGAACTTTCGGGTTCCTACAGACATATAAATAGTAATAGTAATAGGGAAAAATACTGACGACCAGTAACGAAATGTCGAAGGAAATTAACAAAGGACTGCATTCCGGCAACGCTACTTGGCAAGCAGTCAGTAAACTGCTGAAATCCAAGCTGTTATCATGTAATAAAAAAAGCTCCGTGTTTATAGAACCATAATCATGCCGATTGTTCTATACGGATATACAGCTATATCGCATACCTATATTATCAGGTCGTGACGATTAAGATGGGCCGGACATGTGGCGCTAATGGGCAACGATAAGACCGTGTATAGAATTCGTGACGGAGGACCAACGGGAAAGAGACCGGTAAGACGGCCGCTAGTATTTGTAAGGGAACATTTTCCGGAAGAACTGGCTTTAATAACAATAATTTCTCATAGTCGAGTTTGTAATTTTAAAGCATATTTATATATATAGCTCCTCAATAGTATACTGGTTAGTATACCCGCCTGTCATGCGGGAGACCGGGGTTCGATTCCCCGTCGGGGAGCCTCTGGCGCAAGACTAATGACCTTACCCGGAAAAAACAAATCATTATGGAAAATTTAACAAGCCTCAGGACTTGCTAAATAAGGCCAAGACCGGTTCCAGGTTGTAGTGCCGATGATGATGATGATATATATATATATATACATATATATATTTATTGTGACGCATATGACAGTCAGTACTGGAATATTCGGGAAAGTCCAAAACAAAGTACTGGAAAACTGGAGATTGGATAATAGAACATTCAAGATTATGGAACGAACGAACGGAAACGAAATACCGAATCAGAATGTGGGGAACTGGTATAAATACGTCGCACACAACTCATGGGGACAAGTAGAAAGTAATAAGTCTCGAGGAAGTGAAACAAGCGATTGCTGATGAGTAAGAAGTAGAAGGTCAAGCAAGCGGTAAGTAATGAGTAAGAAGTAATAAGTGTGGAAGCGATAAGTACGGAAGCGATAAATGAAGAAATCGTTAAGTGTACGGTAAAAAGTAACGGACTAATAAAGTGTCACATTAATTCAAAATCGATTCAACGGCTCTTATTTATTCAAAATAATTAATCCAGCGAACCCTAAGCTCGCTACAATATATATATATATATATATGTATATATATATATATATATATATATATATATATATATATATATATATATATATATATATATATATATATATATATATATACATAGCGCAATTCGGCGCAAGGCTAATAACCTTGCCTGTAAAAATAAATTATTATGGAAAATTTAACAGACCTCAAAACTCACTAAATAAGGCCAAGACCGAACCCCGGTTGAAGTCCCGATGATGATGATGATGATGATACATGGCGCAAGGCTAATAACCTTGCCCGTAAAAATAAATTATTATGGAAAATTTAACGGATCCCGGTTGTAGTGCCGATGATGATATATATATATATATACATACATACATATATATACATATATATATTATTGAAAAAAATGAATGTTTTCCAAAACAAATGATATTATCTCCGTCCGCTGAAGTTTTTGGCAATTTGTTTTGTTTAAATGGCTGTTACTGAATATTTCCGAATAATGTACCTTTTTAAACACTAGGTGGCTATTTCTGGCCGACGGCGGGTACTTAGCATACTGCTCTTGTAAAATTAATGGTGAATGTGAGCCTTCACATTAAACATCTAGTTAGAAAGTTCCTGAACTTTTTACCTCTGCAGTTTACCAATGAGCTTGTAGAAAATGAATATAAATTGAGACTGATTAAAGTGATTTCTAAAAAAATGGTGTCTATGAAATCTAGTGATAAAAGCAGTGGTAGTTTAACATAATGCAGGTTGCAATGGAGCCTGGTTAGTGTTATGCATGCAATACCTCAAGAGCGAAGTAAACCTACACCAAATGCGCAAATAAAAATCTCACTCAAGCAAAAACCAATTAATTTTAATTAAGCGTACTATATAAAGCAACGTTACATTCAGGCTTTTGCTATTATTTTTGTTTTGTATCATGATTCTCACCGCGAAACCAAACACATTAAAAAATTATATAACGATATTATATGAGAATAAAGTTAAAAAAGAATCATTGATCACCTCTTGGGCATTTGTAGCGTATTGTCACATATTCGTCTGCAAAGACAAGATTTCAAAGAAAGCAAGAAGAAGAAAACAAGAACAACAAAAGAAAACAAGAAAATAATTTTATGTAGAACAAATCTCTCAATCGTCTTATACTACTATGAGACATCTATAATAATATTAAGTGCTATTTTATATCCTGCAAAGTGCTCCTTCAACAAATTAGTTCAATTGATTTTTTTGTCTTTTCCATTTTCTCTCTCTAATTTAAAATTTCCGTCTTTGATGTTCGTTTTTTTTTTGTAGTTATCCCTGCTGGAAATATATATTTGTGTATATTGTTTTTGAACTTTGTATAATTTCGAAAGTGCACTTTGCTTCTTGTTGCAGTCGTTGTTCCGCTTAGATAACTTGAAATAGTGCCAGTGGTAGAAGTTGGCTCGGAAAGAAAGAAACTTATAATACAAAAACAAAATCTAGAGAAAACAAAAAGCAGGAAACAGTTAAAAAGGATAAATCACTGCAGGTTTGTAATTAGGAAGTTATTCAAGTGGCATAAAAATTCGAAGGACCAACGACTCATTGGGAAAAGAAGAGAAACTAATAAATACTTGGTCTAGTTTGTTTTTTATATTAGGGGTTGAATGATTCCACTGACTATTCAAGAACCCAAGCAGTAGGATATGAAACCTTAAGATGAGTGTAATGTCTCCAGAGTTTCGAGGGCCTGTATGACATGCCTGTGTTGCTTTATAACATTTTAGTTGCTGTGGGAGATAGGGATTTTAGGACGGGAACGTGAGCTAAACAGAAATCATTATAATTGGATGATTATATCTCCCTTGCACTACTCTATTTGACGAAGTTGCCTATTAAATGAAAATGAGCGGATTTCATGAACGTGGTTTCAGAATTCAGGTATCTTAGACCATTATGTGTCGATACTCCTGTCAAAGCCTCGTTTAGTGAACATATTTCAGCATGCTTTCGCAGCACTTTAATTGGAGGTATTATACAAACATTTTATCTGTCCGTTTCTAGTCTTGAAAGTTTTTCTGGAAGGGTTTCCATGAATTCCCAGAAGTATGGGCGAAAGTCTTAGTGACATCACGCTGAACGTTCCGCGTTATAGGAAAAAATCTTTGACTATATTCTGGAAGTTGGGGCTGATGGCCGGACTTCAATTAATAGAATAACATGATAATAAACTCTCAGATCAATAATTGTAGTCGTAAACTAATCTTCCATTCTAGTTCTCGCTGGAGGGGCTATCTCAGCGAGGAACAACATGTGAATAGTTTGATAATAAGCCAAATTGTAAAAAACTAGCCTCCGAGGAATTGGGTCCGTTCGCGAAACACTCAACATTTATTTGATAGCAGTATTTTATAACAGGGGCATTGGTGTCACTAATGGATGTGAATGTTAATATAATTCATCAATATGTACAAACACAGTAGCCTGATTTTTTTTGTACTAACTTAGATTCAAATTGACTCTTCAATCGATTCAACATATTTTCGGTCCCCAGGATACAATTTACATGTCAGATTTAGTTCAAAAAAATAGATTCTGCCTCCTCACCCAATTTGATTCACTTTGTGATTGAAGGAAGAAATGTTAGAATTTGATAACTTAAACATCATTTGGATGAAAATCGTGTTGACAAGCTCCGTCAAACTTCTTTGTTGTGTCTACCGCTCCCCAAATGATGATCGACGAGCGACACTTTTCGAACAGCTTTCACATACCTTTGACCAGATACGAATAAACTACCTGGCTTCTGAGATTGTCGATCTTGGTGCGTTTAACGTACAGAATTCTACCTGGTTGGTACATTTTAACAGTGGACGACGTTGGGCGGGTAACTGAAATGTTCACTATCAGCCCCAATTTGATTCAAATAGTTGAAGTCTCTACACGTGTATCGGATAACTGCATTATTTTTGCAAACACATTGGGTCTATTTTTCTTATTGAAACCAAGCACTTATATCTTAGAAACGACTGGATTACTGGGAAATACCCTATTTGATATCACTTGCGCAAGCACTTACACCTCAAACAACCAGCTAACTTAAGCAGCCTCGCTAAGTATGGACATAGGGGATACCAACTGATACGATCTGTGGAATATATAATATACTTCTGTCAGGATAGCTGAATTCGTGCCCGAAGTTGCTATTAGATAACAATTGGGGCTTTTCCTGAATTCCCTGTAAATTGTAACCATCCGGAAACACTCCCACAGCGAGGGTGTTCCACAGCTTTCTTGTTCTATAACGGAACAAGTTTTGGTAGAGAGAAGTAGGTGGGGAGATGAACCATAATTGGATGGGATTCGTCGGATTATATTGTAAGGCGCAAATAAACGGAATTCTGCAAAATAATATCCCGAATATCGGACAAAGAGTCCCTGTAATGATACGAGGGTGAATCAAATATAAATGGTAATTTCTTATTAAACATTTAATAAATAATGTTATACACTAACTATACTATCAACATTTTTGAATATAGTCTCCTGCGTGATCTACATACTCTTGTCACAGATCTGTACGTTTTAATATCCCCTGTTCGTAGAAAGATTTAGGGCGAATTGTTAGCCAATTTAGGCTCCTCGATAGTATAGTGGTTAGTATACCCGCCTGCCACGCGGGAGACCGGGGTTCGATTCCCCGTCAGGGAGCCTCTGGCGCAAGACTAATGACCTTGTCCGAAAAAAAACAAATCATTATGGAAAATTTAACAAGCCTCGGGATTTGCTAAATAAGCCAAGACCGGTTCCCGGTTGTAGTGCCGATAATGGTGATGATGATGTTAGCCAATTTCGCACGTGTTTCTCGATTCCTTCATTTCTTTCGAATTTCTTTCCTCCACGTGATTCCTTCCAGGGCGCGTACAAAAAATAGTCACAGGGAGACAAGTCTGACCTATAAGGAAGGTGTTCGGGGGTTTCCCAGCCCATTTCTTCTAATGTACTCCCTGTCAATGACGCGGTGGGTGGCCTGGCGTTGTCATGAAGAAGGAGGACATCTCGAATGGGCATATCTGGTGGATATGCGGCTTTTGCCGACTGTAAGAACTGACAGTAAGTGAGCTGCTTTCATTGTTCCTTGTTCGTGAAGAAAATCAATTATTAAAACTCCCTTTGAGTCGAAAAAAAATCGTTGCGAATGTTGTCACCAGTACGACTTGTCTTTGGGTGTCGATCATGACTTTCGTTTTCGATACGTTCTCGCCCACTTTTAAATTCTCTAGCCCACGTATACACACGATTCTGAAACAGTATATCATCACTAAACTGTGTGTTCACTCGAGAAAAAGTGTCCGAAGGTTTAACGCATTCATTTGGTAAAAATTGTATAATAACTGTGCCTTCAATCGAGAAAAAGTTTCCGAAGGTTTAACGCCTTCATTTGTTAAAAATTGTATAATAACCCGTTACGCAAAAGACGTATGTACCTTTTGCTCGCACATGACTCTACTGACAACAAAGTCGAGTGCTACATCTAGCCAAGCTTGTTTCCCTACTCTTGATAAACCAAAGAACAGCCGCGCACAAGATTATCTAGCTGTCAACTTGCCACTAGGCAAAAAAGTGAAATTACCGTTTGTATATGATTCACCCTCGTATTTGTAAATCAGATATACCTCCACAGAGTCGGTCGCAGAAATTATTCTTCTCGTTATATAACTTCCCATTCCACATTACATTAAATGTAATTCATCCGATACGCCTTGGTATGATTAAAAAAGGGAAGAAATGACAGCGTTCAAAATCGAGGCTTTTAAGGCAATTTTATCCCATGGATATCAACAGGGCGAATTATATCCGAATCAGAAACGCTGGTAACTAAACCATTGGGAAGGTTCACAACGACAAAAAGGCCAATAAACCGTCTAAGTGCCCAACTCGTTTACGTATTTTCTATTCAATGGCAAAGGGAATTAGCAATAATTTTAATACCTCCTCTTTATCATCGCTGGGAACAGGTAGCGGAATACCAGTCACGAGTTCAAAGATAAAGTCGATGTTCTTGCGTATTTGTTTTTCGAGAACTCTGGGTTCCGATCTTTCGGAGTTTGTGAAATCATGAATGCAAACGTCGAACCCAAAGAATTATGACTTCTCGGTACTCGAGTGAACTCAACTCTTAACTTGCGGTTTCTTAAATCCTTCACTCCATCCAACCTGATCACGTACATAGACGTACATTTGCCTTAAAATGGAATTCAGTGTCCATATTTCGACAAACGCATTCAAAAACAACATTCGCCGCTTCACTAGCTGAGTTGGTAAGAAGGTTGTGTCTTGTATTTGATTGTACTATCCTACCTTCCACTGACAACTCTTGCTATTGTGCAGTTAGGGAAAATTACTGAGTGGTATGTAGGGTCCCTAGCTCAGCCGGCCGATGAAATTCAACCCTGTTAAGCTATGGGCTTCTTGAAATGGTTGGAAGAGATCCTTGAGCATTTGTCAGAGCTTGGCTGATGGACGTATGGGTAGAAAGAGTATATGTGCCATCGTTGGCCCCGGTTCGACTCCTATCCCATTAAGTTACCCCATGGGTTGTCATCAATGTGGGGTAAAAGTTCCGCTTTCGGCTTTGTTAGCACTGGAGCTGACGATCACCTTGTGGAATGTACTTGCCGTGGATGCCATTCTAAAGTTCGAAACAATTTACTTCTGTAAGCGATCGCCGCCTCGAGACACACTGATTTTATTGGGCATCTTGTCGATGGTCCTTTCTATATCACTATAATCGCGACTATCGCAATGCAATGAAACGACACATCATTAATAAAGGCGGATCAAATAGTGAAGAAGCAGCAAAAGGATAAACGTCAAGGAATTTCAACGGCGAGCAATACACTTCCCAATTGGGACAATTCTAACACCAGTCGAATGAGTTTTAGACTAATTAGTTTATTTCATTCGGTTATATTACTAAAACACAAATCGGTTAACTCAAGTCTGGGGTCAGGTTTGGTTGACTTAAACTGTTGATGATGCACATTATCTGTCGTCTTTAATTTCCGTTCTCGCGCATAATCGCTTTCAATAGTACTTTGTTCGGATCGTCTTTTCGTTTATTGTATACAAAATTTTAGAACTGTGTTGGGAAGTTCTTAAAAACAACCCTTTCGTTTCCGCGAGACAAATGAACAAAACAAAATACTACACTGCGTAGACGTTATCGGACGCGCAACAACACTAGCGTCTTCACTCCACCCTCGACTCACGTTTTTCGTTTTACGTGGAGGCCCGACTTGCCTCCACGGAATCTGATGGACGATTAAGGATATCGAAAGATAATTTCATCTTTCGTTTGTTGCCACAGGGGGATGATTCTCCTTGTATCGGTCCCAGCACAAGGGCGCGAGACACACACACGATGGTCGCTTCTGCTGCTCATCGTGTGTGTTCACAAGTATGCGGACCGTGGGTTAACCGAATCCACAAGGGGAACATTAGCAGGCATGGTTGCAGCTGCAGCAAAAATCTCGACATAGGTATTAAAGGGTTTCACGATCAGCATGTATGCAAAAGGAAAAGATAAAACGTTTCCTGCATGTGTGCGGCTGGCGCGTAAAAGTATATCTCGTTGGTATAGGTCGAGCAATGTTGGTTGCTAGGTGATGCAACCAAATTGCCCTTAATGTGTGGAAGATACCTGTTACATGAGGGAAACCGATCCGAGACATGTTCAATGGATTGGTTCGGTTCATGTTGGTTGCGTGGTAATGCAACCAAATTGCCGACGAGGAACATGCCTGTTTGGTGCTGATGGATTAGCATCAGCAAATATTATGCTTTTATTGTGTTTAAAGGCTTTATGGTACAACCATGAACAGGTAAGTACTTGCTTTTCAGGTTTCTGTATGCCCTAGGTCGGAGTTTCTACTTGTTAATGGGAAGATGATTGGTGGCGTTCAAGGGAACCGCTACAGACCCGGTCGGGAAAAAAAAATGCACATTACACCGCTATAGGTTCGCCAGTAAAGTAAAATAAAAAGAAGACACCCTACTCCTAATTGATAGGATGCAAAAATGAGCACTCATTGGGGATCCAGGTGTAAGTTGTTTTGTTTCATTGTTGCATAACACATACTTCTCTCATTTCCATACGTATTATCACGGTTGTTGTTCAAGTGAACTTACTGGATGTATTCCACCTTTCCAACCATAATCTCATGATACCCTCCAATCAGAGTGCGCGTCAGTTGAAAATAAACTTCTGTCGCACAGGTAAACACAGAAAACCATTTTTAGCTTTTGCCAACTGAAATTTTGCGAAGAATCAAAGGGCTGCTGAGGCCAAATCTGGCAAATACAGCTGGAGATTCCGGAATGTGATATCTTTTTCGACTAAAAGAACGGTGTACGGTCTTGGCTTTCTGGGCTGGATTTTTATCATGGAAAGGCGAAAATGCATCTACCTTGGTCGGGTCCAATTCGGCCACTTCACGCGCACATGGTGGACGCTAAGATAATACTTGGCATCAAATGTTTGCCTTTCTGGTACGAACTTCTTGTGGATGTTTTATTTGGGGTCAAGAAACCTGTTAACATAGCTTCCACAAAACTCTTCTGCACACGTTCAATCTTTTTTTTTTTTTTGTTTTTGGAACGTATGGGTTTAACCACGCTGAGTTGTCCGTTGTCCTAACTCGATATCATGCTGCTTTGAAGGAGAATGATATTGGAAACATCACGTTGATTTGTGAAAGGAGTATCATCTTGGGTGGTAACTAAACAGATCTTGGCCATGTTCGATTTTTGACATGTTTTTATCCTTTACGCATCCCCGTGTCTCTACTTTCTATTTTCCTGGCTCTAGAAGGCACAACTCTTTTCCATTATTCATGAAATACGTGTGTTGGCTAAAAGGTAATGTACACATGTTTGTGGAGCGCAAACAAAAACGAAATGGCAAAGGCTTCTCGATAGTATAGTGGTTAGTATACCCGCCTGTCACGCGGGAGACCGGTGTTCGATTCCCCGTCGGGGAGCCTCTGGCGCAAGACTAATGACCTTGCCCGGAAAAAAACAAATCATTATGGAAAATTTGACAAGCCTCAGGGCTTGCTAAATAAGGCCAAGACCGGTTCCCGGTTATTATGCCGACGATGATGATGATGATGAAGATCGAGCACGAAGTATATTAAAGTACAATACAATTCTTAAGTTTCATAATAACCGTGGAGACATTTCGCCAGACGTGTAGCAAGTCTTTTTACTTACTTTTTACTCTTTGTACAAGTCTAGGACTTGGCAGCGGTGCTCGCATCATCGTCTAAGGTGTAATGATTACTCTTGAGTAGAGGAAAAAAACATAAAAAAATATTGCATCGACGAGATCAGAGAAATAAGAATGGCGTGTAATTGGTTCAACCTTCAGGCTCCAAAGTTTCTCGCCGTATTTCAATCGACGTCGTTTGTTCTTGTCTGTGCGACGGCGTGGAACTCATCGTGCACGGATTTTTCGGCATCCAAATGTTAAATAACAAAGCCGAACAAAACGTTCCTTGGATATTTCAATATGGTGTGCGAAACGGCTTTGAGTGATTCGCCGGTCATTTTGAATCAAACCGTTTACGAGTTTGTGATGATTATCATTTCTGGCAGTGATAGGACTTAAACTGGGTGTTGCATCAGCAATTATGACTTTTCCTGGCTCGAAACCACGGAATTTTATTGCCCTTTGATTTACAATAGACTTATCCACAGCATCGTCACCGTAAGCAGGTTTTAACCATGATGAATTTTAGTGGGGGGCAGTTTTTCAGCAATTAAAAATTCAATAACAGTACGTGTGGAGTATATCTTCGTCTTGGTGCCGGCATTGGCACAGGTTGTACGAAGATTCTCCACCGTGAGTTCACTGATTATAATATTACACACTTTACTCGTCACTTAATCTATTAATCACACAGACGACTCACACGGTTCGAACCAATCTACTGGCTTGGGGATTTAATCTCGCGATTTCGGAATTGACGCGTCCCTGTAAGGGGAGCGGGAGTGATGTGACCAGCGTGGTCAACGGATGAAATAAGACTCCTCGAGGATAGAATTCTGACATGAATTCCATCCTAGGTTAGGGTTAAAGGACACGAGAAGAGAGAGAAAAACGTTTCTCTTAAGGGTGAGGCCGCCAAGGAAATGCACTCTTTCAGTGCAATGGTATGCGTAAGTAAATGTATCGCCATTAGGAAGAAGTGCTAATGGTTTTTCTATTTACACAATGGGAAATGTGTATCGCTAGCGATGCTAAAGGGATCGCATACATGATTACCTGCGAAGAAATTCGTTTTATGACTCTAGGGTAAGATGAGAGTATTAGCTTTTGTCCGATGGTCAAAGAGCTGCCGATGCCGTGAAAATGTCAGGGACATGTGGTATGCACATGTACGGCGGAATTGCGTTGGTGGAACAAGGGTGCCTAATGGTCGGGAATCGATGGTACATATGCACGTTAAAGAATTGTTTTTAGGAATTTCAGGGTCGATTGCGCTAATTGAATGCAGCTGCTGGTATATTATTGCCGGGAGAAAAAGGTCACCGGCCAATGTGTACGTTAAGAGATTTATCATACACATGGCGAAGCTGAAAAATAGACAGCGCAATGTTTATGGCCCCTGGTGAAGGCTACATTGTATGTAATTCAGATCCCTTAGCAGGAATTCGTCTAGGGGAATTTGTCTGGCAACGTAGATGCCGAAATTACTTTGGAATTCCTGATAAGCTAATAAAGAAATCTTACAGAGGTATGCAAAGAGATGCATGAAAGGTAAGTTTTCTTTTCCAGGGACTTTTAGGTTATATAAATTCGATTGTTTTAATGCGTGGCGCAATTAAGATGCTAATGCGATTGCAGCAGCGAAATCTTATGCAGACTGGGTAGCAGTTATTGGGATTTTTTCAGGAAGGCGAACCGTGGGGTTTGGCGGAACCGCCACATACGTTATTTGAGTCGCGTTGACATAGCACTACAACACGGGGCCATACTTTGACCTCGAAAGACACTGAATAAGCGGTCGTTGAGCATGCGTATTAAAAGGGAATGTTACGTCCATTTGCCGCCAGGCGCGCTTCAGAAGATCATTTTTTTACAGCCTTTCCATCCACTCTGGAGACTGCCTATTGGACTCAGGCGTATGGTAATGGATCCACGTCTCATCCATCGTCATAAAACGTCGAGAAAAAGTCCGCTCGATTACGCTGCAACTACGCCAAACCGCCTAT
Source organism: Microdon myrmicae (assembly GCA_963931805.1). Classification (NCBI taxonomy): domain Eukaryota; kingdom Metazoa; phylum Arthropoda; class Insecta; order Diptera; family Syrphidae; genus Microdon; species Microdon myrmicae. Next base: position 112,583,179 of record OZ007496.1, read on the forward strand.
TGAATCATCAACGCGTTGCTGTTTTTGGCCCATCACACCGACAGCTTTTTCATCTCCAAAAGATCAATGAAAATGTATCTCATCCGTTTTTTTGAGATGCCCATGGGTCAGCCAAATCGCGCAACTTCACTTTAAGATCTCTCAGAACGATTCGCTTTATTGCTTGCTTTACGATTTCTGCATTCGTAGCCTCTTTTGGCCTTCCAGAGCGAGGTGCGTCTTCGGTGATTGTAGGACTCATCTGAAATTCACTAAATCACCGATAAACTTCTATTCTCGAAGGGGCAAGTGTGGGATAACGTTTCTGTAATGATTGTTCAGAAGTTTTTCCCCTCAAAAAACAATGTTTGATCAAGATACGATTTTCCCGTTTTTCCAGTTTTTTTACGAAGGCGAAAGTAGCGTCACTCAAACGAGTGTAGGTTGAAAACAAATGGACGATGGACGAAATGTCACGAAACTTCATACATAAACTAGTGACAGATGAAGCCTCTTGAAATGAGTCATGTTATGGTCTCGTGGCGCTATAGCGTTTGAAATATGATAGTGAAGAACGTGTGATTCGAACTGACGCTATAAGCGTAACACATCAGGCTACTGGAAGATTTTAGAATTCGATTTTAAAACTCAAGTATATTCCACTGATGTGAATTGTTTTGTTATCGCTATGGTATACGGCTCTGATGTATTTTCTTATTCGATTTTCGTTCGGTGTTCCTCACTATTTGCTTTGTGTTCTGTGTGTGTATCTGTTAGGGACGCCACGCCACTCCCTCCTCAGTAACTTCGTTACGATCAGCTTCTGTGCGAACGACGGAGCGAGGAACGAGCGAGAAAAAGGGATCGTCGGAACAGGCAAGTGTGCCGGTGCTCTATGCGGAAGTCGTGATCGTGGCGCGAAGAACTGTTTTACTACGGGAAAGTGTGTGCTGTGTGTACACAGATCACGTCGTAGTCACCAACTATAGCGTTTGGGATGATGGTGAAGAACGTGTGATTCGAACTGATGCCATGACAGTTAGAAAGAACAAAAATTGAACCGAAGCGTAACACAACAGGCTACTGGCCGATTTTAGAATTCGATTTTCAAACTCGACTATACTCCACTGATGTGAATTATTATATTATCGCTATGGTATACGGCTCTGATGTATTTTCTTATTCGATTTTCGTTCGGTGTTCTTCACTATTTGCTTTGTGTTCTGTGTGTGTATCTGTCAGAGACGCCACAGCGTCACCTATTGAAAAATCCCGGGACTTCCCCATGCAGTCGATGGTTAACACTGACATTAGGTTGGAGAAGAACAAATCCACCATCTGTTCACTAGATGTCTGTAGTGATGTAGTTCTCGAAGAGTATTGATCAAACAAATTCAGATTTGCACTCGCCGGAAAAACAATCCTTGGCATTTTTGTAATTGCTCGATTCACTTGTCAGCTATAGGGTATTAAATACGGAAGTTAACAAAGATAAAATTCGGTATATATTATAATTTTTCTTTGATAAAGGTGAAAGTACAACCCGAGTAGCTAAAACAGTGAATGGTGGTTATGGCTGCCGTAGCCAATTAGGTGCAATGTTGATGCGTGGATATCATTCTGGTATTTTAGATGTTGAAATTGCACTTCCCAAGGATAGGCTGTACATCGAAAATGATGATAGAATCTTGGACACGATTAAAGTAGATCGTCGCGTTAACATTTAAAATCCCAACACACCGTCACTATTAGGTTAGATTTAATAAGATGATCCATATTTGGAATGGAACGAATTGACGAAACATGATGGATCGAATATGGAAATATTGTGAGAAAACGGATGTGGTCAAAGCTCGGTGAAGTGGATCAAACGGTCGTCAAGCCAGGACTAATTTTCCTGTAAATTTGATGGGATTGGAAACCAATCATCAACCATGAGGTGTTGCCAAAACACCACATTCGGACATCTACTTTTAACAATCAGACCGTTTGAAGCTAGCGATTTATCAGAAGTAGAGTGGTGTTGTATTCCGTCGAGACAACGTCAGGCCAAACATGTCTATATTGAGCCGCGGGAAACTCCAAAAGGCTGGTTGGGGAATTTTAATGCATCCGCCCTATAGTTCGGACTTAGCAGCAGCTTTATAATTGCACAATGTCTTCGTGTCAATAGAATGTTGTGATTACGCTTCGTGGAGTTTTTGAATAATAGGGGCCAGGGGAGAAATGACAACAAATTATAAAACAAAATGGTGTACATTTGATCCAAATCCGAAATCGGAACTATGTTAAATAAAGTCATTAAATAAACATAATGGTAATGGATTTCTCTTGTCCCAATTCAATATGTATGGAGCTTGATTCAAGCCAGTAATCGTGTATAACATTTAATGTTTCACACTACATTACATAGTGTCTTATAAATAAACTTAAAAATTAAGGATTTATTCTTCCCCAATCTAATACTTTTATCACCATGCTTTGTGGTAACAAATCGACAACTGGTTTCAGATTGACTAAGTGCTTCCGGTGTGCATGCTAAGTAAGTCACTTGTACACAGTTGTTCCTTAAATACCAATTGGATTTCCACCTGTTAATTTGAAATGGTGTCATCATTGTCTGTATTTCATTTGTATCTCATGTATATTAAGCAACGTTTATATAGTGGTTTATGGAAGGCGGAAAAATGAAAGTGTATTGAAGGAGATACATTTGGGGACTTAATTACTTTAATTTATTGTGGTATATAATTATTCTGTTCATCAGTACTCTTCTTATCGCTCGAGTTTTATATCGATACCTAATATGTTAAATTACAAGTCGGCCTTTTAGGGCGGACGTAGTCTAAGACAATAAATTCGAAAGACAATTCCATGTCCTTACAGAATCAAATTCTATTGACAAGCAAATGAATAATAAAAATATAAATGAATCAAATAAGGATTGAGTAACTTAAGGATGCATATAACCCTCACAAGTCTGGAGACAATACATTCCTTCTTTTCTTTTGTCTTGCAATTGGATTGCCTTAAATTAGAATTATTTAAAGATGTCGTACCGGAATTCTTTTGTTTGTGTATCGTTTGAAATATCCTTTTGTACCACTCATGCTGATTCGGCTCCTTAACTTCCTACGCGACAACGACAAGGATGTGACAAAAGTAGCAAGTCAAAAAGAAATACCATTTGTATATTCGCCAGAGTCGTTGACTATATTTTTATGTATTACCGATCTGAGTACGACGGGCATTCCGTCCTTTGTTGTGGGTCCGATGCCATCATATTGCCTTCTGCTAAGCTGTGCCATTTTTCTGGGTCGCTCGTAATCCGTTTCCGGTTCGCTCATATATTCATTTTTAAGAGAGTAAACTGAAAGAGTAAATATTTGTTTTTGTTTTTACGAATTTCTATTGATTAAATTCAACATCATTCAACTTATAGTCGTTTTCAATGCTGAAGAAATGAAGTACGAGGATATGAACTATTTGCATTCCCTTAATATACGAACATGCTTTGTCGAACAATGGATTTCAAAATGGGTAATCTAATGAATAGAATTACTACACGAGATTTTAGCTACGGATTGGCCAATCATATTGTATAATAATGAACCTTATTACACCAATGTAATTGGGATGCAAATAATTGTAATGAGGGCTCTCGGGTGTCACATGCTGGGTTTAAGTTTGTCAACATAATAGGCTAAATGAAAAGCAGTAATTATTCATTTTTAGTGGTCGAGTGTTTATATTCCCGATTTTATTTTGTGAAACTAAGGTGCGAATGCAGAATTTGTGAAATAATACATTGAAATGAAAAAGATATTTCTGAGTAATCTATTTAATTGGTATTGGCAGTGATTGTATAAATGTAATTAACGTCACTACTGATTACTTTGTTCAAGTTTGGTGTAATCAGATAGTTTTGTAGTGAGCTATTATTCATTATTGAATATTCGTAGCACATTTAATCATCTAATCAACAGATATCATGTAATGTAATTTAATAAAACAGAAAAAATTGTAGAGAAATGATGAGCCAATATTAAATTTAAAAAATACAGTTCAGATTTTTAGTAACGATTGCGAAAATTTAAGGCTCTTAATCCTTCATTTTTACAGTCGCGGTTTTAAATCTAATGGATTCAAAGAATAAACTGACCAACGTGTTTCCCTATAGAACCAAGAAACACAAAGAGGTTATTGTACGAGGGCAGTTTGATAGGGCAGTGACTTTTGATTTTCCCGCGCAGTAACTTTGAAGGCAACATGGTCAACTCTATACCAGACTACGGTCAACGTTTAAGCAAGCTACGCTATTTAGTTTGTGTATGAGAGCCATAGAAAGCAGACAACCTCGTGAATTTTAACGAAAAGGGAGAAAAGTGAATGTCATGTGCTGATTAAGCATAATCAAGCAAATTCCATAGGTTGGCCTATAAACTGCTATCCCACCCCGGATATTCTCCAGATTTAGCGCCCTGCGACTATTTCATGTTTCCAAGCCCGAAGAAATGGCTGCGGGGTAAGAGATTTGGGTCGAATGAAGAGGTCAACACTGAAACTAACGCCTATTCTGAGAGCCTTGAGGAAAATTATTTGGAATTAATAAACAAATTGGGAAAACGCTGGACGAGCTAAAAAAAAATTGTGTTGAGAAATAAACTGCTTATATGTCGAAAAAAATATCTTTTTATTCAATAGGTCACTGACTTATCAAACTTCCCTCGTATAATGTGACTATTAAGCTGCGGTTGCAGAAAACTGAGAAATCTGTAACACAGGAACCAAACATATGCAATCGCTTAGAATATCCTCCAGACATTCTAACAAAGTCGCTAAATAAGAATTTACACGAATTTCCTTGCAATCGGGTGCTACATAGCATTGCTTGTTGAACGAGAAGAATCACTTGAAATGATCACCATAGATGAGCCCTTCCGAAGAAGATTGTAGTGATGCATGTAATCATAAGCTTAGCAGCACCGAGCTACCACGGTCATGAAGTTAGTGTCCGTAGGTGAACATGCAGCAGTACTCGTCGGATCGCGCTGCATGCCAGTTACTTCTTTCCGATCTTTCACTTAGTTAGATACGAGGGTTGCCTTTTATATTTCGGGATTAGAGAACAAAAACAAATATTGATCATCGAAAATCACTTTATTGTTTTTCAAAATATTCCCCATGAAGATCTATACACTTTTGCATGCGTTTGAACCAATTGTCGAAGCACTTTTGCCACTCTGATTGAGGTATCTCCAACACATGCATTCTGAATGCAGCAACCGCTTCTTCAGGTGTCGAAAAACGTTGACCTCTCAGTTTGTTTTTTACGTACGGGAATAAAAAGAAGTCATTCGGTGCCAAGTTAGGACTATACGGCGGATGACCCATCAAATCAATGTTTTGGGTGCTCAAAAATGCAGTTGTCGCAGCCGATGTGTGAGAGCTCGCATTGTCGTGGTGAAGAGTGATCCGTCTTCGGCGGTTGGTTTTCCTGATTTCTTGGAAGACAACTGGCAAACAAATGGTTGTGTACCACTCAGAATTGACTGTTCTGCGTTGTTCTAGTGGTACGGTTGCGACATGTCCAGTTTCTCAGAAAAAACAGGCGACCATTTGCTTGGAAGTGCTTCGTGCGCGAACAACTTTTGTTGGATTTGGCTCATCTTGAAACACCCAGAAAGTCGACTGCTGTTTACTTTCGGGCTCATACGCGTAAATCCACGATTCATCACCTGTCACGATGTCATAGACGTGTTTCGAAGCACCGCGACCGTATTTTCTGAGCATTTCTTTCGACCAATTGACACGAGCCTTTTTTTTTTTTGGCGATTGACAAATTGTGTGGGATCCAACGCGAACAGTCAAGTTTGACAGTCAAATGTTTATGCAATATTGAATGTATGCTGGTCCCACTAACGCCTAAGGTTGTCTCAATCTCAAGATAGGTCACATGACGATCTTCCAATATCAGTTCGCGCACAGCATCAATGGTTTTCGGAACAACAACTGATTTTGGACGACCTTCACGAAATTCATCTTGGAGTGAACTACCACCACGATTGAATTCACCATACCATCGATAAACACTGATCCTTGAAGGAGCTTCATCGCCAAAAATTGAATTAAGTTCATCCATGCACTGTTGCTGAGTTAATCCACGCCGAAAGTTGTAAAAAATAATCGCACGAAAATGTTGACGATTTAATTCCAGTTTTGGGCCGAGATGAATCTTTTAAGTTACTGTAAACAACACAAATAGCGCTCGTATGTTAAAACGTTCTGAGTGCGTATAACCTCAAAAATGTCCAACTTTACGACAGAGCTGTCAATTGCCGGATTGCAACACTAGGGTTGCCAAATCCCGAAACATAAGAGGCAACCCTCGTGTTTGGTTTTTCAATATGGACAGTACGTACAATTTTGTGTTTAAATAAAAAAGTATTTAAATACAAATATCGGGGTAATATTTATAGTGGCAGTATACATGTTACATTTAAGTAAGGAATTCTATATCAACACCGCGGGCACGTCTGCAGCTATCTTTGGAACTAACCGTGTAACATTTGCAATTTCGCGTTCGATATTGCACCGGAACCCTTCTAAAGTTGTTGACTTATTGACATTAACCAATCACTTAACGTAATCCCACAAAAAGAAGTCGAATGGAACATTTCACGAGATTAAACGATTACCAAGCTTTCCCTTCAATAGATCAATTATGTGCTCAACAATGTGACATTTCGCCCCATGTTGTTGGAACCGCATAGCACCATATCAAGTGCATCCAATTCTCAAAAATAGTCTTCTAGTATGGCACAATAAAGAACTCCATTTACAGTAACATGGCGATCGTTTTAATCGATGAAAAAATACATTCCGCATTAAATCCGCACAGCACGATCAGTTTTTGTGTATGTAATGCAGTTCCAAAAATGGGCTTTATCGCTAAAAATGATTTTTCGATGCAATTCGGGACTTCTTCATATGACTGACTACAGGCCAAGATCTTTGCGCAAAATTGGACTCAATGTGGTTTGAGAGATTTACGTTACATGCCCCCTCGGATCATTGAGATAATTCGCGTCCTTAAAAAAACGATTTCTTAAATTCCACATACCGATTTCCCTACATGTATCCACCATTACCCATCATGCTATTTAACAGCAGTTAACAACTTAACGACAGTACAAAAAGTACAGGCTTTTCGCTTGGAAATCGTTTTGTGGCGATTCCGAAAACGCCACTGCCTACTTGCCCAATTACCCCCAAGCTTCCTGTGCTGAAACCCCTCAAATTCCATTGTTTCATTATTGCTAATTCCTGCTAATTACATTTAGCACCTGTAAAAAGAATTTTACCTTCAAGGGAATTTTTCCTTGCATCAACTCATCGGCAAAAATGTTCCCAACAATGTATTCTTAGCATTTATAATCCAATGCATCACTAGAATTCGTAGGAAAATTAATCCGGCACCATTGTTTGCCAAGCAATGTTGTCCCACATGTGCACCCTAATCTTCCCACATGCACATATCTTGCAGACCCTTTGTCCAAGGGACAAAAGCAAATACACGCATCTAGCGTCTAGTGCCATAAACTGAATTCCTTCGCATGTAAACATGCATAAAAATTCGATCCCTTTCATTCAGCAAGATACGGTACACGACCACCCATCGTGTACCTAAATTGCTTTAGCATCACCAGCATAATAGCAGCACGGCTATTTACCCAGCTGCCATAAACTGACCAGCGATTCGTTTGTTCAACCGACAAACAATCACCGCATCTTAGGCATTATCAACGAAACCAAATTCTCCAGCATTTCCTAATACAAACACGAACCCGGTTTCTACTGGAGCCAGAGATGCTATAAACATCCAATTTGCTTTTAGCACCATTTCCCGGATGGCTAGCGGTTTATTTATTCAACTGCAATGCACACCATAATGCCTTTATTTGTCCGCTTCGTTTCTCACGACGCTCGCGCATGAGTAAAACAATGCATCTCGTTTTTCCTTTGTTTCACCGCATGGATAAACACGGTTATGGGTACGATCTCACACATACAAGTGTACCATTATAGATCTTCGCTAGAAGATCAGGTGACCTTTTCCCAAAGAGAGTCTTTAGGTTTCTCTGAATTTCCTTAGCCAACGAATGAATATCGTCGAGTCCTTTTACATCCACCGACCGAGCAGGTCGGGGCCATGTCACTCCCGCTCCCCGGTGCACACGGGGACGTGAAATTCAACCGCGAGTCATCTTTAATGAGTCGGGGTTAGTCATTTTGGAGTCGAGTTCGGCCTTAATAACAGTTGTGTAAATTAACAAATCGTGTGGTCGTTAGTGGAAACTTTGCTTAGTGCATAACCGAGAAACAGTTTAGTGCATAAGAACCTACAATTAATACTAAATAAACCAATAACTATAATGCCGTGTTTTATTCATGTGTGGTGTCCGCTCAGTGCTTTGGAGCTTGATTCTTAATGAACCCTTTGGCGGTGTTTCTTGTTGGAGATTTATAAAGTGACGTTGGAGGAGTGAAGTGAACCAGTGCCTTACGCCGGTGCAACATACTTCGCCCCCCACAGTTTCCATCCGGTGAAAAGTGAGCATGAGAATACGTTTCAACTCTCCATATTTGCTCTTCTCGGAATGCACTTCGTAATTCTGCATTCCGAGAATTACCCAGGCCACTAAACGAGGACACGAAGTTTACCTTTACGCTTCGCTATTGGTTGCAAGTGAAACCAAATCCACCCATAACCCAAGCTGCTCTTCTTTGCAATTTTCCCACTTGCTCTGGGTTCATTGGTTGCTGAGTAAATTCGCGAGAGTTTATTGGCATTTGATGTTGTTATTGGATGATTGTGCGACTGGGAATGAGCGATCGGTATAAAAGGGCGCGAGTGAGCAGAGAAGGAGGAGAGTCGTTGTTACATGAGTGCTTGTCAGTAGTTGAGATTGAGAGGTCGAAAAAGGTAGAGATAATTCTTGAAATAATATATTGAAATAAAAATGAAAACTACTACGAAGGTGAATTAAATATAAATGGTAATTTCTTTTTATACACTTATTGAATGGTGTTACACACTAACATTTTTCAGTACAGTCTCCTGCGTGATGTAAACACTTTTGCCCGTTGTTCGTAAAAAGATTTAGGGCGAGTTGTTAGCCAATTGCGAACGTGCTCCTCGACTTCTTCATTGCTTTCGGGTTATTTTCCTCCAAGTGATTCCTTCAAGGGTGCGAAAAAATAGTGGCACGGAGTCAAGTCTGGGCTATAAGGAGGGTCTTCTAGGGTTTCCCAGTTCATTTCTTTCAATGTATCCCTTGTCAAGGACGTGGTGTGAGGTCTGGCGTTGTCATGAAGAAGGATGACATATCGAATGGGGATACCTCGTCTTTTGTTTCTATATGCGGCTTTTGCCGACTGTTAAAACTGACAGTAGTAAGCTGCATTCATGGTTCGTTTTTCGTGAAGAAAATTACTCATTAAAACTCCTTTTGAGTCGAAAAAAATCGTTGCAAGAATTTGCCGGCTGAGAGACGAGTTTTGATCTTCACTTTTAAATCCCCTGGCTTACGTTTACAACCATTCTGAGACAGTATATCATTACCAAACTGTGCCTTCAATCCAAGAAAAATTTCCGAAGGTTTAACGCCATTCATTTGTTAAACATTTTATAATAATCTGTTGCGCAATAGACGTGTCTACATCTTCCTAGCTTATGGCTGTATTGACTACAAAGCCACATCGGTTCCCCCACTCTCCATAAACCAAACAACGCCCACGCACAAGATTATTTAGCTCGCAATTTGTTTCTAAGGAAAAAAAGGTAAAATTATCGTTTATACAAGGTGACGCAAAATTAATCATCCAGTTTTGTTTTTGAATTACTTTTTTACTAAATAAAAAAAATGATTTCGAGTAATGAAAATCTCTATCTGGACCTCTACAAGTTTTCTGTTAAGTGGAAAAGATGGTATCCTATAAGTGGCTACCGCCAGTGTTGATACACATTTGTACCCGTTTTATTGCATTTTCCATGATTTTCTGCAAGATTTCCGGTGATAACTGTTCGCTTTCCTGTCAAATATTCTCCTTAAGGTGCGGATTGTCGGAGGCTTGTTGGCATAAGCCCGCGACTTCAAGTAGACCCAAAGAAAGAAGACTGGGTTGGTTAAATCGGGCGATCTTGCTGGCCATGTCAAATCGTCAAAACGGGAGATTACGCGACCAAGAAACGCTTCCTTCACAATATCCATTGTGACTCGTGCTGTGTGTGCGGTTTTACCGTCTTGTTGAAACCACATGTTCAACAAGACTCGCTCATCCAATTCCGGCAGTAAGGAGTCGTTTATCATGGCCCTGTAGGGTTCGCCAGTAACAGTGACGGTATTGTCGATGGCGTCCTCAACAAAAAAAACGGCCCAATCACTCCTCCCGCGTGAACGCCACACTACACAATGGCTTTGAGTGGATGTAATGGCTCTTCGTGCATCACATGCGGATTTTCAGTGCCCCAGAAACGAAGATTTTGCTTATTGACGTAACTTCTTAAGTGGGAATGCCCCTCGGTGCTCGTGATGGTTTTCGATACAAAATCGTTCTCTTCGTTGTTGAGATAAAGGATGGCTTGACAGTAATTCACATGCAACTGACGGGCAGCAGGCATTAACTGATGCACTGTTTGCACTTTGTATGGGAACGTGTGTAAGTCTTTCATTAAATTTCGCCCAATTGCGTGGCCCGTCCTCTGGCTGATGTTTCTTTGTTCTCAGCGACATCGGCAGCCACAGCCGCGAAATTCTCGGTCGAACGACCAGTCCGGTGGTGACCAGGCCCTGTCTCCAGTGGTTGCAGTCTTTTCGAGTCGAGTAGCTAAGCGCCGGAATGTTTGCCCAGTTGGCGCGATACGATCAGGAAATCGACTTCGTTTTTCACGCTGCGCTTACAGCACCGACTGAATCGACAATTATTCCACGATCTTGCGGAGTATGGCACTCCATTGCTTGTCTGTTTGTATATTGCAGCTGTCTACTTCACAAATGTGAAATATGATTGGCGTACGACGCCATTTGCAAAAATTAGAACATCTTCCGATAGGGTGATTCATTTTGCGCCACCTTGTATTTCATTCACCCTCGTAATTGTAAATCAAAAGTAAAGACAATTTCTGAAATCATATATTGAAATAAAAGTGAAAGGCACACAATAAACAATATATTGACTTTCATTGACTGATCAAAAGTAAGTTAAATTCAAGACGTCGCCAACAAGAAAGGACAACCCGCAACTTCGGTAGGATAATCGCAACTAGGGATACACAGTGGCACAAAACCGCCCATCGACCTAAACCCGGAGGCACAACTGTGACTTAATTTAATTATAATATTAATTTATTGGGCTCCTCGATAGTATACTGGTTAGGATCCACGCCTGTCACGCGGGAGACCGGGGTTCGATTCCCGACTAAGTTCCGAGTTTAAGTTTCAAGTCAAAGTTTATGAAGCCGAGAGAGTAAAAGCTCTGATCTAAGGGTGTATTCTGGTGTAGAGGGCCAAATTCCAATGTTTTTTTTTTTTTAGAACTGTTTAAAAAAAAAAACGAAAAATGTTTACTATCGGATTTTTGCCCAATTTAATTTAAACTAAAATGTCAAAAATTTCCAAAAGTCCAGGGTAGTGAAGTGCGGGGTTGAAACAAAAGCGTGCGTCCTGATTGACATGATTTTGACTCTTCTAATTACCTAAAAGGCTCCTAGATAGTATAGTGGTTAGTATACCCACCTGTCACGCGGGAGACCGGGGTTCGATTCCTCATCGGGGAACCTCTGGCGCAAGACTAATGACCTTGCCCGGAAAAACGAATTATCATCGAAAATTTAACAAGCCTCACTTGCTAAATAAGGCCAAGACGGGTTCCCGGTTGTAGTGCCGATGATGATGATTAATTTATTGTGTGCAATCATCGATTTTGACCTTCGAAATCGATCCGTACTGGGCGAGACAATAACGCCCTCCGTCCAGAAAAGAGTCTGATTCTGGAGGTGCCGCAACTCGACCAAAGGGGACAAAAATTGCAACTTTTCTAATTCATGTGAGTCGCGTGGAATTGATCGGTTTGCCTCATATTGAACTGTAGCACTGACGGTTATGATATAGGACAGGTATATCCAATGGGGAAAAGTGTGACTTATAAATTCAAAACGTTGTTCGACCCTAGACTTTGACCATGATAAAAATGTCGACTTTGACTGATGTTTTGACATTGACAGGTTTGCAAAAAAGTTCAAGGGTCCAAAATGGTTATGTGCCTTTTGTAAATCTCTTTAATTACATTCGTGAAAGAATTCATAACGAATAATAACAGGCCATCGTATATACGCTCGGCACCTGACTCCTTGAACGTTGGTTTTAGTTGCGCCATCCGAACACTTTGCATGTATGTTTTGGACATTCAAAACTCTAATCCTATGCTTGGCTTTCTCTAGAAATGGAGTCAACAATCATAGAGCAGGATTTCGCTCCTGGCTTTTATATCTTCCAGAAATTTTCCCTTTGTTGCATCCTGCCCCATGAAATTTAATAGAGTGGCGGTGCAACCTATACACACATGGGTGAGCATTGCTATCTGTGTGGTCGAAGAAACGAGGAGAAAAAATTAGAGTTTCTCACTTGGCGGTATTTCTTTTGAGAACAATTTGCGTTTATGTGGTTTATTACCCTTGATACTTATCTCGGCCACACTTGTTATTTTCGGACACGATATTTGCTTTTGCTCGATCTTCTATGGAAAGACTGATTGTTTGTGTGAAGTTCTTACAGGGAAAGTTTCAGTGAAGGAAAACCCAAACGGCACTGTCTCAAGAAGGAATTGTAAAGAATGTTTGTTTTCTTGTTGTGTTATTATTGTTGAGAGATTTTAGTGTCTATCAGCATCGGTCAATGCTGCGCATTGGCTACTTATGTTTGCCCAGGAAATAGATTGTCAAACAGTTAAGGTTTTATAGCTCAGCGTCCTACAATCGTTTTAAGGATTAATGCATTATTAGAGGACCACGTGACAGCGCCCCTATTTGCTCAAAATGAGACAAACATAGTGTGAAGTTATCGGATGATCTTCACCGAGGCAAAAGAAAAATGAATCGGAACCAATATTCTTTGGAGAGTGGAACTGCTTCGACGAAAAACTTAAGAAGAGCGAAAAGTACGCAACCTATTAATTTGACACATACGTCATTTTGTTCCTCTGAGATTTAACTGCAAACACACACAAGTTGATACCGCCAAAAAGTAGCATCTTTGTTTTATCGTTCAGTGATCATGTCGAGTTTTGTGCCTGAAAAAAAATAAAACATTTTGCGGCGCGCATTGCTTTTCTTATTTAACCAAAAGAAAAAGGCAGTGGAAAGTCATCATTTGCTGGTAAAAAACATATGATGAACACGCTCCATCAATTAGAATATGTGAGACATGGTTTCGACAATTTAAAAGTGGTGATTTCAATCTGAAATACAGTGAGCGCTCGGGTAGACCACAAATATGTAAAGACAAGCAATCGCAGGAGTTATTAGATGATGACCCAACTCAAACTCAACGGCAATTAGCAGAATCAATACATGTGTCACAAGAAACAATCAGCAGACATTTACGAACAATGGGGAAGATCCCTTTGATATACCAACGTGTATACAAGCAACAATGATGTACCTGTTGGTTTCGCAGGCATTTTTTTTAATGACGGAATAAGTGCCGCTTGGCGTAGGATATATATATATATATATATATATATATATATATATATATTCTAGATGCGGGCAAACGTTTTTTCCGGTTTAACTAAAATTTGGCGCCAGCGAAGAGTATGCAACACACAGCAAAACTAGTGGAGGACATGTGGCGTAGATGTAGAGTACCTGACATGGACACGGGTTAACACCTATCACCCACGAACGAATTCCTCTCTTAAATTATTTCCAAAACACAAGCACCAAGCAAAGATAATTAAAAAGGCACTGTTGAATATCTTATTTAACGTTCAATCTCTTTATTTTTATTTCGGAAGAATATCATATTCTAACTACATGGAGCAGATAAATGCACACTAAAGTTTGTAAAATGTCTTATCGTCACTCGTCAATTAATTTATGTTAATTAATTTAATAAACACACGCGAAACTTCTGGTGATTAACGCTCGGATTACACGTAAAAGAAAAACCACAAATGTAATTAATCGCCCGTACAGCGGAATAAAGTAACAGTATCTGACTCTTTATGTAACGCGGCTACAGATAAAAATTAATATTACGAAGGCGCGACCGTCCACTATGGAGATTGACATCCGACTCCCCTGGTCTGTTGGCGTCAACATCCACTAACCGCGATGAATTTGGATTTCCATCGTCTGGAAGTAGCCAATCCGATCTTTTCCCTTGGTGATAACCAGAGAGCAATCGAACTGGAATCTTTAACCGACGCATTTCCCCTTTGGCCGTAAAGGCCTGGAAGAAAATCCATTTGTTGGAAGCCACGACAACGCAGAAACGAAGAGTGCGTAAAAGGAAATCTAGATACACCGGCTGATCAAACAAACGATCGGCCACCGAGGCTGGCTGACCTGCAATCATAAATCATAGGAATTGGTTTCCTATTCTGTTGGTATTATATCAATAGACTTCGATGAGATGATCGAGGTTACGATGCATGGATGCATATTTATTTTAGGAAACATTAATCCAAGAGATGTTGCCGTCAGGCAAAAATATTTTCTTCTGTTTACATTGGGTAAACGAAAGCCGTTTCGTGGTAATCGTGGTTGCTCGTTGTTTGGGTTAATGTGCGGGTAAGCAAAACGAATACAGTGAGATACTGTATGTTTACTTACTGGCCACTGCGTACAGCATCAATACGTTTGTACGCAAATTGCCAACATCCCGTCGGTCGATGTGTCGGGTGTGTGTTTATGTTAAAACAATACTTGAAATCCCTGTAGGCAGCCAGTAATGGGCTGTGCTGTAGATTGTTGTTTGAACGATCGACCGATGGTTCAGCAGATAAGGCGAGGATGAACATGTCATGCACGTGCATGAGAAAATGCTGCTTAGCCTTGCGCATTGACATGTTCGGGGATTCATGTTGGTTACCTGATAAGGTAACCGAGTTAGATTTCAGGGGCATGATGCAGAGTAGCTTACGCTGCCCAAAATTGCAAGTAAGTACCATGGCTTGGTATGGAAAGAGGAAGGTTAAGTGGGCTTAAAGCGATGGGTGGTTCTTCGGCGCCTTGAAAAAACCTCACAGACACCTTGAAATCGCTTAGATGGCACATCTTTCTGCACCCGGCGTACTCCCCAGAATTGGCGCTGTGGGAAGGAAGTAGGTTGCACCGGCGTACGGTGCTGATTCCCTTCCACTCCCATCGTCACTAAGGCAATTTTCCGCCGAGCACCAAAAGAAAACTCCGCAACACATGGAACAAGTCAAAGGAAACACACTGCTTAATCGTTTACTATAAAGGTTCTTTTTATTCACAATAAATCTTAACGCATTTAATTAGATTACAGGACACCGGTGATGAACTGACGTACAAACATATTAGGATGAGGCACAAGAACAATTACTTGCAAAATTAAATTCGCGCTTACTCGACCCGACTTGAAATAACGACGTCCCCATGCGCATCGACGAGCGGGAGTGGCACGACCGGCTCGGTCGGCGGATGAAAAAAAACTCAGCGATGCAGAGCCACTTCGCAACTGGGATGAGTTTCCTCGAGAGAGAAAGTGTTTCTCTCGTGGTGAAAACAAGGAAGAAGGACTTGGTAATGTATGTGTATGTGTGATCATACACATCACCGTCTTTATCGATGCATTTAGCAAAGGATAAACGAAACCTGAAACGAGGGAAAAGCGACCTAAGGCATCGGCCTGTATTGAATCTCATTGGGTGCTAATTGGGGTTTATGTTTGATCATGCCGCTAGCCATGAAAAGCAGATCCAAAAGTATGGGAAGGCAAAGAGATCGGGTTGATCATTGCCTAAGCTATGCATTGCAGCTGTAACGATCGCCGCAGTGCGTCATGCACATGGTGCTAATTGATTCTAGCTTATTTACAGGGAATTGGTGTTTATTGCATCGCTGCCAAGGGTAAGTATACCATACCTATTTGCATTTGCCTATGCTGTAGGATTTAATTTATGGTTTAAGACGCAAAATGGGTATATTTGCTTTTGTCTCTTGGGTATAGGTCTCCAGCCAATGTGTATGTAAGGAATTTATTATACACATGGTGATGCTGGGAATAGGCGACGCAATGTTTATAATCCCGGTTATGATGGTTACATTATATGTAAACCAATTGTTTTGTTTTCAGGAATCGGATGTTTATTCCCTAAAGAATTCTTTGCTGGGAAAATTTTGCCGATGCGTTGATGCATGGGAAAATGCCCTTGTTGATGCAATTCTTTTTAGGAAATTTAGTTAATGCTTGTATGCATTAATGTCCTTGGAAAAGGAAATGTTTTCAGGTGCCAATAATAATGGTGGTGGAGTTGCAATTATGGGGGGTTCTTTGGGTAAGTTTAAAAGAACCCCCACAGCGCCATCTGACTATTACCTCTTCGTATCAATGGGGCACTTCTGCGATTTCAAGCAAGTTGAAAAATGGCTCGACGAATGGTTTGCCGCAAGAGACAAGCAGTTTTTCTGGCATGCAATTCATAAATTTAGCTCCTCGATAGTATAGTGGTTAGTATACCCGCTTGTCACGCGGGAGATCGGGGTTCGATTCCCCGTCGGGGAGCCTCTGGCGCAAGACTAATGACCTTGCCCGGAAAAAACAAATCAGTATGGAAAATTTAACAAGCCTCAGAACTTGCTAAATAAGGCCAAGACCGGTTCCCGGTTGTAGTGCCGATGATGATGATGATGATGAATTCATAAATTACCTGAAAGATGGCCGATGGCAACAATTTTGAATAAAAAAATTAATTTCCCTAGAAAATTACGTGTTTTTTTTACCAAAGAAATCAGAAAAAACGTATGCATACACGTATATATATCCTACGCTAAGCGGCACTTATTCCGTCATAAAAAAATGCCTGCGAAACCAACAGATACATCATTGTGGCTTGTAGACGCGTTGGTATATCAAAACGATCAATACAAAAACTTCGTCTTATTCCAAAAGCCTTGAATTTGATTAAAAAACAACGTCGCATGGAGAGATGAGTCTGGGACTGATTACGATCTGAGATACATAATTACTGGCGATAAGACGAATGTAAATCTATGATCATGACGTGAACGTAGCGCAACAATCTAATAAAGACCGTGTTGCGGGTAAAACGATTTTAAAAACTCGCCGACAACAACTTTCTTCAAACACATTTTTCTAACAAAACCAAGTAAGTGTAGTAGAGTCTCTTTCAACTATTCACAACAGTCATACCAATCTACTAAATAAATATTTATTATTTGCAAAAACAAAATATGGTCTCATTACTTTTTGTCCACTGTAGTATACAATATATGCCTCTATAGAATGAGTAAGCGGAATACGCAAAAACCTTTTAATCGACTGGTGGAACAACGTAGGCGTACATTTTTTTTTGTCAAGCCTTCTTTGATTTTCAAGGAAAGATAATATACCATACCTTTACCATGAATTCGTTTTATGATGATTTAACGAGAAAAGGCAAAAGGAAGACGACATTCGGTGGTGAATGTTGGAATCATGTTTCCATCCTTCTATTCTAACAATACTTACTGACTTCATTGGGCCTTAAAAACGCTAGTTTTTCAGGTCGAGTTTGGCTTGCCGGCTGTCGATGTAGTTCTGAATTTGAGGTCGATCTTTCAAAGCCTTTACAGTTTATAAACGCAGCATTATTATAAAATCCGGAAAGAAAAAGAGAGAAGGACACAAAAATAAAACGGAAAATCCATTGAGATCAATATATAATGAACAGCCCATCTTATCAATTCTCACTGGGCTACAAATAAATCGGAAATTACTTCTGATTTTTTCCGCAATGCTTGTGGATGGAGAAAATCCTTCGTGGTCGTCGTCGTATACTGCGACCTCATCGACAAGGGATGCTGATGTTCCGTTATGGGAAGCTGGGGGTGGCCAAAGAACTGCGGTATTTTTTTGATTAAGATTCGAGCAGCTTTGTGATTGATATCCTGGAAATGGTTGAGAATTTGTGTATGACCAAGGCGGCAGAGGCGTTTCACCGGGTGTCGACTGCTGGCGAACGTATTTCCGTTGTGGTGTCGGTGATTCGAAGTGAACAGGACGAAATTGCTTTCGTTCGGGTTGTGGTGTCCAAAGTGGTGGTGGAGGAGGTGTTGGTACAAAACCCCTTTGATTCTGATCAATAGCAGATGATGATGGATTTTCAATGAATCTTTCAGGACCGTTTGTGGATACTGGCAGGTTAGTGTTAATATCCTTTCCTTGGATCTCGTTTAAGTCGGCTGTTGAGGATGTTGGCGTTTGATTTTTTGGTGCCCAAATTCCTGTTGTTTCATCATTTTATTTTGATGGGAAAAAGAATGAAATAATGAATGATAAGCAAAGGATTTATCATTTTGAATGACATGAAGTGAAGGTGGGGGGTAAGGAGACTGACACTGGTATCGAGCGATGGACGAGGAGGAAAGGAATCATATTCAAGTTTGTGGTAATTACGGCATTCGTGTTTGTAGAATTGACTTCGGATATTTGAAATTCACACAAGTGTGAATATTGAAAATACCTTTGGTTGGAACTTAAATCAATGGAACCCTTCAAGCTAAAATTATATATAAATTCATTCATTCAAAGGAGAATCTGTAGATAAGCAGATGTGTTTTGATTGATTGACTAATTTATTTTGTGTAATGTACTTTTATATCATGATTATAGAGCTATTGATTGGGGCGGCAACAACATTTTGTAGAGGATTGATAACCTGCTATCATGCTTAAGATAATGTAATGCAGTAAATTAGTGATGTTCATGGTCTCATCAAGTAGCGTAATCTACAACAATCTGGGTCCAACATAACGAGCAACATTCTCGTTATATTAAATTATAGTCGTCTACGAGAGAAATATTTTAATGAAAGCCTTTGTAATATGGCTGCTACGGCACGCATATATCCCTATTCATTGGAAGCCTATGTAGTAAGTATATCGAAGTATTGTTTTTTTTGTTTACACTTTTTATGGAATTCGTCAAACCCATACCATGAAACGATAACTTATTTTTAATGTTCAAGTGAAGTGGTAAGGATAGCCCCTCCCAATTTCATCGCACCGTTTTATCCCTCATGGTGTCGCATAGTTAAAGAGGTTAATAATGCGATTGTGAATATTATATATATA
This sequence comes from Microdon myrmicae, assembly GCA_963931805.1. NCBI lineage: Eukaryota > Metazoa > Arthropoda > Insecta > Diptera > Syrphidae > Microdon > Microdon myrmicae. The sequence goes on from OZ007496.1 coordinate 112,602,542, forward strand.
ACAGATTAAGTATAATCACGCAGTACTACTAAACAGAAAAGTTTTACTTTTGGCACTACAAAAGTTATAGTGAGTTTTCCAACCTATTTAATAGTTTCTTATTTTGGGATACCCCCGTTTGGTAGAATCCTGGACGTGGTGTGGTGGCTTAAACTACAATGAATCACTCAGGCTATGCTGACGGAAGCATACGCTTCCAGTAGGGCCACCCATGTCAGACAGGCTAGCAAGGAGTAACACACAAATATATACCACCCCTAATCCAGGGTTTTACGCGTCACGGTGCCTATTAGATGGTTTGCAGCCAGGGATATACCGGCTGTATTATAAAGGCGCCTCTCTGACACTGGGTCAAATCAGAGCTGTAAGCCCTAACCATATCAAAACGGGGCTCTGCTATGGCGGACTATTTGGAACCCAAAGACTCGTGGGATCAACAATGAATAATCAATATACAAAAAACAATCTCACGAAAAACCCGGTAGGCGTAGGTGTGATGAGCCGACACTACCATAAGGGAACAAATCATCAAGGAAACACCGATTCAGCAAAAAAAAGACGTAGGAAAAAAACGGAAAAAGCGGGATATACGTGTCGGGACGTGGAATGTTCGAACGTTATATAAACCAGGCCCAATACAGACGGTCGTAGAAAACGCGAAACAATATAAAATGGACATCGTCGCGCTTCAGGAAGTCCGACTCCCACATCAAGTAATCGAACCCAACGGGTTTACACTGGAGTGTGGAGGTACTGATACACATAACCTCGGGACTGGGTTCATCATAAGCAAGAAGATTACGCCCCATGTAAAAGATGTGCAATTTATTAATGACCGAATGTCGGTGCTAAAAATGCAGGGACCATGGTAAAATTATGTATTTGTAGAGATAGCGGCCTTACCGACAAGTAGAACTATCGCGTTTCGTTACCACCAAGCCAATGGCGGCAGACATAGGAATGAATCAGTTGCATAGCACCATCCATACAGAACAGACGTTCATTATACATACTCTACATTTGTAATAAGACAAATATATATATCCTCGTGTTTTAACCGTTGTTCTTAATTATTGACTTGCCACCCACTTCCAACAATGGTTATGGGCCCAGTGATACGCAAGTAAAGTGAACAGTTACACGCGTGGCAATCAATAGACGAATCGTTTTTTTTTTTTTGTGATAGTGAGTGAACGGTTCCAGCGCTTCGTAATACAATCGAAAAGGTATCGAGGAGAATATTATGAGCAAGATGGGAACGGATCAGAAGTCTTCGATCGATAAATTAAATGGATCGAATTATGCCACCTGGTCATATCAGATGCAGATGACATTGATGGAAGCTGATTTATGGTCCGTTATAGAACCAGGAGAAGACTCACCACCGGACAATGCAACCGAAGCTCAAAAGAAGCAATACGTATCCAGACAGAGCAGGGCTCACGCCAAGGTTGCGCTTGCGAACAGCAAATGCACATTCGCAACAAAGGATCGGCGAAGGAAGTCTGGGACGAACTGCAGAACCTCTACGCACCGAGGGACAGCAAGTTTCGTACAGTGCAACTGAGAAGAGAACTCTACAATCACAAGATGAGCGACAGTGGAAACATGGAAAATTACTTGGGACAGATCAACAAAACTATAGGCGATTTGTCTAGTGTTGGAGATGCCATAGACGACAGCGACATTGCGATGATAATACTGTGCGGCTTATCCACCGATTACGACAACGTAGCGTCGAATTTGTGTAATCTTCCCGCAGATGAGTTCAAGAGTCATCATCATCATCATCGGCACTACAACATTAACCGGTCTTGGCCTTATTTAGCAAGTCCTGAGGCTTGTTAAATTTTCCATAATGAGTTCAAGAGTGCAACTGTAAAAATGAGGCTACTTGCTGAGGAAGCAAGACGCCGAGAAAGCGGTGCAAATAAAGAAACGGTATTAATGGCCTTTAGCAAAAAGAAACATACGAAGGCAGAACCGAAACACGGGGCCAAGCCTGAGAAGAATAAGGAACCGTTTGATAAGAAGAAACCCAACCCGAAAACTGTATGTTATGCGTGCCAGAAACCTGGACATATTGCTAGATTCTGTCCAGAACGAAAGAAAAAGCAAAACGAGCCTGCAAACTCGAACATAGTGGTATTAAGAACGTCATGTGACTCAATGGGGATAGGGCGAGACAGCTGGATCATTGACTCCGGCGCGACGCACCACATGACACCGACCGAGAATTATTTCTCAAAAGTAAGTAAGAGCGACGATGATGAAATCACAATCGCAGACGGGAGTACAACGTCAACTTTGGGTCGAGGAACTGCGAGCATAAGGATAAAGAATGCTCGTACTGAGATCACTGAGTTCGAAGCTAGAAACACAATTTTAGCCCCGGGACTGGACTATGGTGTCCTGTCAGTGAAAAGTCTAATCGAAAATGAGAAGAAAGTCATCTTCGACGAAGACGGATGTTCCATTCTGAGCAAAAAAGACAAGTCACTGATCAGGGCACTACAGGGAAGGCTGTACACAGTGGACACTGAACCAGGACGAAAAAGCGCATCGTTGAATGCCATATCAAAGGAAGTCAACGTGAAAACTTTAGCGCTTGGCAAATGGCACCGGAGAATGATGCACGTCAGCAAAAACAAAATCCTGGAGATGGCCAAGAGAGAAGTGGTGATCGGTATGAAAGTAAGCAATAAGAATCCGACGCAATGCGATGATTGCTTAGCCGTCAAATCGACCAGACAACCATTCCCGAAACGCAATTTGGTAAGGGACGAAAATGGCAAGACAAACCTCATACTCGACCTGGTACATGCAGATTTGATGGGACTAGTGGATGAGGCAAGTTGGGGAGGAAACAGATACATGATGAGCATCATAGACGATGCAAGCAGATACGCATACGTGAGTTTCCTACAATACAAAAGCCAAGCTTTTGTGAAATTCAAGAAATGGTTAACTGAAGAGGAAAACCAGACGAACAAGAAGTTAAAGCGACTTAGAACTGACAATGGTCTAGAGTTTTGTTCAAACATTTGGAAACAATAAAAAAGGGTATCATCGATGAAACAACGATGATACATACACCACAGCAAAACGGAGTAGCAGAGAGGCTCAATAGGACGATACTTGACCTATTACGAGCAACGCTACACGACACAGGATTGCCAAAGGCGGCATGGGCTGAACTGCCGGACACAGCTGTATTCATAAGAAACAGAGTTAGAAATTCTCACGACAACCAGAGGACGCCCTACGAAATTAGGACTGGAAAGAAGTCGAACGTGAGTTACTTCCGTGAGATTGGATGTGAGGTATTCGTGAACATACCCAAAGCAAAGAGAAAATCCAAACTCAGACCCAGAGCGAAGAAAGGAAAACTCATTGGTTACGCTAAGAGAGGACGTGGATACCGCGTGTGGCTAGAAGACGAACAACGGATCGAGGAATCGAGAGACTGCGTCTTCAAGGAAGCACACTACCACGACGAGTCCAAAGTTACATCAGCAAGAGCCGAACGAAGCATATTGCAATCAAACACCACTACGTGAGAGAAAATATTGCAAATGGAAGAATTAAACTGAAATACGTGACTACGGATCAAAATATGGCAGATATTTTGACAAAATCACTCGGAAGGAATCAACATGAGATTCACCGGTCCAAGATGCTTCAAGGGCTATCCATGCGAAAAGATCCAAACTCGGGAGGAGATCTTTTCGAGGGAGAGATTGTAGAGATAGCGACCTTACCGACAAGTAGAACTATCGCGTTTCGTTGCCACCAAGCCAATGGCGGGAGACAAAGGAATGAATCAGTTGCATAGCACCATCAATACAGAACAGACGTTTATTATACATACTCTACATTTGTAATAAGACAAATATATATATCCTCGTGTTTTAAACGTTGTTCTTAATTATTGACTTGCCACCCACTTCCAACAGTATTTATAAATGTACACTCCCCAAATGAATCTACTTACGAAGAAACGAAGGACACATTCTACGAGACCCTAGAAGAAGTATTCGATGGGATCTCATCATTCAATGTTAAAATCCTCCCCGGGGACCTCAATGCGAAAATTGGAAAGCAAGACATCTTCCAATCAACTATAGGTAAAGAGAGCCCACACGACGCTTCAACTGATAATGGAATTCGAATTATCACGTTCGCAGCGTCAAAAGATCTAGTAGTGAAAAGCACGATGTTCAAGCACAAGCAAATCCATAAAGCCACATGGATATCACCCGACGGCGGAACGCGCAACCAAATAGACCACTTCCTCATAGACTAAAGACACCACTCGAATATCCTTAACGTAGGATCATATAGAGGAGCAGATTGCGACTCCGATCACCTTCTAGTGACGGGAGACGAGCAAAAAGTTCGACATTGATAAACTAAAAGACCTACGCAAAAGGGCTGAATACCAAGGCGAACTAACGGATAGATTTACCATCCTAGAGAAGGGGAATAGTGAGGAAGAGGAAATAATAATAATCTGGGCACTAAATGGACATCGATCAGAGACACAATCAAATAAACAGCCCAAAAGGTATTAGGATTTAAGAAAACAATTAAGTCCACACCAAATGGTTTGACGATGAGTGCAGGGCGAAGATCGAACAACGTAAACCCCTCAGAGTGATCCACTTAGAAAGATATGATGAAGTCAACGCAGAAAGATACGCGAGAATTCGGAAATTGACAACGAGACTTTTCAAACGCAAAAAGCGCGAATGGGAGAAGGATCGGATCGAAAAAATCCTAGAAAATGCCAGAGCAAAGGATATCAGAGGTATGTATGCCGCCAAGGGAGAGCCAACATATTCCGAGACACAAACGGCTGCCTGGTGACAGAAACAAACAATATCGTGACAAGATGAAAGCAGTATTTTGAAAACCTGCTCAATGTGCGCACCCATCAACCACAAATAAACGCACCAGACGTACATACAGCCGAGCCTCAGATCTCAGAGCCGTCTTTCAACGAAGTTGTAGACGCAATAAACCGATTGAAAAACAACAAGGCCCCCGGAGTCGACTGCTTATCGGCAGAGCTTGTGAAGCATGGAGGAGAGGCAACCGCCCGAAAGATCCTTCAACTGATTAAAACAATATGGTATGAGGAAGTCTCTCCGGAGGAATGGAAAACTTCAATAGTTGTGCCCATCTTTAAAAAAGGTGACAGATCTGACTGCGAAAACCACAGGGCAATATCATTGCTCCCAACCACATACAAAATACTAACAAATGGCATACTGGCGAGAATCACAACATACGCTGAAGAAATACTGGGAGACTACCAGTACGGATTCCGTAGGAACCGGCCAACAATCGACCAAATGTTCACAATAAAGCAACTGCTGGAAAAGGAGTGGGAATACGGAGAGACGGTAAAACAACTGTTCGTTGACTTCAAAAACCTACGCCGCAGCCGCAAGGCAAAGACTCTACCATGATGTGAAGGATGGCGCAGCGGAGTCGGTGAAGTCATGAACTTCCGGGATCGTATAGGCCAATAAATAGTAATAGTAACCAGCTTCTTAGATAAACTGTCTAGGGCACTACACACTGATTTAATGATTAATTAACAATTATTTTTTTTATAAACAATTTAAGGTCGATTTTTTATCTTTATCTATATATTATTATTTTTGTTTAAACTAGTGGCATTTTGCGAAAAATTAATTAGAATATTTTGTAATATTCATGTGTACCGGCTTAGAAAAACTCATAAAGGTGATGAAATATTTTTTTTTTTAATTCTAGGTGCTGTCAGCGGGTCGTTATGCAACGTTCGACCTGTCAAAAAAAAAGTTGCACTACACTAGCGGCCACGCTGCCATTTTGTACTTAAAATAAAAATAAAAGTTATTTGTTATACCTAATTATGTGTAGAATAAGCCCTTCAAATGATTTTTTAATTGTTCAATAAATAACGGAGAAAAGAATTCTTACAAAATGTGCCGTTTTTCGGTAATCTCAATGTTCATGTATATAACCCCTTAAATAAATGTATTCAACAATTTTTTTGACACAAGTATTGAGAAAAAGCTTCTTTTTTCGCCTTGGTGACTGCATGCGCGCCCTTCAGTTAAAATAATAATAATAAAAGAAGAAACACGGCTTTTTTATTGGAAAAGATACTTATACGAGGGTTGCCTTTTATATTTCGGGATTAGAGAACAAAAACAAATATTGATCATCGAAAATCACTTTATTGTTTTTCAAAATATTCCCCATAAAGATCTATACACTTTTGCATGCGTTTGAACCAATTGTCGAAGCACTTTTGCCACTCTGATTGAGGTATCTCCAACACATGCATTCTGAATGCAGCAACCGCTTCTTCAGGTGTCGAAAAACGTTGACCTCTCAGTTTGTTTTTTACGTACGGGAATAAAAAGTAGTCATTCGGTGCCAAGTCAGTACTATACGCCGGATGACCCATCAAATCGATATTTTGGGTGCTCAAAAATGCAGTTGTCGCAGCCGATGTGTGAGAGCTCGCATTGTCGTGGTGAAGAGTGATCCGTCTTCGGCGGTTGGTTTTCCTGATTTCTTGGAAGACAACTGGCAAACAAATGGTTGTGTACCACTCAGAATTGACTGTTCTGCGTTGTTCTAGTGGTACGGTTGCGACATGTCCAGTTTTTCCGAAAAAACAGGCGACCATTTGCTTGGAAGTGCTTCGTGCGCGAACAACTTTTGTTGGATTTGGCTCATCTTGAAACACCCAGACAGTCGACTGCTGTTTACTTTCGGGCTCATACGCGTAAATACACGATTCATCACCTGTCACCATGTCATAGACGTGTTTCGAAGCACCGCGACCGTATTTTTTGAGCATTTCTTTCGACCAATTTACACGAGCCTTTTTTTGGGCGATTGACAAATTGTGTGGGACCCAACGCGAACAAATTTTTTTGACAGTCAAATGTTTATGCAATATTGAATGTATGCTGGTCCCACTAACGCCTAACGTTGTCTCAATCTCACGATAGGTCACATGACGATCTTCCAATATCAGTTGGCGCACAGCATCAATGGTTTTCGGAACAACAACTGATTTTGGACGACCTTCACGAAATTCATCTTGGAGTGAACTACGACCACGATTGAATTCACCATACCATCGATAAACACTGGTCTTTGATGGAGCTTCATCGCCAAAAATTGAATTAAGTTCATCCATGCACTGTTGCTGAGTTAATCCACGCCGAAAGTTGTAAAAAATAATCGCACGAAAATGTTGACGATTTAATTCCATTTTTGGGCCGAGATGAATCTTTTAAGTTACTGTAAACAACACAAATAGCGCTCGTATGTCAAAACGTTCTGAGTGCGTATAAGCTCAAAAATGTCCAACTTTACGACAGAGCTGTCAATTGCCGGATTGCAACACTAGGGTTGCCAAATCCCGAAACATAAGAGGCAACCCTCGTACAAAGATTGATTGAAATTGTTTGGTGAGACATTCTTAACTGTTCTGCACTTATTCACCATACGATTTTTTTACTGTACCTACAAGTGAAGCGTGCTCAAGATCAAAATCTCATTCACGAAACTTTGTAAACCTTTTTTTTACAGTCGAATGACTCACAGGTTGTTCACACAAAGTAGAATTAATCAAATCCATAGTTTGAGCAGCGGCGCAAGGCTAATAACCTTGCCCGGAAAAACAAACTATTATGGACAATTTAACAAGTCTCGGATATGGACCGGATACCGGTGGAGAGACTTGCTAAATAAGGCCAAGACCGTATCCCGGTTGTAGTGCCGATGATAATGATGATAGTTTAGCAGCATTTCGGTTTTTCATTTGAAAACAAAACAGAATGCAATGGCGTAAATCTTGCTTATCGGCATCCATCTCTTATACAACAGATGCGCACGGAATGACAGCTTGTAAATGACTAAAACTTGGTCACAAAAACAGCAATGATATATATATATATGTGGATGAAGAAATACGCGAACGGCTGATAAAATCCAACAAAGCCTACTAGGATACATCAAGGCTCCTAAATCCCGAAATTTATCCAGAACATCCAACCTACTACTGTACAATACCATGGTCTTACCAGTACTCATCATCATCATCATCGGCACTACAACTGGGAATCGGTCTTGGCCTTATTTAGCAAGTCCTGAGCTTTGTTAAATTTTCCATAATGATTTGATTTTTCCGGGCAAGGTCATTAGTCTTGCGCCAGAGGCTCCCCGACGGGGAATCGAACCCCGGTCTCCCGCGTGACAGACGGGTATACTAACCACTATACTGTCGAGGAGCATTACCAGTACTCATGTGCTCAATAAAAGGCACTCTGAACTCTTAGCCGCGTTCGAGAGGAGGGTCTTAAGGAGAATTGTTGTCCCCGTATGTGAGGGAGGACGATTCCGGAGACGCTACAACCATGAGTTGTATGCAATCTACCTTGAAGCTAATGTTGTAAGAAAAATCAAGCTCGGCAGACTCCGGTTGGCCGGACACCTAGCTCGAATGAGCGAAGAGGAGCCCGGAAAGTCCTTTGTGGCAGGAGGTATGAAAGGAGACAGTGCGGCAGACCTTGTCTGCCTTGGAGGGATCGCGTAGACCAGGACGCCCAGAGTCTGGGAGTGCAAAACTGGATAACATCGGCTCGAAATCGGGACTGGTGGAGAGATTTGTTAAATAAGGCCAAGACCGGATCCCGGTTGTAGTACCGATGATGATGATGATGATGATATATATATACCTATATGGCTTAATATATCCAAAATGTGGAGGGAATTGGATGCGTTCGAGTATGTTTTTCATGCAACCAACTTCAGAGCCGAGCTTCTACTTGCACATCTATTATAACTGATAACTGATCTTTAATATATTACCCATGGTGTCTAATCCTGTATTATACAATAAGAAGAATAAATGGTGTAGCTTCTCAAGGAGTTGATGGTGTCGGTGCAACAAGGATATTTGCTGTAAAATTAAAACTTGGACGCAATTTGATTTGAATATTCGAACCTGAAACTTGCACTTTTCTGACCACATCTGTGTGTTTGTTCTTCTGCGTTTAAGCAACTTGAACAAGTGTGGTTAACAATTTTTATATCGTTGCTGCAGTTATTGAAACCTTTGACTTGGTAAAAGACTTTTTAAAAAATAAACATCTCCCAACAAACTGGTGAACTTATAAGGATTTTAATTAAAGTTGGGGATTACTTTTTACACTCGTATTGTACCATCAAGGGAACACTATTCTTGTAAATTGTTAGTACTTTTATATACCTGCAAAATTTGTTTGTTTTATTATAACTTCCTCGCAGATACAAATTTGATATTGTAACGAATAATTCTTACAGAGAAAATTCTATAGCAAAAAAATTTAACCAAAGCTTTAGATAAGTGACATATATATCAAATGTGAATCAACTGAGCCATTAATATGTAATAATTATATAATAATTAATAAATGTGCGGAATGGCATGTTGAAATCTATGCCTCTGTTGAAATATATGCCCAGGTATTGTTTCTAAGAGTATAATGTACAAAATGGTAATGGCGACTTGACTGACGGGCAGCAGCTAATATGTTCCATTTCTTAAAGAGTCGAGGCATTTCCCACTTGATATATTTGTTTCATAATATGTACAAAATATTCAAAACAAAGCTTGAATAAACCCTATTAATCCTTCCTTGTCAAATCATTAGGAGAACACTCCTAAACAGTTTTCCTGCTTAGAGCAACTGCTCAGTACTCAAAAAAAACCTAAAGTCAACACTGACAGATTTGCACAAACTTTCAGTTTATGTAACTGCATTATTAGGAAGCTTTCCAGAGTTTTGAATGTTTTATGTTACGTTTTAGAAAGCATTGTATAATATGCTTACTTTATATTTTTGATGGTAGAGATTATTCCTTCCCGTGCTATTTTATTCAGTTTTTTATACGTTGATGCTTTCGTGATTCCTGAGTTTTTTTTGTATTCAGATCTTCAGGTTTGTACTGCCTAACCACATAGGGTGATGCTCTGTGCTTTGAACTAATTCGTCATGCAATACGGCTAATTTCAACAACCCTTTAGAATGTATCTACAAGTATATGTATGAAAAAAAGTCGAATGTAGATACTTCCGTGTCTCTACATTTCAATTCCAAGCTCCTGAAAAGGACATGTTTTGAGCGCTGGTAATTGAGTTAACCCCATTGGATTTGTATAAGTAATCTAAAGTGCAAGTTAACTTGAATGTAAGATTTCCTCCTTTTTCCGTGTGAGAATTCTTCCTTCAACATTCGGCAGAGGGCACTTAGCTGACAGCCGTAGCGAACTGAACTAGATATGTGTATTCACTGCCAAAGTAAATGTGACATATTTCAGTGAATCCTGTACAAGTCCTTTTGATTTTTACATTGAATTGAAACCTGGTGTCATTAGCAACTTCCTAGTTTTCGTTTCAATTGAAAACGACATGCTCGTACAAATGAATTCTCCTTCGTGTCAAAAGTGCCAATGCTTTGCATTCGTAATTTCGTTTCGTCCAAGTGCAATTAAATGTTGAAAGAAGATACTTCCCGTGAATAGCACAGAGTTCGAAGGCCCGTCTCTGACATGCGTTTTTTCTTGTACAATATTTATTTAAATCTTTAATAACAAATCTAGTTGGGAAGGAGATGACTTAGGGTATCAGTTTCATTTCATACAGGTGGCTATTAGACTCCCGCAAGGACATAAATTATATCAAATGAATCAGCGACTTTCACCTAAAATCGATTTTTAAAATCTGCGATCTTCGTGGAGGGGCAATAGTCACTAAGGGGATAGCACATGGGCGGCGGCACATATATCATCGGGCTGTTTGAACATTTGCCAAAAGTCATAATTTCATTTTGCTTAGTCTCGATTTGTTAGTTGGCTCAAAGTACACAATCAATAATGTGGATGAGCTCAATAGACCTATAGTTGTACATGTGGTTGAGAGTCGATTTGGAAATGAAACAACTTGTTCCGGATTAATATCAAAGGAATCTTTAGTTTTCAGAACTCTCGGTTACACATTTGGAAAGTGTTTCAGCGAAATACGATTAAAAGCACTCCGATGTAGTGGGAGTCAATAGGAGGCCAGTCTACTCAATTATACCACAGTGAGGGCGCCAGTGCTATGCAGATAATCCGAAAATAAATTGATTGTGATTAGAATGACCGTAGGTGGTGACATTGTTAATATTTATTAAGGTTGTAAATGGGATTTGAAATGGCAAGTTGATTATTTTCGAAATCAGCAGAACAATAAATTATTGTAGAACTTCCTGTGTTAATGAACTAAAGTCGGCTTTGGATGGAGAATTCACACTTTGTAAGAAACCTATTTAAAAAAAAACAATTAAAAGAGCTCATTGTCGAAAGTTTGATAAAACGAATTATTTTTTGATATTCAAATACGCCACTTCTGTGCATGTGTAGAAGTACGACATTTCATTCCTGGATCTAAACGATTTTCAATTTCATGGCGTTTTGTCATTTTCCGTGTAAAATGAGAAATAAAAACAAATATGACCCGGGACTGTTATTCAACCTGCGCAAGTATTTCGAATGTCAACTATTTTTTTTACCTGGCAGCACTGTGACAGGGAACATTTTGAAATTTCTGGTTGGAAACGCATTGAAGATGAACCATATCTGAGACAACCACAAACTTAACCTGATGCACAATACATCAAGGAAATCAAATACTTTATTCTAAAGCACTCTCGATTAACAATACAGGACGTCGTTGAAGGTATTGGGATTTCAGTTTAATCAGTAGACACCATTGTGAAAAAGGATCTGCGTCTCGAAAGAGTCTGATCTCGATCGGCTCCAAAAACTTAGATATTTTTTGAAAACGCTTTTAGTTCTTCGAGAGTTTTTCATAAAAAATTCGACCAAACTTGTTCCATGACCATCGTATTGACCTCATTTAGCCCCCGTGACCTCTTGGTATTCCCTAATTCACCCTGAGGTAAAAATTTTGACATGATTAAGGATATGTGGGGAGGAAGTATTGTGCCAAACACGGACACTCCGTTCATCTTCCTCCTCCATCATACACTACGCAGCTCCGGCGCAAATTGTCCATCAACGGAAGAAATAAATACACCGACAAAAGACGAAACGCCGCCAGGTTTGTTGTCCACATTAAACGATCGGCACCACCAGAAGTAAGTAATCGAAACGCACTTTTTATTTATTATAAAAGACTCTTATATTTCACTTAGAACTTGGTATTAATATTAAATTGATTTTTATAAATTTTATACTAGATGAAACAGTTCTTTCTCGGCACGATTTCGATATATCTACGCTTCGGGAGATCGTGCGACCGGCGTGGTCGGCGGATGGAAATAGACCCAACGATAAACGGTTCGTGCAGAGCCGACTCGCTAATGGGGTGAGTTTGTGGTGTGGTGGTAGATATCCTCTCCACTAAGACTTACTTACCACCAGAAAAACGTAAAGTCTCTCTTGGTGGAATAGAAAACCAGATCTCCTAGTGAAGATCATGGTGGTATGTGTGTGATCGTTTGGATCTGTGTTGTTTACTCATGCGCGAAGGCAATGGCAAAACAAAGCAGGCAGGCGGCAAGGACAAAGGGATCGAGAAGATCGTTGTCTGTGAAGTGCATCGCGTCTAAATAAATAGTTAACGATGCTTCGAAGAAATGTGGTAAGAGAAAAGATGAGACGAGGGCATCATAAAAGTCTTAGATGAGTGATGCCCTTGTGTAAATATACGAATAGACATTGGGAAAGGTGCTAATGGTTTGGTGGATGAAACGAATCCCTTGCTTGCATTTGTATATGCAGGGAATTTCGTTTGTGGGAAACGGATTCTATATTTGCGTTGTTTATGCTTTGAATTCAATCCGGCGGCTATGCGCGAAGTCGATAATTGTTTAGAGATTCAAACGAAGGAGCATTTCTAGGTAAAGTGCTTGCAGCTGTATCGATAGTTGCAAGTCATTGCGAAGCAATTCAGATGATCACACAATGACGGTTTGTATATACCATCTGTGTCAATTGTACATGGCATCTATGGCGACGCCAGGATCGAACTCGAGAGTGCATATCTACACTAATTGGAAATTCGGTTCTGGGTCGCTAATACAGAGATGCATTGATACATGTATGAATGCCCATGTAGGAAAAATTCTTTGCATGCATTTCCAAGTAATGCATTGAAAACATTAACTATTCTTGGGAAGGAAATGTTTTTGCTGCCGGGAGATTGCGGTGCAGGTGTGGGAAGGTTGGAATTTGCCTGGCAACCGAAGGTACCGAATAGGTTTGGGTTTATGCACCTGTATAATGGAAAGAATTCTTGTAGGGAATTTGTATACGAAGAGATGCATGAAAGGTAAGGATTCTTTACAGGGATTTTTAGATTCTAAATTGCTATATTTAATACGTAAAGCATTTAAGGTGCTAATGATTGCATTAGCGAACTTAAGGCAGTTGGGTAGCAGTAATGGGGTTTCTTCAGCTAAGTAACAGTGGGATTTGGCGGAACTGCCACAGATATATCGAATCGCGATACGCTCTGAAGATCATTCCGCAAATCGACTTTAATTAGTGTTTCAAAGATGGGAAAAAGGGATAGCATAAGTATATTGTATCGAAGAAGATTTCCCTCGAAGGCGACGAAATTGATTTGGAAATACGTATAACATTTTAAATTATTATTATTATTTACTGGCCTGTAGGAACCCGGAAGTTCATGACCTCACCGACTCGGCTCAGCCATTGTTCCCTGTCCTCTGCGCTCTCCTTCCACGTTCGACCATCCGATCCGATCTTCTCGAGGTCCAATCTAACATTGTCCTCCCATATCCGTCGCGGCCGTCCTGTCGGTCTCTTCCCCGTTAGTTTACCGTCAAGAATTCTATGCCCGGTCCTATCATCGCCATTCGCGCTACGTGTCCGGCCCATCTTAATCTTCGCGACTTGATCACTCTCACTATTGTAGGTTTGCGGTATAGCTCTTCCAATTCGTGGTTGTGGAGTTTCCGCTATTGTCCTGACTTCTCATCATATTTACCGCCAAATATACCCCTTAAAACTTTATTCTAGAATACGCGGAATTTGTTCTCTTCCCGTTTTGTGAGAGCCCATGTTTCGCATCCGTATAGAGCAATCGGCATGATTATGGTTCTATAGACACCGAGCTTTATATTACGTGATAGCAGTTTGGATTTTAATAGTTTACTGGCTGCATGCCAACTAGCGTTGCCGGAATGTAGTATTTTGTTAATTTCCTTTGACGTTTCGTTTCTGGTCGTCAGTATCGTTCCCAGATATTTAAATTCTTTGACATTTGCAAATATATTGCCCCTGACGTTTATATGTGTTCTCTGACGTCCACCTGCTCTCGTCGTAATCATGTATTTCGTTTTGTCTTCATTTATTTCTAGGCCCACCTCTTCTGCTGCTTGCATGATGATTTCACTGTTTTTACTTATAGTTTCGAGATTATCGCCCAGAAGGGTGATGTCATCCGCATACGCGAGCACTTGTGTGACCCGGGATGATCCGGCTGTGTTGTCGTCTTGTATCTTTCTGATAACATACTCGAGCACAAGGTTAAAAAGGCATGGTGAGAGGCCATCCCCTTGTTTTAGTCCGTCCTGGATTTCAAATGGTTCTGAGCGGTGGTTTTCTATTCTAACTCGCCCTTTGTTTTCGTTCATGCAATTTTGAATGAGGGCGGGATATTTTTTCGGGATCCCCAGCTCAACTACAATATGGTAGAGTCTTTGCCTTGCGACTGAGTCGTAGGTTTTTTTGAAGTCCACGAACAGTTGGTGACCGTCTCTCCGTATTCCTACTTCTTTTCCAGTAGCTACCTTATTGTGAACATCTGGTCGCTTATTGACCGGATCCGACGGAATCCGCATTGGTAGTCTCCCAATATTTCTTCTGTGTACGGTGTGATTCTTGCCAGTATGACATTCGTTAATATTTTGTATGTGATTGGGAGCGATGATATTCCTCTGTAATTTTCGCAGTCAGATCTGTCGCCTTTTTTGAAAATGGGGATGAATATTGCGGTTTTCCATTCTTCCGGAATGACTTCCTTTTCCCATATTATTTTAAGCAGTTGGTGGATCTTTCGAGCGGTTGCCCCTCCTCCATGCTTCACAAGCTCTGCCGGTATGCAATCGATCCCGGGGGCCTTGTTGTTTTTCAGTCGATTTATCGCGTCTACAACTTCGTCGAAAGAGGGCTCTGGGATCTGAGGCTCGGATGTATGTACGTCTGGTGCGTTTATTTGTGGTTCATGGGTGCGCACATTGAGCAGGTTTTCAAAGTACTGCTTCCATCTTGTCACGATATTGTTTGTTTCTGTCACCAGGCAGCCGTTTGTGTCTCGGATTATTTTGGCTCTCCCTCGGTAGTCATTTCTAATTTATGCCGGCATACATACCTCTGCTGTTCTTTGCTCTGGCATTTTCTATTGTTTTTTGGATCCGAGTCTTCCCCCATTCGCGTTTTTTACATTTGAAAAGTCTAGTTGTTTCTTTCCGAATAGCAAAGTCAAAGGTCAAAGAGAACGATGTAGCCACCGAAATTCAATAACAAGGTTGAAAAAAGTACATATAACACTGTTTACAAATGCGATGTTTCCTGGAATTTGGCTAAACCATTTAAAATGTTAAAAAAATAACATTTTAAATGGTTTAGCCAAATTCCAGATAACATCGTATTTGTAAACAATGTTATATGTACTTTTTTCAACCTTGTTATTGAATTTCAGTGGCTACGTCGTTCTCTTTGACCTTTGATAGACCTTCTTCCGTTGGGTCCTCATTATTCTGTCTTCCTTATAGTTCAAGGAATTGCCCCCCTAGTTTTGAGGTGCTTTTCTTCGTTTATTCGATGCGAATGTGTTTTCTATTTGCTCTAATCAACAAAGGGGTACTGTGATACCTCCAATATCTTATACCGCGTGAGTTTTATGTTCCAGGTCTATGTCTAAATAAGTTTGAAGTAGAATACGATATTATAAAATATAGATAGATGATATTAAATAATAATGAAACTCGGATACACCATTATACGCCGGAATCAAAACTGCAGTCAAAACAATGGTCTGCAAAGGGGGAATCGTCTCCAAAAAAAAAAAAAAAAAAAACAGTAACTGTTTTTTCGGCTGGGAAAGTAATGGCGACTGTTTTTTGGAGTTATCTTAATCGGTTATCTTCAAAAACGAAAAGCCATTACAGGAGCTTACTACGCATCATTCCTTGACCAACTGAAGGCAGAAATTGCGGGAAAACGGCCACATTTTCAGAAAAATGAAATCCTTTTCCACCAAATCCACCAAGACAACGCGCCGTCTCTCACCTCAGTGGTTGCCATGACGAAAATTCACGAATTAACGTCTGAACTGCTTGTCCATCCACCTTACTCACCAGATCTAGCCCCGAGCGACTTCTTTTTGTTCCCTAATCTAAAAATTGCGTTCGGAGGACAGAGATTTTCGTCAAATGAGGAGGCAATCACCTTCGTCAACAGTTATTTTGCAAGCAACTCTAGACCAACACCATCTCTGCAGCAAATTTTCTCAGTCTCTATGATTCGGGACTTTGATTTCAAATTGTTTAAAAAAGTCCCTGGATTTATATTCCCCAAATTTTTCGAAAACGGAAAAGGTATTTACAAATATGGTTCGCCTCAAACATATCCTATATTGTGTCACGCCAATAAAAGGATGCCTATGAGCTTATTTTCATTCGCAGCGGTAAGAAAAAAGGTAAGGCACTCTATAGGAATAGAAAATGAAGAAGTTATGAGAAAATAAATATTCACACTTCGAAAACATCAAGCAATGGGACCAACAGATTGATTGGCACACCAAGATACCCGTACAATCGCCCACACCATATGAGCCTACATCGCATTTTTCATCAGCTCTTTCCAATTGACTTCAAAATTCCATTTTCGCTTAAAACAAACAAAATCATTTTTAAATGCGATTATAAACTCATATACGAACCTGTGCTGATGAGCGATTAAACGGAAACCGCAACAACATCTAAAAATAGCCCATTCGACCGTGAATTCGTTTCGAATCGATCAGAGATGTTTCCACTTTACATTAATTGCAATGTTTTCGACCACATAATTTATTATGCACTCTTCGAGACGAGGTGTACAAGAAGGAGTGAGTGTCAGATGAACACGTAGCAACTTAAAAATGGAACTGAAGATCAATTGTACAAAGGACAGGTCAGCGGGAATTGAATTCGGTGTTGGCAAGCTGCTGTAAAAGTGGCAGCCAAATCGGGTGTGGATCCTTTATTTGCCCCAAACCAGATCTAAATTTATACACTTTCGAATTGATTGATGAACTCACGAATGAGTAATTCACTTGGCGCTTACCCAAGACAACCTTCAGGTTTCCGAGCTGACTCACTAATACGTAACTTACAGGACGAGACATTTGAACCTTGATGGTTGAAAACGGGCAACACGGAAAATAATATAAGGTGTTCGGAAGATACACTTGCGTGCGGGGGAATGTATTAAGCGCCAAGTGGTGTTGATGAAGAAAAGATTATTTAGTTTACTGTGCCTGAAATTAATGCCCCATGTCACTCCTAATGTTGTTTGATTTAATAAAAATCGTGATTTTTCATTAGTTTTTATGTTTCCGCCCCACTGGAATAAATGACAAAATTTTGGTATGGGTATTGGTGTTTGGTTGAGCTATAAATGTTAAGGAAATTTTATTTTAGAGTCAAACATAAAATTTGCACCTAAAAAATAATTTTTTGAAAAAATTTTGTCTCATAAAGATCGACGCACTTATAAGACCTACAGGATGGATCTCATTACATTGTAGGCATGTATATTCATAAATTCGTTAGTGGATGAGTTGCTATTTTCATATAAATGTATCACTCATTATCTCATGAAAGACATTAATCTAATATTTAACTTTACACTCGCTACAATTCATTTGTATCCAAATAGGAGAACAGACCTAGAAGACTAGGCACAGACGCAAGCAGGGTCCTGGGGCAGATCAATGTTGAGTCACCCAATTATAATTGGTTTACAATTGGCCAGAGGGAAGGAATAGGGATTCGAGGTTGGAGGGTGAAGAGACTCCAAAAGGTGATACTGGGAAGGCCCACATTATGAAAAGAAGGAGACCTCGCCCGGATGCTATAATAATATTGTAGCGAACTTAGGGTTCGCTGGATTAATTATTTTTAATAAATAAGAGCCGTTAAATCGATTTTGAATTAATATAACACTTTATTAGTCCGTTAATAACAACCGTTACTTTTACCGTACACTTAACGATTTCTCGATTTATCGCTTCCGTCCTTATCGCGTCTTTTACTGCTTACTTCTTACTTCTTACTTATCTTCCCGATCTGCGTGCGACGTATTTATACCGTTTTACCTCATTTCGATTCGGCGTTTCGTTTCCGTCCGTTCCATAGCCTCGAATTTTTTATTGCTCATAGTCTCCAGTTTTCTAGTACTTTCTAGAATATTATAGTACTTTGTTTCGGACTTTGTACAATATTCTAGTACTGATAGTCATATGCGTCACAATATCCAAAACCGGGGAAAAAACATATGCGGGTATATTGAAGTTAATGATGGCTAAGCCCAAGTTAAGTGAATTCGGAAATAGCGTGAATAAAGTTCGAAAGACAGCAAAAGGGGAATTGCTGCTAGAACGCCGTCCAGAGGCCTCCACCGAGACACTGAAAGCAAAGGTACAACACATACTAAAGGAAGATGCTATGGTGAAAACAGTGTCACAGGAAATCACGGTCGAGTGTTATGATTTAGATGGGTCGGTCCAGAGCTTTCTTTTGAGGATTTCCATCTTCCTACCGAAACCAAAAAAAAAAAAAAAAAAAACCTAGAAGACTCGTGATCAAAATATTCCACTGTAAAATGCAATCACTCCAATAAACAACGACTTAGAGTAGCAATTTAACACCGCTAAGCAGACGCAGCGATCAAAGTTTTCCAAGCAGAATCTGTCGCAAGTGTTGTGCCTCTACCAGTTGGTCTACCAGCTACAAAATCTCCCATGGCCGGTGCTGTAATTGGAACAGGTTGTCAATCTACTCATGTCAAATAAACAGTAAGGACTATGGTCAAACAAAAGAACCATCTGGTGGATTGATTATCATGACTCTTATAGATTGGTACGGAGCTTTTAGTCACGTTTTACCTTTGTCGATAATTGGTCTTGTAGCGTTCTATGAACGCACAATTCACCAGAGGTAAGGTTCCTACCCTTCAAGGAACATACTTACCGGAAAGCATTACACGCGCACACAGACACGTGCCACTAAGTCCTGCTAGGGGTCTGAAACATTTAGCCAACGTTGAGCCCGACACTAAAAAGCAAGGAACTGAACGTCCCAAAGCTTTCAATGTCAAGCTCAACAATTCGAATATGGCATACCTGAAACAAAGGTAAAACATTCATTCATCCTATTCCCAAAGACTGAAATGCGCCGCACTCCAGCACTGCACAATTGGAACATCTGTGAACATCTACACGATGTTACAAGGAATTGCTATCGTCGGTAAATTAGCCGACCAACGGATGCACGTGCGGGTAGTCCACCATAAAGACCACCCAAATCCGTCGTGCAAACAAAGGCAGCGGCAACCTCATACAATAAAGCATATCGCTTATCCGCTGCCAAATTCTAGGCATCCGTAAATATCTCAACGAGGTAATGCGGGAATATTTATGAGGGCAAAACCAACAAAAGGAACTACTCCAGTCCCACGGTTCCTTTTTGGAATGTCACACCCATTAGAAAGGTCTAATGGATTGTTATTTTTAACTAAAGAAGTTAAACAAAACTCATGGACCGTACGTCCATCCAAATTGCAGGATATCCTTCGGCCTGCGCGCCAGATGTTTTGTGCAAATAAAGGCGGCACAAAATCGACAGCCGTCGAACCAAATTGTAATCACCACCACTGATGGTGATAATGATGAATGTTATGCTGCTAACAGATACGTCGGGAAATTCTGTTAGCAGATTGAATGAGGAAATTTTCCTGCAGTATAGATGCAGAGCCCAGATATTATGGGAAATTTCCCCCTGTGCAGATACCGATCGGAGATCTGAATCGGGATATTTTTTTGGGCAGACAGATAGTCTATCTCGAGCATCCGTCTAGAGAGAACAGAGAGAACCCCTATGAGGAGGTCGATCCGCGCGTTGTAATCCAAGAAAGAAAGTACATATAACTAAATCGCGATTGTTAGAGGTCGATAAGTTGTGACGGTCGAGTGTGCATTGTGTAAATCGCGCGTGTGTAATGGAATGTCGAGTGTCGCATCACCCAAATTAATGTGAAATCCTATGTAGTGCTTTACGAAACAAAAATAGAAACGATAAATAAAGATTCGAAAACCACTTCTCCGTGTATCATTTATGACTGTATTCGCTCCAGCGTAATTCTTTTTGGTTTGCGAACGATGTTTGGCGGAACACTTCGGTGACACTTCGACAACAACATTCAAAGCCGCCAAAGTCTCACTCTTGTCAGCATGTCCTTATTAAAAAACCTAGAATGGAATATGTCAGATATGTAGGCATATAGCTACCACTTTGTAATCATGTTTTAAAATATAAAAAGGCGCACACTGACCTAAAGAAGTATACATTTGTAACGTAGGGCATGGAAAACCACAATCCTCGATGAAGATTTCATGACAGAGAATTCAATAGAGACTGAACAACTGAATTTAAGTTGTGAACGCACCCTTTTACTAATCATCAAACTGTCACTGTCAATTTATTCAGTAAACTCAACATTTTCGTTATACACGAACGAACAACGTCTGCAAATTATAAAAATGTACTACCGAATTTTGGAGTCGGTGACGGCAACATTAAAAGCGTTAACTCCAATTTTCGGTCTTAATTCTCGTGCCAGTAGACAAGCAATAACGAGTTTAGTGCAAAAATTGTGCCAGTGCCAGTGAGACAACGGGTTTATCGAAGTGTCGAAAATATTGCTGCCGTTCAGACTTCCGTAGCAAAAGAATTGGGCATCACCCAGACCACTTTATGGTGAATTTTGCGTAAGTATCCTGGTTTACATCCATACAAGATCAAGCTGACTCAAAAATTGAAGCCGATGGACCATTTGAAGCGACGTACGTTCTCCGATCGGGCTCTGGATGCGCTAAGATGATGAATTTCATCGCAAAATCATCTTCAGTGACGAAGCTCATTTTTGGCTGAATGAGTTCGCCAATAAGCAAAACATGCGTTATTGGTCGGGTGAAAATCCGCATGTGCTTCACGAATCACCACTTCATCCACAAAAAATAACTGTTTGGTGCAGTTTGCATGGCGGCGGCGTCATTGGGCCATATTTTTTCGTCAACGATAATGATCGTCCCGTTACTCTGAATGGCCATCGTTATCGCGCCATGATTACCGATTATTTTTGGCCCGAATCGGAAGATATGGACTTGGGCGATATGTGGTTTCAACAGGACGGTGCCACAAGGCGCACAGCACACGATATAATCGATTTATTGAAGTGTAAGTTTGATGAGCATGTTATCTCAAGAAATGGACCAGTCGGTTGGCCGCATCGTTCGTGCGATTTAACGCCTCTAGACTATTTTCTCTGGGGCCCTGTCAAGTCATTAGTCTATGCCAACAAGCCGACGACTTTGGAAGAGCTCAGAGCCAACATTGAACGGGACATAGCGGCCGTTTCGGTCAGCCATCGAACATTGGATCCAACGAATCGACCGCTGCAAACGTGCCCGCGGTAGCCATATGGACAAAGTCGAGTTCCATTCATAAATGTTTTGATTGTACTTCAAGCCGATAATAACGTTTTTGAAATATCTCAAATGGTTTGCGTTTTATTTAAAAAAAAAAGTTGTCAAGTCCCTATTGGAAAACCCGATACAATAATTTTCCGTCACCGTAAAATTACAAAATTCAATTCCGGAATGAAGCTACTTATCGTTTTCAACAGTTTAAGAACATTTCAACAAAACATTTAGAATTCACTAGAAAATTCGATGGCGTCGGTTTTTCTTTCAGCCACTCATGTCGTGCATTGTCATTTTTATTCACTAATCGTTTGTTTAAAAGTGATTTTTTATATTGTAACGAGGTTCAGTAAAAGATCAACCAGCTTAACTGGATAACCCGACAGATATGTGCGATATCGCTATGCTAAGTAGGGGACAAGGACAAGACCACACACAGAATTATTGATGGAACATGGAAATATTCCAGAAACTTTTCAAGTGCCATAAAATAGAATATAAGAGAAGACGGCCCGAGTATGAAACGCCTAACAACCGATTCGGGAAACCAGAAGGTACTTGAAGAAAGCCGCAAGAAGGGGTTAGATTCAGGTGGTTAAGAAACAAGTTCCGCGGTGCTGCCTACAAATTTCTTATGCGTAGGTTTAAGGTATGTCGGTATACTGCACCCAAGCGCCCTGAACGGATGAACATCATCCTGACATACCCATTTCAGAAGGACAAAAATCTCTATGTTCGGAGTATAAGGACCGATCAGGAGGACCAGTAAACGAAATATACCAAGTACGTACGAAAAAGGAGTTTTCCCAAAATTTGATAGGAACAGAGACTAGTTCTGATTTCAAACGGTAATCACACACTTTAACAAACATCATCATACTTTGCTGAACACAGCTTGGAAAGAATAGGAAGTCGTGCTTTCGAAATTGAAGTGAGGAGTCACACCTGCAGCATAGATTCAGCCTCAGAAGGTTTAGGATGAGGGAATCACTCAAGGTACAAAATTGCCGAACGATCGCTGGTAGGATCTAGATGTCGTGGTAAGATGAAACGGTACTTGTAGTCATAACGCTAGACTCGATCGGATGGCACCATATTATGAAAGCGCTGCATATACTTACAATAATAGGCTACTTCCTTAAGATCACTGCTTCAAACTTTACAAATAGCATCTTAATATATGACACAAGGGCGGACCATAAAATTATTTCTTAACGAGAAGAGTACCACAATGCATGGTCTGCTCCGTGATGTCTGACAGAATACTAAACATGGAGAAGCCACTACGAGTAGAGATCATAGGCCATGTGGATGGTATATTAATCGCCACAACAACAAAAATGTTTCACGAAATTTTTGGGCAATCGAACCAATACCTACCAAGAATTGGAGGCTGACTCACAAATTGTGGATTTGAACTAGCAGAGACCAAAGCGGAAGTGGTATTGATGTTGAGAGAGGTTTAATAGAAGCCCTAGGCATCTCATTAGACAGTTTGAGTAATATTTTAGTTGACGTTTGAGTTGCAGAAAGCTGTGCCGTATTTTCTAAAAATAAAAGATGTGGAGTTAGAGAGGATTTAAATGATTTGAAACATCGTTTCATGACTATAGATCATGATCTTAAATCGTAATAAGAGCCTAAGGTTTAGTGTGAACCAGATACTTCGGTTTCGAAGTAAGAGGAGGGTTCAGAAATCAGCCAAGAATGTGCTAGATGCTTTCTGGATACAAAATGGATTCTGGTCTTGGATTACCTCCAAACAGGATAAACAGTAAACTCGGTTATATTGTAACCTTTTGAACCAGCTGGATGTAGTCATTCCTAAGAAACGACTTCGATTACGAGCGAAAATAAATAATTTTTCTTTATCACACTGCTCAAAAAATAATCGAAAATCAGTGAATTAAACTACGAATTGTTGCAACATGCAGGCTATTCACCAGATTTGTTCCTTCTGAGTCGTGGCTGTTCTTGCATCTCAAAAAATCATGTTTGAGAAACGATTTTCATTAAATGAGGGGATAACAGCGGCAATGGACGGGAACTTCGAGAGACTTCCGGATTCTCACTGCAAGATAAAATCCATAAAGATCACTCGAACAAGCGTTTTGAAGTTCAGGGTAATTATAATGAACAACAAAATGTACTTTAAACCATAAAATTGTGTTCTTTTATCGAACGACAAAACTTATTGAACAACCTAGTATCTTAGATCGCCGTATCTGTTTAGGCACCACATGTGCTATGCGGTAAAAAATCAATCATAACCAATGCAGTACTGGATGATGTCGTGTGTTGGATGGCTTAAAATATTGAGCTGAATGCATCTATGCTCAGTCAGCAGATCAATCCCCCTATACAGAACTCCCGTATGGGTTGCAGCAACCGTGGTAGTTTGCCTTCGTCATTCAGTGTTATACAGTATTTGCATGTCCTTGTAAAATTACAAAATTCATTTTCTGAACAAAGATACTCATTGTCCTCAACAAGTTACGAACATTCGGATTCGAACTTCGAACGAATGGTAAACACACCAGCAAAGCCATGCCAATCATCTAAAATTTCCTTGAAAATTCGATGGCGTCGGTTTTCTTTATATTGTTCGTGGTACTTAGGTCAGTTGGTTCCACCAGCTTACCAGCTGTCGCGAAAAATCACTTTTATTCACTGTTTGTTTCCACTTCAAAATTTAAAAAAATTATTGCTTCTCAAACGCGAGAATATACTTTGAACAAAAAAGGTATACCATATTATTAGAATCTGGCGCAAGACTAATGACCTTGCCCGGAAAAAAACAAATCATTATGGAAAATTTAACAAGCCTCAGGACTTGGTAAACAAGGTCAAGACCGGTTCCCGGTTGTAGTGCCGATGATGATGATGATATTATTAGAATATTTAACTGAGTGGTTTTTATTTTTGTTATTGTGTTCGGCCGTGATCAGTTTAAACCACCAAACCGGTAATGGTGGTAAAGGTTTTTTTTTTTGTACTATGTTTCATCAATATATTTAAAAATACACTAAACAGTGTTAGTTTATTATTTTTATACTAATTTACATGCATGCCATGATCTCTTTCTAGAAAATTGCAAATTCCATTTTGTCTGATTCTGGATATTAGGAGCATACGCATAAGAAAACCAACGTTCCGCCTTTTTTGTGCTACAATTCGAGGAAGGACCACCATGCTACAAGAGTAACATCCACAGAACCGCGAAGAGAAGTGACAGTGTTGTAACTAAGGCATCTAAGAAAATTCTCCATCGGAGTGACAATTTGCTTTTAACATAACACGCAAAATAAGAAAGCGCGTAGGATACGAATACCATATCCTATATTGACGACATTAGAGAGATTAGTAAAGACACGACAATGTCGGCACCAAAACAGTTACCGATTATCCTTAACAAGGGCGACGGACCAGCTGTGTACGTGTTTTAAAAACCCAAAAACCTCTAAAGAGGCCAATGAAGACGTGATACTTGACAAAGAAATGAAATGGAAAACAAGTTCAATGACGACAGATATAAAAAAAATTAAAAAATACAAAAATAATTACGAGAATACCAACGTGTCCAACAACGTAACCAAAGACGATGACAACAAATCCCCCGAAGATCTTTGTATTAATATTGCTGAGCCATAATCGAGCAACGACGAATCCATAATTAGATATCCACCGTTTGCTTACCCAGTACCGAGGAAGATACAACAATATGTTAACAGCCAATTGGGACTTCGAAGGACGACGACCCGAAATCTTCGCAACTGTGGCGGAAAGGAAGGCTCTCGCTGAGACACGGATCGACGAGGAAGTGGTGTTGGTGAAATGGAGATAACTTCTACCTCGGGCGCCCAAAATATCTTGAAATTGTTCTAGCATCAATCCACAGAAAATGTACTCTCCGCCAAGGACGAGTTCTTCGACAACTCCCTTGGGGGCATAATTTCGCTTGGCGACAGGACAATGATCCAGGGCACCTCCGCCCAGCGGATCGATGCTCTGGAACCAGCTGTCAACCAAACTATCCCCTCGGCATCCAGCCGACCAACCGAGACAAGCCTAGTAGGCAACCACAGCGAAGACACCCAAGACTACGGCGGCCACCCAGAACATTCGACCGGAAGCCAAGCGAGGTGGTGCTGGTATCGCCGAGAATTTGGCGCTGACGAGCGCACTTGCAAACATTGCTGCGCATTCTCGAGGCCGGGAAACTGACCCCCCCCCCCCCCGGACGTAGGTTACGGAGGTGGGCCCCAAGACAAGCTCCGTCTGCATCCACACGGCTGGCTGCACCAGACCAAGCTCCAGATCGATACGGCTTCGGTCGTTTTTCCGCTACCCCGGGCAGCTAAACACCTTCAGAAACAGAACCGGATGCTATACGCAGTCAACTCGGCGCTCATATCCACATACGGACACCAACGATGCTCAGTAGATTTGGGCTTGTGGGACACCTTGGGTGCGCCTTTATTATCGCCGATAACCCCCTCGCCATACGGGGGCACACTTCTTGGGGGAATATGGACTTATGGTCGACATCAGAAACAAACGTCTAATCGACTTACTCATTGATTTGGCGTCGTGCGGAACTATCTCCCCGGCAGCACTGCACCCGATCTCCACTATCGATGGTCCCTTCAGCAACAACATTACTCGAAAAACTCCGTGATGTGTTTACTCCCAACGCCAACTAAACGTCCGCTGACTAAAGGTCAGGCATACCATCTCCACCACAGGTCCATCGGTTTTCGAACTCCCGCGCAGACTAAGTGGCGACAAGCACGCCGCCGTCAAAGCAACCTTCACGGACTTTCTCGAAAAGGTCATCGACAAAATAACAGTCACAAGGCTCTTCGAATTCGTGGGCACGTCTTTAGGTCTGAGGAACGCGGCGCAGTCAATGCAGCGTACCCCCAACTACGCCCGCCACAAACTGCCGTACGTCAGATGATACATCGATGACATCCTCGGACACGACCAACACCCCGAACATCCGCGCCAACTACTAACTACCCTTCGAGGAGACGGCCTGCAAATCAACGTCGAAGGACAACCTTTGTGTGGACACCCGAAGCGGACTGGACCTTCCATTTGTACAAGCAGGTTATCGCCGACGCAGCTTGTACCACCTTCGTTCGCCCGGAAAAGACCTTGGCGCTGAGGACGGATGGATCCGACTTCGGAATAGGGTCCGGGCTGGAGCAACAACATCCCAACAACACTTAGCGACCGCTAGGCTTCTTCTCCCGAAAGCTCTCGGGCACCCAGAAGCGCTACAGCATTTATAACGTAGAGATTTTGGTAATATACACAGCAGTGAAACACTTCGAGAGGATCTACGCTCCGGCCCAGTGGTCACACAAGGCACCAGCACGCCAAGCCATGCAGTTCGAGTACGTGCGTGCTGCACTAACCCACGGCTTACAGATTCTCGCGATGGCCCGCGGCGATACCTTCGTACAACACCCAAACAGCCACAGTCGCCAAGGCATTCATGGACCACTGGGCACCAAAAACGGAACCCCACCTTGCATCACATCGGATAGAAAGCCACAATTCGAGGCGAAGTTTTTCACAAAACTCATTAAATGCATTCACATGATTCACACAACACGGCACAATCCGCAGTCCAACGGAATGGTGGGGAGATTCCACCGAACTCTCAAAGCCGCCGCTAAGAACACAAGCTCCACGCAATCGGCGCAAGCAGAGGGTCATACCCAGAACGCTTTTCGACTAGTTAAGTTAAACGCACTCTCGGTCATCCTCACACACAGGGGGAAGACACGGCTGAATTGGAGTGAAGTCGACACTGGGCTACGTGGGTCGACCTGACACGTAGAACAAAACCTGCGCCGGAGTTTGAGGACAATTGTCGGGAATGACTCTTCACTTGGAAATCACTCGCCACCGAGACCGTACACCTCTAAGAAGACCGACATCAGCCGCCGCCGGATTCCAGGGCTTGCAGCCTTTTCGACGCCCACAGCGGCTATTTCGACAACAAGGAAGGTTTGGGGATGAAAGCCCCAAATATGGTCCTTCTTCAGTATGCTTTTATTATTTAAAACCCAGAGACTCCTTTTTTTATTACACTTCTCTCGGGAGATGCGAACCTTTAGCACCGAGTGGGGGCCCCGAGATGCCATCAAATAACTGTTGCAGTTCTTTTTGAACAGTTGCCGGCTGTAACGCTCCGGTAACACTCGCGTGGAAAGGGAGTTCCACAGCTTCCCCGCTCTATAATGGAGTTCTAATGCAGGGATGTTCGCGCCGTCGGTAGATGAACCACAAACTGGTGCGATCCATCGAATTGTCTTGTGGAGCGCATATACGCCGAATTGCGTGGAACAATACCACATATCTCTGAAGAACAGTACCCGTAATAATATGTCTGTAAAACAGACAGACGACGGCTACGCGCCTTCGATGTGATAGCGCTGTAGGCCCGACGTCAGCGCCGAGGCTCCGATCAGGCGGATCGCTCGTCTCTGTATGCTCTCAAGTAGGTCGAGGGTATGTTTAGTAGCCGAGTTCCAAAAATGAGAGCAATATTCGAGCGCGGGTTTAATTTGGGATTTATCTAGGAGAAGAAGTTGGGGCGCAGTAAAATAATTCGTGGCTCTAAAAAGATAACTCAGCTTTCCGATGCTCAACACGTGTTTATGCCAAGATACATTCCCACAGACCGTGACGCCGAACAATTTCAAGCTTTCCCCAGATTCGAGGGCCCGGCCATTCATCATCAGCTGTGGAACCGATGATCCACTTTGTATATTGTGTCCTCGATGCATTGAAGTCGACAAGATTGGCCCTTCCCCACTGCAGGACCCTATCTAGATCCTGATTCAGAGCCAATCTCAGCTGATGCGACCTAGATGCACCAATCGGCCGGAGGAAACGAAAACGAGGAAACAAGCGTACTATCATCTTCTGACACCGTAAGTACAAGACACAAATATGACTCTGCATAGTCCGTTCGACTCATCCAGTGTTCCGCAGCTTCGTTGTGGGTCGGTCCCACACGCTTCCATGTCCGCTTGGATTATAAAAAAACCCACGGTTCAACAGTTACTTTCGGGATCCTAGCTTTTTCTGTTTTACTATTCCTTCTTCTATCGTCGTCGTTCCATTTTATTACCACATGTCCCTAATCCAGACGTCTTCTTTCTGTACGTGGCAGATCTATCACAGATCTTTTGCTAAGAGAGGTGTGGTTTTTCACATCATTTTACTTCGCCATATTGCGACATGCCACTCGTAGCCGCGACAGTTTAGAACCATTGTGCGAAAACATTGGCGGTAATGAGAAAAGGCAGCAGTACAGATACGCCAATCATTTAGAATTCCCTAAAAAATCGATGGCGTCGGTTTTCGTTGTTGTTCGAAGTTCAGTGTTCGTTTCTTTCCCAAAATTTACAAATTATTATGTTTGTATTTGAACCCAAATGTAAGAATTAAACCGCATAGTCGTTTGTATTGTTCGAAAATATAACTACGTAGTTCTCCGTTTTATGGTGGTATTCGGCGATGATCACTTAAAACCTCAACCAACCGTCTTAAGCTCTTGCACCAAGCTCATGGACTCATGGAGAATGAACGTGAGGATTTTTAGAGCCTACAGAAAGATTCTACCGAACCATCAGGATATTGCAAGTCGTATGGCAAAAAAAAAAAAAAATTGAAGAAAGAGGAGCGGCGGAAATAAGGAAGTTGGGCCAACAGTCTAATGGATTCAAAACCCAAGTCTTGGGTTTGGGTGAGCGGCGCCTTAACTAATGGCAGCATAAATGGGACACTGCTTGCCCAGGAACAGAGACGTACAAAACGGTACAGGAGATGGTAGAAACAGACAACACATGAACGCAGATTTTGTAGCAAATTCCAGGAACAAATCAACGTGCGGTGGCCAACATAAATGTTAAAGTTGAGCTCAAACAGCGGATGGAAATTCATCGGCGCATGGTGTGGTGCTCTAAAAAGCCCCACCACCTTTTTCCCCCATTCCTACATCCAAATCCCAGCAATAATACTCTAAAACCTAAAATCCAACCAAAACCCGAAAAACCCAAACTAGATCCAAAGTTCGCAATAAACGAATCAGACATCCGTTTATCGTTTT
The DNA here is from genome assembly GCA_963931805.1 of Microdon myrmicae. Taxonomy (NCBI): domain Eukaryota; kingdom Metazoa; phylum Arthropoda; class Insecta; order Diptera; family Syrphidae; genus Microdon; species Microdon myrmicae. The sequence goes on from OZ007496.1 coordinate 112,632,508, forward strand.
TCATTTGCCCCACGGCATCATCAAAATTCAAAATCCGGAGATACGTTATCTCAATCTGGAAAAATTCCATCAAATTGAACAAACAAAACCCCGAATCCCTTTACACATCCATATCTGGACAACAATTTCATAAGAATTCAAGAAACTGAATTCTTATCTTAAGTAAACACTGAGCATCTCACTCAGGATACCAAAATCGGGATTTTTGTACGAAATTGTGCATTTTTGAGATACAAATCTCGATTCGTTTCCCTTTATAAAGGAACAGTATAGTGGTCTCAGGGCCGGATTCACTCGCCGATCATTCATGCAGACAGACATACTCATCGTGTGCTCGTTTGCAAATATAATTGAAAAAAAAAGAAAAAAGAAAAATTGAATTCATAGACGTTAAGTCGTCGAAGATCGATCGTGTTCACATCGAATCTTGTGTAATATATTGCGTTTGTTCGTGAGTATTGCGACAAATTATAATTACAAAAAAAAAAAAACCATACAAACACGAGCGAACTCGTGTAATTTTCGCTGGATGCCGTAGTCGAAATCTGTCTTCACAGATGCCTGACAACGATCCGAGAGCTACCCGGGAATATTTATTGGAACGGAAGAGAAGAGCCATTGAAACTCTTCAAAACTCATCAAAGAAGACCACAAAAATGGAAAATCCACGAAAACAGATTGACTACGAACAAAAATTCCACGAAGCCGTCGAATACATCCAACAGCTTACAACAGAAGTGAAGCAACTGCGGGAGGAAATTCACTCTCTAAAGCAACCCACCCAAAACAGCTACGATGCCAGTGTGGAGATGACGCCTTCTCCCAGCTTAAACCAAAAAACATCTTCACCCAAACAACTGTCATCAGCCCATAAGGAATCCACCAAACAAGCCAAGCCAGCACCGAGTCCCCTGCCAGCCCGGCACAAAAATGTTAGACCACCACCAATCTACATAAAAAATGTGACCAGTATAAAGGGAATAATTCTAATAGTAGAAAATGCCCTAGGACACCGCAACTTCACCACAAACACTAAAGGCTCCTCTGTCTCCATTGCAACAACAACTCTGGTTGATCACGAGAAAACCGTTAGAAAACTTGCGGAACTACAACATCAATTTTTTACCTTCCAACACAATCAGCTCAAACCAATAACTTTCAACAATCATTAGGCACATTGACCCAACTTGGACCAACGAAGAGCTAGCGTCGGAGATCATCAGGATTTGCCCAGAGCTGAAAATCTACAGGATGGACTATTTTCAAACTCTGTACATGCGATAAAACAACTTAAGAAACCTACGGATTATCCAAATTCCTCCAAATGAAGACACCAACAAACTCAAACAAATTGAGTACTTGTTTACGCATAAAATCAGCATCGAGGAGCCTCATAAACAAAACATTCTTCATTGCAAGAGATGCCAAGGCTCGGGACACTTGGCGGTGACCTGCCACCTAAACATACGATGCGGCAGATGTGCCGATGAACATCTATCAGGAAAATGTAAGGTCGATCCACAGGGTATGGAACCAGGAAAAATCCAAACCACAAACTCCGATGGATCCACTACCACTAAGGAAATCGCTGTGACATGCTGTAATTGCGAAGGTCCACATCCAGGCAATTTCTCCCAGTGCCCGCATAAATTGAGAATTCTCCAAAGAAGAACAAAACCAGCAACAACCAACAAATCCGCACCAACCAAATCCACATCGCAGAACACATTACCACAACCTACAAGGCCAGGAACATCATATGCGGATGTCATTAAAAACAATCAAAACAGGCCGACGTCAAACAACCCCAACTCCATTGGCTCAACCTGGACATCATGGGCTACATCAAGAGTCTACAAACTATGCTTCCTACACTGAAGCATATGTCGGATATCGAAAAAAAAGGTCAGATTCTCTCACTTATATCCCATATTCTTTCCCTCAATGTCTGAATTAACTATAGTCGCCCTCAACGCAGAGTCTATATACTCCAACATCTGTACGCAACACTTACGGTTGTTTGTTAAAACCTTCTCCCCAGACATCCTTCTCCTCTCAGAAACATGGCTTAAGTCCAACTCCCGAGTATACATCCCCAATTATACATTTTTTTTCAACCCCAGAACTACTGGATCCCATGGAGGTACCGGCATCCTAATAAATAATAAACTTCAATTCACCGAAATCAGGTTCGCCAATGTTTTCAATATTGAATACACGGCAGTTAAACTTTTTTGTGAAAACAAAAAAGTAATCATAATAACATCCGTTCACATCCACCCAACACGAGAACCAGACTTTCCTGACTCTGACATATCTCAAATAATCAGACAGTCTCTCCCCGCACCATTCATAATCGGTGGAGACTGGAACGCTCGACATACAACATTCAACGACATAAAGAATAACAAATACGGCTGCCAACTTTTGGACCTTCTCTCATCTCACCCATATACGTATATCGACAGTCCACTGCAGCCAACTCGTGTCACCAAATCGACGCGGTCAACAATTGACTTCTTTCTCAAGTCGGCTGATGTCTACTCAACCCCCCCCCCCCCCCCCCCCCCCCCCCACAGTATCCTTCCTCTTTCCCTCTGATCATGGTTCCGTTCACACCTCGATCAAAGTTCCCTCCTTCGAACTGCTCTACTCACACAGTCCTGTCCCGAACTTCTCCAAGACTAACTGGAAAAAGGTCAATAGAGACGTCGCCGAAAGGTTTTCTAAATTGTAAATCCCCGAATTTTCTAACCTAATTCCTGCTGATATCGATCGAGCAGCCCTAACAATTGAGCAGACCCTCAAGGATGCCCTCACCAGCAATACACCCACCACCATCCGTCATAATCATTTAGGAAAACCTTTACCCAGCATCTTAACTAAATTGCTGCGTCTCAAAAAACAACTCCGCCCAAAACTTCATATAAGATTCTGCCCCTTTATTAAAAGTCAGATCCAACTCCTGTCCACCCTAATAAATGAACATTTAAAAAATTTCGGGGATCAGACTTATACCTCAACACTTATTATTATTATTTATTGGCCTGTAGGAACCCGGAAGTTCATGACCTCACCGACTCGGCTTCGCCATCCTTCCCTGTCCTGGGCACTCTCCTTCCACGCTTCCCCATTCGATCCGATCTCCTCAAGGTCAAACCTAACATTGTCCTCCCATCTCCGTCGCGGCCGTCCTACCGGTCTCTTTCCCGTTGGTCTACCGTCAAGAATTCTATGCACGGTCCTATCGTTCCCCATTCGCGCCACGTGTCCGGCCCATCTTAATCTTCGCGACTTGATTACTCTCACTATTGTAGGTTTGCGATATAGTTCTTCCAATTCGTGGTTATGGAATCTCCTCCATTGTCCTGCCTCCTCGTCATATTTACCTCCAAAGATGCCTCTCAAAACTTTATTCTCGAATAGACGGAATTTGTTTTCTTCCCGTTTTGTGAGAGCCCATGTTTCGCATCCATATAGAACAATTGGCATGATTATGGTTCTATAGACACGGAGCTTTATGTTACGTGATAGCAGTCTGGATTTCAGCAGTTTACTGACTGCGTGCCAACTCGCGTTGCCGGAATGCAGTACCTCAACACTTAACAATATTAAACCCAATCGTGATCTCTTCAAAAACATCAACCGACTAACTGGTCGGAAGTTTAAACCGCGAATCGATCACCTCATCAACCCATTCAACAATAATCTTATCCAATCCGACACGGACATAGCCAATTGCCTGGCTGATCACTTCTCAAAAATCCATCAACAAAATGATTCCCTCTCAGTCCCTAATTTTCGAAATACTGTCAACGAATATATTTCACACAGGTTACCCGCATCTTATACTCCCTTCATCGGAGAATTTAACGACACAAACAAGGCGTCACATCCTTCAGACATCAGCACATTTCTAACCACAGACGAACTCATCAAGTTCATAAAATCACGACCCAACAAAAAATCTACCGGTATAGATAGAATACCACACCTTCTATTTAAAAGACTTCACCCACCAAATCTACTTCCCATTCTAGTCCTTCTTAACCATATCATAAATGCTTCACATTTCCCAGAGAACTGGAAAATTGCGGTAGTAATTCCCGTTAAAAAGTTCGGCAGTTCCAATAACACCTCCAACTATCGTCCGATATCTTTATTGAACACCCTAAGCAAAATATTGGAATGTAAAATCTACCAAAACCTTCTCTCGTTTGCCAGTGATAACGCTCTCATCCCTAATTCTCAGTTTGGCTTTCGTGAGCGACACTCTACTTGCCATGCGCTGCTAAAACTTACACACGATGTCACAACTGGTCTAGAAAACCAATGCCCTACCGTATGCATATCTCTCGATATCTCCAAAGCATTTGATTGTATCTGGATCTCAGGACTTCTTTATAAGCTGCACTGCTTATTTGGTCTGAATTCCAACATCACAAAGCTCCTAGCATCTTATCTTTCTGGGAGGAAATTCATAGTCAGAATAAACTCTTCCCTCTCGCAAACTCACAACATAGCCGCGGGAGTTCCCCAAGGATCCATTTTCGGACCACTTTTATATCTTCTATATACGTCCGATATTCCCCAACCTCCACCTAGTGTTGTAATGCTAAATTATGCTGACGATACTTTAATCTACTCTAGCAGTAGATTTGTCAAAGCGGCAAGAAACCGCGTTAACAACTTCCTCCCGCTCCTCTCAGCATACTTTAACAAATGGAAAATTCCCCTCAACCCAACCAGTGTTTAAGGGCAAAAGCGCTCACTGCACAAACAACACTAAACGTTGCCACAACAAAATTAAACTAAATCTTAATAACACCCTCATTAAACCTTCCAAAACCCTAAAATATTTGGGAGTAACCCTTTCCAACAACTGGTCATTCTCAACCCACATCAAAAATTCCCTTCATAAAGCCTCAATACAGTTTAACCTGTGCAGACGAGTGTTGTGGAAACGAAAGGCCTCTCTCTCAAGGTCAAACAGCTCATCTACAAACAGATAATCAGACCCACTCTTACATACACCTGCCCATTATGGTACCACATCCCACCATCCCAAATGGAGAAATTACGAGTGTTTGAACGAAAATGTTTCCGGTTTATCACTAGCTTACACCGCAAAACCAACTCATATAGATACCATTGTAACAACGACCTTTACAACACCGCAGGCATCGAACGACTGGATAGACGGATCCTAGAACTGTCCATAAATTTCATAGAAAACCTTCCTAACAACCCCAACCCGATATTAACAGACCTACCATCACCCTCCTCCAATACGGGAACTCACTACCGTAATTGTCTCCAAATCAGGACACTCTTCACCTCAGGCAGACTGGTTAACGATCTAAACGAGGTCGTGTACCACAACACCGAACTGGCACCCAATCATTTCAAATATAGCAACATCCAACCATTCTCCAAGATTCTTACTTTTAACACAGAATCGAGTGGCAACCCCCTCCTTCAAGAACACACCTGACCATATCCCTTACTATCCTCAATCCCAACGAGAAATCCCACATCCATAACTAAAAATTGTAAATATTATTTTTAAGTCAATTTCAAATTGTCACTATCATTGCAGTAACAAATATTGTAAATTGTAAATAGGATTAGATTTAGTTAGATTAAGTTATGTTTAGTAATTTTAAGTAGGCTAAGTTAAAATAAACAGAGTTCCTGGTTTCTCTGCTGACCTTTTCCAGGAAAAATAAAATTACCAATGTATCTAACTCCCATTAAATCCTAAGCACATGTAAAAAACAACTGTTTGAAAAATGTTAACAAATAACATGTAAACACTTAATATGTAACCAATCTATTATAAGTTAGCTGTATTACTTATTGTAACTATTAATTTTTGGTCAAATAAATGCAGTATATTAAAAAAAAAACAAAAAAAAATTATCTCGGGGCCGCAGTAGAATATCGACCATTGTCCCTGTAGGAAGTGCCCCAGGAAAAAAAAACCTTGTAGATGCAAAGAATTTAACTAAATTAAACACTTTTTATATACCGAAGAAAAGCGAGACTTTCAAATGTGTTGTTAATAGCTGACAACTGGTGAGTAGAGCTGTGGTACCCACCACAAAAACACTCCTTTTTAGATTCTGTATATCACCTGCCCCCACGAGAACTGTGGAAGACGAAAAAGCGGCAGGACCAAACCAAGGACATTGCTCTTCCCTCAGGCTCCGAGGAAGCACGGTGACGACCCCTTTGTAGGTAGTTTTTCCGGACCTGTCTATAGAGATCCCTCATCCTTTTCAGGACAAGGAGACACGCTCCCTGAACAAACCACTACAATGGTAAGAAAACGTCACGTAGAAGCTCCGCAGATTCAAGAACATTGGTTACAAAATATGTCGATTTTGCATTGAAAGAAAGTAAAATTACGGTCTACAGAGGAACGAAAAAGATTGTGTTAGAAATCGTGGGCGGGTTTAGTTGTAAAATCAGTATAAAGTAAATCTCTTAAGATTACCACATCCGGGTCCAAAAAAAGCTGTGCTGTGATAAACAAAACATTAACAAAGTGCTTAACATCTCAAGAAGCTTTGTCGATTTATCATTATATTTAATTGACTGCTAATTAAATTCGTCAGACGACTACAATTGAGAAAAAAAGGAAGATTTTATTGGCAAGCCCGTCAACGACCCAAATCAGGCAGCTCTGATTATTATAGTGGACTACATCGCTTGACTTTTGAACATATGCATTTTCAAGTTAATTCTGGGAACCTTTTTGGATACCATTCATAGAATTATGTTAAATATATAACTAATAGTATAAAAAACAGTCACTTCACTCTGTGGAAATGTATGCGTCAATGGCAGAACCAAGTATCGAACTTACGTATTAAACTTTCTATGCTGCGTGTGTCCTACTCCTATTACGAGCTAAACATGCTGATGAATAATGTAGAATGTTATAAATTGGACACTGCTATAAGTGTCAGCACTAGTTCAGATCACTTACTTGTTTCAAGAAAACATCCCTGCCTATTAGGGTAAATAAGTTATCGATAGCCCCGGCGTTAAGACTAACCCCATTCCCATTACAGCGACCTTAATTAATTACTATACAAATTTGATGAACGGAATGAAATATCAGTCGATAGATTGCTATGGAAATTGTTTATTTCGTCCCACGTCTGTCGTATCTGTTCCAATACACAGCGACAACGTAACTAAAAATAAGTCAACACTATGTATGTATATCTTAATATTGTCTTGCAGAACGGCGGTCAAATCAAATGCCAAATTACCACAAACGCTATCATATGAATAAACAACAAGGAACGAACTCTAATGAATGAAATGATTAAGGAGGACAGATTATGGATTTATGACCGGAAATGTTGGTGTTACCTGAACCATCTGGAGCAGTGGCTTTAAATCGCACACCAAACATACTTGGTGACAATCTGGATTCTGCAAAACAACGACACTTTTAATAAATTTTTGTCACGATATGAACTCTAAATCAACAACAATACACACACACACATCCACGTTTGTTGTAAATCGTGTAAAATCCTCTGAGGGCAGTTCTACTTTTAAAATGACAAATTTATTAAGCCCAGCAGATCGCACTGAAGTTTATATGAACTATTCACGCATTTGCATAACTCTAATAACAATCACTGTTTATTATGATTAGAAATATCTGTTCCAGAGGATTTCGACACTTTCGTCTGTGTACGTATATATGTATGTAATCCTTTGGCACAATTCAACATGTAACTAACCCTGTCCCATATTCAGTAAATTTCGATGCAAAAATACACACTGTTCTCGAAAAGCCAAGACGGATCACTTCCAAAGACGAAGCAGACGAATACACCCGTACACAGTAACAGAAAAACACAATCTATTTTTTGAGTGGTGAGAGGTGGAAAACATTTCCACGCTTTTCTTTTTGGCGGCGATCTGAATTTTCTACAACAGTTTTTAGCTTTTCGGGTTTGAACTCAAAAACTTTAGAGATAACTCGGACCCGAAGCTTTTGGGTTAGAACGAGCACCTCAGCATTTGTGATTCTTTAAATAAGCTAAGAGAAAAATGAAGAAAAAAAAACATTTGAGTGGGAAGAAAATGCGCACACTCTTGTAGCGTTTCGGAAAATAGAAAGGGAAAAGTAAATACTGACTTAAGTCTACTTTTAGCGTATAACAAGGTAGACTTCATAACGAGGATGACGATTTTTGAACTGGTCAACACAATAAGTCATTGGATACGGAAGTGGGTATGAACTGGACATCTGTTGGGTTGAAAGAAGCCACTCTTAATCTAATTTTAACAAGCAAGTGTATATTTAATTCATAATTACATGACTGCGACGCTTTTATGGTTTACGAAAAGATTTATGTTCGAGATCAGACGAACACCAGCACGTTTGTCCACATATTGTCTAGAGGCTACAACATTTGGCACCCATCCATCCAAGCAGGTCTACCCCTGCTATGGGAATTAGGAAAAATGCACTCAAGTTTGACAGCGTTACATTTATAAATCACATTTATTAGACTCTAGAGGATACTGACGAAAGAAGGTTTTTCAAAGAGTACAATTCTTGACATTCTTCTGAACAGTTTGTATCACATTTGGATGTCTTCAGTATCCATCTGCTTCTGAGCCGGCGTTAATTTTCTTTTTGTTGTTACATTTTGGAGTTTAGATCTTGAATTTTCCCATTTTACCTCTTCTACAGGGAGGTGGAGTTTCAACGACCAGGCAACTGGTGAGATGCACTCTTGTCATATGCTCTAACGTCCGTGACATAGTCGGCAAAAATCTTTGACTGTGTTTTCGAGATCGGCTGATGGTCTGGTCGAAAATGTTAGAATAGGTGTTAAATTTTGTCCAAATTGCTGTCATCAGATAAGATATTATAATATCTTGTGGTGTATGTGTGGGGTATAGGTAGTCGTGGCCACTCACTCTGCTAAAAGTTCGACGAGCACCCAAAGAAAAACTGTTTAACCGAAAGAACAACGAAACAAGACCTCACAACACAACGTCCACGAGGAGCAAGTAACATACACAAGGTTTCACTGCACAGTAAATGAAATATTTTCGTTTATTAGTTCAAATAGTTCTTATTCGGATTTATTGAGGTACATGTATTTATTTTTACAGATTTATTTTTGCGGGAAGTCACATTTAACAATTACTCGCACTCAATTCCGAAACACAGCGAATTTTTGATTAATACAATTTGCAAAAGAACGAAATTAATATTTTTGGTATAAACGACTACGAACTGAACTCGAAGTGTTAGTTTCCACACCGTACTGGGGCCTTGCTGTTTGAAAAACCACTCGATGTACGCGCACTTAAGGATGGTAGAAGACTCAGCAATCAACGAAGCAGACAGGCGGTAAGGACAAAGGGACCGTGAAGATCGTTGGTAGTACACATGTATGTGTGTACATGGATTCTTTCATGGGACAAAGCCACGAGAACAAATCTGAAACGACGAAAAGGGCATAGAGTGTATTCATGAGATGGGACTTCGGTAAAGCAAACAAAACCGAATCTACTTGTATGCTAATGGTTTTTGTTTGCTCATGCCGCTGCTGATGAGAAGCAGATCCTGAAATATGAAAAGACAAAGGGAACATTTGGGTCTTTGTCTGAGATGTGCATTGCGGGTAAATAAATAGGCGGGAATGCAATGTGGAAATGTGCCAATGGGTTACAATACTTTATACAATGAGAATTGTATATCGTATCTTGGGTCGGTGGCCAAAACGAATCCCTTGCTTGCATTTGTATATGCAGGGAAATTCGTTTGGGGCAAAGAACGAAATTTGAGATTACTTATTCGTCTAGGCGAGGGATCATGGTCGGGTATATGCCAGCTGAACAAACAAGCTGCCCGACGCTGCTTGGCAGTTGGACAATGAATCTCCAGCCGATGTATATGTAAACCAGTTGTACATATGTTAGGCTGGGAATAGCCAACTCCAAGATAAGATTCCCTGATTATACGGTTACATTATGTGTGAACCGATAAGTTTTCTTTTCAGGAATATGCTGTTTGGAACAGAATTCTTAAGAGGAATTTTGAATTCGAATAAATGAATGCAGGTAAGAATTCTCTTCTAGGGGATTTTAGCTAACTGAACTTGATCTAATTGATGTGTGAAGCATTTAAGGTGCTAATGCAATCTGCGGAAGCTTATGCAGACTGGGTTGTAGGGATGGGGGTTCTTTAGGTAAGTAGTCAGTGGGGTTTGGCGGAACCGCCACATATGCTCCGGAAAATATTTAGCTATATGTCGTATTTTGGTGAATGGTCCGATCTAATGTTGATGAAAATATTATAATGTTTCAAGCAACAAGGGGTGAGATTATAAATCGAACCGGGACCCAGATTTACTTATCAACTGACTCGACATATTTCCGTTGCCTGAATATAATTTGCAGAGGAGATTGCGATTTAAGGTGATGTCTGCGGTCTGAATTAGCTTCGATCCATATAACCTAGTCGTCACTGGAATTAAAAATATTTTACGAGGCTCCGCCATATTTATTTGTTGTATTTTTCACTTCCAATCAATGTCCAACGAGCGACACTCTATGAACATGTCCGACACACCCCCAATTAAGTACAAATCAATCTCTCAGTCATTGGTGACATTAATGTATGAGGATCGATCAATAAGTAGCTATGTTTGATAACCAAAATCGACTTACCGTTGTATATTATTTGAAACCATAATATATGTCATATTGAATTTATGGATTCAGTTATCCTTTTGTTGATAAAATAGAAAAAAACTATAGAGTAAATTGTCGTTATATAGATTTAAGATTATAGTTGTAAAGGAATTGCTTTCCTAAATCTCTTAAGTACTAGTTGTAAAATATACCATAAACGTAATTATCTACTAAATAAAAATTGAATTGAATTCTAACAAAAAAAAAAAAAAAAAAAACTATAGAGTAGGGATAAACACCAAATTGAATGTGGTGTATATGAACCTTAATCATCTAAGATAATCCTGAGATATTGGCTCAGCGAATTTAATCGGGCGTGCATTTTAATGATGTGCTGCTAGTCGGTTGGCAGAGGTGGTTATCGAGGAAATCGTTGCAAAGTTCCGCCACATGTTTTTCGCTGGTCGCCAACTAAAGTGCGCGAACTATCAGAGACTATAGGCATGTGCCGGTGCCGCCAAACTCCACGGTCCACTTACCTGAAAAAACCCCATAACTTGATCCCCATCCGCATAAGTTTTCGCTAATGCAATCGCATTAAACACCCGTAAATGCTTCACGCATCAAATAGATCAAATTTATAATCTAAGGGTCCCTGTAAAAGAATCCTTACCTTTCATGCATCTCTTCGCATACAAATACCCTGTAAGAATTCTTTCCTAACTTATCAGGAATCCCAAAACCAATTCAGCACCTTCGGTGCCAGGAAAATCCCCCTAGACGAATTCCTGAAATCCAAATTATTTGGTTTACATACAATGTAACCATCATAACAGGGATCATAAACATTGCGTCGCCTATTTCCTGTCTTCACCAAGTGTATCATAAATCACCATACATACTCATTGGCTGGCGACCTACACCCAAGAGACCAAAACAAATATACGCATCTCGCGTCTCTTGGCATCAATTAAATCCTACAGCACAGGCAAATGCAAAGAGGAATTGAATACCTACCCTTACCAGTGATGCCATAAACACCATTTCCCGGTAATCGAGCTAAACCCAATTAGCACATTTCCACATTGCATTGCCCCCTATTTATTTAGCCGCAATGCACATCTTAGACAAAGACCTAAGCATTCCCTTTGTCTTCTCATATTTCGGGATCTGATTCTCATCAGCAGCGGCATGAGCAAACAAAAACCCTTAGCATCCAAGGAGATCCGATTTGTTTGCTTTACCGAACTCACATCTCATGGATACACCCTATGCCCTTTTCGTCGTTTCAGGTTCGTTCTCATGGTTTGTTCCATGAAAGAACCCATGTACACACATACATGTGTACTACCAACGATATTCACGGCCCCTTTGTCCCAACCGCCTGTCTGCTTCGTTTATCCATCGCCTTCCAGCGTGTGTTGAATATTATGATTCTCACGATCACCCATGCACACATACATCCATGATCTCCATTAGGAGATCTGATTTCTGTTCCACAAAGAGAGACTTTACGTCTCTCTTGTGGTAGGTAAAACGTATCCTTAGTGGAGAGGAACACTATCTCTCTCGGGGAAACTCATCCCATTAGCGAGTCGGCTCTGCACGAGCCGTTTGTCGCTGAGTCCAATTACATCCGCCGACCACCACGGTCATGCTATCTCCTGCTCCCCGTGGCGCCGCGGGGACGCATATATCCGAAGTCAAGTCGGGAAAGCGCGCTTTAATTTAAGTGATTTAATTTAAATCCCGTTATTGGAAGTACACAGGTCGCGGATAAAGTAAACGATCAAGTGGATATTTTTTCCGTTGCATCTTTTGTACTTTTAAACATAAAAACAGTGCGCATCAACCAGAAACGTGTGATTTCATAAATTTATCTTAATTCCGATTTTTCTCGCTGCATCAGTTGTTCTGGATGTCAACACAATACGATGGTCAACGTCTATGTTAATAAATAAATGTTTAAATAAAGAACTAACGTCAAACAACGTGCGTCAGTGTTTTATTTGTTCGGGTGATGACTTTCCGAGTGAACAGTTTTCTTTCAGTGTTTGGCGGAACATTTTTGGAACTTTAGTGACAGCTGGATGTGGATAGGAGTGAACCGAGTGCCCGTGTCTTGCACAATATACTCCTAATCCCCACAGGCATGCTATACTTTTTTTTTATAACAGTTTTCATCGGATATGAATAGTACAATGGTCACATTCACATACGGGTCGTGTTTTCGAGTCGATGCGATTAATTTGTGCTAGTGATAAAATTGGTGATAGTGACGCAATAAAGACAACATACATGTTAACAATCTTACCGGCCCATATTACTTTGCTTTTATAACTGAACGGTTAATAAGTGACTCAAGGCAGAAAAAGCTAGAAACAAAATACTCAGGTGCTGTGGAGTCCCGACGAGTGTACACAACAAAATTATCTCAAAACTATTATCTTTAATCACAAAGAAGTGAAGTGTACGATTAACACGGGTGATTGTTTTTGTTTTTCGTAACATTGGTCTATCGAAAGCACTGACTATGGACAATAATAAAGAAAAACAAATAACCAAAACAAGGAAAAATGAAGACAAAATATTAAAAGGCAAACTAGCCATAATAAAAAGAACTATAATTGCAACGCCGAAATTAAACTAGACGTTAATAACACCGGACCAACTAAACAACACGATCATGACGCGTATTAAGGCCACAAAATTGATGTTGGAGCAGGAACTGGAAATGGAAGAGGACAGTGAGCTTGTGGGGGTTCTTTAAGTCCCCCTAAAAACCACCCATCGTCCTAACCCAACTCCCCTTTCCCAACCTGCAAATACCATTACCGATCATTAAGCCGCTTACCTGAATATGAGCTGTTCAAAGCTCTCCTTTGATCAGTTCATACCTAAAACATAAGCCCACGGTAAGATTACCATCTTGCCGTGGCATCAAACAAACAGCATCAACTAAACCATCTCGGTTGATCTGTCATGAACCGATCGGTTACTATGGGCGGCCACATGCCCATCAAACACACGCCAATCTTTCTGTGTGTTCTTGTTCCAGCAATCCGTTGGTCCATAAAGACAAGTCGGGTAACTTACTTGCTTACACAGCTGCATCCCAAATTTCCGACTATCGATCGCCCAAGCGACAACCGATCTTCGAATCGGACACGATCATGATTGTTATTCAAACAATCATACCAATGATCATGTCCCCCGTACCGTTTTCCTAACCCAAACAATCTCCCCCCTAGCCATTGCCGTGGTGAACAAATCTTCCGTTTATTTATCGTCACAGAATTATTGCCTGCAACGGCATGATTTTAACGGATCATGTAAACAACCGATGTTCCCATGTCGCATTGGCTAAGGCTAAGGTCGCATCTCAACGTATGACCCCGGAAATAGCGTTTCTGTTTAAATAATACACAGAAACCTATTTCTGCATCCGACGATCGCCACTATCCTTTATAATGGCAGGGCAGCCAGCCCCCGTACATCGGTCATCATATTTGACCAGCTGCATGTTTGTTTTCGCTTCCTTCACCCAACGCATCTTTCGTTTGTCTTTCTTTCCTAGGCAAAGACATTCAACCTATCGGGACGATATCTATGGGAACCTTCACCAGGGATGCGAATCGGTTTCTCATTGGTCGTTGGGGGGAAGGAAAGATTGTTTTCCCCTGCGATGGCATGAGTGGAAACCCACCTCACTCATTGAGGTTGGGTCAGCATAGCACAGCTTGCAGAGAGTCTAATGTCGACATGACGAAGAGTCCGGTTATATCACTTGAAGTAGGCGCAACTACTTTTTAGGAGTCACCTTGCTCAGTTCATTTCGATTTCCGCGACGAGTGCTATTTACAATCCAATAGTTTGTTGTTTAAGCATCTTGTTAATTTTAGTCAAATACCACTTACGTAACTAATCAAGTGTGTTTGTAAATGTGTTATAATTAAGCGAATAGTTTGTGTGTAAAAGTAAAGCTTTAGGTGAATCTCAGCGTTTCACTCTGCCTATTGACTGTTGGTGGCAAGTTTTTCCGTTTATCCTACAACATTGTACCGGATAGGAATAAAATCTTAAATGTTAAAAGTATCTGTTTAAACGAACTCTTGAATGTTGGAAGTAACTTTCTGTTTTTAATAGAATCAATGAAACTTTTATCTCCGTATCAACACATTGCTGTAAAAATATAAAAATCAAAAAATCACTTAAAGAAACATTAAAATTAATTCAGTGCTTTTTCATGTGCTTTTGGACATCGTCGAAATTATACGTTGGGGATTAAGTGTATCTGTGCCCATGATCGGCACCACAACTTACAAACTCCACAAGCTCCCCTTAGCTTTTATGACGCGTATCAAAGCCGCAAAATTGCTGTTGGAGCAGGAACAGCAAATGGAGGCCGATAGTGAGCTCCCCTTAGCTTTCAACTATGACATGTATTGGGCAAATGCTTTCGCTTCTCTTGCATCGTCTGAGTCTGAGCATATAGAAGAGGAGATAAATGACTTAGAAACTAAACTTGCGGTGGTAAGATCATAGACAGAGGAGATACGCAGAAAGAAAAATATAGCTCCGCTCGAACAGATAAAAACTAATCAACACCAACAAATGCCGAAACCAGAAGTCGGACAACACAACATAACCCACAGCAACAGCAAGCAACGCAACATCAGCCGATCAAAAAAAAAATAAAGATGCCACCAATCAACGCCGTCGATATTGTGTGTAGGGAATTGGTAAGTCCTTGTAAGCTAGCTGTGGGAAACAATTTAGTAATAAAAAGACTGTCAGGTACCAGGCATGCCATTTAAACCTATGCGGTGGCAGATTCTGACAAAAAAAAGAGGATTAAAGAGGTTTTAAAAACAACCACCGCGAAATTTTACTCGTTCACAGCGAAACAAACAAAGAGCATAATAGTCCTATTAAAAGGCGTCGACCCTGAAACGGAACCGGAAGTTCTGCCTACAAAGTTTCAAAAGTTGAAGCATGAAGATCATGAGTTTACCGCGATAAAGCTATTCGTCACAGCCAATGCAAGAGGTTAAAACTGAATGCTACACTTCTTTTTGGTCCAATTAACACCGAGCATCAGAATTGGTGATCTGGCGGTTCCGCTAAACCTCACGGTACACTTACCTTAAAAACCCCATAACCTCATCCCACCAGCATAAGCTTTCGCTAATGCAATTTGCATTAGCATCTTAAATGCTTCATGCATTATATAGATTAAATATACAATCTAAAAAGTCCCTGCGGAAGAAAACTTACCTTCATGCATCCCTTCACATATAATTTCCTGTAAGAATTTCTTTCTACCTTTTCAAGATTCCCAGGCAAATTTCAATTCCCCATACCTGAAAGATTTCCTTCTCCAAAGACATTTATTGCATACAACGCGTTAAATAAAATTCCTAAAATTAGTTCCTTAATGTGCATATGCACCATAAATACACAACATTCGGCACCCATTGTTATCAATTGAAATGCAACACCGGGCGGCTTGTTTTTACAGCTGCAGCAAGCCGACCGGCGATTCACCATCAATAGACAAACAATCTTCAATTTTGTTCGTCGCCACAAAACGAATGACCCGACACATACAAAGTCATACAAGGGAACCGTTTCTGCCGCCGACCCAGGATACGATATACAATTTCCATTGTATAAAGTATCGCACCCCATTAGCACCTTTTTCCTTTTCCCAACGTCGATAATAGCGACGACGCATCGCGTAAACAATGACCCGCATTACCAATGGCGCATTTGGTCATTTCTCCCTTTTGTCTTTACCGCCTGTCTGCTTTGTTTACCCATTGCCCTCGAGCACGTGTAAACCACACAGATCTGAACATCGCACACATACCACCAAGAGAGACTTTACGTTTCTCTGGTGGTAGGTAAAAACGATATCCTTACTGGAGAGGATATCTACCACGACATCATAAACTCACCCCAAGAGACGAATCATCACTGCACGAGATGATTATCGCTAAGTCGATTTCCATCCGCCGGCCCCCGTGGTCGTTGCTGACTTCCGCTCTCCGTCGCAAGGCGGAGATGTGTTCATCAAAAGTCGTGCGAGTTTAATCCCCTGAGTTACGTACCCTTATTCTGGTATTGTGTGTCGCGCGCCGAGTTATATTCAAGTGTAAATTCCACTTACTTGAGGAATGCTCCTTACCAAATCGTTTCCATTGGATAATTAAGATTGCGTGTACTTGTTTGTGAACATTATAAACCAATAGAAGAAATCATCTAGTTTCCATCAAATCAGTGCAGTATTAATGTGAAATAAATATGGTTTTCGGCATAACAAAACAAACCAAAATAACAATAAAAGGATACAAATAAATAACTGTGCGTTTCATTTAATTTTCCTGGCAGCTGTTCCTGAGAGTGTTTTCATTATTTTTACGTGTCCTGTGTTAGTGTTTGGTGTTTCCTTTGCTTCGACGGAATTATGTAGTGCGCGTCGGAACAATTAATTATGATGGAGGAGGAAGTAGAACTTGCACCCATGCCGGTGCCACGACTTCCCCCCCACAGTGGTCTAAGGAAAATAACAGTCCTGGATCATCAAATTGTCACATGGGACAAATTAAAAAAAGGCGGAGACATTGTGCAATGTGTCCGCTGTCAAAGATTTGGTCACGGAGCGGCCAACTGTCAAATGCAGCATCGTTTCGTAAAATGCGAACAGGACCATAAAGCAGAAGAATCCCCTCTGGGAAAAGAAGGGGGCAAAGCACAGCTGCAAAGTCACAAGGGGGAAGTGGTGCAATCTTTATGAGGAAAAGTCATATATAGTGGAGAAGTTCGCAGGTTCCGGGTGCTGGAAGCCTGCATCGCACCCATACTCCTATTATATATTGCTTCTATTAAGCAATATTCATCATCATCGGCACTACAACCGGGATCCGGTCTTGGCCTTATTTAGCAAGTCTCTCCACCGGTACCCGGTGCTTATCCGAGACTTGTTAAATTGTCCATAGTAATTTGTTTTTAGCCTTGCGCCGATAAGTAATATTAATATCCCTCACCAAATCAAGTCAAATCAAAACTTCAACAAGGAAGGGAGTTGTATGTGATTGCGGACTACGCACCTGAGGAACGTAATATAAAGCTCCATGTTTATAGAACCATAATCGTGCCGATTATTCTATGCGGATGCGAAATACGGCCTCTCACAAAACGGGAAGAAAACAAATTCCGCGTATTCGAGAATAAAGTTTTGAGGTGCATCTTTGGAGGCAAATATGACGAGGAGTGAGGACAATGAAGGAAACTCCATAACCACGAATTGGAAGAGCTATACCACAAACCTACAATAGTGAGAGTAATCAAGTCGCGAAGATTAAGATGGGACGGACATGTGGCGCGAATGGGCAACGATAGGACCGTGCGTAGAATTCTTGACGGTAGACCAACGGGAAGGAGACCGACAGAACGACCGTGACGGAGATGGGAGGGCAACGTTAGGTTTGACCTCGAGAAGATCAAGTCGGATGGTCAAGCGTGGAAGGAGACTGCACAGGACAGGCAACGATCGCGGAGTCGACTCGGTGAGGTCATGAACTTCCGGGTTCCTACAGGCCAATAAATACTAATTTCAATGTAATTGGACGCAATGTAAATGGTACCTGAATGGATTTCATCTCGTTGAGTTTAATGCCCCAATCAGTGTTCCATTGTCTAATTTCATTGAGTGCCTGTTGCGATTGTTCTATGGCTTTTTCTTGATTATCGTCAGCCAATATTATAACTGCATCATCTACAAAGGTGCCTATGAATGTGTTTTTGCTCATTGGGATGTTTGTTGTGTGCAGGAAGTAGAGGAAATGTCCCAGCACACTTCCTTGTAGTTGATTCTATTGGATAGCAACTAGAGCAAGTTCTTTCGTGTGTTACTTTGAATGTAAGATTCGAGTAGTTGAAGTTATCACACTTTTTATAGTCAAGTCAGCTACACGCGCCGCATACAATAGTTATCACCTTTCTTTCAGGCGATTAAAGAGACATGTCTCATAAACAATATTTTATGCTTTTCATTAAAAATAAATAAATAGCTTTGGCAATAGTTTGCTGGAAGCAGTCTACTCATTTTATATATAAGACCTTCGTGTCAAACTTTGTCGAATGCTTGGGAGACATCAAGAATGACAGCTGGGTAGTATTTCTTTTCTTTGAAAGGCTTTTCTATTGTTGTGGTCGTACGGTGAACCTGGTCAGGTCTGTTATGAATGAATTCGGAATGTATCTTAGTCGAAAGCAAGCATTAAACAAATATGTTAACATAATGACACAGCTTTTCGAGGTAATTCCTTGTATAAACCAGATAATATTTCATCATATATGCCAAGTCCTTTTTTGTGGTTCAAATTCTTGTCGATTTCTTATGCAATCTCCATTAGGGTCACTGGTTCGATTGCTTGCTCAATTTGATACCTGGCTGAGGGATCAATAGTAGTGCGGATGTTGTGTGGTTTGAACATTGAAGCCAGGTGTGGTGTAACAATTTCAACTTTATCTTCGGTTCTGCGTACCCATTGTCCATGCACGTCCTTTATAGGTTACATTTGAATAAGGGGTCGTTTGAATTTACGTGTAGCCTTCCAGAGACAGTAGACAGTTTGGCATGCTATTTTTATAACATTATTAGATAATGCTTTGAATTGAGTTTTGTCATTCACTACAGACAGGTTCAACTGATAATACCGTCCCCCTGTGATGATTGGGTGGTAAACTTATTGTGGCGAGCTACAGAATCTTAACGTAATTTCAATTTCAAAGGATTCTGGTGCTAGTGGTGGAACACCTCTGTTGTGATACCGTTGATCTTTTTTAGCATCATTCTCACACATTTTGTTGTTGGATGCTAATCTTGATACCTCATAGAACGGGTTGAATGGCGTTGCTTAGCACGTCCTGTAGCATGCAGCGTACCTTGTGTAAGGCGTGTTAGAAAGGCACCTTGTTTGGAATTTTGTATGGCGCCTTATGTGGCATCTTTTTGGAGAGGTATATTGTACGGCACCTTGTATGGTATCTTGAGTGGCATCTTTGTGGCACACGTTGGTGTGACACTTTGCGTGTCATGTTATGCAGCACGTTGTATAGTACAGGTCGGCGACTTTCTTCTACAATATGTTATTTTAATTTAATATTTTTTTGGATGTTTCATCCATATTGGTGAATAAGTTTAAATATACTTTAGTGTGGTTTCGCCCCTTTTATTAGCTTACTACAAGCTTATACAACATAAATTCTAACAATATAACTTAACATTTATGTCACCATACCGGTGAAAGGAGGGACGGGAGGGGAAGGCGAAATAGTGAGAGAGGTAGAGGAAGCTGCGCTTAAGATAGCGAGTGTGATTGAGAGGAACAATTTATGAGGCGGTGTTTAAGAAAGGGGATAGTGAAGTTGAAATCAAACATTGGGGCGGTGGTTGGGGGGGGGGGGGGGGGGGGGGTTTAAAGGACGGCGAGGATTTCGTATAGAGACAAGCAAGGATGCTTAATGACCTTATCAGTGTCATTAGGGGCAAGTATAAATAAGAGAGTGCCCAGGTGGCTTCCTTGCGGGACCTCAGAATCAGCATGGAAGAGGTTGGATTTCACGGATCTGAACAGAACAGATTAAAGTCTCTTCTTAAGATGGGAAGAAATCCAATTCAGCAATCTAGAGTCGAAGCGGAGCGTGGATAATTTGAACAGAATAAGATTGTGGGTGATTTTGTCAAATGCTTTACTGGGGTCAGTTGAGACCATCTCGACCTCTTTACCATGCTCTATTGGTGAGAGTGTAAATGAAGTGAACACAACAAGGTTGGTGGTAGTTGATCTGCCAATGAGAAAACCATGATGCTTTGAAAAAAGATTAGCAGCGAAAATGTAAAGATTCAGAATCATCATTATCATCATCATCGGCACTACAACCGGGGACCGGTCTTGGCCTTATTTAGCAAGTCCTAAGGCTTGTTAAATTTTCCATAATGATTTATTTTTTCTGGGCAAGGTTATTAGTCTTGCGCCAGAGGCTCCCCGACGGGGAATCGAACCCCGGTCTCCCGGGTGACAGGCGGGTATACGATTCAGAATGCTTTCGAGAAATGGAGCGATAGTTCGCGACATCGTTTTGATTCTTTCTTGTGAATGGGGGTGACGAAAAATGTTTTCCAAGTGGTAGGTTGGGTCCCAAAATCCAGCCGCCCGGTAAAATACCACCCCATTAAAAAAGAAACGGTAGGCTCCGTGAAATGGTTGGGAGAAATTCATAATCATCTTTTGATGGTTTCGGTCTGTAAGAAAGCGATGAGGAGAGGGGTGATGGTTATAATTAGATGAGACAACAAAGGGGCTGAGTGAGAATGAAGTATTAATGTGGTCTTTTGTAAAAATGTGGGCAAGCTACCTACCCATAAAATTTAGAGCGTTGTTGACTTGACAGAGGTAGGAATGAGCTAGCCAATAAATGAAGATAGATTCCTTGGCGGTGGTGGGGTTGGAGATAAAGTAAAATTGATCGTCATATGAAGCCCAATTTAGTTGGGCTAGATTGAAATCTCCAAAAACGATGATATCGTTCTGGCTAAGACTCAGGTCGATTATGTGGTCAATTGCATTAAAAGCGGGCTCGTAAACTTCGAAGGACTGGGATGGCAAGATATAAAAGCACATAACAAATATCGATGTAGTGCTCCAACAAGCCCTACCACCTTTTTCTCCCATTCCTAATCCAAAATCCCAGCAATATTACCCTAAAACCCAAAATCCTATCAAAACCTGAAAAAACCCAAACATGATCCAAAATTCGCAATAAACGATTCAAACATTCGTTTATCGCATAACATTTGCCTCCACGGCATAATTAAATCCAAAATCAAAATTAAAATTACAATTCACAATAAACGAATCCAATATCCATTTATTGTTCTACATTTACTCCACAGCATCACCTAAATCCAAAATTCAGAGATCGTTATCTCTATCCCAAAAATTCCATTGAGTTAAACAAACAAAAAACTCAAAAGCAGATACATTCACACATCTGCGCGATAGTTTCATAAGAATTCAAGAAATTGATTTCTTATCTTATGTAAATACAACATCTCGCTCGAAATATCCAAAAGATCGAGATTGTTGCACGAAAATGTGTATCTTTGGGATACAATTTTCGATTCCTTTTCCTTTATAAAAGAATAGTCAAGTGATCTCCGGGCCGCAGTCTAAATTCGTCTTTTGTCCCTGGAGGAAGCACGAAAATGTGTATCTTTGGGATACAATTTTCGATTCCTTTTCCTTTATAAAGGAATAGTCAAGTGATCTCCGGGCCGCAGTCTAAATTCATCTTTTGTCCCTGGAGGAAGTACCCCAGGTTAATCGTTGAGATAAATAAATAAAACCAATTCAAAAAGGAAACAAGACGAGTTTTCATTTTTACGGATATCTAAGTATCACCTGGCCCCCACGGAAGACCAAGTGAAGACATCAGGACGAAGGCCGAATCAAAGGACGTTGCTCTTCCCTTTGAACTCAGAGGAAGCACGGCAACGACCCCTTTTGTAGGACAAATTTTCAGGAGCGGTCAAATTTTAAGAGATCGCCTTGTCCTTTTAAGGACCAGGAGACACGCTTCCTGAAAATAAAAACCCCTACAAGAAACACAACATCGATTCACAAAGATCAGCTTGGAAGAGGTAGAGAAAGCAAATAGTGATAATCGAGGCTGTTTTGAACTCGGGATAGAAAATCGTCAGTAACATAATTGACGCCGAGATCGCGAGATAACACTAATTTCGGTTTTACCTTCGTAGCAAACAGACTCATATTTGTCGTGAATATACGTCAGAAAGATACGAATATTTTGATATGTCTTTCTATCTCTAATTTTGGGCAGTGCGTAACGGAAATTTCTGGGTTCAGAGTTTTTTGTGTGATCTGTACTGGGAGGGGGATGTGGGGTTAAAAAATGGGTGGAGAGTAAGAAGAAGTAGTGGAAACTGTGATGTGGGGAAGGTGGGGCTGCAGTTTAAACGTATTTGAAACGAGAAATGATTGTGAAGAGCGAGGGAGAGAGAGGGTTTTGCAACATGAATGACGTGATGGTGTACAACTTTGCTTCCGCCGTTTTGCAATAAATGGCTTTAGCGGTAAGTGGTAGTTGAAATAAATAGATCATAGATGTCATACAATAAGCTTAGATATTTGTAAACATAACGCCATCGAAATATTAGTCGATTTAGGTCTGCGTCAGAGAGTTATTCTCGATTAAACATGTCAGCTTACGAGCCAAATTCTCGTCATTCGCGGGAGGTTTTAATTTTCTGCTTTAATATGAAGAAATGGATTCGTATGCTGCCCGAAAGATGGGAGAAAGTAGTGGCCAGCGATGGACAATACTTTGAATCATAAATGTATAACCAGTTTTTTACAATAAAGCCTCGAATTTCGGAAAAATAGAATGGGATTTGAGAAAATTGAGATATTTGTCTCCTGTTTTAAGGGCGGAGGGTGGGATGAAGATAGCAGGCGATGTATGGCCTAGAGGTTTCAGGGTGTTGCGAAGGACATAATTTGGATTAAAACAAAAACTGTATTAGGAGAATGTTTGATGAAAGCCACCTCTTTAAGGGAGAGAAGCTGGTGTACAAGTTTAAGTTTGTTATGCACGTCACTTTATTCATGATTAGTTCGGAATGGGGGTTGTATAGGTTTGGGACGGGGAGCATGATGAGTGCGACCGAGATTAGATATAAGTATTGCTTGTTTGGAGAATTTTGGGAGGGGAGTGATGGTAAGGGATCTCGAAGACCGGCGGCGACGAAAAAAAGGTTAATATTAAGAATAGTCGATGCAAAACGTCATCACTAAATAGGTGGAATAAAAAGTATTTGTATATTTTCGTATTTTTTTTTCAAAGTTAATTATTGAAAAAAACTTTGAAAAAAGTATCGTGTTTTTTTCAAAGTTAATTATTTATATATTGGCGCAAGGCTAATAATCTTGCCCATAAAAATAAATTATTATGGAAAATTTAATAAGCCTCGAGACTTGCTAAATAAGACCAAGACAGGATCCCAGTTGTAGTGCCGATGATGATGATGATGAATTATTTATATAAAGGACAGATATTGATTAAATATTAAATATTTCAGTAGGCTATATGATTCTCATTCATAGAAGGGTCGGCCTTTATTGGCGAAAAACTGAACAAGGTGTTGATGTATCGCTTTATCTGAATGTAACGTTATTCCAGGCAAGGAGGTTTTGAAGAGAACGAAGGTGAAAAGCGGGTGGAAGTCTGAGGCCACAAGGTTAGGCGGGTATGTTGGATAAGGTAACACCATCCAAGTTTCAATAATTTTTGACGGTTGCAATGACTTTTTACTCAACCCATCATATAAACATATTAATTCACAGCCATGTAATGAATATAACAGTAATATTCAGCCAATTCTGTGTGTCCGCTAATCGAGAATCGTTGGTGTGTCACCTAATAGGGAATTACTTTTTTTTGCTATCACTATAACTATCACAGCTTATATTTTAATTTCATCGAAATACGTAGAGCGGAGAAAATGTATATGATATATTAGGTGACATTATGTAGAGTCAATTGTACACTTAAAACATTGATCGTCTTCTGACAATGGCATTGATAAATGGACAATTGCCAGAAATATTCCTCTGACTAGATAAAGGAGAATCATACCACAAGGCTAGATGAGAGCGGAAATAGTAAAAACATTTTAAAACCCAACAACAACAACAAAAAATCATTCAGATCATTATTTAGTTTTATGGGTTAAGAACACTTACGCCGTCTATCTTTTGCTCTGTGATTTATGGCCAACTTATACACTCATTGGCGTCTTGTCCATGTCAAGATGGATATATTTGAGACTAGACAGGTGACCTCCTAATATTATTTGTCTTGCCGCGTATTACTGCCTGTCGTACTTGTATATAAGATGAGCGGGTACTTATCGGTTACATCTTTGAGTTAATATATTTTTAAGCTTTCACAACACAAATTGAATTGCCTATAATGCGATGGTAAAAAACAGTTGATTTAACTTTGGGAAATGTAATGTAATGAATTGATGTGATGACAACTGGAGAAAGGAAGAAAGGGCACTTGCTCGAAAGTTCCTAGTAAATTCTACAATTAATCTAACCTGTTGATAATTGTTTCAGATTACCAGCTTTTTTTACAGTACTAAGAGCACTTATGGTTTTTTTGAGTTTCTTATGAAATGTGATTAAGGACCGAGATCGTACTGCTTTTGTAGAATGGAGAGAATAAGGACTTCCAAGTCCTAATATCACATCAATTACTTGAATGTCCCAAACACTATAGCGATACTATTAAATTTTTCACTAGCGGTAAGGACCCCTGAGTATCTGCAATTGAACGATATACTTGTTGTACATACGTCCTGATGTGTACCATTTTTTGCATTCAATACAGCGATTCAAAACCTAGGGCAGTGATAAGTAATAATTTCTATTTAAAAATTAGTATATCATTTGAGTGCACCACCTAATTGTTCAATTCCAACACATGATGTCAATGTATAAATTTACTACACCATCCTTGCATATTATATTGTTAAGTTCCACTCTCAATACATAATATCCATAGAAGGTATAAATATAAGATCCTGTTGCGACTCTTCGAGCTCCCTATCTGACTTATTGAATCTTACACCTAAAAAGCATGGTTAAACACTACCAGCAAAATGCGGTAATTAAAGTATGATCAACGGATACCGGCCAAGAGAAAAACTCTTGGCGAAAGAAAACAAATGTATATATACTAAATGAACGCAAATAATGCGACTGTAATTTGTATGCTTCCCCGTTTGGATTTTTCTTCCTTGCAGGAAATACAACTAGGATAATTAAAATGTGGCACCTGTGTAATGGCGCAAAGTGAAACATTTTTATTCCGTTAAGAAATAAAACAAGCTTACAATTCGCGACATTAAAGCATTCACACAATAAAATGTAAGTATAAGGAAGTGATCAGTTACAAATTATGGGATTTCCTTTTTTTACACAAACGCGCGCACAAAAGTGGATTTTGGAGTCCCCCTAAATGTCAGAGCACAATGCCAGCGGGAGGATAGGAAGTGGATGAGGAAAGAAGGTATCGATGCACATTGGTCTTAAATGCCTGGACATTACCCCGACGAGGAAATACATGACCAGGTAGAGCATTACAGCTAAAGAATGTTTATCAGTGCGGCTGCAGTTGACTTTCAACGTGGATTGATGCGCATTCTCAAATTGGCGGGTTTCGCGGGAAAATGTCTGAAGAGGTGGAACATATTCTGCAAGTTTATTTACTTAACGACCGTGATATAACTTAAGAGAAAAAGAAAAAGAGATAGCCATGATACGTTGTGCATATGTGCTAACGACGGAGTTGAATGAATTAAGGTTGGGACTCCAATAAGCTTTACTGCTCGCTTTTGCATCCTATTGAGCACATGTAGTGCAGTTTTGGATGCTATTACTATTTATTGGACTGTAAGAACCCGAAAGTTCATGAGCTCACCGACTCGACTCCGCCATTGTTCCCTGTCCCGTGCGCTCCCCTCCCACGTTCGACCATCCGATCCGATCTCCTCGAGGTTCAACCTAACATTGTCCTCCCATCTCCGTCGCGGCCGCCCTGTCTGTCTCTTTCCCGTTAGCTTACCGTCAAGAATTCTATGTACGGTCCTATCGTTGCCCGTTCGCGCCACGTGTCTGGTCCATCTTAATCTTCGCGACTTGATTACTATATTACTCACTATTGTAGGTTTGCGGTATAACTCTTCTAATTCGTGGTTGTGGAAATTCTTCCATTGCCCTGCCTCCTCGTCATATTTGCCACCAAAGATACCCCTTAAAACTTTATTCCCGAATACCCGGAATTTGTTTTCTTCACGTTTTGTGAGAGCTCATGTTTCGCATCCGTATAGAACAATCGGCGTGATTATGGTTCTATAGACACCGAGCTTTATCTTCCGTGATGGCAGCTTGGATTTCAGCAGTTTACTGGCTGCATGCCAACTAGCGTTGCCGGAGTGTAGTCTTTTATTAATTTCCATCGACATTTCGTTACTGGGCTTCAGTATTGTTCCCAGGTATTTAGATTCTTTGACATTTTCGAATATCTTGCCCCTGATGTTTATGTGTGTTCTCTGAGATCCGCCTGCTCTGGCCATAATCATGTATTTCGTTTTGTCTTCATTTATTTCTAGGCCCACCTCTACTGCCGCTTGCATGATGATTTCACTGTTTTTACTTACAGTTTCTAGATTATCGCGCAAAATGGCGAAGTTATCCGCATATGCGAGCACTTGTGTGACCCCGTTCAGGGATGATCCGGCCGTGTTTTCGACTTGTACCTTTTTGATGACGTACTCGAGGACAAGGTTAAAGAGACATGGTGAGAGGCCATCGCCTTTTTTAGTCCGTCCCGGATTTCAAAGGGTTCTGAGAGGTGGTTTTCTATTCTAACTCGCCCTTTGTTTTCGTTCATGCTAATTTGAATGAGGGTGGCATATTTTTTCGGGATTCCCAGCTCAACTACAATATGGTAGAGTCTTTGCCTTGCGACTGACTCGTAGGCTTTTTTGAAGTCAACGAACAGTTGGTGAACCGTTTCTCCGTATTCCCACTTCTTTTCCAGTAGTTGCCTTATTGTGAACATTTGGTCGCTCGTTGACCGGTTCTTACGGAATCCGCATTGGTAGTCTCCCAATATGTCTTCTGCGTACGATGTGGTTCTCGCCAGTATGACATTTGTTAGTATTTTGTATGTGGTTGGGAGCAATGATATTCCTCTGTAATTTTCGCAGTCAGATCTGTCACCCTTTTTGAAAATGGGGGTGACTATTGAGATTTTCCGTTCTTCCGGAATGACTTCCTTATCCTATATTGTTTTAATCACTTGGTGGATCTTTCGAGCGGTTGCCTCTCCTCCATGCTTCACAAGCTCTGTCGGTATGCAGTCGACTCCGGGAGCCTTGTTGTTTTTCAATCGATTTATTGTGTCTACAACTTCGTCGAAAGAGGGCTCTGGTATCTGAGGCACGCCTGTATGTACGTCTGGTGCGTTTATTTGTGGTTGATGAGTGCGCACATTGAGCAGGTTTTCAAAGTACTGCTTCCATCTTGTCAAGATATTGTTGCTTCTGTGACCAGACAGCCGTTTGTGTCTCGGATTATTTTGTCTCTCATTCGGTAGCCATTTCTAATAGAATTTATATCGGCATACATACCTCTGATATTCTTTGCTCTGGCATTTTCTAGGATTTTTTCGATCCGAGTCTTCTCTCATTCGCGGTTTTATTCGTTTGAAAAGTCTAGTTGTCTCTTTCCGAATTGTGGCGTATCTTTCTGCGTTGACTTCATCATATCTTTCTAAGTGGATCACTCTGAGGCGTTTACGTTGTTCGATCTTCGCCCTGCACTCGTCGTCAAACCAAGGTTTGGCCTTAATTGATTTCTTAAATCCTAATACCATTAGGGTTGTTTGTTTGATTGTGTCTCTGATCGATGTCCATTTAGTGCTCAGATTATTGGTTTGGACTTAATTGTATTCTTAAATCCTAATACCTTTTGGGCTGTTTATTTGATTGTGTCTCTGATCGATGTCCATTTAGTGCCCAAATTATTATTACTTCCTCTTCCTCACTACTCCCGTTCTCTAGGATGGTAAATCTATTCGTTAGTTCGTCTTGGTATTCAGCCCTTTTGCATAGGTCTTTTAGTTTATCAATGTCGGACTTTTTGCTCGTCTCCCGTGATTGCCCACGTGGGTTTGCTACGAGCCGACTTCTAATTTTGCCCATCACTAGAAGATGATCGGAGTCGCAATCTGCTCCTCTATATGATCTTACGTCAAGGATATCCGAGTGGCGTCTTTTGTCTATGAGGAAGCGGTCTATTTGGTTACGCGTTACGCCGTCGGGTGATATCCATGTGGCTTTATGGATTTGCTTGTGAACGTCGTGCTTTTCACTACCAGATCTTTTGACGCTGCGAACGTGATAATTCGAATTTCATTATCATTTGAAACGTCGCGTAGGCTTTCTTTACCTATAGTTGGTTGGAAGATGTCTTCCTTTCCAATTTTCACATTGGGGTCCTCGAGGAAGATTTTAACATCGAATGATGA
This sequence comes from Microdon myrmicae, assembly GCA_963931805.1. Lineage (NCBI taxonomy): Eukaryota > Metazoa > Arthropoda > Insecta > Diptera > Syrphidae > Microdon > Microdon myrmicae. The sequence goes on from OZ007496.1 coordinate 112,661,380, forward strand.
GATCCCATCGAATACTTCTTCTAGGGTCTCGTAGAATGTGTCCTTCGTTTCTTCGTCGGAAGATTCTGTTGAGGCGTGTATGTTTATAAATACATAATTGTACCATGGTCCCTGTATTTTTAGCACTGACATTCGGTCATTAATAAATTGCACATCTTTTACATGGGGCGTAATTGTATTGCTTATGATGAAGCCGGTCGCGAGGTTATGTGTATCGGTACCTCCACACACCAGTGTAAACCCGTTGGTTTCGATTACTTGTTGTGGGAGTCGGACTTCCTGAAGCGCGACGATGTCCATTTTATATTGTTTCACATTTTCTACGACCGTCTATATCACCCCTGGTTTATATAACGTTCGAATGTTCTTAGTTGATAGAATATAAATCTGCAAAGTTTTCAGAAATCATTCTTTGTTATTAAATTCTTCTAGGGGAACTTCAACAGTTATCGAGCGACATCTCAGGACACTGACTCGGCGCTATAGTTTCGTCTCCCCCGAGAGAAAGACTCTTTGTAATGAAGTATGAATAAAAGTAAAAATCCAACTACAAGACCAGCACGTATAATCATCATCATCATCGGCACTACAACCGGGAACCGGTCTTGGCCTTATTTAGCAAGCCCTGAGGCTTGTTAAATTTTCCATAATGATCTTGTTTTTTTCCGCCAAGGTCATTAGTCTTGCGCCAGCAGCACGTATAATAATCGAAAATATTCCCGAGAACTCTGGCTACATAAATGAAACCCGGTCAGTGGTAGCTCCACAACACCGAAAAATCGTTTGGGATATCGTAAAAGTTACCATTTCCAAATTGATAGATTTGAAGTTCTCTAAGTCAAATATAAATTATTCTTAAAATTAAACTAATTAAATTTGCAGAAAAAAAACTTGTACAAAGTTGTAATTATACGAAATGAAAATTATTAAAATATTTATGATTACCTTAAAAAAGAGAACATAACATTTATTACTAATGTACGGCTTTCGTATGATCCTCGTGTTACCTTCTTATTGTTTTTAACTATAAATCAATTCAGACTTGTAATATTTAGCTTTTCAAATGATAACAATTAAATATTTTCAACATTTTTTAATAGTTATCCTCTTAAATATTTTTACTCTTTCACTTTTTTTATGATATATTATTTTAAATTGAATAACACGTTACACTTATAAGATGATCGTGCCATTAACGTAATAACGTAACAATTAAAAGTCATATGCCAGAGAGATCTCGAATGAAAAGTCATGCATACTTTTAGACAGTTGGAATTCATGCAGGAAAGTCTAAAATATACATGTTGGGGAAAAGTTATCAAGGCGAGGAAGATCACTCTTTCAAATGATCGGTGGATAAGAGAGCAAGATCACAAGCAGCGTATAGTCGCAAGCGAAATAAAAATGAAAGCATGAAGCAAAACAAGAGGAAAAACATATGCTTGATGAGCTCATACCGTTTGCATAGATAAAATCTTTGGCCAACACCAACTCTTCGTCGATCTCACGCAAGAGATCATTCTCAGACCAGCTCCGTCGGTTGGGCGTTAGTAGAAAGCGTGTTTGCTTGCGACGTTTTACTACATTAGCGGTGTTACCTCCCGGCGAGAAATGTCCTTTTGAATCCGACTCCACCTGATTATTGGCAGAGTTGCCGGAGTTTTTATGGCGTAAAATCGTGACTAGCTTTTGCTGTTGGCTTTGCGGCAATTGTTCTTTGTCTCGAACGCCTGCAGCTAAATAGGAAATAATTAATGCGTTAATGTTAGCAGCAAAATGTATGGTAAAAATATAAACAAAGGCACATGCAACAACAGACACTATTTTTCCGAGTCCAAAAGACAGCAAAAATAAAAGCTTTTCGACCTATTAAAGTAATCTCCTTTTATCTACGCATTTTTTCTACCTGCACTAAAGATAATGACTTAGCTTTTCTGATTAAGAGTATAAGAGCGAGAAAGGGTAAGTTTCAGGTTAAAAACATAGACAGGTGTATCTGTGAGAATCTTTCCGGCACAAGTGATCGCTTTTCGGCTGCCGTCATGCGCACCTTAGATCAACTCTCCTCTATGTGAAAATAAGAGCAAGTTGCCGTGCGATCTTAAAATCGTTCTACTCAAGGACAAACTCGTGAGTGCGGTTATGCAATTTTTTAATGAGCAAAAATGTGTAATAAACGCCGGCTAACGACTAAATGACTTCATCCGCCAAGCGATCTTATTTTATGCGAATCCGGGGACTGGAAGCTCGTAGTCAAATGTGTAAAACTATGGCGCAAGTCAGCGGATGTAATGCATTTACAAGTGCAATGAGCGAATACAGCTTCGGGGTCCTTGAACGTGTTCACACTTTCTCAGTGAATTTTTGTTTAAATATGAAAATCATTAGATTATTGTAAATATACGAAACACACTGTTCAAAATATTTCTAGTTATTTTTAATGTTGGCGTAATACACTTACGATGGTTTCAAAAGATAAGCAACTAATATATTACGAATCATGGGCAAAGTGTGCCAAAACATTCTACAGATCCTTTTCACATTTTTCCATCACCACGTGCTTTTGAATTTCGTAGAGTTATATATTAAGAAAATGTCGGGCACTTGGTGATTCAAGGTTTTTTGAGGGCGTTGCTAACTTTTGTTAAGTTGATCTACGGTATAGAATGGTTCGTACCGTTTGGAGATGTCATTTTAAATTGTATTATTGTTTAAATTAAATAAATTTTATTACCACCCTTAGATCGAAATCTGAGCTGTAAGTCGTACCCTGTACAACAAAGATGTGTGCACAACACCGTGCTTCCTCATAACTGAGCATTGTTCCCCGAGTTTTGTTAATGAAGAGGAAAGTCGATAATCTTTTTACATTCACTTTATTTATTCTCGTCCTCTCGCCTAGACAGTCTTCACAAAAACAGAATCTTAATTGGATACAATTTTGTAACCTATCCGGCCAATAAGAATGACCCATTTCGGTCTTAAAAAGATATTAGGAAAAGGGTAGCTGTAATGCAAATATGATCCCTGCCATGGCCACTGAGTAATTTGCCAGATGTGGAAATTTGTGGTCTTCCGTCATCTGTTTTCCTTTTTCTTAGAGTTATTGTAAAACAATTAAGATGAGGTATCTCACGAATCCTAATTGTTTTGTTTTGTTTCCTTAGTATCCTCTTGTTTAAGGTTTGGAAACAGGGACGCTCTGCGTCGGTAATATGAACGCAGATGGCGGGAATGAATGTCTTGGGTTTTTTTTTTTGGCGTCATTATGGCAAAATATATTTTTAATGAACTCATGATTCATTATGAAATTGTAAAACAAATAGTAAAATATATGCCGATTTTGCACCCTTTTGCTGCCGACATTTTAATGGCATTTTTTGCGCTTCTGTAAGGAGGGGGAAATCAACTTGGATGGAATGGAGCATAAGACCAGCTTGGGGATGTAGGAAATGAAGCAGGACCTTGTGGGGGAAACGTATGGTTTCGGGAACACCACAGAGGTAGGTTTCCAGAAAACTTGGGAGGCGGAGAGTTCCAGAATATAGGGCCTGGTGGTTTGTAAAAAATATTAGATCGCACTTATGTTTATATTAGTAAAACTGATTTCTCTGATGTTAACACAATGCCTTTATCAGTTTAAGGTTGAAATATCCAACCCTTCGAAATACGCCTCGGTTTCCACGATGAGTTCCTCATTCAATCTGAATCTCTTTCCCTTGAGCCACAGGTTGAAGTTTGGGAACAGATAATACTCACGGGGGGCCAAGTGTGGAGAATCCCATGGCTAAGCAATCAATTGAAACCGTAATTGGTTCCATTTGGCCATCGCTTTCAAGGATGTGTGTGACGGTGCGTTATCATGATGGCACTGAACAGTTTTCTTCGCCATATGGGACCATTTCTTCTTTATTTCGTCGTTCTTTTAGTCCAATAACGCTGCATAATACTTTCCTGTGACTGTTATTCTCTTTCTGCGGGTAATCGATGAACATTATGCAATGCGTATTGGCAATAACCTTCCTAGCTAAGCGTTGGTCTTTTGGTTGCTTTGGTCAGCTTTCGTGGCTTTCCAGCTACTCTGCAGACTCCTTATGGGACTCAGGCGTATGGTAATGGACCTCCGTTTCATTCACCATCACAAAACGTCGAAAAAATGCCCTCGATTATGCAGCAACAACGCCAAACCGGTCGATGAACCATCGACGCGCTACTGTTTTTTATCGACCGCCAGCAAACGCGGCACCCATCGCGTCGACGTATCCTGCCCGTACTTTTGGGATGCCCACGGCCTGAACTAACTCGCGCAATTTCATTTTACGATCACTCAAAACGATTCGACTCACGCAATTTCATTGTAGGATCACTCAAAACGATTGCCTTACTATTTCCGCATACGTGGCCGCTTTTGGATTTCCAGAGCGAGATGCATCTTCCGTGCGTATACGACTCACTGATAAGCAGTTGTTCTTGAAGGAGCAGATGTGGGATAACATTTCTGCAACCATTGCAATGATTGTTCAGGAGTTTTTCCCATCAAAAACAATGTTAAATCAATACGCAATATTCCTGTTTTCCCATTTGCTTTTACAAATGTGAAAGTAGCGTCACTCAAACGCCCGTAGCTTGTAAACGAATGGACGAAATGTCACGAAACCTCACACATAACCCAGTGACAGATGACCCCGTCGAAAAGAGTCATGCTCGATTTCTAGTGACCGCATCCATTGAAAAATCTCGAGAGTGATATACGATGTGTAATATACACTATACGATATACAATAGGCGATATACGATGTAGGATTTACGATGTACGATATACGATGCATGATGCACGAGATACAATGTACGATGTTCGATGTACGATGTATGATACACGATATACGACATACGATATACGGCATACGATATACAATATACGATATAAGATATGGGATATACAATATACGATGTACGATATGCGATATAGAGCATAGGGCATACGATATACGATGTATGATATAGGATATACGATATGCGATTTACGATATACGACACACGATATATGATATACGACATACGATATACGATGTACGATATGCGATATACGATGTACGATGTGCAATATACACTATACAATATACAATAGGCGATATACGATAAGATATGGGATATACGATATACGATGTACGATATGCGATATAGAGCATAGGGCATACGATATACGATATATGATATAGGATATACGATATGCGATTTACGATATACGATATGCGATTTACGATATACGACACACGATATACGATGCACGATATACGATGCACGCTGTATAATGTACGATGTTCGACGTACGATGTACGATACACGATATACGATATACGATATACGACATACGATATACGACATACGATATACAATATACGATATACGATATGGGATATACGATGTGGGATATACGATATGGGATATACGATATGGGATATACGATATACGATGTACGATATGCGATATAGCGCTTAGGGCATACGATGTACGATATATGATATAGGATATACGACATACGATATACGATATTAGACATACGATATACGATGTACGATATGGGATATACGGTGTACAATATACGATATATGATGTATGGTGTACGATATACGTAGTACACTATATATGATCTGTCTATTGCCCAAATTAGTGAGAGAAGAGGAAGAGGAAGAGGAATCGACAGTCAGTCTTTGAGTAGCTGGCTTTCAACGTCTTTGCTTCTACATAAGGTCGCCAAACTGAAAACTATCGAAAGCACTCGCTGTTTTTTTTAAATATCACGCATTTATCAACTTCCAATTACCACTGATACGAACGAAAACAAAACAAAATAAGTTTTCGGAACCGAATGACGTGTGATCACAGTCAAATTAAAAAGGTATAAAAATGGTAAATTTTAGGAATTTTTCCTCAGCTGCTTTGTTAAATATTACCATGAAACTTTTAGTTCTTTGTGTAACCAGCAGAGGACGCCTCTGTGGAGTATTCGAAAAGATCCTTCTCCTATTGCAGCCTATGAACTTCGACAGGAATGAAATAAAAAATAAATACAATTTTACAAAGGCAGGTTTTGCCGTCATTTACTAAACATTGAGTAAAATAAGAAATTGCGGAAATTAAAAATAAATGGAGAACTCAGTCTTTTTTCCCTTTTCTTGCTTTGCCAAAATTGGTTTTATTGAATTATTCAACCAATTCATTTTTAATTCTCTCAAGAAAGGTAAACCAACCACCTTGATCAAAAAGTTCATGGAGTTTGGTAAGAAAGTGCAAAATATCTACCTATCCATGAAAACTGATATTGTCCCCCTCAAAGAGGTCATTTTTGTACTCGGTGAGATCAGAATCGTCTTTAGTTTTTCAATATATTTTCTTAGCTCCAAAACGTGCTTCTTGTTGTAGTTTTTTGACTCGAGTTAACAGAAAGAGGCCACGAGGGACTAAATCAGGTGAATTCTGAGATTGTGGTTCGTTCCATTTTTGGCCAATAAGTCGTTTATAATGATGGTTTATCGATTGATTAGTTTCGCGGAAATAACTATTGCAAGAGTAACGCCCTTGAGGAGTGGTTGTATAACGAGAGCTATCTCAAGGTAAAAACAGCTTCTAAATTGAAGGATAGCTCTTCGATGAAGGTTCATTTGAACTCGTTGTGAGGTTCTGGAAACCAACAACCGAAGGAAGTTCGGCGCATATAGTGCACCAGTTAATAGAGATAGTGACTAGAGCGCGTCACGGATGGAAAAAATCCATGACACTGGTGCACGGACAGCATTAAATCAGTTAGAGTACATGGCTAACAATTTCGCCGTAGATGCAGAGATAAAAAGGACAAGTTGACTTTCAATAACACCTTGATAACTTAAAAATGTCAAGGCGGGATCTAAAGGCGGCAATAAAAAAATCAAGGCTTCACATCTGGGCAGAAGTGGACATAAACTCCGGGGGCACCGCCTACATAATGGTCATGGTAAGGCTAAAGGGACACAAAACTCCACACATAACTTATCCCAACATGCTGCACTCAATAGAAGAGCATCTCTTTCCTCGAAAACTCAAGACGGAATGGAAGGTAATAAACTGTGACACCGAAGCTATATCAACTCTGTCGGCAGAAGAGATGCAGCGGGCATGTAAAAAAAACAAAATACACGACGAAAATGCTCCTGGTACTGAGAGGATTCCAAACAAAACTGTAAAAGCGACACTTAAGCCGAGTCCAGAGGTATTCCAAGCTACGAAGAAGGAATATTTCTCGATGCGTGGAAAGTTCAATGCCTAGTACTCTTGTCAAAAGGGGCGATAGTTCATCGTCCTATCGCCCCATATGCCTTCTGGTACAATTGGGAAAATCCTGGAGATTATATATGGTAGATTGCTCGGATCATCGATATCATCAATAACGCTTCCGGAAGTAGCGATCGACAATCGATGCCTTCAAAACAGTGTTCGATATGGTAGCCGAAGCAATAAAAGGTAAAATATGGAAAGGAGCAACAAAAAAATACCATGGTAACATTGAATATCAAAGAGCCTTTAGATTGGCCAGATAGTTGCCCATCAGAAGAGCCCTTAGCTGTCCTATCTCATAAAAATCGCCAAAAGTTACTTCACCCAGAGAGCGCTAAAGTTATATACGGAGGAGGCAGAAAAATTAATAATGTCTCGGTAGAAGTTCTTTAAGGGTCAGTACTTGATCCGCTCCTGTGGAATGATATGTGCGACGCAATTTTACAAATAAAGAGAGGAGAAATTATTTGCTTCACGGACGACATTGTGGTTGTAACAATCACCAAACATATAAACAAGGTAGAAGTGCCCATTAATGAAGCTATTCGACTAATTAAAGACTGACTTCAATCCGCTTGACTAGAACTAGCCGACCGTAAAGCGTAAGGAGTCCTAATAACTAATCAAAACCGTGTGGAATATGCTAACTTCCGGAATTGTCAAATATTGCTGAACGCAGGACTCACCCCGGAACACATCAACTCCAACGAAGAACTAATAGTAGTCGAGGATCCGCAAGAGAAAGCGAAGTCCATTAGCGCCTGTTTCGAGGCAGTACACAAAGTGAATGAATCTGTGGGGAGGAAGTATGGTGTGCAGGTGTACTGCACTGGTTCACTTCCTGTCCCATCATCACTGTCACGAAGATTCATAGATCTCATCGGAAACAGCAAAACTCCGTCACCGATCGCGCAAAGTCAAGAAACACCGGACAAGTCATCAGTAATGGTGAGAAATAAATACAAACACCGGACACCAACTTGTGCAAAACTGCACGACAAACCGTCCACAAGGAGGAAAAGTTAAACGCACTAGGGAAAGGAGATAAAACACTCGGAAGCTGCGGCACAAAAATAATGAAACAAACACTGGTGTAGTTATTATTTAGACATCCGGTTTTTATTTTCCGTATGTAAACGTTAATATTAAATTTATATGCACTCACGTTAATATTAAATTTATATGCACTCTCGACTCACGACAGGAGACAACGACTCGAACGATTATAATCGATTATCGTTTCCCTGTGCGCACCAGGGAAGCGATAGGACACACGACCTGGTCCGGTCGAAGGATGGAATTTGACTCAGCGATCGTCATCTCATACAGAGATGATTTCGCTAAGGAAAAAAAAGGAAGAGAGAGAAAAACTCTTCTCTTAAGGGTGTGAATATATCCTTGCCAAGGATATGTTTTATCTCCCACAAGTGTAACGTAGAGTCTCTCCTATGGGAACAAGAAAACCAGATCTCGTAATAAAGGTCATGGTGGTATGTGTGGGATCGTTCAGATAGATGCGATTCACACGTGCAGTGGAACGACGAAACAGGCAGGCGGCAAGGACAAAAGAAAAGGCGACCAAATGGTTCGCTCTTTAATGAGGGTCATGTTTATGCAACGTCGCTATGACGGACGTTGGAAAAAAGGTGTAAATGGGATACGATACTTTATACCATGGAAATTGTATATCGTATCTTGGGTTAATTGCCGATACGCATCCCTTGCTTGCATTTAGGTATGCCAAGCAATTAGTGGTGGCGACGAAAGAAATGCATCATTGTTTGTCTATTGAATCGCTAGTGTTGCAGCTGTAAAAACAAGCTGATAACATAGTATTTTAACTCAGACAAAGGGTATCGAATGTTTGCTATTTATGGTGCATATACACATTAAAGATAAATTTTAGGAATTTCAGATAATGCTTGAAGGCATTACATGTCCTTGGAAAAGGAAATGTTTTCTGGGGCAAATGCAAATGCATTGGCGGGAAACAATGGGAGTTATGGAATTCCTAAAAAGGTCAGGAATTCTTACAGAAAATTGTATGCAAAGGGATGCAATGAAAAGGTAAGTTTTCTTTATAGGGATTTTAGGGTTATAATAATTGGATCTGTTTGATGCGTGAAGCATTTAAGATGCTAATGCGAATTGCATTAGCGAAAGCTGGTGCAGACCCGGGTTGTGGTTATGGGGGTTTTTTCAGGAAGGCGAGCCGTGGGATCTGGCGGAACCGCCACAAATCCATTCATTCTAACCTCGATATCGAAAACAGAGCTATCCAAAACCATATTTCGCTGCACAATGAACGGCAAAGTTGGCATTCCGAAAACAAAAATTTCACCATCTTCAGTGAAAACAATAGAGTGGATGCGCCGCTTAGAAATTTGCACACAAATATATTTGTGAATAAGAATGAACTCATGGACATCCTTAGATCCATTAAAAACAAGAAATCCTCTGGAACAGATGGTATTCCGAATACAGTTCTTAAACATCTGCCTCCGGAAGCGGTGAAAATTTACACTACCTTGTTCAATAACGCTCTAAATAATGCATACTTTCCAAGACGTTGGAAAATAGCAGTAGTCCATCCCATCCCCAAAAAGGGCAAGGACAGGAGCAATCCCGCTAACCTTCGCTCGATTAGTCTGCTTCCAAATATTAGCAAAATATTCGAGAAAATCATTAATAGGGCATTGATAAACTGGTGTGATGAAAACGACATCATTCCGAACAACCATTTTGGCTTTAGAGCGGGGCACGACACAGTTCATGCAGCTACAAAACTTGTTTCCCATATACAGTGGAACAAGGCAAAACGACACTGCACAGGCGTATGTTTGGTTGACTTTGAAAAGGCCTTCGATACGGTATGGTTAGAAGGACTTGTATATAAGTTATCAAATCTAGGTTTGCCTGAATATCTGTTATACATCATTTACGACATGATAATAGATAAGCAATTTGTGGTAAAATGTGGGGACAAAATCTCCAATGAAACTTTCCATATTAAAAATGGCTTACAGCAGGGAGCCGTGAATTCTCCCATTCTCTTCAATACTTATACTAGTGATCTAGTTGGGTCTCTTAATCATGCTATTGCATATGCCGACGATATTGTGGTGTACAAATCAGAAAAAAAAATCGATGCCATTAACAGACTTCTTCAAGATGACTTCAATACAATCAAACGCTTTTGTGACGATTGGAAATTGAAAATTAACTTCCAAAAAAACAGAAACTATCCTTTTCAGACCACTTCTTTCTACAGCTTCAAGAGGTACAAGGGATAATTGGAAAAACTTTCGCTGCAAATCAAAACTGTTGTCAGGTATCTTGGTATTTGGATGGATCTGTGGGTATCTTGACTAGGGTGTCAGCACGGACGCGGATTCAGTAAAATACCCCACAATATTACTGAGCCTACCAAGTCGATCCTCGAAGAAAAACAAAGAAAAACAAACACGCAGATATTTTGTTACATTAATTGGTTACGCTTTATTGAGTATAGTTCCTTTGGTTTTGAATGATTAAAGTATTTTTAAAATTCTTTTAATTGGTATAAATGTTCACTATGTCCGGGTTCCAAGTTTTACAAATGAACAAAGGAAAAAAAGATTTCCTTTTACACAATAGATGTACCGGATTTCAAACTGAAACTTGTGTTCTTTAAAACTTTTTAATTGATATAAATGTTCACTATATCAGGGTTCCAAGCTTCACAAATGAATGAAGGAAAAAGGTTTCCTTTTACACAATGGATGTACCGGATTTAAAACTGGATCTTGTTTTCATCAATTGTATCCGCATGAATGTTACTTATTATTAGTTTTCTTCTTCACCAACCTGCTCGCCACAAAACTATTATTAATTAGACGACAAGAGACGTAACTGGAATTAATACTTGAAACGCGTTATCACTTGACCGCTAATGATGGAAAAGACTCGACTCTATGAATCGCGTGCGCACCCTTACTGTGTTGAAATCAGACTCCTCGATGCAATCCACATCCCATCAGATGCAACTGTGGTGGATCACACCGATGTAGGAGAAGCGAATTGGATCTACTTGGCGATGGCCAATGGCCGATCGAAACGGCGTTAAATGGGAGGATTTCCCCCATATGACCGTACAGGTCAAGTACGATGCACTTCGGTCTGAAATACCGAACACGAACGAATCTACACTTGTTCATCGTGATGATCGCCTAAGAACGAAATATGTTTCTGTGTCCTATGTAAACAGAAACGCTATTTCGAGGGTCATACATTAGATGCACTTTGTTTGTGGTTTAGCCGTATTGTTCTGGTGAAAGATGGAGGATAGGTATTTTGTTGACATTAAGTCAACAGAAACTTCGCCGACGATGGGAAGGGATCAGGCTGCATGGATGTATGTTTAGTTTAGGCAAGCATCGTAGGGCATGACGATTAATATGATTGTTTAAATTAATGTGCTTGTACATGGGTACGATGGTGAGGAATTTGACTTGCAGATGTGCAAGCATACGTCTCACCCAGGGTGCCCATGGACCAGCGGTTGGTAGGTAGAATCAACACAGTGATGTTACTGTGTGTTTGTTTTGGTTTTCAGGCATGAGCATCATGGGACATGATCGTGGGTATGATTGCTTAAGTAACAATCATGTTCAAGCCCAATCCCATAATCGGTTGATGACCGATAAAGGGGAATTGGTTGCAACTGTTGCGAACCTATGGATATGGGGGGAATGTTTGATTACGTAATGTAGGAAAAATATCGGCTGCAGCTGTGCCAACAAGTACGCTGGTCGGTGTGTCTTCTTGGACCAACGGATTGTTGGAACAAGAACACGCTGAAAGATTGGCGTATGTTCATCGATTATGATTGTTGACGAGCTGAGCCGATAGGGGATATGGAATGCTTCGTATATTATGAACTGAATAGTTTAATGATGTATATGCATGCCAGGGCTTTGCTTTAAGGTGGAAGATGATGCGGGGTAGCTTACGCTGCTCATTTGCAGGTAAGTAAAATGACTTTGAAAGGTGTTGAGGCACCATCGGTATAGCTGAAGGAAGGGATGGTTTACCTGCTGGGGAGGACGTCTCACTGCTTTCTTTGGACGTGTCTGGGCAGGAGGGCCGTTTCCCGCTTGATCCTGGTGGCGCAGGGAATTTGTCCTCGTAGCTCCCTTATGTGGGCGTGGGGGCTTTTTTGACGAGACACTCTGCTGTTGCGGGTTCCTTGTTTTGTTCCCTCTGGTCCTCTTGTCCCTTATATGTTTTGGTTTATTTGTACTGCGTCGAGTAGAGGTTTACCGCTACACGAATCCAATGAAAAGACTGTCTCTCTTTGCTTTGTATTACTTTTAGCTTTATTTGTTATTTCTTTTAAATTGAACGGTTGGATGTAAAGTGTTAAGTCTGGAAGCGGGCCGGTCATTCGACCAGCGCTCTGCCCTTTGGAACTCGACTGATCTCGAAATTGAAATTAGTCGCCCTTTTATTCTATTTTGAGTTGAGAATTGTCAAGTATTTAAGTGTAAAAATTCCAAGAAGCACACACAAGATTTCGTGTGCTTCAGTTGGAATAAGGTTCTTGGAAATGATTAAAGGTTTAGTTGGATGGGTTCTTGGAAGGGAAATCATGAAATGCGTTTTGAATTAAGCATTTCATGATGTCAGGGTTTTGGGAATTGAGTCATTGCACGACAAATGGATTTTGGTTTAAGTTTATCATGCATATGATTCACTTTGTATTGGGGTATGAATTAATGTGAAATTGAATCAATGTGCGACAAATTAACTTTTGGTTTAATTTATCGCTCATATGATTCAATATGAAATTTGGATTTGGGTGGGATTATTTAGGTATATTTGGGGTTTTGGGTTGGAGTGGCGATTTAGGATCGCTACAAAGGTAAGGTTAAGACAGGTTAATTTAAAGGGAATGGGTGGTTCTTTCGGAATACCTTAAAAAACCCCCACAGATCAATACCTATACTTTGATAAGCACATAGCAACTCCCCTCTCCGCAGCTAAAAGTGCATATGCAATGACAAGAAGTCTGTTCCGAAATAGTCTCCTAGATCACAAAGTTAAAAGAATTTCGTACTCAGCATTTATCCGTCCAATATTCGTGTAAGGTTGCCCGGTATGGTTTAAAGTTTCCTCATCCTACATGGAAAAGTTTCGCATGTCCGAGAGGCAGTGCTTGCGTTCCTACCTCGGGTTACATAGAACACCTGAATCTCAATACAGGAAATTCTATCCTAATAAGACACTGTATGACAAATCAGGATTGAATAGGATAGACAATTTCATTATTAAAATTATTCGTGGTCACACTGCAAGGGCAATGTGCAGCGAAAATAATCTTAACTCGGGAGCATACTACCCCAATGACATGTACCTGGGGAATACACTCCAAAGTGGGTTTATCCCACCTGAAGCGTTCCCTCTCTTGGATAGAAAAGGTCTTATCTATAACAAGCACGGAGTCCCTATTATTTACCACGCTTTACGTGGTGCCAGGGACAAACGGATTCTTTATAACAGTGATATATCAAATGCTGCAGTTCACTTGCGCTTTAGCATGACAAGAGGCGATCGAGATAAATCTATAAATGACCGATCCCAACCCAACTGGTGGTGGATTGACAATAAAGAAAGGACTTAAATCCCAAAATATAGTAAGATCTTCAGACGCTACGCCTTCCTTTCCCATTCCTCATTTCCCTTTTCATATATATATATATTTTTCCTTTTCGTTTCCATTTTGCATTTAGATTCCTTTTCGTTTTAAAATCTCCGTATGTTAACATTTTTGTTAATATATTTGTTAATATTTTCTTTGTTAACTTTTTATTTTATGTTATGTTATTTAAAAAAAAGAGAGAGAGGGGAACTTCTTCCTAAAATATTCAGCTAACAGGAAATATATAAAAATATAACAATATAAAAATATTATTGTACGCCGAAAGGCAAACTTGTATGGTGTAATTTAGAGTACTCGTGTAGAGCCAGTAAATTCTTTTAGGAATAAGAAAAGTTTGTAAAATAGGATTTAGCATTTAGTCCTAAGTCAAGATTTGTTAAATTATTGTACAATAAATGCGTTATTCAACAACAACAAGGGTAAAATAATAGCGTTTATGATGGAACAAAGGAGGAGATTAGCGGCAAGCGATCTAAGAACCAACACAAAAAATACGAAGGAAGTAGATCAAGTAAAAGAAATAAAGAGGCCAACAGTCTTTAAAAGCGACGAAGTGGTTATAATTTCCGTTTTACCAAAATTCGAATTTTGTAGTTAATCTGCGATCTTAGGCAGTAAACGTAGAAATCGGAGCGGAGTGACTGGTTTGATGAGGTGCGCAAACCAGCGACTGAATGTAAGAATGTTACATACCGGGCAATGCAGCAGTCTCATGGGACGCGGGTACGCGACGAGAAATACAGAGTATTCAGAAGATCTAAAAAAAAGACCCCACAGTCAAAAGAAGTGCCTGGGAAAAAAATCTAGTCCATGAAATAGAGGAAAGTACAACGCGAGGTACGCACCATACGCGGAATTTCAACCAAATAATCCGCAGTATGACGCAGTACACAACACGCAGCATTTACTGCAAGGATAAAGAGCGTAATCTGATCACCGATCCTGAAGGCATTCTGAAGCGATGAGAAGTGCACTTCAACGATTTGCTAAATGGTTAGCTTGCAGAAGAATTGGAGGCTCCACCAATGCAAGATCAAGACCAAACGCTGCCGCCCCCAAGCATTGAGGAAGCATTAAAAGCCATAAGACAGCTCAAATCAAATAAAGCCCCTGAGACTGACGGCATACCAGCTGAGCTGATCAAACAAGGAGGGGCAACTTTATATCACGCACTTCATGAGATCCTGGTGCACGTATGGGAGGAGATGCCGGAAGATTGGCGTCGTGGAATAATTTGCCCCATACATAAAAAGGGAGATATCACAGTGGGGTATAATATTGCTGAGTACCGCCTATAAGATATTCTCCTCTATCCTACAAGATCGCTGAAGTCATTATTGGTCAATATGAGTGTGGCTTTATCCCAGGCATATCAGCGATTGATCGTCGGGGAGTCTCTGGCGCAAGACTAATGACCTTGCCCAGAAAAAATAAATCATTATGGAAAATTTAACAAGCCTTAGGACTTGCTTAATAAGGCCAAGACCGGTCCCCGGTTGTAGTGGCCGATGATGATGATGATGATCAGCGATTGATCAGATATTCACCCATAGGCAGCCGATGGAAAAATATGTGGATTTTAAGATTCCATTATATCATCTATTTATATGTATAGACTTTAAGGCCGCCTACGACCGGATAGCCAGGGTATAATTATATAATACCATGAGATAGTTCCGCATTCCAAACAAATTGATACGACATTGTAGGTTGACCATGACCAACGTAACTAATCAAGTAAAAATAGCAGGATTGCTGTCCAAACCAATAAACATCTTTAATGGACTTCGACGAGGGGACGGTCTGGCCTAGCTCCTCCTTAACCTGCCGTTGGAGAAAGCAATCCGTGACTCTGGCGTTACAACTGGAGGAACTATTGTCACCAAGTCCAGCCAGGTGCTTGCCTATGCATATGACATTTGATTCGGCTGTACACGACTCCTACACCCAGATCGAGGAGACGGCACACAATATGGAACTGCACATTAACGAGCAAAAAAAACAAATACATGAAGGCAACATCTGCGAAGAGAAGACCCACGGTTGGTAAAACCATCAGGGTAACGGAGCACGAGTTTGAAGTAGTGCAATCTCTTAATTACCTGGGGTCTATAGTTTAGATTAGGTTCGGCACTACAACCGGGAACCGGTATTGGCCTTATTTAGCAAGTCCTGAGGCTTGTTAAATTTTCCATAACGATTTGCTTTTTCCGGGAATTGTCATAAGTCTTGCGCCAGAGGCTCCCCGACGGGAATCGAACCCCGGCCTCCCGCGTGACTGGCGGGTATACTAACCACTATACTATCGAGGACCCTGGGGTCTATAGTAGCAGCCGATAACTGTATTTAAGAAGTGTGGGGGGTTTCTCTATTCTACATGAGGAACAACCCACAATTCCAACCAACATTTCGTACCTAATTTCGACCGCCTTTCAGCGCGTCAAATCAACCCCATTTCCCCCTACTTACCTGTTCACCTGCAAAGCATGTTTCCACCAAGGACACATAGCTAAACTCATTGTACCACGCAGACAATGCATACATGAGTTTAGCTTACCTTTTTTGCCATATGGCAACTCGTGTCCATGTCGATTAGCGACAACCAAATCCAGCCGGACGAAGTTGTCGCATCATTGCAGACCCGCTTG
The DNA here is from genome assembly GCA_963931805.1 of Microdon myrmicae. Classification (NCBI taxonomy): domain Eukaryota; kingdom Metazoa; phylum Arthropoda; class Insecta; order Diptera; family Syrphidae; genus Microdon; species Microdon myrmicae. The sequence continues at coordinate 112,678,039 of OZ007496.1, forward strand.
GGAAATTTATCACCACATTCGATTGAATCACATGATAATATTTCCCTAGCGTTACTTCGGCTTTTCTCCAGACACTTCATTCGCTGGGGATCAATGTTCTCTTTTTGCAGGTGAATATCATCAGCTCAATTCCCCTCTCTTTCTCAGTTCTGCCTTCGTATGGATCAATGTATACTGAACTCACCATACCACCGAATCAGGTCAACGGGTTCCGCTCAGAACTACATTGATTCATGCACATACAACCAAATCCACCCCTAGGATAATCGTACATCGTGTTTCTGTTCTCTTATTGTCCCGCTCTCTTCGATCATCAGATTACCGATGTAACCTACCACACATCGAAAGACGTGGAAATGAGAGAGCAGAAGTATGTTCTCTTTTGGTTGTATCCAATTTCTTCCCTTTTCAAGTCAGTCGATTAACGTGTTTAACCAAGGGAGGTGGTGTCGCTAATTGCCGCCGCGTGTGCATGCTCATGCACACGCTCGTCCGCGGACATCCTACTTTTATGTGAAATAAGTCGTTTCAACCAGTACGTTGTGTGGTTGAAAGTGACGATTAATAATTATTAGAAATATTATCTGAGTTATGTGTTGTGTGACCGCATCGGAATGTTCTCACTAGTGAATATTTTCAATAAATTAAAACGCTTGCTGGCAGTGCTATCTGTTATCTTTTTTTTATTGATTACTTTGGTTTCTTAACTCACTTATTCGAATTAGACTTCAATCGTTTATTTATCTATCCACTCGAAGAAGATGTCGTCCAATATGCGCATCGGATTCGGTACAACCAGGAAGTGGACGTGCGTCCCATAAATGTTTACAATTACACATTCCTCAATAAAGGTGAACATAAATCGATGCCGCATTTTGAGAGACGAATGGCTATACGACAAACCTGGGGTTACGTGCAATTCTTTTCTGACGTGATTATTCGAACAAATTCTTCCCACGGATCGATGGGAGATATAAGGAATACCTGCCATACGATGGCACATCACCGTATACCCCCACAGAAGAAATACGCGGACGGCTGATCAAATCCAACAAAGCCTACTATGGTCTATCAAGTCTCGTTAAATCCCGAATTTTATCCGGAACATCCAACCTGCTACTGTATAAGACCATGGTCTTATGTATGGATCCGAGACCTAAGTTCTCAGTAAAAAACACTCTGAACTCTCAACCGCGTTCCAGAGGAAGTCTTAAGGAGATTTGTTGGAATCGTGTGTGAGGGAGGATGATTCCGGAGACGCTACAACCATGAGTTGTATGTGATTTATCTTGAAGCTAACGTTCTAAGAAAGATTAAGTTCGGTAGACTCCGGTGAGCGGGACACCCACCTTGATGGAGCGAAGAGGAGAGTCTTCTGTGGCGGGATGTATGGAAGAAGACAGCGTGGCAGACCTTGTTTGCGATGGAGGGATGGCGTGGACCAGGATGTCCGGAGACTGGGAGTTCATCAAAATCGGGACTGGTGGAGAGACTTGCTAAATGAGATCGGTACCGGATCCCGGTTGTAGTGCGATTGATGATGTTGATGAATGGGGTATTTATTTTAACAAACTATTCGCATTTGTTATTTCTTCGTAAGAAAAACGTCAAGAATACGAGGGCAGGTCAATAAGTCTTTAGAAAACGAAGACAATTTTCTCGTTTAGCTGACCTAATAATCACGAACAATACTGCACATTATGCAGCGAACTCGACGCTACCTGATACCGCATCAGCTTGACGTTAACTTGAGCATAGGCATATATTATAGTTGCTGGAGATTTCAACGCTTGGGCAGTAGAATGGGGAAGCACAAGGACCAATAGTAGAGGCCAGGCACTACTTGAAGCCTTCGCAGTCCTAGATGTGGTGTTGCTTAATGATGGTATCGATGACACCTTCATAAACGAGAGAGGCCGGTCCAAAATCTACATCACATTTGCCAGCTCCATGTTGGCAAGAAGTATGGAGTGGCGAGTTGTGGACACCTACACCCACAGTGACCACCAAGCCGTGATGTACGAAATATTACCGCACAGGGGATTCATCACTGGCAAATTGGAGTAGAGAGCCCAAAAAAATGGGTGGAAAGAGAAGGGCCTCGATGCGGAACTGTTCGATTATATACTGGAAGACCAAATCACAGCAGAGGCCGATGCGAACAGGCAGACTGGAAAAGTCATGAAGTGGCTAACTACCGCATGTGATGCTTCTATGCCACGACAAAGACAACCAGCAGGGGCTATGAAACCAGTCTATTGGTGGAACTCAGAAATCGCCGATGTGCGATCGGAGTGCAACAGGTTAAGAGGCTTGCAACAAAGGGCAAGAAACCGTAACACCTACCCACAGTTGCATGCGGTATTCGTCAACAAACGGAAAGAGTTGAGGAATGTGATCCGCAAAAGTAAATATGACGCGTTCTGCTCCATAAGGGATGAATTAAATAACAATCCATGGGGAAGCGCCTACAGGATAGTCATGAAAAGACTACAGAACAACAGTAGTCAAATGCAAAAAAGCAAAACTGACATGGCAAGAATGTTCTCTTCCCACAGTGTGATGAGGTGTTGAGAGTGCAAGAGGAGTGGAGTATTACTGAAGGAGGGATACCTCCCGTGACCCCCGAAGAGGTGCTCTTGGCTGCAAGGGTTGTCAAAAAAAAAAAAAAAGACCCCGGGACTGTATGATATCCCTAACGCTGTAGTGAAGAGTGCTTTAGCAAAAAACCCGGAAGGGGTTAGAATCATTCGGTACGCCAATGATTTGGCAATAGTGGCCGTAGCTAAACATCTAGATAACCTGGAGAATATTTGCTCCCAAGCAATCCAGAGCATTAAATGCTGGCTAGATATAGCCGGACTGAAACTAGCTGGACATAAGACGGAGGCAGTTTAAATAAGCAGCCGCAAGAAAGTTGAACACCTTGATTTGGAAATAGAGGGACATATAATCAGATCCAGTCCTTATATTAAATATCTTGGTGTGATACTCGACAACAGGTTGAGCTTCAAGGATCACCTGAGGAAAACGAGTGAAAAAAACGGCAAGAGTATGCAAAGTTTTAGCGAGACCGCTACCCAATGTTGGAGGACCCCGGCCTCACATAAGGAAACTCATAACCATTGTCAACACCTCCATTATAATGTATGCAGCTCACATATGGGCAGGAGCCGCACAGTATAAGTCGTACATGAGGGGAGTGAACCCCGCACATAGACTGGCGTCACTAAGGGTATGTTGTGCATTCCGAACGGTATCCGAAGAAGCTATAAATATTCTGGCCGGAAGGACGTCACCTGACATTGCAGCTAAAGAAAACGCTGCATTGCATAAGATCTCTCAAGAGAATCGTCGGAGAATGCGGTCACAATTAGAGCTCTCAAGACTAAGAGAATGATCCGCGGGGATCAACGGGAATATGAGTCTGGCGGGAGGTAGTTTTAGTCGGTAAAAACCCGGCATGCCTCTGGATCGGTCAAGAGGTATCTTTTGAAGATTTCCACCTTCCTACCGAAACCAAAAAAAAAAAAAAAACCATGAGCCAGATACACTTCTGAATGCGTACTATTGCCGGGCACTCAAGGAGCTAAACGCAAACAAATCCGCTGGTCCTGATGGCATTCCCCGAATTGTTTTGAAGAGATGTTCCTCTTTACTCGCCAAACCACTGCGGAAACTCTTCCATTTGTCTTATTCTACTGGTTGTTTCCAAAATAGATGGAAGACAGCGAAAATTCAGCCAATTCCCAAAAAGGGGACAAATCGTCCGTCCCTCTCTTCTCATCGACCCTGCCACTATTTAAAAGGCGTGGATTCGTCCTAAAATGAAGTTCGACTTCCATATTTGGTCAGGCGCATCTAAAACGACGTTACACGTACTCGATAGGATGCAAAAACGAGCAGCCAAACTTATCGGGGACCCATGCATAAGTCGTTTAATTCCACCGTTAGAATATAGGTGCAACGTATCATGCCCATCTCTTTTCTATAGGTATTACCACGGTCGTTGCCTAATTGAACTTGCTAAATGTGTTCCGCCTCCCACGACACCCGACAATTCGAGAATGTGCATCTGCTGTGGTCCTTCTCTCAGGGAGCGTGTCTGGTCCTGAAAAGGACGAGGGATCTCTTTAAGATAGCTCCTGAGGGGACCCGTTGCGGTGCCGCCGTGCTTCCTCAAACCTTGAGGGAAGAGCAGCTACCGATTGAATATGGTCCTGGGAATCGGCCAGTATCAATTTAAAATACTTTTTATATACTTTAAAATTTATTTCATTAGTAAATTCATTTTCTGGCGTCCTTACACCTCGAACGCCAATTGAGACTGATCCTCGAATACGAATAAAACCTTATCGGGATTTTGTATCGCGGATGCATCAAAATGTAAGCAGAATTTCGAAATGTACTTCGACTGGAGTCGAGTACTGGAGAAAAGGAATGTAATATCTATTTATAGAATGTACACATCTGGCAAGAATGGAGATAAAGATAAGGATTTGTAGGAACATGAGTTTGTTTTCATACGAAGATATGAATTGTGATGTTTTGTTTTTAGGAAGTTCTGGAAATATGATTATGGATGATAAACGAATATTTGATTCGTTTATCCGGATTTTGTATTTTTTAATTTGGGTGATTGGTTTGTTTGAATCATCCTCTAGGTGTTGGAATTTGGATGTATGTGTGGGGAAAGGATTTGGTAGGGCTTCTTGGAGCACTACACATCAGTTCACGCTGAAAGTAAACTTTAGGCGCACAAATTAACATAGAGGTCATTCTTTAGCCGAACAAAACGAATGTGGAATGCTCTACCTAATCATATTGTAGCGAGCTTAGGGTTCGCTGGATTCATTATTTTAAAATAAATAAGAGCCGTTAAATCGATTCTGAATTAATGTGACAGTTTATTAGTCCGTAATAACAATCGGTACTTTTTACCGTACACTAAACGTTTTCTTTATATCGCTTCCGTAATTATCGCGTATTTTACTGCTTACTTCTCGCTCGAGACTTATCGCTTGTTTCACGTTCTACTTCTTACTCATTACTTATTACTTCCGCACTTATCGTCATGCTTCACTGTCTTACTTATAACTCCTCTCCATGGTCTGTGTGGGACGTATTTATACCGTTCCCTCATTCTGATTCGGCGTTTCGTTTTCGTCCGTTCCATAATCTCGACTTTTCTATTCCAGTTTTCCAGTACTTCCTAAAATAATCTAGTACTTTGTTTCGGACTTTCTCGAAGATTCCAGTACTGATTGTCATATGCGTCACAATATGTTTCCTCGTCGTTGTAATCTCCAGGCATTTAAGACCAGTGTACAACGATCCCTCCTTTCTTTATCCACTTCTTATCCTCCTGCTCGTACTGCGACATTTAAGTGTACTTCCAAACCCCCTTTGTGTGGGGGTCAGTGTAAAAAAAAAAAAAAAACTCCCATGGAGTCACAGCAAAAATTGTGGCCGGCCATATAAAATCAACGTGCAGCCAAAGTGTTTAAGAGGAACTCTGCCGACCGCACGACCACATCCCATTCATTCTGGCTTTCTTGGAACATTTGCTGAATATTCTTCGTGGAATAACATACCGAAAACCTATGGAATCTGAAGTTGATACTGTTCAAAACACCTGATTACTTCCTTTTTTGTTCTAATCAAGAGGATATAAAAGCCGACTCGAGAATGCGTCTTTTATAAGGTTCGCAAGTTTCAATGCTGTGTTTCATCTAGTTTTCTATTTTTTCTCATACTATACATCAGCCAAACGTAGCACATTCGTGAATTTATTTCAGGTTCCGCGAATTGGTGTCATTTCACGATATTATTAACTGAATTAGGCAGAAACGTAATGGTAGTGTTTTTACCACATTCTTTTTTTTTAAAGAGAATTTATGTCCACATGTGAATCCATAAACAAAAAATGTTGTGTAGATTGCCGTTTCGTATTATCACTAATAACTATTAAGATGTTATCAACTAGTTGATGTTAACAAATATCTAGATTTAATTCTTCATATATTAGTTGTCAGATCCATTGTTGTCGCTAAATGTCGCACATAAAAATAAACTTCTAGACAGATATCGCTTTATGTATTGAGCAAGTTCATTTTTTAGAACTGAAAAGGAAATGAATTGTGTGGCATATTTTTTTAAATATGTAATTTTCTGTCGCGTTTTTGCGGTCGCGGCTCTTGACAAGCAAGGTCACCAGAAAAAAAACCACACATTTCACATGAAGTATTTTCGGAAAATTTGCTCAGCCCGTCCTGGTAATGTGTAAACTACTTGAGTAGTGGGCTTCATCTCCCAGGCGAGCACAAAAGCCAATGAACAGATGGTACTTATTTGTATAGCTGCTTACAAAGCTAGCTACTGGCGCTACTAGGAGATATTCACACCATTTGCGTTTTGTATTCAGTTCATAGACTTCTGACAAGTTCGCAGAAATTCCACGGAATTCTCTGCAGCAAACGACCTTTTCGACAGAGTAAATATTACATTTGGGTCACTGAAGATTCTCAAAGAATTCAGTTCGAAGTTCTTCTATGAAATTAAAGATGACCTTGTAACAAAAACTCTGCTTATCATGTACATACGCCGACCATTTTCTGTGCTAGTTCTAAAAGCAGCATCCCATAAATTTCTTTTATGGATAACCTTTTTTATATTATAAGGAAACTCTTCTTGATTGGTAAACATTTGATTTTCTAACTTCCAGTCGGTTTGGCGGTGTTTTGTATTCTGATTGCACGATGGGACCACAATACGCTGGTTCCGGGCAACGGAATCAAAGGTTCCATCAAACATTTACGGAGCGGGTGAACTGCTCTACATACTTTGTAAATTCCAGTCGGTAAGTAGCTGTACGATTGCAAGACTTTTTTGAATCTATTAAAAATTTACATCGGCAAATACTGATTCAGGGGTTCTTGTATAATACATGAGCTGGTTTTCAACGCATACTTCGTACGTTGATGCTGTGATTTCGTGACCAGCATTCAATCAATATACAGCCATATGGGGCGATTAAGTATTTATGGGTTGCCGTGTTGAACTGCGGTCTTACACAATATGTCAATGCCCTACTGATCTGTGCCACATTTGTTTTAAATCAACTTGTATTGTAAACGGGTGTGCATTTTTAATTGATATTTTCAATGGCGAAGACTATGTCTTTTAGGATGTGCACATACTAAAAGTATTACAGTTAAGGGAAAAGATCGCCTCTTGAGAATGCCCTTGGGACCGTTTTGGTTGATTTTATTGTTACCTTTAAACCGATTAACTGGGGTTTAAATTCACGTGTCCTTAAAACAAAAAACAAACGAATTGGTTTTACGAAATAGAACGCTGACCCTGATATTGAGAGTGGGCGGGGATGTAATCCCAATTTATTGGGTTTTTTACCAGGTTATGGTTAGTTATCGGAAATTTAGTTAACACCTCATAGTAAGCCGACGTGTGCAAGGATGAGGTGCTCTTCATTGTGTATTTATTAGGATAGGATGCGAGGAGAAGATTAAAGCGTTGGTAGGATGAACGCTATAATCGCAAACTCACTAAGAATTATGATCGTTGCAAAAGCCTGCAAAAAATTTGCGACCAGAAACTGGGGAAAAAACTGATTACAGGATTGAAGTAGACCAGATGACAGCTTTAGAAAGTAGAGAAAATATTGATGTTGATGAAATCATGATGTTTTTAGGTGCTTAGGACTGCCAGGCGATTGAATGAATCATTTCAAGTGTAATTAATGGAATACAGTTAATGTGAAAATACAAATAGCAACAATTAATGGACTTCAGACAACTTGTAATTTTATCTCGTCGTAGCAGTGCTCCAGCCAACCAACCAACCATATGGATTTCGGTATCGCATAAACGGTTCGTGCGAAGTACAGAACTAACACAAGCATAATGCGGTAATATAAACGGTAATTTTACTTTTTTGCTTAGCAACAAGTTTCGAGCTAGATAATCTTGTGCGTAGCTGTTGTTTGGTTTATAAAGTGTAGGGGAACCCGCTTGGCTAGCGGTCGCGCTCCACTTTGTAGTCAGTACAGCCATTAGCGAGCAAGAGGTACATACGTCTGTTGCGCAATGGATTATTATAGAATGTTTAATGGAACATTTTCTTAAATACGCGTTCTCCTCTGGACTATTCCAACTATCTCGGTTACTTTTACCAATTCACCGAGCTTTATAGCTCCCTTTACCACAATTACCTTGCCAAAGCCCAACTGAATCTGATCAATGACCCCAAATCCTTCTACCACTTTATCAACTATAAACGGAAATCAGATGCCTATCCCAACTCTCTTTTCTACGACTCAACTACTTCACCTGACTCCCAAATCATAGCCAATCTTTTCGCGTCCTTCTTCAAACTATCCTTCACGGACGACTCGTTCAAGCCTAACCCCTCCTACTTTACTGGCATGTTTCAATTCTCCCTTGGCCCACTCATCCCTCTGCACATACAACAACACCAAGTTAAAGAAAAACTTGAACAACTTAAAGACGATTTCAGTCCCGGCCCAGACGGACTCCCTGCTATCTTCTTAAAAAAATGCTCCTCTTCGCTCTCTCTCCCGCTCGCGTCAATCTTCAATCTATCCCTTGCACAAGGTCTATTTCCCAACTTTTGGAAATCCTCCTACATAACCCCCATACATAAAAGGGGACCTAAAATCGATATATCCAATTATCGTCCCATTGCTAAGCTTTCGCACATTCCTAAACTGTTCGAAGGCCTTCTATACGAAGCGTTATGTTTTCGCTGCACCCCCATCATCTCTCCTAACCAGCACGGCTTCCTCTCCGGCAGGTCCACTACTACCAACCTTGTCGAATTCACATCTCACACACTCCTTGCCCTAGAGAACGGCGATGAGGTTGATGTAGCCACTACCGACTTTAGCAAGGCCTTCGACAAGATTTCCCATAACCTCATTCTCTTTAAATTATCTTCCCTTGGTTTTGAACCGCTGTTGATTAAGTGGATCTCATCTTACCTTAACTCTCGAACCTGTCGGGTGCGATTTAGATCCACCCTCTCCGATCCTTTCTCTCCATCCTCGGGTGTCCCCCAGGGCAGCCATCTCGGCCCCCTACTATTTATCCTTACCATAAACGACATAGGTTCGAGCATCAATCACTCCCTCATCTCGCTTTACGCGGATGATACCAAAATCTTCAAGACAATCCGCTCTCCCCTTGACTCCCCACTTCTCCAAACGGATCTTGACAGCTTTTCGACATGGTGCCAAAATAACTGCCTAGATTTGAATATCTCCAAATGTCACACATTCACCTTCTCTCGGAAACGCTCCCCCTCCGAGCCACGTTCCTATCTCTTGCTAGGCCAACCGATAACATCGGTTGAATCAATTTGCGACCTGGGCGTCCTATGTGACAAGGAACTTAGATTTACCCCACATATCGATAACACAATCCTAAAGGCCAACGCCGCCCTTGGCTTTGTAAAACGCTGGTCGAAGGAATTCCTAAGCCCCTACGTCACCCGATCCCTCTACACAACTTTTGTCCGGCCACTACTCGAATATGCCAGTCAGGTCTGGTCCCCGTATCAACAGTCTCACATTCGTAGGATCGAGGACGTTCAACGTCGTTTTTTGCGCTTCGCCCTCCGTGGACTGAACTGGGAAAACCCACTCATTCTCTCACCATACACAGACCGGCTCCTTCTAATCAATCTTAACACGCTTGAAGAGCGCAGAATCCATGCTGACATCATCTTTATCCATCGCCTTCTGTCAGGTTCAATCAATTGCCCAAGCTTGCTCTCCTCCTTATCATTTTATACAAACCCCCGTAATGTGCGGAACCCTCGTCTGTTTTACGTGCCCACTCACCACACGTCTTACGGCGTTAACGAGCCCATCTCGCGTATGCTACGACATGCCAACTCTTTCCCCACCTCCTTTGATTTCAACCTCTCCACTCCTGCCCTCAAACGACGTCTCAGAATAAACCCGTCCTAACCCCACCCACCTCAATTTCAAATCTCTCCCCCAGCTCTCCAGCACGCCCCTTACCACTGTGTAGACGTACCCCTCACTGTCACACTTCAAGCCCTCTTCTCCTTCCATGTTTTTTTTTCTTCTTTTGTTTTTTTTAATTATATATATATATATATATATATATTTTTTTTTTTTTATTTATTTACTTTTTTTTAACTACTCGTACTACTTTAGTTTTTAAGTTAGTCTGTAAGTTGTTATATTATATTAGCTTAAGCTGCTTGGATTAAGCCCAAATAAAAATAAAATAAAAAATTAACAAATGAAGGCGTTAAACCCTCGGAATTTTTTTTTTTCGATTGAAGGCACAGTTTGGCGATGGTGCACTGTCTCAGAATCGTGTATATAGGTGGGCCAGAGAATTTAAAAGTGGGCGAGGACGTATCAAAACAAAAGTCATGATCAACGCCCGAGGACAAGTCGTGCAGATGACAACATCGAGAGCTTATTGAAAGTAATGGATTGAACACGTCCATAGCTAAAGAAGAGGGTTGGATGAGAACTCCAACAGTTAGGCGGCGATCGCTTCGATAATTATATATATTCGTATATAATATATAATCAGTGCTGTGAAAAGTGCGAGAATATACAAGCGAGTGATGTGCACTGTGGGAAAACCCTCTACCCTTTCCACCCCATGTGTCTGTTTTCGTTTTTTTCGCACCTCTTTTTGCTTCCCTCAGACATCGATGTTTTCGATTGATTAATAGTCTTTGGAGAGTTTTTTGTGTCTAAGTGGCGTAATGTTTTTCATGGAAGGGATGTGACCTGGATTTCGGCACGGATCTAGTGGGGCACCCACTACAAGGGCATAACATCTGTAGTGGTTGCTTTCGCTTATCTATTGCTGGTCCCGACTTGCATCCTTTCCCGATGCGGTATTGGTTTTCTGTGTAGGGCCATTTCAATGGAGCGGGAATTTCGCGTTGATTTGTTTAACATTCGCGGCTTGAGATGCAATTTCTCTTCTGTGTCTGCCCATGTTTCTAGCCAGGATCCAACTATCCTTGCACTTAGGGAAACTCAGGTAATTACTAATACAGATATTTCCGATTTTAATCTACCTGGATATAACTTAGTGCCACTGTTCTTTCCACATCGTGCTATAGCCACATACATACGAAATGATATTGCTTATCAGCTTCTGCCACAATATGGGCTCTGTTCGAACCCAGAATTTAATTTCTCTTAGCTAAAACTACACGTTCGTAAGCATATCATACATTACCGCCTTCTTTACAGAAGCCCAAACTTGGATAGAAATGCATCCTTTAATGAATTTGATACTCTGTCTGACTCTATCGATAGAATTTTGACCCTATATCCGCACACTGAAATCGTTATTGCGGGTGATTTTAATGTGCATAACGCTCAGTGGCTTCGTCACTCCGGAACAACAACACCTGAAGGTCAGTATGTCCAGCTTTTTGCTGATTCAAATAGCTTAACTCAACTTGTCAATGATCCAACACGGGTACCATATATATATGGCCATTTCGCCAACACACTGGACCGGTTTCTCAACTCCCACCCAAAAAAATACACAATTGAAGTTTCTTCGCCCTTGGGCACTTCAGACCACTGTGTCGTGTCAGCTAAATTTCCTCTAACCAACAGTAACGTTAATGAGAAAGGTCCCAAAAGAACAGTATGGTTCTACGAGAAAGCCAACTGGGAAGGTCTGAACGACTATTTTGGGAGGATAAATTGGTCGTTATTTTTGCTCCATAACGATGTTGACTCTATAGTGGACACGTTGACAGACACGATTCTACTTAGCATGTGGACCTTTATTCCACACAGAGTAAAGAGTATCAAACCCAAGAGAAATATGTGGTTCGATTCCGGGTGCAGAGAAGCCATTAAGGCTAAAGAGTTGAGCTTCCGGTTGTATAAATCAAACAATAGTGGGGAAAACCGGAAAAGAGCTAAGAGAGGTAGGAATGACTACAATGCGTATATTTAACGCGCCAAGTTCTTGCATGACCAGAGAGTGAGACAAAGAATACTATACTCTCCCACAGGTAGTAGAAACTTCTGGGCATTCGTGAAAAACATTCAAAACTCAGTCTCTTCATCCGTTCCATCGCTTATAGTCGATGACAAACCAGTCACCACTGCAATAGAGAAGGCGAATCTACTTGCTGCGCATTTTGCAGCCAACTCAACGCTGCCTGATACCACATCAGTGCCACCTCAATTTGAGCATAAGCAGCACACCATGAGTCAGATTTGCTTCCGAACGCGTACTGTTACCCGCGCACTCAAAGAGCTAACGCACACAAATCCGCTGGTCCGGATGGCATTCCCCCAATCCTCTTGAAGAGATGTTCCTCTACACTCGCTAAGCCACTGCGGAAACTGTTCCATTTGTCTTATTCTACTGGCCGTTTCTCAAATAGATGGAAGTCAGCGAACATTCAGCCAATTCCTGAAAAGGGTGACAAATCATCCCTTTCTTTTTATCGACTCATAGCACTAACTTCTATTCTCTCCAAGGTAATGGAATCTCTTATCAACCGTCAACTTTCGAAATATCTAGAATTAAATGACCTTCTCAATGACCGCCAATATTGCTTTCGTAACAACAGGTCCACAGGTGATCTGATGGCGTACCTTACCGGAAAGTGGAGCTATACCATCCACTACCTCGGTGAAAGCAAGGTTTGGATATTTCAGAAGCCTTCAAAAGCGTTTGGCATCCAGCCCTTTTGTCAAAATTGCATTCACATGGAATCTTATTGCATTCATACAGTCTCTTATCCTGATCCAATGGATAAGAGACTATCTTTCTGGCCGTTCAATCCAAGTGGTTCTTGATGGTGTCAAATCTGTCTCCCATCAAATTAATTCGGGTGTTCTCCAGGGTTCGGTACTCTCACCCACTCTCTTCCTCATCTTTATAAATGATCTCTTGTCAATTACTCACAAGCTAATTCACTCGTTTGCTGATGATAGCACGTTGACTTTCTCATACTCATACGAACACTCCTGTCCACCCTCTTCGAACGTCACTATCAACCAGCAATTAATGCTTGATACATTGAATTCAGACCTCAACAAGATATATCAGTGGGGATTATCTAACCGAGTAGAATTCAATGCCCTAAAAATTCAGTGCTGCTCCTTGTCGTCAAAGGTTAACCCCAAAGTAAATATACTGTCTATGAACGACACTTGCATAGACGAAGCCAAGGAATTATCAATCCTCGGCACTCGAATTAATTCGACTCTTAACTGGAACGACCACATATTTGAAGCTGCGAAAAGTGCAGCCAAATGTATGGGATTCCTTAAGAGATGCAAAATATAGTTCACTCCATCCAACCTGGCCACTATTTACAAGGCGTGTATTCGTCCAAAAATGGAGTTCAGCTCCCATATTTGGTCAGGCGCATACAAAACTGCACTACACGTGCTCGACAGGATGCAAAAACGAGCAGTGAAACTTATTGGGGACCCAGCCGTAAGTCGATCAATTCCGTCGTTGGAACACAGGCGCAACGTATCATTCCTATCTATTTTCTATTGGTATTACCACGGTCGTTGCTCAATTGAACTTGCTGAATGTGTTCCGTCCTTTCAGACTTTTTCTCGCGATACCCATCAATCTGTGAATGTGCATCAGTTCACGTTGAAAGTGGACTTTAGGCGCAGAAATAAACATAGAGAGTCATTCTTTAGCCGAACCACACGAATGTGGATCATATGTTTCCTGACCGTTGTTATGTCCAGACATTCAAGACCGTCGACACCTCCTTTCCTTCTCAACTTCCTCTCCATCCGCTCGCACTGTGCTCTGAGATTTAAGGGTACTTCAAAATCCGCTTTTGTGTGCGCGTTAGTGTAAAATTAAAATCTGGAAAATAAAATAATGAAATATCCGCGCATTCGAAAAACCCATAATTTTGCTCGGAACAACGACTTTTTGACCCATTTACAAATTTCTCGCCATCATAATAGACTTTTGTTTTCATTCTTGGATACTTTAAGGAGTGTTTAAGCCAATAAAAAACTGGAAAAATGTCACGAAGTGATATTACCCCTTAACTAGACGATAACTGCGGAAGTCAGTCTACAAATCCAAGAACAACGAAGGTCGAAACATCAACAACGACATCGGTTTGTTGGCCGGCAATCATATCGGGTATCGGCGGCTGCACCAAATCTAAATTTTTCTTTTTCCTTTTTCTCTCTTGTTTCCTTCAGATCAACTCCTTCTGAGTTATTATCTCAATGTATTGAAAGTTTAACTTTTTCTTGTTTTTCGGAACGAGATTAGTTAATATTTTCTGTGTATTGGCTTCTTGAATTTTTTTCTTTTCTTTGTAAACTTTGGATAGGATTTCGTTTTTACAGCCATTCGTATTCAATTTGTCTTAGGGATAAGTTAATGCATTCTTTTTTATTTCGTGTAAAAAATTATATTTCGGAAATGCCACAGCCACGGGCACAGTTGTAGGATGACGCAACTAGTCAAGTATCTTCTCTTTTAACCCATTCTGCGGATGCGGTTATTCCTGGCAGTCGTTTTTCCTATAGACTTCTTTACCAACCTTTTCACCGGATGATCCAAAGTTTTGGGTCGATGAAGTCGAGAATATTTTCGAATTAGAAGGTCAGATTTACCGGATAGAACAACCTCTATCAAATCCCTTTTGGTCCTTTGGATTATTAAAAAGAATCTACGACCTTATAACACACATTTCATTTCACCTTCGCAATAAAAATCCCTACTCTGTAGTTATATTCGCATAGTTGTTTACGACGATTGATTAAGGAAACTAATCTTCTTGGAATGAAGCCATGGCATATATATGGTCTTTAGCTTTAGTTTAGATGAAAATCTTCTTAAAATCTTGCTACTCGAGAATCTTCCACAAAATATCCGAGATATTCTCGTGTCCCAAACAGAATTGAATCATTATCAGATGGTTCAGAGGGGCATTTCGGCGTGAATGTTAGAAGGTGGGCATACGCCTGCATTTGGCCTCAGTCATCTTCCACTCAGGCAAATCCTTTAAACTAGAATAACCCCATAGACATCAGAAATAATCTTTTATGTCGCTTGCCAATCTCTGAAACTGAACTGAATACAGATTTCACGATCGACACAGGTGCTGATATTCCCATCCACTCATGATCCTTCCCACCCGCCTTCAAACTTCGGCAAATAATTCAGTTATTGCAAAGTATGGACGGAAACTTCTTACGCTCAATTTATGCATTCGGCGACCCACTCATTCGATTTCGTTATTGCTAATGTCAAAGAATCTTTGGTAGGACCTGAATCATTAAAATATTATATACTGTTTCTAGGTTAAACGCATAACAGATTGCGGAGCCACCAAATGTTAGTCTCCAGAATAGTATACTCAAAGACTGCAGAACATTGCACATTGTCGAGCATTACTACTCATGCTCCGTTCCCTGACATTTTAAGGGACTTCACCAATGTGACGATTCCTCTTAATAAACCTATACGTAACAAGGCCGGAGTTTCAAACATATTTAGATACATGGTTCTTCGTTAAGACAGCATCTGTGCCGTTTAATCCCAGAGAAACTAGTTGAAGCTCGAGTGGAATTTGACTACTTGCTTGAAAATGGCATTTGTCAGCCTTCCACTAGCTGTTAGGCAAGCCTGCTTGATCTGGTTAAGAAGAGTAATGGAGAGTGGGGATCATCTGGCGACCAAAGGACGCTGAATACAGTCACTACACCTGATCATTACCCAGTCATCATCATCATCGGCACTACAACCGGGAATCGGTCTTGGCCTTATTTAGCAAGTCTTGAGGCTTGTTAAATTTTCCATGATAATTTGTTTTTCCGGGCAAGGTCATTAGTCTTGCGCCAGAGGCTCCCCGACGGGGAATCGAACCCCGGTCTCCCGTGTGACAGGCGGGGATACTAACCAGTATACTATCGAGAAGCTAGATCATTACCCAATAGCACACCTATATACAAGTTGCAGGGTTGCTCCATCTTTACGACGCTATACCTCACTAAGGCTTATCATCAAATTCCAGTACCCCCAGAAGTAATTCCCAAAAACTGATGTTGCTACCCCGTTCCGACTGTTTGAGTTTCCAAATTGTACTACGAAGAAAACATAATCCACGACCGAATCCCCAAGATAAATGTCATACGTCCAACAAAATCAATCATAAAGACTGTGGGGAACGAAATCGTGGCACCGGCATGGGTGCGAGTTCTACTTCGTCCCACTAACCTTTCACTTTTCACTCGCCGATTGTTCCTTGGAATTCCGCTGCAATTTGTTCGCCATAGCAGCAGAGGAAACAACACACCCAGGAGAAATAAAACTCACTAGTTGGTTCGTTATAATTTGTTTTATTTCACGCACGCAGTAGACAGTTTTACAAGTTGTGTTATTATAATTTGACTTGTCTTTTATGCATATTCCCGACATTTGTACTGATTAACGGACTAATTTTTATTACGACAACCCGATCACAACTCTTTACGCCAACGATTCTGTATATTATCGCATCTCCGTGCGCACCGGAGAGCGGGTGATAGCACGACCAGCGCGGCCGGCAGGCGGAATTAGACTCAGCGTTGCTCTGCTCGGGTGAGTGTTCTCGAGAGAGGAAGTGTTCCTCTCGTGGTGAAAACGAGTAAAGAGGATCTCACAGATTGTTTACATAACGCTTGCAGGTGAAAAGCGAAACGAAACCTAGACAAGGGATACAGACAAAGAAAGAAGCGACCTAATGCATCGTCCGGTAATGAGGGTCGGCTGAGTAAATATCAGCCACTCCTTAGATGCTAAAAGGGATTGAAATAATGGAGATCGTATATCGTATCTCTGCCGACTGGAAGAATCGGATTCTTTTGTTTGCATATGTTTATGCTATTGAATCCAGTCCGACGGCTAAGCGCGACGTCGGTGATTGTTTGAAGATTTAAACAAAGAAATATTTCAGCGAGAAGTACTTGTAGCTGTATCGATAGTTGCGAGTCATTGCGATTACAGATGATTACACAATGACGGTTTGTGTATACCATCTGTGTCAATTGAATATGGCATCTATGGCGACGCCACGATCGAACTCTAGTGTGAATACCTACACTAATTGGAAATTCGGTTCTGGGTCGCCAATGCAGAGATGCATTGATACATGTATGAATGTCCTTGCAGATGCAATTCTTTTTAGGAATTGTAGGTAATGCTTGTATGCATTAATGTCCTTGGAAAAAGGAAATATATTCAGGTACCAATGCGATTGCATTGGCAGGAGACACTGGGAATTGGGTTGCGGATATGGGGGGTTTTTCGGGGAAGTGGGCCGTGGGGTTTGGCGGAACCGCCACAAGACACTATGGGTCACGGCGCAGACAACGCTAACGGTTCAGTATTCAGGAACTAGAAACCAATTCAAAAAATTGACCGTCAGCGAAACAACATACGGCAGCAGTTAGGTCGCGCTCCTCAACAAACTCATTGCAGAGATTGAGATAAAAAGACAAGAACTAGAGAAGCAAATGGGGGGATTTCTGTCGGGTTTTAGTAGGTGTGCCTAGACACGGGCACTAACTTCACTAATCCCCAACGTAAGTCTGCAGCGGACTGTCCACGATTCTATACCAAGTAAATAAATGCACTGGAGTTTTTTTGTTGTTGAAAGTTTCCTTTATTAATTAGTTTTCATAACACTGTTTTTTGGGTCTATTTTATAAAATATTTCCTACGTTAAACAACGTGGGTGTAGGTATATATATTGTCTTTGTACATTGGGAGCTTCAGACATATTTATCTTTTTTTGTTTTGCTGTCACTAAAACTGACTTTACCTTGGGAACTGAAATATTCCGCGCACAACGTTTTTTTTATTGGAAATAGTATCGACACTCAAACAATAGACTACGAAAGACAAACGAACTTAACTCTCGTAAACTCACACCGACAGCGATGGTGGGAGAAATCTGACTCATCTAGTGTCTGTTACCGTCAACATCCACTAGCCGCGATTGTGATGGATTTCCATTGATCTGGGAGTAGCCAATCCGATCTTTTCCTTGGTGATAACCAATGAGCGATCGAACTGGAGTTTTTCTTAGAAGAATTTCCCCTGTGACCGCACAGCCACGACAACGCAGATGCGATGGGTGCACAAAAGAAAATCCAAATATCCGGCTGATCAAATAGATGATCGAATACGGAGGCTGCCTGCCCTGCCATCATAAACGATAGGGAGTGCGTTTTTCTGTTGATGTTATGTCAACAGAACTTCGCTTACGATGGCAAAGGCTAGAATGCATGGGGTCATATTTGTTTTAGGAAAAACGTATCGTGGGACGCGATCATTGGTATGATTGTTTGAATAACAATCATGATCGTGTCCGATCCAATGGATGCTTATCGCTTATACCAGCGGTAAGGGCTAGCGTGGAGATTGTTTAGCTCAGGAAACGATACGTGGGACATGATCATTGGACTGATTGTTTAAATAACAATGATATCTTGGTCCAACTAGATGGTCGGTTATCGGCATAGGCGATCGATCGTCGGAAAAATCGGCTTCAGCTGTGTAAACAAGTACGTTGCCCCACTTGTCTTCTTGGACCAACGGGTTGTTGGAACAAGAACACGCTGAAAGATTGGCGTGTGTTTACCAATCATTATTGCAGACGAGCTGAGCCCATCGGGTTGGCATATGGTTCATGTATTATGAACGGAATGATTTAGTTGATATGCATGCTTTGCTGAGGGTTTACTTTCCAGGTGAAAGATAATGAAGGGTAGCTTACGCTGGTCGATTGCGGGTGAGTGAAATTGCTTTGTTGAGTGAGGGGAAGGCAGGTTGATTTAAAGGAAATGGGTGGTTCTTTGGGAATGTTTTAAAGAACCCCCACAGTTCTTGATTTATAAATGAAGATGGGCAAGAATGAGCAGAAACTGAAAAATGAATAACAACAGCGACAAGAACAAAGGCAACAGCTATCCCCGTAGGTCAAATAAACACGACAAAGAAAAGAAACAGCGGGAACCAGATCAACAGGACGAACCGCATCGACAGTAGCCACTCAACAAAAGGATATTGTCATCAGTTACATTGAGACCTAGAATCAAAAATGATCAGGAACACAAGTCGTTCACAGCACAGATGTATACAATTTCCAGGCCATAGAACCCTGCATTAAATATATTCATTTGAAAAGTCAAAAGCTCTATACGTTGTATGTGTTTATGTTTCTGAAGCTCATCATCATCATCATCATCCTCGGCACTACAACCGGGAGCCGGTCTTGGCCTTATTTAGCAAGTCCTGATGCTTGTTAAATTTTCCATGATTTGTTTTTTCTGGGCAAGGTGATTAGTTTTGCGCCAGAGGCTCCCCGAGGGGGAAACGAACCCCGGTCTCCCGCGTAACAGGCGGGTATACTAATCAGTATACTATCGAGGAGCAACCACTATACTATCGAGGAGCTTTTTCTGAAGCTCCCCAGTGTACAAAACTTATCAATGAACTTGATAACCTTTTCCGAAGTCTCCAGTTAGACTCGAGAAATCATTATTTCTTTATGGCAGGAGATTTCAACTCCAAGCACAGTTTTGGGGTAATTTCATTTCGAATACAAGAAGCAATGCGTTCGACTGGTGGCAATGCGCTCGAACGGTGGCAAACAAATGCCATTGAACATAAACTAGAATTATACGCTACAAGTACACCGTCTTATTCAAGAGGAAATTCCTTCTTGGATTTACTTTTGTTGGACGAGCAAATACGATTACTAGATGCGAATCTAACTACTCGAATTTGTCTTCGTATAATCGAGTACGATAGGCACCGTAATCCGTGTTCCAAATGAACACTCTCACTACTTCAACAGTAGTTGCAGACTATGATCATCTTCGGCACTACAACCGGGAGGTGGTCTTGGCCTTATTTAACAAATCTCTCCACCGGTCCCGATTTCGACCCGGTGTCATTCAGTTTGGCACTCCCAGGCTCTGCGCGTCTTGGTCTACACCATCCCTCCATCACAGACAAGGTCTGCCGTGCTGTCTCCTCCCATACATCCTGCCACAAAGGCTTTCCCGGGCAGGCTCCTCTTCGCTCATCCGAGCTAGGTGTCTTACCTAGCGGAGTCTACCGAGCGTGATTTTTCTTACAGCATTAGCTTCAAAGTAGATCGCGTACAGCTCATGGTTGTAGCGTCTCCGGAATCGTCCTCGCTCACATACGGGGCCAAGAAAGCATATAGCGTGTAGAATAAGTTCCGAAAACAGTTTTTGCGAAAATAATTTTATAAAAAAGTTACAGCATAAAAAGGAGAGCCACCTCTTTACGCGAAAATTGAATTCGCGCGGGTTAACGTCCAAAGCCACTCCAGAACCACGCCACCCACATTTCCTTATTCCCCACATCCATATCCTAAAATTTCCTATTCTGAAGTCAAATTACTTGTGTGAACCAAATGTTCACGCATAGAGTCATTTTATAATTTTATCAAAGATCATGAAATGCGTTTCTGCATTTTCACGATCTTCTAGGAATGTGTGTTCACAAATTCCTATTCATCAAAACATTCTCTATTTCATTGACACTAAATTGTGTCTACACACCCTTTACCTAAATCCAGAAAAACCCAAAATAAAATGTTAAGAAGCAAGTCACATGCTCTTTTATCGTGTATCTATACTTTGGGACATTAAATGTACATGAGCAGTTCCCTAGGTTAAGATGGAATCTAAGTATAAGTAGCTTAAGAAGAGAGACCGAACAAGTAGTTGGTCACACACCGTGTTACTGTGCTCACAGAGTGCGTGAGATTCGAGACCGCATGAACGATTTTAGAGAGACATATGAGACGGACAGTTACTCCGGGAAGAGTAATAGAATACATGCTTAGTTCAAAACAGGCATGGTCCGTAACAAATGGTATTCTCTGTGAACTGATGCGGCAGTTACGACGAGCGGAGTAACAGGTAAACTCCGTCCCGCTCCGCGATGGAATATCTAAAAGAAAGTTCTGCCGGGAACAATGGGAATATCAGCAGTCCAAGACTGCGACGGACATCGTCATTCAACCACAAAGTCGTTTGCCGCCATTGGTGTCGCAACCTTCATGGTGGCCGGGAACTCCTTCCACACCTGGCAGGCGTATGCCACCTGGCCATCCATCCAGATTACCATCACGAATGATGACCCCAGAACACACAACCCATACGGACAACAAAGGCGTGACGAACCGAAAAGCCAGCAAAGGCAGGTGCTGCCGAAAGCAAGACAGCCAAAGGAGGAACGGTCGAGAAGAAAACTGTTCCAAAACCTGCAACTAACGCTGCCAAGGTCAGCAAGAAGGCACCAGCAGCTGCCAGTGCACCAGCACCAGCGAAGAAAGATGCCAAGAAATCCGATGCACACAGCCAAGGAAAAGAGCCCGTTGCAGAGAAACCCCCCGAGCAAGGCATTGATGATATCAACCCACCGCGACTGCTCGAGGCCCAGTCCGCGCTCGACTCAGTCTCCCCAATTACAGCAAACCGCGCCGACCAAGGCAAAGATACCAAGAAATCCGATGTACCGAAAGGAAAGAAGCTTGCTGCAGAGAAACCCACCGACCAAGGCAATGATACCAAATTACCGAGACTGCTCGAGGCCCAGTGCGCGCTAGATCCAGTCTCCCAAAAGCTCAACGCGGCCCCTGTTCCGATGGTCGGAACTTACAACTTCGACCCAGAGGAACTGGTTCACCTTCCATCAATCGGTGGTTTCTCATCAACTGTCAGTAGTACAGGCAACCGAACAGAGACACCCTATGGCCAAACTCCGGCCAATGACAGGAATCTTCAAGGACGACCGCTACCACATGTAGCCTTCCCAATAAGGATAGGAGAGCGCAATGCCCCGCTTGGCGGGCGGCGCAACCCAGCATCCAGGGATCAATCGCATCCCAGCCAACAAGCACGCCTCTTAGTAATTCAGGAGAGGCGGTCCTTCACTCAGCCCAGTAGGCACTGGGTCTGCGACTGCCATTCCGCACAGGACCCGTGGACGGTGCCATGGACGAAATCGCACCGAACTCAACGTTGTGGCCTCACATGCGAAAGGCCGCATCACAGAGGTATGCCACCAGCCATTACGTGGTCATTGATCGTGGGTTGCGAACTTACAAATCCAACACCGGTCAAATGGTCAGGTCTGCGACCCAAGGTACCGGACACCAGCGACGGAATTCTCGTCGGCACCAATCCTTCATCCGTCACCAATTCATGCCGGACGGCTTTTTCCAGACCTCCGCATCACCAGAAGACCACGGCCCTGGGCCTCCGTCCCCTGAAACCAAAGGGTTCGCCAATGATTGGCGAAGGCGGGCGGAGTCTATGTACTCGGCCATCATTACAGCAGGACTTAGGAAGTCCGACCTCTCGGACATCATCGCCCAGGACACTCATTTGGGGTGGATACTGACGGGTGTAGCTTCACCCGACCTCCATGGCCCCACTGTCGGACTTGCCACTCACCCGCTGAACCGCCGCATGGACAACGGCCAATTGAAGAGCCAGGAGCCTGCACATTCAAAGGTTTCAAGGCACCACACCAATTCAGAGACATCGGGTGGCAAAGCGCCTGTCAAGTATCATAATCACCGAGACCGACCGCTAACAAAAGCAGCCACCCAATGGGGAGTGGGAGCGCGCGGGCGGCGCTCCCCAATATCCATGGATCGACCGAGTCCCAATCAGCCAGCACTCGTCTCCATCACTGATCTCGAGCTAGTGAGATCAATCACCAGCCACTACATGGTCACTGATCGTGGGTTGCGACCTTACAACTCCAACCCAGATGACGTGGCCAGTTCCATGACCAGCAAAGATAACAGCCTCCAGCAACGAGGGGGACCATCCCGTCATCACCAACCCTCCGGGCCGTCCAAGATCCTTCCGTCTTCAACACTCTTCAGGGCGGGCGGCTCTCTCCCAATCGACCATCGACGTGAGGGTGGACTGCGACAGACCGCTACCAGCCCATTCAGGAGACTATCGCCAAAATCGACATCCTTTCACTGGAGGAGGAACCCCCCGACCAAGCTCCGGACGTCCATCCTCTGGAGCCAGAAGATTCGCCAATGATTGGCGAAGGCGGGTGGAATGTTGCGGATTCGCACTGGACACAACCAGCGAATGCTACCCTTAGCAACAAAATAACAAATGTCAGCAACCAGCTGACATAATCAAATAAAATCGTTGGTTGTCAAACCAACTCTTACACTTTAGCTGTTGGCGACCACGGAGTTATAATCTTATTACATCCAGTAATCTATGAAATAAAAGTAATCTTAAAGTAAATTCAACCAACCATTGTTATTATTGTCTGGAGAAGGAGTATTTCCGGGATTGCACATTCAACATAGGTATTCTTTCCTCTTTTCACAGCATTACTTTCAAGATTATTTCAGAGCGACAATCAACATCACTACACGCCAGGAGACACCATTCTTCTTGATCATCCCCACGGCCCACCACAAGACGCAGTTGTTGGTGGAAGCTGCGTACTTGTTTGTAGAAAACGCAAATTGGAGTACGCAGGAATTTACGTGTTGGCCGAACGAGTGCCAATACACCGTCATTTTGTTTATTTTAGAAATAATAAAATATATATTATTATAATTTCAAAAAACGTTTTGTTGTATGAGTACAGACAATTGGAAACAGCGCCACGATGCAGACCGATTGGATATTTTTTTTCGAACCGTCACACTGCGCCATATATTAAATTGACAGTTTTTAACATTTTGGATGGATTTAAAACAAAATAAAACAAAGAGAATGTTTTATGCACAGTTAAGAGTTTTTTGTGGAGAGCTAGCAACTTAATAAAAGAAGAATAATTGAAAAATATGATTTCGCATTTAGTCCCTATTTGTAAAAATTGGTGAATGCGGGTCAATAAATGTGTATTAAAATGAAAAATTGTAGCAAGAGGCTAAGTAAAGATGATGTTAATATAATCTTGGCTTGAAAACCTTGAAGTTAAAAAAAATGCATTAACATTTTAAAAGAGTGTTAACATGTGCTCAATTTCATCAGTCAGTTAAAAATTAGCGCCTTTGTATTGTTCGACAGAAATCCTCTGTATTTCAATTATTCAAAAATGAAATTTTGTCCTGGGGATATTTTAGACATAGCAACGATAAATGAAAACCGAAACATCTTATCCTTGCGACTGTCATAATATTCAGTGGCACATTGCGCAGCAAATATTTGCCCCATGATGGATCAATTCCATTTTAGGAAGGTGACTAGTCTCTTTTCGCCTTTGCCACGCTTCCATCCACCGAATTGTGTACGTAAAGCTTACACCCACTCCAGTACTGAAAATGAAAACATCTCCATAAGCATCTCTCGCGCGGTCTTAAATTAGGAAAATCACTCCCACCTGTCGTGCTAAATTGCTAGAGAACAACGAAAACATCCCCGTGCACGCGTAATTGAAATCTGAATATTCTTACACCGTCTTCATCAGCCAGATGATAACATGGAATACGGAAAATATTTTTGCGATCCTACTCCTATGGAAATCTCTGTCTTAGTGACTCTGCGTGGGCGCCCCTTATCGAGCTTCTAAATATACTTTTCTATTATTCAGGAAAACAAAAAGCAAAAGACAAAAAAAAAAAAAAAAAAAAAATAGGCACGTAATATCGTGATAGTGACATTGAATTTGATTAGAACCGACTTCCCGAATATTTGTAAGGCAAAGTCCATTTGCATATCTCAGAGGAGTTGCGACGAAAGTCGACAGCGCATAAATATGGATACGTGCTTTGAGGTATTAAGGGTGAAATGCTAAGCTCTTACTTGAGTGTGATGTTAAGATATCCACTGTCACGGATGTTTGCGATGTTTGAGGAATGGGATGGCATATCCTTACAAAAGTGTTTCTGGTACTAATTAAACTAATCTGATTATTATCAATCAGTTTTATTTACAAAGGCAGAATTGGTGGACTGGCTCCCTACCTTCAAATTCTTGCCGTACATTGGGGATTAAAATACTCATCTATTGAAGTTCTGGATTACAGAACACATATACGAGTAGAAGCCCAAATTGGATGATATCTAGGGATATCAAGAGATGGAGTTATTTTTGAACAGTTGTAACTTGTAATGCTTCGCAAACACTCTTGTTGGAGGGGAGTTCGACCGGTTTCTCGTTCTATTGTGCCATTAGGAGATGAATTGCAAATTGCTGGGATTCGTCAGATTGCCATGCGGAGTACAAATAGACCGAAGTCCCGGGGATGAGTCTTTAAGGAGCATTCCTACTGGGCGGAGCAAATTCATCGCAACAGGCATGTAACGTGACATTGACTGTGGTGTTGATGATAATGCTGTGTTGTCAATTAAACGCATTGTTCGTCTCTAAATGCCATCGAGTATGTCAGGGCTATGCTTACTATTCGAGTGCAAGTCTAATTTGAAATTTATAGAGGAAAAATTGAGCTGGAGTAAAATATATTTCAGCTCTAATAATATAACACAGTTTCTTTGAGGTAGAGTTCGAGACATTCGGCATGTGTATATGCCACGTTACATTCCCACAAAACGTGATACCAAGAGCAGTCATGCTTTCGTTTGTTTAAATCACCTAGGCAGTTATCATAGACTGTAGCATTGGCAATCTGTCATATATTGCGTCTTTATTGCATTACTGTCAACTAAATTGAACTTTACCTTGTGTAGGATCTTGTCCAGATTATGATTCAGGGAGCCGTCTTGGTTGCATCTCAGTTGGAGTGGCTTTGATGCGTTCGAAAATGAAGAATTCGTGTACTATGGTGGGCAAACTAAATATCTTCTTACCCGCCGATACTGCTAAAGCATTAATATGAAGCAGAAATAATGTTGGTGTAACACTGATAATCATGTTGAGGCATTCCGACATTAATGAAGGAGAATTCCGAAGACATGTCACCTACAACAATCATGATTGATTTTCGATTATACTGTTTATCTAATAGCGCAATTGTTGAGACAGTCCATAATAATAAATTTAATTAGTAAAGTTCTGATTCAAATGCGGTTAAACGCCGTGCAGATATCCAATGCGACTACTTTAGGTCCACCTTGCTTTTCAATCGCAGAACTCCAGATGACAATCACTTAAGAGTTCATTGCGTTTCAAAAATTGAATCAACTCGGTATTGATGAGTTTTTCATCTCCTCGAAAAATATGGTCAGTCAGACAAATAGTCGGTAGAAACTTTTCCTTTTCTTTGAGATCGGTCGAATTCGAGAATTTTTTAAAGAAGAGAGAAAGATTTTCTGTGGATAAATAGTCGAAAGCATTTGTTAAGAACCGGCAACAGTTGTAGATAGAGTGCAAGTTTGAAGAACAATTGTCCGGTCTGGGTGCTTTCCGCAGTTGAGTCCACGAAGATGGGTGAGTGAAACTTTACAAGCGGCATTCAAGCTTGTATTGACATCACAGGTGACTCTAAAAGATGATCAAATAGGGTTGAAGTCAAGGAAAATAAATATGCCGTAACATCGGCATTGGGAAGGAAGAGGAACTTAAGTTACTTCTAATAGCTATTAGCGTTGACCAAAAGGTAGATGAACCAGTTGGGTGCTCGAGTAGTTTGTAAGTTACTTCGTGGTTGTGAAATTTCTTCCTACTCAATCATTTTGATGCAGGCGTTTCTACTAGGTGTATATATATTGTGACGCATATGACAATCAGCTGTGATATCTGGCAGGTCTCCAAAACAAAGAACTAGAATATTCTAGAAAGTACTGGAAAACTGGAGACTATGAGCAGTAGAAAATTCGAGGCTATGGAACAGACGAAAACGAAACGCCGAATCAGAATGAGGAAAAACGGTATAAATACGTGGCGATCAAGGAAGTAAGTAAGCAGTAAGGAAGCGATAAGTAAAGAAGCGGAGTAAAAAAGCGATGGGAATTAAACGATAAGTCTCGGAAGTGAAAGAAGAGTCACCAAAGTATAAGCGAAATATCAAATAACGGTTGTTATTAGCAGACTAATAAAGTGTTTACAAAGAAAATCGATTTAACGGCTTTTATTTATTAACATAATTAATCCAGCGAACCAGGACTCGGTCTTGGCGTTATTTAGCAAGTCTCTTCACCGGTATCCGGTCCATATCCGAGACTTGTTAAATTTTCCATAATAATTTGTTTTTCCGGGCAAGGTTATTAGCCTTGCGCCACCTACTAGGTGTATGCATACGTTTTTTCCGGTTTCTTTGGTAACAAAAAAGGTAATTTTCAAGGGAAATACTTTTTTTTTTTATTCAAAATATTGGCCATCTGCCTCTACACATTTCGCCCATCTTTCAGGTAATTTATGAAGAGCATACCAGAAAAACTGCTTGTCTTTCGCGGAAAACCATTCGTTGGGCTATTGTCCAACTTCCTCGAAATCGCCGTAGTGCTGCTCTGTGAGCGCGTGCTCCATTGATGCCAAGAGCTGATAGTCAGATGGCGCCACGCCCGGGGAATACGGGGATGTAGAAGGATGTCCCATCCCAGCGATTTCAAGGTGTCTTTCACTAGTTTTGCTGTGTGCCGCATACTTTTCAGTGACGCCATCTCTTAGTTAAACCAGAAAAAACATATGCATCCACCTGGTATAGGTCTTTCCCATTGCTCGTAAACATCTGCTGATTGTTTCTTGTGACACATGTAATGCTTCTGATAATTGTCATTCGGTTTGAGTTGGGTCATCATACAATACTCCCGCAATTGCTCGTCTTCACATTTGTGTGCTCTACCAGGGCGCTCACTGTCTTTCACATTGAAATCACCACTGTTAAATTGTCGAAACCATGTCTCATATGTTCTAATTGATGGAGCGTGTTCACCATATGTTTCTACCAGCAAACCATGACTTTCAACTGAGTTTTTCTTTTGTTTAAAGAAGAAAGGCAATGCGTGCCGCAAATGTTCTTTTTCAGCCACAAAACTCGACATGATCACTGAACGATAAAACAAAGACGCTACTTTTTGGCGGACTCAACTTGTGAGTGGTTGTAGTTAAATGTCAGATGAACAAAATGACGTATGTGTCAAATTAATATGCTGCGTATTTTTCGCTAGCGCTATCTCTTAGTTAAACAAGAAAAAAACGTATACATACACCTGGTAATTCTGACACAATTCATTCTGTTGACCTCCTTAGGAATAGCGCGAGTTAACACGCATTATCGGCATCGCTAGGATGACAACAAGATTAAAACAAAGAGGACGAAAAGTGCCCACCCGATGACATGACCACGACAGACAACATCATCAGATAACATACCCAACACAGACAGGAAACAAACCGGATAGAAGTGCCTACCGGATGACAAAAGCATGGCAGATAACAGACATAAGCAGATAACATACCCAACACAGACTGGCATTACTTTGGCATCCGCCAAGTAGTGATTCAATGCATGCAGCAACATCCTGAGAAAGGTGGGCGCAAGGCTAATAACCATGCCCGTAAAAACGAATTATTATGGCAAATTTAACAAGCCTCGTAGATGGACTGGATACACGACGACGACCACGGAAACGAAAATGGCTAAATGATTTAAGAATGTTCTCATGGAACGTCCGCTCACTATACAGAGCTCGAGCTGCACACCAGCTAGCCATTGCCCGAATATAAGTCTGACATAACAGCATTACCAGAAATAAGATAGACGGGGAGTGGTGTTATTCAAAGAAACGAGTATGACATTTATTACAGCTGTCATGGAAAACACCATGTGGTCGGGGTGGGCTTTCTAGTCAGCCAAAAACTGAAGCCTGCCATCATCGGCTTTAATGCAATAAACGGAAGGCTATACACTCTTCGCGTACGAGGCAAGTTTAAGAATATAAGCCTCATAAACATTCACGAACTTACAGCCGAGTCCACTGACGACGAAAAAGAAGAATACTACGAGAACGTCGAACGGGCCCTCAATGTCTGCCTAAGATACGATGTGAAAATCGTTGTTGGTGATTTGAATGCGAAAATAGGTCGGGAGCCGGTTTTCAGGCACTACGCAGGTTCCAATAGATTGCATGAGAACACTAATGACAATGGGCTACGAGTCATCGAACTGGCAGCATCAAAAAACGTGGTCGTTGCAAGTACCAGGTTTCCGCATAAAAATATCCACAAAGCCACCTGGGTATCATCTGGTGGAGCCGCTCGCAACGAAATTGACCACGTGTTGACAGATGGCCATCACACCTCGAGCCTGATGGCGCTACGAACGTACCGAGGTCCAACGTCGTCTCTGATCACTATCTTGTTGGTATAGTTTTCCGAACGCGGATTTCCTTACCGAGACGTATTGCATCCGCGGATCAGGTTCGAATCAACACAGCTACCTTACGCAATGAGAATACCAGGAACACATTTGGTCATGCGCTAAGACTCGCCCTCGAAGAGGTCGACGGAGGGAGAGTAAGTCCTGGGGCCAGAATGCCGGACGCAGAAGAGAAATGGACCGCCTTAAGAATATTGTCATTAGCACTGCCAACTCCATCTTAGGCAGTGGTCGTCGAGATCGGGGCGACTGGTTTGATGATGAGTGTAAACTACCGACTGAACGTAAGAATGCTGCATACCGGGCATTGCAGCAGTCTCATAGGACGTGGGTACGCGAGGAGAAATACAAAGAGTTCAGAAGATCAGAAAAAAGCCTTCACAGACAAAAGAAAAGTGTTTGGAAAAAAAACCTTGTCTGTGAGATAGAGAAAAGTAGAAAGCGAGGTCCGCACCAGGCGCGAAAGTTCTACCAATTAATGCGCAGTATGACGCGGTACACACCACGCTGCACTTACTGCAAGGATAAAGAGGGTAATCTAATCACCGATCCTGAAGGCATTCTGAAGCGATGGGAAGTGCACTTCAATGAATTGCTAAATTGTCAGCTCACAGAAGAATTGGAGGCTCCACAAGCGGAAAATCAAGACCAAATGCTGCCGCTACCAAGCATTGAGGAAACATTAAAAGCCATCATCATCATCATCGGCACTACAACCGGGAACTGGTCTTGGCCTTATTTAATAAGTGAGGCTTGTTAAATTTTTCCATGATAATTTGTTTTTTCGGGCAAGGTTTTGCGCCAGAGGCTCCCCGACGGGGAATCGAACCCTGGTCTCCAGCGTGACAGGTGGGGATACTAACCAGTATACCATAGGCCACTAACCAATAAAAGCCATAAGACAGCTCAAATCAAATAAAACCCCCGGAGCTGATGGCATACCAGCTGAGCTGATCAAACAAGGAGAGACAGCATTATATCACGCAATTCATGAGATCGTGGTGCACGTATGGGAGCAAAAGGAGATGCCGACAGATTGGCGTCGCGGAATGATTTGCCCCATCCATAAGAAGGGAGATATCACAGTGTGCAGTAACCATAGGGCTGTAACTTTTCTGAGTACCGTCTATAAGATACTTCCACTATCCTACAAGATGGGATAGCCCCATACGCTAAAGTCATCATTGGTCAGTATTGTAGTGATCCTAAATCGCTACTCCTATCCAAATCCCCAATAACATCAAATCATAACCGAAATCCTAAATTCCCTATTGCCTTATATTTAAATTCCATATTGAGTCACATGAACAACGAATTAAACCAAAAGTTAATTCGTCGTACATTGACTCAATTCCCAAAATCCTAACATCATGAAATGCTTGATTCAAAACGTATGTCATGATTCCCCTTCCCAGAATCTATCCAACAAAATCCTCAAACGATTCTCAGAACAAAATTCCAAAGTCATGCGTGTGCTTCTTGGAATTTTGACACTAAAATAATTTACAAAAGTCAACGGAAAAAACTATAAAAGGGCAGTGACTTTCGATTTCGTGATAAGTATAATTTCGGAGGCCGAACCGCTAGCCAGATGCACCAGTGTACACGTTTACCATATCTAAACCTCTGATCCAAAACCAATAAAAATAGCGTATCTTTACATTAACAAAACCCTTCCGCTCTTTCATTTCGCATACAACACTTTGCGCTCTTCTCTCGGGCTTACCGTTAAAGCACGGCGCGGAGTATTACAATATCAGTGTGGATTTATCCCAGGCAAATCAGCGATTGATCAGATATTCACCCTTAGACAGGCGATGGAAAAACGTCTGGGATTTAAGATCCCATTCTATCATCTATTTATGGACTTTAAAGCCGCCTACAACAGCATAGCCAGAGTAGAACTATATGATGCCATGAGAGAGTTCGGCATTCCAAACAAATTGATACGACTTTGTAGGTTGACCATGACAGGTGTAACTAGTCAAGTAAAAATAGCGGGATTGCTCTCGAAGCCAATAAATAGCTTTAATGGACACCGACAGGGGGACGGTCTGGCCTGCCGCCTCTTCAACCTGGCGTTGGAGAAAGCAATCCTTGACTCTAGCGTCATAACTATAGGGACTATTATCACCAAGTCCAGCCAGATACTTGCGTACGCAGATGACATCGACATCATCGGTAGAACCGAATCAGCTGTACAGGACCCCTTCACCCAGATCGAGCAGGCGGCACAAAAACTGGAACTGCACATTAATGAGGGGAAAACGAAGTACATGGGGCAACTTCTGCGAAGAGAAGACCGAACGCTGGTCTATCTATCTATAAGGGTACTAGAACACGAATTTGAAGTAGTGTAATCCTTTAACTACCTTGGGTCAATGGTATCAGCCGATAACAATATGGAAAAAGAAATACGTAAACGCATGATCAAATCCAACAAAGCCTACTATGGTCTATCAAGGCTCTTTAAGCCCCGAAATTTATCCAGAACATTCAAGCTGCTACTGTACAGAACCATGATCTTACCAGTACTCATGTATGAATCCGAGA
Organism: Microdon myrmicae; assembly: GCA_963931805.1. Taxonomy (NCBI): domain Eukaryota; kingdom Metazoa; phylum Arthropoda; class Insecta; order Diptera; family Syrphidae; genus Microdon; species Microdon myrmicae. The sequence goes on from OZ007496.1 coordinate 112,709,949, forward strand.
CCTGGGTGCTCAATAAAAGGCACTCTGAACTCTTGTTGTATTCCAGAATACTACCCTTTATTAAATTTAACACTGAATCTCCTTACATATATTACATTCTCACTTAATACATACCATTCATAAACATTCACAATATTGCCAGTTACAGCACATTTAATAACATGCCCCTTTTCATAACTTGCCCCTTTTTATTTCAAAACAGAGCACTTTGATTTTCGTTCAAATTTTATTCAATTTAAAAGTCACAGAAACTAAAGGAATACTTTGAGAAAATTTGTTTTGTTCATATTATAATTTACAGTAAATTAGAACACAATGTTCTATAAGTAGAGAAAAAATTCAATTGTAAAGCAATTCAGTTAGTTTGAGTTCGAGTTGAGAAGCAGTTCAAGTAGTTTCACTTCGAGTTTTGTTGGAGTTTTGAGTTTGTGTAATACACAGTGAGAGAGAAGTAGTTGAGATTGATTAAGATAAGATTAAGAAAACAACAAATAAACAAAAGGAAATAAATATAAATAAACATTTCTCATCGTGACTAAACTACTTAAATAAAAAGAGTTTAAATTAGAATAATCCCTATTCTAAAATATAATATTAAATAAAGAAATAATAAAAGGTCCCCGCTCTTCCCTCATTCCGAGGGAGCACGGCGCCGGACGTCAACACTCTTAGCCGCGGTCGAGAGGACGGTCTTAGGGATAATTGTTGGCCCCGTATTTGAGGGAGGACGATTCCGGACACACTACAACCATGAGTTGTACGCAATCTACCTTGAAGCTAATGTTGTAAGAAAAATCAAGCTCGGTAGAGCCGGTGGGCGGGACACCTAGCTCGAATGAGCGAAGAGGAGGCTGCCCCGAAAGTCCTTTGTGGCAGGATGTATGGAAGGAGATAGTGCGGCAGACCTTGTCTACGATGGAGGGATGGCATAGACCAGGACGCCCAGAGCCTGGGAGTGCCAAACTGAATGCCATCGGCTCGAAATCGGGACCGGTGGAGAGATTTGTTAAATAAGGCCGAGACCGGATCCTGGTTATAGTGCCGATTCTAATGACGATTTAATTACGTTCTTTTAAATAATAAAAAAAATAGGAGTAAGTTAAATTTTAAGAAAAAACAAGAAAAAAATTTGGCACGAAGTCTTTCTAATTTTTCTTTGTCGTAAAAATATCCATAATTAAAGCCCAAACAAAGTTCTGGCGCCGAAAGGCAAAATACAAAATAGTCATGTAATATTTAGATTAGAGCGTCTGCGTAGAACCAGTAAGTTATAATATAATATAATTAAGATAGAATTTAAGCATTTTTGTCTAGCATATAATTTAGAAACTAAGAATATAAAACGAAAATAAAAAATGTTGCAAAAATTAAATTAAATGAGACTATGTAATAAAAATGGCTAACGAAGTAATCATATTTACTGATATTGGCAGCTTTTTTCTGCATTTGATTAGATCTCTGTTACAGACTCGTTAAATACCGATAATTTATCAAATGAACTTAAAGTAAAAAATAAATCGTATTTTTCCTAAATGTCTTTAACGTTTAATAAATTAGTTGCAATTTGAAGTCGACGTCATAATTTTAATGTCGTTAATTTAATTTCAGAAATTTTAGTGCGAACCATCTTCAGTTGTTCAATAATTAAATTACATTCCAATAAAAAAACAAATTCTCTTATTATGAAATACGCTGTTCAGAAAGTTTCTAGATTTTCTTAACGAATAACAATAAGCTTTCGAAGGGTAAAAAATTGCTATTTTCGAATTTCGAAGTACATATAGTGAAATGCTTAATACTCTTTATTCCTTTAGATGAAACGCATTTAATGTTTCACACGGTGGATGACTGCTTACCAATATATGTCTCATAACAATAATAAGCAAACTAAAACTCGGAGAACACAATAACAGTTTGTAGATCGATGTGTATAGAGTGAATGTTTCCGCAAGCAGTTTCAATGGAATCGGTTAGTCAATTTTGATAGGACAAATGGTTTTGTTGGAAAAGTGAAACACAGCAATTTCAGAACATTTAAATATTTATTTTATAATTATTTTCACAACAACAAGTGTTAATGTATAAATTTTGGTTGTTTTTTGGCATATTAATTGACAATAGACACCATCCACATTACTAGGTCAATAAATTACATAATTTTAGTAAGGAAAAAGCGTTATATTATACCAATCCACAGTTTGTGGATCGTATTCCTTAAAATTAGAGCCAGGCGTCGTTTTGTGGATACTAAATACCGCGTAACATAAGCTTACATAGTTAAAGGAGACAGCGATAAATGCAAGACCGCCGCCACTTCCAAGGTTTCCAGTACTGATAAAGTTTTGCTTTTAAATTTTAATGAATTGTAACAAACGCCATTTTGGTGTGTTTGATTTTTGTAAGTGGAAGCGATTACAAACGGAATTTACTTGTTAACTAAACTGCTTAAAATGGAATAACCAAAGTACAAGCTGATTAAAGCCATAACACCAGCGAAACGTCTATAACGCAAAGACATAGCAGTTGAGGTGGGATGATAGGAAGTAGGGTCATTCTCAGACTCACCGTCTTGTTGCGCAGGACATTCACCGGTGGTGTTCCCGGCGTTTGTTGTTTTTACGGTTGTTGTTAAAAGGCACTTTTTGTTCGCACTACACGACGAATTTTCAATAACTTCTTCGCGTTTCTCTTGATTGAATTGAGTTGTTAGTTTAGCGAATTCACGCAAATGCTTAGGTAAGTTTTTAATATCAGCCTGTGATTGACCTTCTATGATCGTGATCGATGGCTCATCTGTCTCACTGCGGCTACCTTCGGTTCGGGGCAATGGATATGATTCAGCACCACTCTCCCAATCGCTATCTGATGGCATGCTCAGCTTAGAACGACGTTCTTTGACACGTCGCAAAAATTCATCTCCAATATCTGTTGATGATGTTCGTCTAGGTGGCGCCACTGGTACATTAGCATTCTGATCAACTTTTGAAATCTTAATCACTTTCTGTAAGCGACGTTCTTCCCGTTCAGCTACCTTATTCAACCATTCTTCGGCCATTTGTTGGCGAAATGTTTCATCTTCGGTTAGAGTTGGCAGTTGCCGTTGGCGATAGATTTCTCTATTTTTCTTCTGAGCAATTTGATTCCGATTAATTTCATCGAGTAACTGACGACGTTCGTTTTCTAATCTTTCAAATTCTCGTTTTAGTTGTTGTTCTTTGTTTGATATGTACTGCAGGTGTTCGTCGTGCAATTGAGATGTTTTACGATCGGAATCAGCTTGACGATAAGAACTTACACATGGCGTTATCGGTGTTGTATCGATAACTGATTGTGTTCGTAGGTAACGACGTGGTGGAGGTTTTTGTACGTCATTACTGGCACCTTTTTTTGCATCATAAGCTCCGTGTATGTCATAGTTATGTGGCCTAGATAGATCATTTGTGGATGCGGTCAGTCGTGGAGCTCTGATGTTTGGCCGGCGACCTAGGTAACACACTTCCACTTCCCGCTGGAACGGCTTACAAATGTTCTCAGAGGAGCCTATGTCGTTGATATATTTCAACCAGTCATCATGACGCATACGTGTTTGAGCGTTAGTCTCGGATATATTGAACATACTTTCAGCACGTCGGAAACGGGCAGATTCCCTAAGAGCAGTAGGTGGTAATGGCAAACCTTCCTCTATGGATTTGCCTGTGAAAACCTTTTTATATTGAGTCTCTTGCTTGACAGATTTTGTTTCTTCTCTAAAAGTTTTTTCTGTTTGCGAACTCTCTTTAAAAGATCGTTTTTCTTGGGGTTTGTCTCTTAAAAGACCATCTGGAGGCTGACCTTCACGTTTCTGTTCATCATGAGATATTTTTTCAAACGGCGGCTGACCGGGAATTTTACGTATGTCATCCGCAAGTGGAGTTTCGCCAATCGTTTGTGCTTCAAGAGGTTTCCCCCCCAGAGATCTTTCGCCTAGAGGATCTGCTTTTGGCAACTGCTTTTCAATAGTATGCGATGCTGGAGCATTTTCTTGGCGATGGATTTCTTGTGAGCTTCGTTGATTTTCTACCCAAACTTTTTCAGTGTATTGATTTTGATTCGATAGCTCTGATCGACTTTTTGCGTAGGACACGTGACCAGTTGATCCTTCAGGTAAAGATCTCTCCGAAGTTGCACCATCTCTTACTGTGCTCGGAACATCTCTTGGGCATTCTGTTTGTGTAAGAACATCACAACTTTTTGGACGATCCCGCATTTGAGATAATTTTATCTCTGAGGGATTCTCAGAAAACATAGACATGTCCAAACTTCTTTGCGATTGCCAAGGTTGACGAGGAGTTAGTCCAGCTACATCTTTTTCAATCTTGATTGGAATATCATAAGTCCTCGTCGGCGCATGCTCGTGCGATCGCTGTGCATGCACTACGTGGGGTTTCGGGTATGGGGCCGTTGATCTCTCTATTGTGATGGGAATTCGCCTTTCCTTGCGATAGATAAGTCTCTGCTCAGCTGTTCGATCAATTTCATCGGCCAACTTTTTCATCTGTGCCCGCCGGCTCTCTTCGATCTTTTGAGAGTACACTTGGCTGGTATATGTTTTAGCATCGCGTGCCGTTTTCGTGTAGTCAACAACATTCTCAGGGATTTCACTTTCGTTCAAGGTAGCCGGTGGACGTCGTTTACCCGACTCTAATTCGACTTTCAAGAGGTTCGAGAGCTCATCGAAGTCCTTCAAAAGGTTCTCGTGTTGAAAAATGTCTGATTTCTGTAGATCACTTGTGGTGGAGCTAATAAAACTTTCTGTGCCGGCTTTTAAATCACTGGCAGGCTGCCCAATGCCATTATGAATTGTTTCTTTGGTATGTCTATTTATAATCCTTTCCGATGCTAAAGTGGATGATGTATCTGCAAGGTTTCTTGGCAACGGCGGGACCGGTGGCGCTGCAGGGCTCTGCTCTTGCGATGACATTTTTGCATTTTCGGGAGGTGTTGTCATATTATTTGATGTGACATCGTTTTGTTGTTGGTGGGCTATGTTTTCGGGGAGAAGTTTTGACCGCAGTGGGAAAGTAGATGATGCAGAGGATTGCTGGCTTGTTTCCGGAAAGGTAGAGAATAAAGGGATATCCCGCTTTTCACCATCACTAACCGTTTCCCGATTTGAATCAACGATATCGTACATCACTTGACCGTTTTCGACGTATTTTCGAGACTCGAAGGAGGATGTTTCAATGTTTGAATATCGCTTCGGTTGGGTATTGCGGATTTGAGAACAAAGTCCAGATGTGGATTGAGTTTCGATGTTGGAAAACCGTTTTTTTGCTTCATCGAAAATTGTATCGAATTTTGAAAGGGGGAACTTTGGGGCGTTTTCGAAGGTATTAAATGTGGACATATCTGCGGATGAAGTGACCGATTGCTGACTAGATTTGCTGAACCGTTCCTGTGTTTGTTTTTCAACTGACGTTGCTTTCACGAAATTCTCTTGACCACCTACACCTGACGGGGTGGTCGTGGTAGTCGGATGGGTATGAGTGTGTGGTTGCTGGTGATCGTCACTCTCACGAATAGGTCGATCATTTGCTAATGACGATATTCTATTCTGGTCGCTTGTGGAAGTAGCTGTTTGTATTTGGTTTTCATTTTGAAAAGCGCCATTAGCGAACGGAAGATTACACTCTGGTGGGCGGGGCGGAACAGGCGGCGGAGGTGGCGAAGTGCTTTTTCTTAACTGCATTGGTTCGCGGAAATTCTCTTGATTCATTGTATCAACTTGTTTCTTTGTGTACTCGTGATAGCCTCGGCGGTCGATAAATTTCTGATGTATGTCAAGGAGGCCATCAGGAGTAGAGCTATTTTTTACTGCAGTTATCTGAGCTGGTGACAGGCAGACCAATACACTGGGGTCTTTTTCGGTTGGTATACCCAACCAGGAGTGGTAGTTTGGTGGACGCTCTGGAACTGGTGGTGGTGGTGGTGTAGGAGCCTTTTCAAATGGCTGAGCGGCTGAAGGTGGAATTGGTGCCAGAGTTATAACAGATGGCTGTTTCGATTGAGCTTGGAGCGATAATTGGATGTGTTCAATGTGCGGCATGTGTGGAAGTGGATACGGCATGCTGCTAATATTTTTAGCGACTGCAGCTAACTCTTCTAGCGCCTCCCGCCCGTACGAAAAAGAGGCCAATTTCTCCGCACAAAGTGTTTTTAGCTTTTTGATAGATGACGATTCTTTCGATGGGGTTTGTGTTGAGATTGTTTCGGTGGATTTTTCTATTTGAATGCCTGAAACACAATTGTTACAACTTTGATTAATTGCAGTGCACTGACTTTGGGTAGTGCTTTCTGAATGATCAGAACCATGACTTTCGGGGGATTGTGGGCGATCGGGGGCGGTCTTATTTTCATCGAGGATATTTAAGAATGTTTGTGATTCTAATTGTTTTTGACTGATATCGTACAATGTGAGGATTTTATTTGCAAGCGAAGGGGGAGAAACAGGGCCACTCAAATTTTTTTCACTACCCGAACCCGAATCAAAGGCAGATATACGATTTGTGTTTGGACAATCGGTAGCACTTTTTAAGGATGCGTTTACAATGTCACGCAAATTCTCCATTCTATCGAACACGTCCGATTTGTTAGTCGTAACGTCTTCCGCGATCACACTGCTACAACTGTTCAATTCATATGGATTGAAATTTATAGAACGAACTGAGAGGGGAACACTACAATTAAGACCTGAAGTATTCTCTGACACGGATTCTATTTTTTCTATATTCGTTTCATCAGTTTCCGTCGCAGGTATTGTAGTTGTTGGGAACTTTTGTCGATCGTTCTTGCCTTGTGTTGGGAGGCTATTAATCGTTTGATCAGCTGCGCTACTTGCTTCTTTAACAGGTGGTATTAGTTGATTTATATTGCCGTTTTGACTGCAGAGAAGAATGTTACTTGTACACTCTAGATCGATTGTAGGCGTCTGGATTCGTACATCTGTTGTTTCCTCTGGCTGATCTTGTGAGTAGTCTAATTCTGAAAGATCTGATACACTACTGGATGCTGAGTTAATGTACACAACTTCGGCAGCTTCAACTTCGGGTGTACGATTTGTGGACCATGACGAACAACTTTCTTCAATGCAACCTTGTTCGATTAGTTTTGTTTCTACAAATGAGGGTAATGGTGCTTCCTCACAGATCACTCCTGCTTTTGGTTGTCGGACCTTCGCATGATTATGTTTGTGGGGTTTTGAAAAATCTAAAGTACTTTTGGGAAATACAGCGTCAGCATTTTTGGCAAGATGCCCATGGTTAAGCGTAGCATCATTTTCTATATCGTCCTGTATCGTGGGTGGATCAGCACGATCAGAGCACTCGCTGCGACGATCTGAGTCACTACATTCGCTGCCTTCTTCTTTAATGCTATCTAAGTAAATGGGACTTAGGAATTGTGGTAGGAAATGTGATTCTAGTGCTGCCCGTTTTAGTTGCCGTCGAGCTTTGTAGTCCTCTTGGGATTTGGATGTGGATGTTGTTTCAGGAGTAGCTGCGATTAAGTCGGGTTGACACGCAAGGGTAGACTCGACTGTATCTATGGACTCACTTTCAGATTCGGCTTCAGATATTATCGGAGGGTTATCCGTGTCGGCTGTTGAACTGTTGTCACTAACTTCTTGTATCATGAACTCATTGCTGTCAAGGCTACTTAGTTTCGTTGGCTTGAATTGTTCGGGTTGCGGGGAGTCTACGCGGTACGTGGGATACTTCTCCCGAACAGTATATCCGCTGGTGACCTCTGAGATTTGTGGTTGAGTTGGTGATGATGTGGCACTCTCTATAATGACTTCATGTATTATGACTTTCGGTGGTGGCCTTTTGGAGTCATCTGATTGCCGTTTAATCGAAGACGCTTCAGAAACAGATATCTCTGATTTATTATTTTCTTCCCTTGTTAGACGATAATTTTGGTCGTCCGTCGGGGAAGCCGTTTGTTTGTGAAGACGTGAGAGTGTTGGATGAACTATTGCCTTTGAGTGTGGACTATTTGCAGAGTCGTTAGTTCGAACATATGGTAGAGTTGAACTATCGTGATAAATCGGATGATTAATTACTTTTGGTTCTTTTCCTGTAGAGAATTGGTAGTCCTGGTTTGTCGATTGGAGCTCTTGTAGCCGAAGTGGTTGCGTATTTATAGGGTGCGAATTAAACATTTTTAGGAAGCCTTGTCGGATGGCACTGAGTGGAAATGATGTCATGGTAGATGTATCTGTGTCATATTTGACAGGAACAAGTTCCATTGTGCTTTCCAACGACGGTTGAGTCTCGAGAATTTTACAGGGAATTGTTTTCGAGGGATGCTCTTCCTCTTTATTGTGACCCGAAGTTACTGTTATTGGAAAGACCTGTTGCGAAGATTCCTCGATGTGAATTGGATGGATGATGGTTCTTATAGGCCGTGCAACTGGAAACAGAGATGTTTCTTTGTTAGCTTCGTCACTCTGCTTCGAGTGTTGTTTAGGTTGGCATTCGTCAACAATTTTTTCGTTAGATGACCTAAGATTAATATTATGGAATATAATCTTTGGTATGTGTTCTTCAACTTCTTTATTGGCTTCGCTCTTGACAGCCTGATTTTCTAACGTTTCTTTGTTTGTTATGGGAATCGTTTGACTAAATTCCTCCAATTGGATGGGAATGACTTTCTCCTTCGATATGTTATCTACTAATTCCTGCGTTTTGTCCAATAATTCGGGACCTTTCGCTGTATTTTCTGCAGTCTTTGCGAACATAGATGTGGACTCGCTTTGGTTACTTTGAGTGATCCCCACGGGATTTGTGACATCTGTGTCCTCCGCTTTGCGAATTGTGTGTACAATAATTTTCCCAATACTTGGCGTTTCCCGATGGGATTCTGGTCCTTGTTTTGATAGTTTGACCGTTTGGCTTCCTGAAGAGTGTATATTTTGTTGGGATTGATTTTGTTTGATTTCCTTTGGGGAGAGCGGTTGATCGGTTCTGACAGCTTCCTCGAATTTTACATAACTTAGGTCACTACCATTTTTTTTAGGTTTAGTAGAGTCTTCTGACTGTTTTGAGGCTAATCTGTCTTGTTTTTTATACATCATTGTGGTATCAGGGGCGTTCTTTGGACAACTCTCGAATGGTTTGGATTGCTTAGAGTCAGCTGTCGTTGAAGAAGATACTTGTTGCATCTGTCGATATTGGTATAGTTTTTGATTGTCATTCACAGATTTAGTAGATAGATCTGATTTATTCTCCTTAAGGTCAGCTGTCGTCGTGGAGCTTGTGTGTTGTTTTAATGTTTTTTCAAAAATTTCTCCTTTCTGGTTCATTGAACTTTGTAGATCGTTCGTTATATCTGATTTTTCCGACTCGATGTTTTTTGTGTCATTCTCCTCGAAAAATTCTGGATGCTGCTTTGTGTTCCATTTAAAAACCACTTCTTTCTCATCAACTGAAGCCAACGATTTTTGGGAAGATATTTTCCGATTTGTGTCAAAAATATTTGTTTGACTAACGGGAGAACTGGAGACTACTTGAGACGGAAGAATTGGTTTTGTGTTCGTCAGTTTATGGTTCATTGAACTTCCATAACTAGTATTACTGTCAGCCACTGTTGATGTAGACGTTTTCTGGTCAGTATTCTTCAAATCTCTTGCCAGTGAATGAACAAATTCTTGAGATATAGTTGCGGAGTCTATCTGTTTTCCCTGTTCTATATTCTGCTTGATGTCGGTGATGTGAGACGTCTTATTTACTTCAGTCGTTGGTTGAAGACCATATTGTTGTGAAATGTTTTCAAAAGTTGCCTGCTTTCTGTTGTGTTCTTTATTCGATTGGCCGCTAACGCTAGATTCTGTATTCGATTGGCCACTGACGCTAGAGGATTTTATTGATTTTAACTCGATCACGTGATCCGTTGGGAAAAACTCACGGCGTTTTGACATATTTTCGAAAACTTCCTGTTGTTCACTGACGGTAGTCTGAAGTTTCGAAGTTTTTTCGGTGTGGTGGGACATTTCTGATTTCAGAGTGTCCGATTCCATTGTACTTCTATTTGTAGAAGAACTGGCATAATCTGTTGAAGAAAATTCGCGGGGTTTTGACATATTTTCGAAAACTTCCAGTTCCTCACTGCCTTCAGTTCCGTGCTTCCTAGTTTTTTCATTGTAGTGGGACAATTCTGATTTCAGAATTTTCGATTCACTCGTGGCTTCACTTCTAGAAGGACTGCTTTCATCTGCTGAAGAGAACTCACCGCGTTTTGACATATTTTCGAAAACTTCCAGTTCCTCGCTGACTACAGTTTGGTGACTCCTAGTTTTTTCAGTGCATTGGGGCAGTTCTGATTTCAGAGTGTTCGATTCACTCGTAGTTTCACTTCTAGAAGGACTGCTTTGATCTGTTGAACAGAACTCACCGCGTTTTGACATATTTTCGAAAACTTCCAGTTCCTCGCTGACTACAGTTTGGTGCCTCCTAGTTTTTTCAGTGCAGTGGGACAATTCTGAATTCAGAATTTTCGATTCACTCGTGGCTTCACTTCTAGAAGGACTGCTTTGATCTGTTGAAGAGAACTCACTGCGTTTTGACATATTTTCGAAAACTTCCAGTTCCTCGCTGACTTCAGTTTGGTGCCTCCTAGTTTTTTCAGTGCAGTGGGGCAGTTCTGATTTCAGTGTGTTCGATTCACTCGTAGTTTCACTTCTAGAAGAACTGCTTTGATCTGTTGAAGAGAACTCACTACGTTTTGGCATATTTTCGAAAACTCCCATTTCCTCACTGCCTTCAGTTTGGTGGTTCCTAGTTTTTTCAGTATAGTGGGACAATTCTGATTTCAGAATGTACGATTCATTCGTAGCTTCACTTCTAGAAGAACTGCTTTGATGTGTTGACGAGAACTCACCGCATTTTGACATACTTTCGAAAACTTTCTGTTTCCCACTGACTCTAGTGTAGTGGGACGGTTCTGACTTCATAGTCTCCGGTTCACTTGTAGAAGAACTGCCGTGCTGATTTGAAGAGCTCGCGATGGTTTCTTTTTTCTGATCGACTAAAACGTCTTGGTCATTAATGGTTTTGAGGCAGGTGGCAGTCGTCGTTTTCGTATGGCACGCGCTCAAATGTTCTATCTGAGTTGTAGTGGAGCCTTCACTCTGATCGGAAATACTTTTGACAGCCATGTGTTTTTTGTCGACAGCATTTGGTTCATTCCGTATATATGTGGCTGTGTGTGACTGCTCTTTTGTATCACTTGTTTGGTTTACAGATGTTTCTCCCCCACTCTTCGAAATACTTTCATTATCGTTATGTTTCTTATCCGCAGGAGTATGTCGGTTGGTAACGTTTTTGGGACAAGTGAATACCTGTGACGTCTTGGGCTTGGCGCCGGTTCTTTCAGACAACTCTTCTTTTTGCGAATCAGATACCAATACTTCCTCTACCGATTTATCTTCCCCCGTATGTTTCGTTATCATATTTCGCCTTTCTTCTTCAAGTTCCCTTGTCTCAGAGCTCATCATTTGCCTTTCGTCCCTAATTGGATGGATGATAACTCGTTTCGTGTTGTTATCTTGTCGCATATCTCCAGGTTCATGCAATGGAAACACATTAGCATTTTTCGATTGTTTTCTACCTTTCTCACCGGAAGGGTTTTTCTTATCTTTGTTGTCGTTTTCATTGCGTGAGTTTTCCCTGGTTTTATTGTCATCCTCTGCAGATGTCGTATGCTTACTTGCCGTTTTCAATACAGTCGGTGCTGTAGACTCCTTTGAAAATGTCGACCCCGTTTTTGAACTATTTTTAAGCGGTTGAGTTAGCACGGCCGTTATGTTCGAACTCTTGTCGGATACTATTCCGTCCGATTGCCAATTGATTTGTTTCGATCTTTTCCGATGAGTAGAAGAACAATAGGAAGACGAATTAGCTGATTCTTTGACTAGTACATTTTTGTGCGTATCGATTGATTCATGCACAGAAATTTGGTCAGATAGCTTGGTGTTTGATACCGAGGAATCACTGTGGTCCATTGCATAGTTGACTGTGTCAATTGCACATGCCGTCGTGTAGGTGTCGTCGGACGAGCAAATTTCATTAGCCGGTAAATTTGGCATATCGCCAACGGGCAGTGTTTTACTTAGCTCCTCTCCACCGACGTCATTTGTATTTTTATTTTGGCTTCTTAGTTGTTTTTGATTTTGATTTTTCGATTTATTTCTGTTTTTATTGCACTGTTTGTGTTTTTTGTAGTTGGGCATTTTTCTTTATACGTATTATATATATTTACTTGTATTTTTTTATATACTTTTTAGCAGAGCCATGTTTTTCGATCTAGATATTTACGAGAACTTGAATAAAAAACAAAAGAAAACTCTCAGGGTTTATCGCTGCAATTTCGTTAGACGTTTTACTCGTTACATTGTGTTTTGAGTCGAATAGAGACGCGAGTGGAACGGAATCCTTCGCCCTGTAACGCGCGCGCTGAACTGAAATAAGACCAAAAATGACGCTGAGAGAATGAATGGGATGTTCGCGCTAATGCTAATTACCTCTACAGATAGTTTCGGTTTGTTTTTTATCCGATTTGGGATCATATTGTTTTTAGATTGGACGGATAGACTGTTTCTTAATGAACGCAGTTATAAATAACATAGGCACACACGTACGTCAACAAAAGCCTTTCTGTAGGATTGTTCTGAAAAGCTTCATCTGCTGTGAACACTTGAAAAGTTAATAACGATCGCCGGGAGGGTGAGCTTCTCTTGTGAGCACCCTTTAAAATTTAAGAGTCTGTATGTTTCTCTCTGGGTAAGTACAATGAAATTTAAATTACGTGACTAGACAAAATAATATTACTGGATATTGTATTTGGATGAAACTGCGCTGCATATTTCTATAGTTATATTTGAAACAACCGACGAATCTGAGAGTAGATTCTCTTTTAATTCAATACAATAAACGACACGGGCAAAACAAAAACACTTCACATATCCGTTGGTTCTTTCTCTACTTGATCAGCCGAATGGTTTTATATGAAAAGCCTGAGATGGGCACAGTAGCTGAATTAAATTTTCTTGGTAAATATAAAACAAAATAAATCAAACAAATTAGTATGTAATTCCGTGGAACACAATTTGTAAATATCAGCCGAATACTCATTTATCCAGAAAGCTCACAGCACTTAGAATGAGCTTGAAGTTCCTTGTCTGTGACTCTTCTGTTCTCTTCTCGCGTGTTTTACGATTGAGCAAAGTACGTACATTACTTACACCACAAAGGGGGCCAACGTTCACTATGGGGTTTTCTGAATGAATTTGAATGCACTTTGTGAAATACTCTTGATGGTCTTGAATTGCAAAACATTTAAAAGGCAATAATCTGTGGGAACTATTTACGACCCGAGACCTTCAGAAAGTCGACGAATGAGCTTAGTTGAGTGTACCCATTCATTTTCAAGGGCAAACAATAGCACAATGGGACTTAGTAGTAGAGTCGATTGCCGTAATTACAAAATAAATGTTATTGACAACCACCTGCTCACTCTTCTTTAGCACATAAGGGCAGATCCAATGAGTGAACAGAGAATTCACGGTGGTCGGTCTAGTATAGATCTATCTTGTCTGATGTTTTATATATGAAACAGTCTTAATAGTCTGGGATTACCAGCCATTTCAAAAACGAATCGGATAGAGACATTATACTGCTCAGTATATAATTGCTTTAATGTTGTAAATAAAGATTTTTGGTAAGTTAAAAGTCCAAGTTAAATAATGGCTTTGTTAAGTCCAAGTTTTGCCCATTGTGATGTATCCACAGATAAGTCACATAGCTAGAGCCCTAGCTATCATTGGTCGAAGAAAGTACCATATTCCTCAGTGCAATACAAGTACCACGAAACAAGATCTTAAATATGGTGAATTCCTTAGAATGAATGCTAAATGAAGCAATTGAATGAGCATACAATAGCTTCAAGGTCTTATAAAAGACCAAATATTGCCAATTGCAATATGTCCACCACATGTGACCTAATACGAGGGTTGCCTTTTATATTTCGGGATTAGAGAACAAAAACAAATATTGATCATCGGAAATCACTTTATTGTTTTTCAAAATATTCCCCATGAAGATCTATACACTTTTGCATGCGTTTGAACCAATTGTTGAAGCACTTTTGCCGCTCTGATTGAGGTATCTCCAACACATGCATTCTGAATGCAGCAACCGCTTCTTCAGGTGTCGAAAAACGTTGACCTCTCAGTTTGTTTTTTACGTACGGGAATAAAAAGAAGTCATTCGGTGCCAAGTCAGGACTATACGGCGGATGACCCATCAAATTGATGTTTTGGGTGCTCAAAAATGCAGTTGTCGCAGCCGATGTGTGAGAGCTCGCATTGTCGTGGTGAAGAGTGATCCGTCTTCGGCGGTTGGTTTTCCAGAGCAAAGAAAATTAGAGGTATGTATGCCGGCATAAATTCAATTAGAAATGGCTACCGAGGGAGAGCCAAAATAATTTGAGACACAAACGGCTGTCTGGTCACAGAAACAAACAATATCGTGACAAGATGGAAGCAGTACTTTGAAAACCTGGTCAATGTGCGCACCCATCAACCACAAATAAACGCATCAGACGAACATACAGCCGACCCTCAGATCCCAGAGCTCTCTTTCAGTGAAATTATAGACGCAATAAACGGATTGAAAAACAACTAGGCTCCCGGAGTCGACTGCATACCGGCAGAGCTTATGAAGCATGGAGGAGAGGCAACCGCTAGAAAGATCCACCAGCAATATGGGATAAGGAAGTCACTCTGGAAGAATGGAAAATCTCAATAGTCGTTCCCATTTTCAAAAAAGGCGACATATCTGACTGCGAAAACTACAGAGGAATATCATTGCTCCCAACCACATACAAAATACTAACAAATGTCATACTAGCGAGATTCACACCGTACGCAGAAGAAGTACTGGGAGATTACCGATGCAAATTCCGTAGGAACCCGTCAACAAGCGACCAAATCTTCAAAATAAGGCAACTGCTGGAAAAGAAGTGGGAATACGAAGAGACGGTTCACCAACTGTTCGTTGACTTCAAAAAAGCCTACGACTCAGTCGCAAGGCAAAGACTCTACCATATTGTATTTGAGCTGGGAATCCTAAAAAATGTACCGCCCTCATTCAAATTTGCATGGACGAAAACAAAGGGCGAGTCAGAATAGAAAACCACCTCTCAGAAACCTTTGAAATCCGGGACGGACTAAAACAGGGAGATAGTCTATCACCGTGCTTTTGTAACCTTGCGCTCGAGTATGTCATCAGAAAGGTACAAGACGACAACATGGCCGGATCATCCCTGAACGGGGTCACACAAGTGCTCGCATATGCGGATGACATCGCCGTTTTGGGCGATAATCTAGAAACTGTAAGTAAAAACAGTGAAATCATCATGCAAGCGGCAGAAGAGGTGGGCCTAGAAATAAATGAAGACAAAAAGAAATACATGATTACGGCGAGAGCAGGTGGACCTCAGGGAACACATATAAAGGTCAGGGGGAAGATATTCGAAAAAGTTAATGAATTTAAATATTTGGGAACGATACTGACGGAGAGTAACGAAATGTCGAAGGAAATTAATAAAAGACTACACACCGGCAACGCTAGTTGGCACGCAGTCAGTAAACTGCTGAAATCCAAACTGCTATCACGTAACATAAAGCTCCGAGTCTATAGAACCATAATCATGCTGATTGGGGCAGTGTTACATCACGCAATTCATGAGATCGTGGTGCACGTAGGAGCAAGAGGAGATGCCGGAAAATTGTCGTGGTGGTATAATTTGCCCCATACATAAGAAGGGAGTTATCACACTGTGCAGCAACTATAGGGCTATAACATTGCTGAGTACCGCCTATAAGATACTTCCACTATCCTACAAGATCGCATAGCCCCATACGCTAATGTCGTCATTGGCCAATATCAGTGTGGCTTTATCCCAGGCAAATCAGCGAATGATCAGATATTCACCCCTTAGGCAGGTGATGGGAAAATGTCTGGGATCTAAGACCCCATTGTATCATCTATTCATGGACTTTAAAGCCCCCTACGACAGCATATCCAGGGCAGAACTATATAATGCCAAGAGAGAGTTCGGTTTTGATACGACTTTGTAGGCTGACCGTGACCAGTGTAACTAGTCAAGTAAAAACAGCGGGATTACTGTCCAAACCAATAAACATCTTTAATGGACTCCGACAAGGAGATGGTCTGGCCTGCCTCCTCTTCAACCTCGTGTTGGAGAAAGCAATCCGTGACTCTGGCGTCACAACTAGAGGGACTATTATCATCAAGTCCAGCCAGATAGTTGCCTACTCAGATGACATCGACATCATCGGTAGAACCGAATCGGCTGTACAGGACTCCTTCACCCAGATCGAGCAGGCGGCATAAAAACTGCACATTCATCATCATCGGCAATACAACCGAGATCCGGTCTTTGCCTTATTTAACATGTATGAGGCTTGTTAAATTTTCTATAATAATTTGTTTTTCCGGGCAAGGTTATTAACCTTGTGCCAGAAGGGGTGCACATTAATGAAACAAAATACATGAAGGCAACGTCTGCGATGAGAAGATTTAACGTTGGTCAAACTATCAGGGTAGCTAGCTCGAATTTGAAGTAGTGCAATCCTTTAACTACCTTGGGTCAATAGTATCAGCCGATAACAATGTGGAAGAAGAAATGCGCAAACGGCTGATCAAATCCAACAATGCCTTCTATGGTGTATCAACGCTCTTTAAATCCCGAAATTTATCCAGAACATCCAAGCTATTACTGTACAAGACCATGGTCTTACCAGTACTCAGGTATGGATCCGAAACCTGGGTGCTCAATAAAAGGCACTCTGAACTCTTAACCGCGTTCGAGAGGAAGGTCTTAAGGAGAATTGTTGGCCCCGTATGTGAGGGAGGACGATTCCGGAGATGCTACAACCACGAGTTGTACACGATTTACCTTGAAGCTAACTTTGTAAGAAAAATTAAGCTCGGTAGACTCTGGTGGGCGGGACACCTAGCTCGAATGGGCGAAGAGGAGTCTGCCGGAAAGTCCTTTGTGGCAGCATGTGTAGGAGGCGACACCGTGGAAGACCTTGTATGCGATCGAGGGATGGCCTAGACCAGGACTCCCAGAGTCTAGGAGGGCCAAACTGCATGACATCGGCTCGAAATCAGGACCGGTGGAGAGACTTGCTAAATGAGGGCAGGACCGGATCCCGGATGATGATGTTGATGAATGGGTCGTTTATTTTAACAAACTATTTGCATTTCTTATTTCTTCGTAAGCAAAATGTCTAGAATACGAGGCCAGGTTAATAAGTCCTTAGAAAATAAGGACGATTTTATTTTATTTTCCCGTTTAGCTGACTTAATAATGACGCATAATACTGTCCATTTATCGTCTGTTCCATTTCAAAATACTCAATGAAGATAATACCAAGTGCATTCCCAAACACAGTAGGCATATCCTCTCCAGCTGATTTCACAGTTTTTGCCTTCTTTGGAACCCGTTCGCCTTTAGCAATCCATTGTCCACTGTGTGCAGTTACTAATCTGCGCAGCGACTTATCTGAGTTGCGACGCATGCGCTCCAAAAGTTCTCAGCTGAGAGCAAATACGGCATCGATCTCGCAGATTTTGTTTTCATACCAAATTTATCATGCTAAATTGAAATATGGAACAAATTGAAAATTGACAGATACCTAGTGAGGAATGATGCTTACTAAAAACAGACAATTAGCGATCATGCGGGCGCCATCGTAGGCGTTTCTGAGGACTTATTGAGCTACCTTCGTTATCTAGGTCTGTTCCTTCCTCTCATTTTCTGGGCTTTCTTTCACCAATGAGGCAGACTTCAGAATGAGCACATACAATTTAACATAATGGGTGTGCAAGTAGAAAGTCGGCTCTGAAGCCGATTACATTCAAAACATACTTGATCGCACCCAATTCGCTCGCCATTTTGGATATATTGCTTAGTCGTTGCCGTTTTTATGACTAAATTTTACTCATTTACAAGCTGGCATATGTATCAATTGTACTTTACTCCATCCAGCCTAGCCACTATTTACAAGGCGTATATTCGTCCAAAAATGGAGTTCAACTCCCATATTTGGTCAGGCGCATCCAAAACTGCATTACACGTGCTCCACAGGATGCAAAAATGGGCAGTGAAACTTATTGGGGACTCAGCCGTAAGTCGATTTATTCCGTCGTTAGAACACAGACGCAACGTATCACGCCTATCTCTTTTTTATAGGTATTATCATGATCGTTGCTCAACTGAACTTGTTCAATGTGTTCCGCCCCTTCAGACATTTTCCCGCGATACCCGTCAATCTGGGAATCAGCATCAGTTCACGTTGAAAGTGGACTTCAGGCGCACAAATAAACATAGAGAAACATTCTTTAGTCGAACCACACGAATGTGGAATGTTCTGCGTGATCATGTGTTTTCTCGTCGTTATGATGTCCAGACATTCACGACTAATGTATAGGGTTTTCCAATAGGGACTTGACAATGTTTTTTCGGCAGTAAATTTTCATAATTTGCAGACGTTGTTCGTTCGTGTACTTAACCATGATGAAAATGTTGAGTTTACTGAATAAATTGACAGTGACAGTTCGATAATTAGTGAAAGGGTGCGTTCACAGTTGTCAAGTCCCTATTGGAAAACCCGATGCATCGACACCTCCTTTCCTTATCCACTTCCTCTCCATACGCTCGCACTGTGCTCTGGCATTTAAGGGTACTTCGAAATCCCCTTTTGTGCGTACGTTAGTAAAAAAAAAAAATTATCAGTTGTATAAGATAAGAAAACAATTAAGTCCAAACCTGGGTTTGACGATGAGCGCAAGGCGAAGATCGAAGAACGTAAACGCATGAGAGTGATCGACTTAGAAAGATATGATGAAGTCAACACAGAAATATACGTGACGATTCGCAAAGAGACTCTTCAAAACGCAAAAACCGCGAATGGGAGAAGACTCGGATCGAAAAAATCCTAAAAAAATTCCAGAGCAAAGAAAATCAGAGGTATGTATGCCGGCATAAATTCAATTAGAAATGGCTACCGAGGGAGAGCCAAAATAATTTGAGACACAAACGGCTGTCTGGTCACAGAAACAAACAATATCGTGACAAGATGGAAGCAGTACTTTGAAAACCTGGTCAATGTGCGCACCCATCAACTACAAATAAACGCATCAGCCGACCCTCAGATCCCAGAGCTCTCTTTCAATGAAATTATAGACGCAATAAACGGATTGAAAAACAACTAGGCTCCCGGAGTCGACTGCATACCGGCAGAGCTTATGAAGCATGGAGGAGAGGCAACCGCTAGAAAGATTCACCAGCAATATAGGATAAGGAAGTCACTCTGGAAGAAAGGAAAATCTCAATAGTCGTTCCCATTTTCAAAAAAGGCGACATATCTGACTGCGAAAACTACAGAGGAATATCATTGCTCCCAACCACATACAAAATACTAACAAATGTCATACTAGCGAGATTCACACCGTACGCAGAAGTACTGGGAGATTACCAATGCAAATTCCGTAGGAACCCGTCAACAAGCGACCAAATCTTCAAAATAAGGCAACTGCTGGAAAAGAAGTGGGAATACGAAGAGACGGTTCACCAACTGTTCGTTGATTTCAAAAAAGCCTACGACTCAGTCGCAAGGCAAAGACTCTACCATATTGTATTTGAGCTGGGAATCCCAAAAATTGTACCGCCCTCATTCAAATTTGCATGGACGAAAACAAAGGGCGAGTGAGAATAGAAAACCACCTCTCAGAAACCTTTGAAATCCGGGACGGACTAAAACAGGGAGATGGTCTATCACCGTGCTTTTGTAACCTTGCGCTCGAGTATGTCATCAGAAAGGTACAAGACGACAACATGGCCGGATCATCCCTGAACGGGGTCACACAAGTGCTCGCATATGCGGATGACATCGCCGTTTTGGGCGATAATCTAGAAACTGTAAGTAAAAACAGTGAAATCATCATGCAACCGGCAGAAGAGGTGGGCCTAGAAATAAATGAAGACAAAACAAAATACATGATTACGGCGAGAGCAGGTGGAACTCAGAGAACACATATAAAGGTCAGAGGCAAGATATTCGAAAAAGTTAATGAATTTAAATATTTGGGAACGATACTGACGGAGAGTAACGAAATGTCGAAGGAAATTAATACAAGACTACACACCGGCAACGCTAGTTGGCACGCAGTCAGTAAACTGTTGAATTCCAAACTGCTATCACGTAACATAAAGCTCCGTGTCTATAGAACCATAATCATGCCGATTGCTCTATACGGATGCGAAACATGGACTTTCAAAAAACGGGAAGAAAACAAATTCCGCGTATTCGAGAATAAAATTTTAAGGGGTATCTTTGGCGGTAAATATGACGAGGAGGCAGGACAATGGAGGAAACTCCACAACAACGAATTGGAAGAGATACTCGTATACCGCAAACCTTCAATAGTGAGAGTAATCAAGTCGCGAAGATTAAGATAGGCCGGGCATGTAGTGAGACCGACAGGGCGGCCGCGACGGAGATGGGAGGACAATGTTAGGTTAGACCTCGAAAGATCGGATCAGATGGTCGAACGTGGAAGGAGAGCGCACAGGGCAGAGAACGATGGCGGAGTCGATTCGGTGAAGTTACGAACTTCCGAGTTCCTGCAGGCTAATAATTAATAAAATAATAAAAATAATAATAATAGATAAATTATCCCTTCTAATGTTTCTATTATTAAATTTTATATAATATTGTTTCAATTGGAATCGAAGTTTCTTTAAAGGGGTTTATATAGTCATCAATTTGAAAACATTTTATAAATTTTATGAAAGTACATCTCAGATATGTTCTCTCGAAATTTCGACTCAATTTGAAGAAAATTGAATGAGATAGAGCATTTTTAAGCCCTCCTGACCGGCTCCAACCCTTACTGAAAAATGTTATGGCGTTTATATCAAAACAGCATTTTCATACTCGGTGGACTTGATACCTTAAAAAATAATGAACCGCGATCCTTCTTAAATTTTACACACCTCTTTTAGATAAGATTTACTCGGGGATGGACGAAGGATTTTTTGTGCCAATGATTAGAACTTGTTTTACAAAAAGAAAAAGGAATTGTCGATTATTTTGCCAAAAAACGTGATTTTGAATATAAGCTGTATAAAAAGCCTAAAAATTATTTTTTTAAAAAATCCCTCGTCTACCCCGAAGATTGAAAATCTACTAATGGAATCGCTTTCCCTTTCTGATTTCAGATGCACCTGTTTTGACTTAACATGTTCTGGAGAAGACAAATTTTTTTTGGGCTCAAAGAATAATTATTAATAACTTTTGTAATTATTGGTAATTTTTTTATAAAAAAATAGCGTTCGGCTTTCATTGTGGTCTGACATTTAAGGGTACTTCAAAATCTCCTTTCCTGCGCGCGTTAGTGTAAAAAAAAAGCGAGTTATCCTTCAAATAATAATCAACATTATGCAAACATTTTTAAATAAATATATTCAACCAATATATTCGATAGCAATTCGAGAAAAGCATCTTTTTTTCGCTCTCATGAATACATATGTCCCCTTAATTCACACACATTTTTAACTTAAATGCAACACTACTACTACTCAACTAGATTCTATAAATAGACTTCTGTCAAAGTTTGAGCAAGCTACGTCATTAAGTTCGTGTTTGACAGCCATTGAAAGCAGACAAACATGTGGATTTTGCCGAAAATAGCAAAGCGTTTATTTCATGTGCTGATTAATTAAGGGGTGTCTTTGGAGGTAAATATGACGAGGAGGCAGGACAATGGAGGAAACTCCACAGCCACGGATTGGAAGAGTGTGGCGGTTCTTTAAAGCCTTTCTAAAGAACCATCCATTTCTTTAAAACAACCTACTTTTCCCTCACTCCATAAACCTCTATACTTACCTGCATTCGAGCAGTGTAAGCTTTCTTTCAATTAACTTTCCCCTGAAAGTAAAACCTCAGCAGGCATGCACATCAAACAAGTTATTTCATTCATATTACATGAACCGTGCCAGACAATCGACTCGGCTTCTCAGCAATTATAAACGATAAATACTCACTGGCCAGCGTAATTGTTGACACAGCTGTAGCCGATATTCTTGCTACGGTTCATGATTGAATATTGCTCCAATCCCAAGGTTCGGTACAGTTGCGACCAATGTCCTTTATCGGTTATCTACCGATCATGGGATTTGGGCACGAATATGATTGTCGTTAGACAATCATACCCATGATCATGTCTAATGATTCGTTGTCTAAACAACGACCAGCCACTATTCTCACGCTGGCTATTCTAAACGAAATGCTTCTGGGTACTCTACGTAAATAGACGAAATTATTTTTGCCTGCATGCCAGTATTCCTTTGCATTATCCAATGCCTAAAATAAACATGCATCCAAATCTAGTAGCCT
The DNA here is from genome assembly GCA_963931805.1 of Microdon myrmicae. Classification (NCBI taxonomy): domain Eukaryota; kingdom Metazoa; phylum Arthropoda; class Insecta; order Diptera; family Syrphidae; genus Microdon; species Microdon myrmicae. The sequence goes on from OZ007496.1 coordinate 112,732,474, forward strand.
TTGCCGTCGCAGAAAAGTTCTGTTGACTTATCGCCTATCGTACGATGGGAATACACCTAGCCGTACACCGATCATCATATTTGACCAGCTGCATGGTTGTTTTTCCTTTCCTGCACCCAGCGAGTGTTTGGGTGTCTTTCTTGAAAAGGAAAGATTGTTTTTCTCCTGCGATGACATGCGCGGAAACTCATCGCAATCACCAGAGGCTGTGTCAACGTCGCCCAGCTCAGGGAGTCAGATTTGAATCGCGTATTCACGCACACGTGCCACAGTCGTTGCTTGCAAGGAGTCAAAATTTATTTCCCCAACAACACAGACGTGTGGGGGCGCTGAGTGTCGGATTGGAGTTAGAGCGCGCGCGGGGCAAAAATCACCCACACTGTTCTCATTGTTGCAAACGTGTATTCGAATTTAAATTAACGTATTAACGCCACAAACAGTGTTTCAAACATTAAAATGATTGCCTTCCGCATTTTCCGGTAGACAATAATTCACCAGCCAGAAACATTTTATTCATCAGTCATCCTCAGTTGTTACGCCCTGTTAATTCACGATTAGTGTGTAATGTGTTTACGTTGGAACAATAAAATTTAAACAGTGAAATCTTATCAATAACTTGTGTTTTATTTTTCAAAAGGACGGTGGGTTATTAAGTGAATCCGTGTCGTGCCAGATACACTACTTAAAACCCTACAAGAGCTATACCGCAACCCTACAATAGTGGAAGTAAACAGGTCGCGAAGATTAGGTTGGGCCGGCCATGTGGCGCGAATGGGCAACGATAGGACCGTGCGTAGAATTCTTGACGGTAGACCAATGGGAAAGAGACCAGTAGGACGGCCGCGACGGAGAGGTGAGGACAATGTTGGGTTTTACCTTGAGGAGATTGGATTGGCTGGTGAAGCGTGGAACCAGAGGGCACAGGACAGGGAACGATGGCGGAGTCGAGTCGGTGAGGCCACGAACTTCCGGGTTCCTACAGGCCAATAAAAAAAAAAAAAAAAATATGTATATAAAAGTGTTGAAAAGCCATAAATTAGGCTACGAACTGCTACCCCACCCAGCATATTTTCCAGATTTAGCCACTTGTGACCATTTCCTTCTTCTAAACCTGAAGAAATGGGTGGCCGGTAAGAGATTTGGGTCGAATTGCCTATTTGAAGGCCTTGAGGAAACCTATTATTTGGAAGGAATAACAAAACTGTAAAAACATTGGAGTAAATGAATCGAGCTAAAAGCTGGAAATGTTGATAAATAAAATGGTCATTTGCCGAAAAAAAGATATTTTATTCAAAAAGTCACTCACTTATCAAACTACCCTCGTATTTTCGCATGCACAATGTGTATTACCCATGGTCAAGAATTCCTACCACCATTTCTTTTCCCCTATTATTTTGAACCACTTTATGGGATAAATTCTGACAAATAATAACCAAGAGTTAGTCACGCCCCGTGTTAATGGTTTCCTACACACAAATTTTTTTATTGTGTTGTTGCAAGTGTCATCTATTTTAACGCCAAGTTTGGCGCCATCTGTTAAGTATTTTTATGTCAGCAATCAAGGACATTAGCTTACCCTGCTATCGGCCATTTTAACTATGGAAAAGAAATATGAAGAAAACAGTTTGTTTAAATTATATGTTGCGAAGGGAATTTCTTTTTCAGACGGGTTGAAAATGTTTGAAAAAGTCTACGGGGACTCCATAATATCTCAAAGAAGATTGTGGCGGTTTCTTCTAACGCCAATACTTATCTCTTCGCCCATATTTCGGAAACATCCCAAAAGCCTACAAAAAACCCTATACTACAAGTATTTCGGCAGGAATAGCTGAGCGGCATCGCTTACCTGGAAAGTGGGCATACCAATTTTCCATTCACTGCAATTACATGCAGACATTTCTACTCCTACGAGTTTTCCCCACAAGCTGCATGCAATTCATCTTCGAAAAAGCCCTAAAAAAGAAGTCTCATTCATATATTACGGCGGCATTATATGGCGCCAATGATATTTATCCCAAGCGTGATTTCTCTGGCGCAAGACTAATGACCTTGCCCAGAAAAAAACAAATCATTATGGAAAAATTTAACAAGCCTCAGGACTTGCTAAATAAGGCCAAGACCGGTTCCCGGTTGTAGTGCCGATGATGATGATGATGATTTCCACCAAGTGCACCATCTTCTTATGTAGGAGATACGGTCGATCCCTGAGCAACCAATATAACGTGAAATGTATCTGGGCGCACGTATTCCCTGTTCGATACAGCCGCACACGTGCAGAGGATGCTCTTTCTGTCCCTAGCCAGCTTAAACATCTCGGTCGCTTAGCCGAGCGACAGAAGACTAGGAAAAAACACGTCGGGCGGTACAGTTAATGCGAACCAGGAACAACACCAACGAAGCGCAGCTAAAGATACATGATAGTCGGAAATGCTGTGTGCATTAGTCTAGGGAATAAACATCCAATGCCCTCCTAATGCCATATAGTGTACAATTGCAACCCTTTTGGTTGCTGTCTTGTTTTCTGTTGTTTCGACCGTCTGCGAACAGGCACAAGGAACCCAAAGTGCTGTGCGCAGTTGAATTAATGTAAACACCATCGTACGATGATTTGTCATAGCTGCAGGAGTTGCTCGCGTCCCGGAGACGTATCTGTGTGTCCGCGTTTCGTTTGCGGGGGGATGCCCAGCATGGGGGACGGTTGTATGTAATGTGTGTGCGCATCCTTGTATGGATCGATCGTCGAGGATCATTGACAGTGTGTCGTGTGGGCCGGGGATGCTGACGAAGTTTTTCGTTCGTGCGATGTTATCGCACGGATGGTTTGGAAGTCAGTCTGAGCCCAACAACTGTCGGTGGACGAGCGTCATACGAAAAATAATTAAAGTTACTTGTCTGACAGTTTTTTTTTCGTTTGGCTATTGAAACACATTATAACCTTTTGCTGTGTGAAATCTTTTGAATTACAATAACGCTGTGCACTATAAATGATTAAAGGTTACTTGTCCGATAGTTTGAAATCATTTGAATATTTAAACACATTATAACCTTTTGCTGTGAGAAATCTTTTGGATTATAATAACGCTGTTTTTAGTTTAGTTTTGTATTGAATTTTTATGTTTTACTTTATTAAAAAAACAAAAGAAATAAATGAGAAGTAGATGAACCTGTGGTGTTTTTTTTTTGTTATTTGACAAGTTGTAAGACTTTCAGAGACAATAGTAAAAAAATCAGAACTACATTGGTGGACACCCTTCGGAGAAACAGTGACGGACTAGGGAAGTCTTGGTGAACCTGTGTCAGGCCGGCACATAACGAAGACTAAAACCCACAAGATCTTTCGACCTATAATGGCAGTTATTAAAGAAATATCGACATAGTGAAGAAAATTGTGTTCGAAAATAGTCACTGTGTGTTGAGAGAGCTATTCCTTACTCATAAGTAACTTAGCCACCTTTCAGTTGATGTTTGGCTATGGGACGCGTTGCACCACACTGCGTTGCAAGCGAGCTTAACTTTTTTTGAAAGGATCATCGCAAAGCGTGTTTTCTCGACCAAAAATGCTACCAATGTGATCGAACAAGCACCGTATTCTACAAATATGGCACTCCGTGATTTTTTTTTGTACGTCATATTCTTATCATAATCTTTTTTAGCTACTGTGTCGAAAAATTTTAGGGCACTCAGACTAAGGATATTGTAAAGAATATCAAACTAAATAAGATTGTTACACGGGGACGTTGATGGGATAGCATACAATCTAAACTAAGCCCGGTAGGGTAATAAGCCGCCGACAATAAGTGTGTATTTATAAAATCAACCAAGTAAACATGTTTTTAAGGGTACATTCCGGTTTGTTCGGTTCAAAAAATCTATTTTTTTTGTTTAATCGATCGTTTTGTACTTCAAAAATAATATGTTAAAATTTGGAGACGAAATCTTAGGCGGCTCCAAAGTTATAGGTCATTAAAGGGTCGGGTTTCCCGCGGATACAAATTCGTATCATAGGTGGCAACTACCGTGTATTTAGAAAGATGCAGACTATCCATTTATGGGCATTAATTTGCTTCGCTGTTGGCTTGGGCCAACTGCCACTTCTTTGAATATGTCGCAACTGAACAACATGTTCATAAGCGGTAATGGGTAGTCGCTCCTGTGTATGTTGTTTTTACATTCGGGCGTACTGCGGATGACCTGCGATTGCCTGAGTTTTAGTTAGTTTCATATATATGAAACTAACTTGCCCGTTGCACGGTGCTAGCGGTTTTTACTTGTTTGGTGACTATGGAAGATGTTCCTACCGCTGACGTCGCGGGGTAGGTATTTTTGATTTTTCTGTGTTTCTTTTTTATGAGGAGGAAAAAGTATTTAGTGTAAACGTGGTCTCAGAGCGTGCAGTGCTCGCGTTTAGGCGTCTGTTTCATACGTTTTTCAACGGTAAATTTTTCTAACATAAAAGGTTAAAGGTTCGCGTAAGTCAGGGGTGCGTCCAGGGAGTCGATATAAAAAACGAAAAGGATTTACGGGAACTGTACATGAACTGGAAACGGAGTATGCGACTACATCGGCACAAAAATTGGCTACATCGCCCGACTTCGCTCCAACGGCCACAGTGACGGCAGCATACGTCATGTTACTTTTTTTTTTCAGGTTTTTCCGAACTTTCAAACATTATAAAGTATAAAAACTGAGACGGTTCGATAAACTTTTCAAAAAAATCTGAGAAAGGCCTAGGATTCAAACTGATCGTCGAATGCAACTGTGGTGAGAGGGTCATCGCGTCCTGTCCACGAATCGTCAACAAAGCTTACGAAATTAATCGTAGAATAGTATTCGTAATGCCCATCTTGGGTGTCGGGTTAAATGGATTACATTGTTTCACTTCACTGATGGATATTGGCGAATTTACGTAACACATCTACTACGCTGCTCTCGATAATGCACACACCGCTTGTATCGGCGTTTTTTCTTCCGTGATAAAAAAGGCTAGCAAAGAAGGAAAAGAAAAAATTGATGAAAGTGAAGATAAAAAATGTACTGCTTCTGGAGATGGTAGTTGGAGCAAAAGGGGTCATACTGCTAATAATGGCGTTATGACATTGATCGGCAACAAAAGAAACAAAGTTCTCTATCTTACTGTGAAATCGCGTTATTGCCAGGGCTGCAACCTTATGAAAACAAAGAAAGGCACCCCTGAATATGATACTTGGTGGGATGAGCATAAACCAGTTTGCACATTGGATCACAATGGAAGTTCGGGTAAAATGGAGCCTGACGGAATGTTAGAAATGTTCGAGCGCGCTTTGATCTGCAGGGCGCATTTACGAAAGGTACGTTGGAGACGGGGATGTAAAAATAATGAATGCGTTGCAGAAATCATTTCCAAATGTTGTAAAGGCCGAGTGTATCAATCACGTGGGAAAGTGAGTCGGTTCGCAATTACGCGGTGTCATAAAAAAGGCAAAAAAAAAAACAGACCAATTAAGAGGAGCTGTCCTGGCAAACTTACGGGAAACATGATAACAGACCTGACGACTTATTACAAACTTGCGATTAGACGCAATGCTCACTCTGCTGAAGAAATGGCGAAAGAAATTTGGGCAACATACTACCACAAAATATCAACCGATGAAAATCCGCAACATCAAAACTGTCCAGAGGGCCCGGAGTCATGGTACAAATGGAAACGCGCGGAAGCTGCGAATGAGCTGTCAAAGTTCCACCACGACAAACCTCCCTTGGATCCTAAAACACAAACAGCTATTTACCCAGTTTACGTAAAACTGACAGATCCCGATTTGTTAAAAAAATGCGAGGGAGGTTTCACGCAAAATAACAACGAAAGTTTTAATGCTACTATCTGGCAAATGGCGCCAAAACACACATACAGTGGTAAGAAAATCATTGAAGTTGCGGCTCTTACCGCAGCTTGTATGTTTATTGAGGGGTTTTTACCCATACTGCTAATAATGCAAGTCATGGGCATCAATATTAGGTACGCTGCGAGAGCGTTTGCGAACGAGAGGGACCGAGATCGGCTGCAAGACGCTGACCGCAGCCTAGTATACAACTCGCACGAGGCACCAACAGCGAGGAAAAAGGCGAAAATGCAACTGGAGGAACAATTCGAAGTCGTAGAAGGAATTGTTTATGGTCAAGGAATAGATGTCTAGCTGTTAGTATAAAAAATACTGATGATTTCATGAAAAAAATCACTTTTATCTTTTGTCTAATTTATCTCCAAACTTTGAATGCGTTTTTCTAGAAACGACCTTTTTGAGTGCGGTGTAAGCGATAATATGAAAACGGTGCATGTGAAACTTATGAAAGTTCGCACACATATTTTTAACAATCATCATCATCATCATCATCGGCACTACAACCGGGAACCGGTCTTGGCCTTATTTAGCAAGTCCTGAGGCTTGTTAAATTTTCCATAATGATTTATTTTTTCTGGGCAAGGTCATTAGTCTTGCGCCAGGGGCTCCCCGACGGGGAATCGAACCCCGGTCTCCCGGGTGACAGGCGGGTGTACTAACCACTATACTATCGAGGAGTTTTTTATCAATTTCAGAATTTTTTTCACTCACATTGGGCTAAATGTATTTAAGTTCAATAAACTTTTTGCATTTTTCGTATTTTTTCACCGGGCCCGAAAATAACCCTTACACGAGCAGAACGGATGGCTAAGTTTGAACACCTGGGCGGGGGGGTTCCGGCTCCGGTGACTCGACAAAATTTACAAACGTAGTCGAAAGATGAATAAAATGTTTAAAAAAAAATGTTGTTATATCTTTAATACTTTCTCTTTAAAAAAATCATAAAAATAACCAATTTTTTGAGATGACAAACCGGAATGTCCCCTTAACAAAGTATAAATATTCGGAAGCTCCCTTTGGTTATTTTTGAATAATATTATACCCGTAAAGTACAAGAAGCGTGAATATAATAACTCAACTAATAGCCTTTATAAATTGTAAAACCATCGAGAAGAGACGTCGACCAACTTTTATTTTCTATTCGTACACGATGAAGAAATTATTAATACTCTTCCGAATTCGAAATATACAGCGCAATCGATAAAGCATGTAAAAAGTGTGAAATAAAAGAACAGCGCTCTCATGATTTGTGACAAGTGCATTTGAAGGATGTACGCTTTATGCTAAAAAATACCAGATAAGTGGTAACTAATTCCAAATGGGGTTACCTGCAAAAGCTGAGGTATTATGACGCACAAAAACCTCCAAAATGCATTCGATTAGTATTAAGATCAACTGGAGATTAACCGTAAATGACGACTTAACATCAACTTCAACAGAATTCACAGCGATAAAATAAAGCTATTAAGTTCGAATTATCTACTGCGTCATTAAGTCGCGCAACGTTTGAACGTCAATTTTCGTTAACCTCCGAGAAGAAGTATCTGAACAAACTAAACACTTTATTTTAGGATTATTTCTCGAAATACTGTTCTCCTTATCTTCAAGGACATAGTTCGCAACAGTAATAAACATTTCATAGACCGTTCAGAAGTCTTTAAACTTAACACAACCATAAACGGTTTTATGATAAGTTCTAATGTTCACCTCATTTTCCACGATTTATGCGAAGGGAGAAAATACACTTCCGATTAATCACCAGAGGATATCCGAAAACGCAAAATAATGGCACACAAAAGTCTTATTTTCACGGATTGTAATAGAGAAATAAGCGTTAACTTAAGCCGTAGGCGAACACATTCGCGATAAGCACCTCGCACAGTTCAAAACACACAAACAGAAAACCGGCGGAATCTTCAGTTTCAGGTCGAGTACATATCCGCAATCACGTCGTTAGAAAACACGGTGTGGAAGTTTCGGCCTCTCATGATGCAGACAAGAGGTCTCGAAATTCAGGGTGTACAATCAAGCTGGTCAAGTTCGTAATCACGTAAATACTGGTTACCAATTTGAACTTCTTACCGCCAAATGTATCGTCAGCACTTCCGCATCATTATCGATACATTTAACGGTGTTGACTTAGCGATACCCGACCAAAATAAGACGCGAGTGTGTCGCACATAGACTGAAGTCGAAGCTAATGCCGGTTGATACGCGATAGAGGTGGTTTACTGTGACGCAGCGTAAACACAAAGCTTCTTAATAAACGTAAGCACTTGCGATCGGTAGCATGACGTCATGTTACTGTGGTTGGAAAAAGTTATTGAATTGTGTATTCGAAACCATTTTGGTTACTGTCAATCAAAACGCACTTATGGAGCGTACGGATACTGCTTACAAATGCGAGTGTTCGATTATAGATACGACTCTGATGCAACGCGACCACGAGGAAACTTCGCTTTGAGGTACATTTGGTAGTCAAGTGACTACTTTTGCTTAGTTAGATTGATACCCTGCCACTGGTTAGTTCTTGTAATCATATCGCATTTCTCACACAAACGTAGATGGGTGTTTGGCGCGGGCGACGAAGTGCCATGGGAGTCAAAGCGCAAATTTCTTTCCCATTTTGCAGTTGGTTCTTCAATTGATGTGTTAATTAGACACAGTCGACTTTCAGTTGGCTGTTTGTCTGTTTGTCTGTTACTCACTTAGCACTTCAACTGGAAATAAACAGATAAACTTCGTTGTTTTCGAGTAGATACATCAGAGATGATTGTACCTCTTTCTAGCGAACAATTTTTTTTTATCATACTTGAATATAGGTTGGGGAATCCACAGTATAATTCTCAATTTGGAATAACAATCGAAGAGCAGATTCTATACACGTGACTAATCTGATGGTGGACAAACCGAATGGAATACAATCAAGGCTTTGAGACTAGTTTTTAGGCAGCTTACTTCAGGTTTGAATTGCAAATTTAAATTGAAGTAATCCGACGAGTTTTTATTGTTAAAGGAAATCGTCGCGGGAGTTCTCTCATTAGTGGAACCACAAGTTATTTTAGTGCGAATTTGTGAATTTTTTTTTTGTCTTTCATGTAGATCGTAAAATCAGTCAATGGTGCGAGGGGACTCAGGTGCCAAAAACGACCAACGGAGTCAAACTTGGCAAAACGAAGAAGAATGAATCAATATAATGTATAGTCAAATTTGAATCCAATATGTGGTCGCTCCAGGTATGTGTTTTGCAAGCGGATCACATCGAAAAGTCGATCTGGCTAGATATTATGTGAATATTTTATCAGATACTTAGAGATCATATATGCGATATTAAAATTTGGCCACTATCAAAAGCGAAAAATAACAGTTCATGTATTCAAAAATAACAGAAAATGAAAGTGAAGATCAAAAATAAGAAGAGAAATGGTCGAAAGGTGACACCGCGAAATTATAATTCACTGACACACATTAGCGCGTCGCACTGTTCATGATACAAAAACGTTGATCAATGCAAACAGAGGATTGTGTATTCTTCCAATAAAAATTGTAATCAATTATATTTTGAACTATTTATTATGTCATAAGTAGAAATGTGCGTTATCTTGTCCAAGAAATAGATTCGTTATAGACATATCAATCTGGCGCCGCATAATAAATATTTCAATATGCTGCGCATTTTATAAAAATGGAGAACAACGAACATCTTTGAAAATTCTTGTATCGGCGACGGCTTGTTCAATGTTTGGCCATCCAGTGCCATGAACGAAATGACTAATTACGAGAAGGTACCTTACTTTGGGCGTATTTTTTGACCGCAATCGTGACTAAGGCTTCATTTACAACCAAAAATTAACTCGATCTGGGGTTGGAGACTTCTGAAACTAAAGCTTAATATAGCCTTCAGTTGATGTCAAACACATTTTCAAAATCGGTCCCATTTGGATAATTTTTTGAAAGAGAAGACCTTAGCGCCAATAAACAACAAAGTGACATCCTATCATGTTGACATTGATCAGCTAAACGCTATATTTGACGTGTAGGATTACGCCCCAATGATAGTTAAAAATTAAGCTTCACAGGGGGTCAGAAATTAAGTAGCACTCACAGTTGTAATTAACCTCCGTTTAGAGTCAAGACTGATTTAAATATAGACCATCCACGCATTCTTTCTTACAATGAGGTAATGGATGATATCAAAAATGAAATCCTGTTTGAAAAGGGCAATTTACCCTCTATTTGTAGTGTCATTTTGTGACGGACCTCGCGTCCATGTCCTCGCCCAACATCCACTAATTTCCTCAAATTTCCCCTCTCTACCTGTAAATGAAATAAATATCGTCAAGTAGCTAATTTGAATAAACTACTTTATGCAAATTCTACCTGGCAGAAAAAATAATCAAAAAGGCGTTGGCGTTGAATAAAAAATAAAAACGTCAACGGTAAAAAATAATTAATTACACCCAAGGCTAGAGATATCTGCCAGCCAAAAAAAAAGGAGCAGAAGAGAAAAAACAAAGCAAAAAAAAAAAACATAACAAAATAAAATAAAAATTTAGTTGACGTACTCCTATTGCAAAAACGACTGTAACAGTTGGTCATATAAGTACCAGAAGTACGGGGTTCCACTGCAATTCAATACAAAAATCGGGATTAATTATTGTCAACATTATCAACATCATCATCACATATAATAAGACATAGCTCACGTCACAAAACGACTACAAAGAATTAATTCATTAGCTGACTACCAAGCGTACAACAACGGGGGGACGAAGACGCTTCACCTCCTGCACCCGGAATACCATAAGAGTCGAGTCCAACAGGAACGACCGCTCCACGGTCCGATATCAAGTAAGTCAGTTTATTACCACTACATTATTTGAATTGTTTAAATTATATTACAACAATTTTGGCACAGCCGGTGATCGCCAGGTGAGGTGAAGTATCTAATTCGTCGGAGATACAAACCCAGTGGTGGGGAGAGCCCCAGGGCTCTATCGCACTTACGTCGACTAGCGGAACTAGCGGTTGGGACCGAAAGATTTAGCCGTATAACACCTCAATGCAGACGTTGCCAACGTTTCGGGCATGTCTCCCGAAACTGCAACATAAGTCGCTGTTGCGTTCGTTGCGGAAATCCCACGATATTGGCAAGTGCGAACTACCGCTAGCAAAATACGATCCCGCAACAAATGTGCAGGATGAAATAACACTGCTAACTTGCTGCAACTGCGGCAACAAAGGGCATCCGGCTAGTTATAGAAATTGTCCTAAATATAAGGAAATTACACAAAGATCCAAGGAGACTCGAGCTAAGCAAGCAGCCAAGTCAGACTTCGGAAATCAGGCCACACAAAACCTCATCCAAAATGGATTCACATTTGCCGACATGCTTAGGGGATAGCAGGCAAGGAATATGAAAGCTCTTCCAACTCCTCCCCCTCAAAAACACATTCAAGTCCCTAAACGAGCCCCGGTAAAGGCCAACACGACGCCTCAAATTCAAGCGGCGGTGCAAAAAGCCTCCGAGGGGGCAATCTTCAATGCTCGAGAAACTACTTAGTTTCTCCCGCTTAATTGAGGATATCCGACCCCGATATGAGAAACTATCAACCGAGGCAGACAGGGAGGCACTCCTTTTCACTGCATATGCAAGACATACCCTCCACAATGGATTCCAAAATTAAAGTTATACTCTTAAATGTCAACTCCCTTGTTTCGCATTCCAAGCGTATGATAGTTTCTGACTTCATAAAGGAAAACCGGGCAGACGTAACCGAAACTAGGTTGCATCCATGTCACCGTCACGTATTCCCAAACTTCTCCATGATTCGAAGAGATCGAACCCTCACTGGCGGTCCCACCATCAACGGAGGTGGAACTTGTATACTGATTAATAGCGGACTTCGCCATGAAGCTATTGGCCTCCCACACCTAGAGTCCATAGAGATGTCTGGAGTTGAACTGCATCTGGCTAGTAATGGTAGAGTGAATATATACTCCGTATACCACTCGCATAAAACCAATAATAGCCCCATTAATCCCGAAGATATCGGCAAACTAATAAGGACCTCGGGGCATACACCCTTCATCATAGGCGGCGATTTTAACTCCAGACATCTCCACTGGAACAACTCCGTCTCTTGCCCAAATGGCACAAAACTGTACCAATGGTACACCGCAAACATGTATGTCCTCAACTTCGAAATAGTCGCGCCTACGGTTGGTACTCGAGGTAACTCAATTCTGGACATATTTATTGTGTCCAAAGACTTACTTCCACAAATCACTCCTCCTCAAGTTTCAGCGGGTGTATCTGACCACAACGCTGTGACCACATTCATTCGCGGCTATCGAGCATCCCGGGCTCATATCAGATACATACCCGATTATGGCCGGACAAATTGGGACAACTTCAATATCACATTGAACGATAAACTCCACCATTTCTCTCTTCCCACTGACAGGAACCTAACGACGGTTGAGATAAACAACGCTGCAAAACGACTTCACGAGATTCTAGTTGAAACTTCGGAGACTCATGTCCCGAAGTACAAACTTGAAAAGACTTATCAGATTCCCCATGACGACATCACTCTTCGTCTCATCCGGGAGCGTAAAAAGCTCTGCAGAATGAGATATCGTCACCGCTTTACGCAAAGGGAGCCATTATTGCGATCCATTATTCACAATATTGGTACACTGATAAAACTGAGAATCCAAAACAATCGTACCCGACAATTGGAAGACAAGCTGAAGGGTATTCAGATGGACCAGAACGTTTATAAAAATGTTAAAAAGATATGTGGCACTTCCCGCATCACTAGGCAAATTATGCACAATGGTGTTGTTGTCAATAACGACACCAATAAAGCAAATATCATCGGAGAGACCTTCGAAAACAATAACAAACTCACTCTCCAAGATGGCGATCCGGAAACTAATGCAATAGTTAGTTCAGAGGTCCACAGTAAGTTGGACGACTTCAACTAGCCAATTGTTGTCTTTAACCCAACTAACAGTGCATACTTCGATGACACACGTGATAATGGTCACGGTTTCATCACACCAAATACCCTACAGAGTCTGGTTAAATCTCGACACCCTAAGAAGTCACCTGGTATCGACAACATGTCATACCACTCGTTGCGAAGGCTTTCTGCCTTATTCTTTATAAGGCTCTCCATTCTGTTCAACCATGCTTACAACATGGGGTACTTTCCCTAAGCTTGGAGGCACGCTATTATTTGTCCAATAGCAAAAGTTGGGAAACCAACGTATCACCCTTCAAGCTTTCGCCCTATCTCGCTTCTCACTTGCATCAGCAAAATATATGAAAAATTCATATACGAGAAGCTAAATAACTTTGTCAGTGCCAGGCACCTAATACCTGATTTCCAATTCGGATTTCGAAGAGCGCACAGCACCACTATGGCTCTCAATTTATTTCAAAACCACGTCTGCGTGCGGCTCTTTAATAAGGAACCCACCGTTGCGGTAAGCCTAGACATTGAAAAAGCTTTTGATACGACTTGGATCGAAGGTGGCGCTTTTAAACTACTGAATACTGGCTTCAGTAGAATTATGTAGCATCATCTACCAGTTCGTTCGAAACAGAACCTTCCAAGTTAGAATGAATGGAAAGCTTTCCCGAACTTTTCACGCCGCTGCAGGCGTACCATAGGGCTCCATTCTATGCCCCATCTTATTCAATATTTACACCTCCGATATTCCCCGCCCTGCGGACGGGAGAGTAAGCCAAATATGCTATGCGGATGACGTCCTGGTGTACACGTCAACCAAAGGCCCTATCCTCGCAACAAATCGACTCAACCGTCACTTGGACCATAATTCTGAGTAGTAAACACTCCCAACCTGCTTCTCGATATTCACAGAATATTCGAATAAAAATGGGAGATACTACGATTAGACCACAGGACAAGATGAAATATCTTGGGGTCACTTATACCCCAAAAATGAATTTCATCAAACATGTGACCCACATTCTCCAAAGGGGCCTCGGCCGGTCTAAGCAACTGCACAACATCTTGAAGTGGAGGAACAAAGTTGACACCAAAGTTAAGCTTCTCTGCTATAAGCAGTTAATCCGATCTGGAATATCGTACGCCTTTCCCATATGGTCCTGCATATCTTCGGCTCAAATGGAAAGACTTCGGGTTTTCGAAAGGAAACTCCTCAGAAGATGCACCAATCATTCTAGAAGGCCTGACGGTCGTCATTACCCCAACTCTCACCTAACCGAAGGCGCCTCCATTACCCCTATCGACGAGTACTTGCTTCAATTAGCATATAAGTACCTCGAAAACATTCAGAACAGCGAGAACCTACTTGTACGGGACTCTTGCGTTCTTGACCCTTCTCTCTCACGATCTCTTCGGATCAAACCCCCACAATTTCTTCTTCAGTACAAAACTGCAGAAAGCACCCTTCCCAACAACATTCCCCTTTGTTACGTGCGTCCGCCACCCCATCAATTAATCATTTGGTAATTTTAATATAATTTGCTTTTAGGGTGGTATGATGGTAAGGTGGTGGAGGAGTTGCACGATCCAGAAGTGAGTTTACGAACACGCCCCGATTCGGGTGTGGATCGTGCAGTTCTTCGAGTTCGAATTCGGTTTTCGAAGTGGACGTGAATGGGGAGCGAGAGAGACAAAGGGTAAATGTTTTTTGATGGACGGTTTTTTGACGTTCCGTTGTCGAGCATAAGAAGAAAAGCAGGAAGAAATTCGTTTTTGTCTTGTCCCGGGGATTTTTCCAAAGAAACCCACATTATTAAAACTTGTTACAATTAAAGTTAAAGTTTGTTGAAGTTGACATTAAAATTTGTTAAAAGTAAAGCTATATAAAAACAAGTTGAAATAAATCTGATGACTGTCAGACCAATAGGACAATATGGTGTAGACATTTTCGTAGAGGAAAAAGAAAAACAAATTTTCGGAATTGTACATCGATTACAAACTGAGGCGGAGTAATTCACAAAATTGATAGATCATCGAACAAAATTTGTGCACCCAGTCAATTGGAGGTCAACAAATTCGAAAACAATCCAAGAAAAATCCCCGGGACAAGACAAAAACGAATTTCTTCCTGCTTTTCTTCTTATGCTCGACAACGGAACGTCAAAAAACCGTCCATCAAAAAACATTTACCCTTTGTCTCTCTCGCTCCCCATTCACGTCCACTTCGAAAACCGAATTCGAACTCGAAGAACTGCACGATCCACACCCGAATCGGGGCGTGTTCGAAAACTCACTTCTGGATCGTGCAACTCCTCCACCACCTTACCATCATACCACCCTAAAAGCAAATTATATTAAAATTACCAAATGATTAATTGATGGGGTGGCGGACGCACGTAACACCTCTATAATAGAGGATTCCTGGATCCATCCCATAGGGTCTACTATTAACAAACCAAACACACGAACGCACAATACAAGACGGCACAAACACAAACATACACACCGGCCAAAGCGCAGATTATCAGACGCCAAAGACGTGATCTGCGTTTACTACCGCACCCAAGACCCACCGGTCTTGTATGATTTCTTTCCCACCATCCCCCTATAAAAGTAGTTAGAGAACACCTGGATTAACACTGTCCACACTATCCTTGGATTCCCCCCTTTTTTCTTTTCTTTTCAGATGCCGCGAGACCGAGCCCAACATCCTCACGGATGTGGGTGATTCTGGTTATCGCAAGATGACCAGAAGTCAGAGACAAGATGAAGGACACATATGCCGCAGTAAAAGATAACTATTTGTCACGATAGGACATACTACAGAAAGGCCAGTATTTTGATGTTCCTTGAGGAAGTACCATCGGAGAACAAGTTGATAACATTTAATAAAAGTAGACATTAAACACATGCGTTTTCTGAGTTTTGACCGTTCCAACACAAGAAAATGGTGAGTAAAGTTGTGGTACCTCCACAAGGAAAAAAAGCTATCCTTACAGAGTATCACGTGCTCCCACGGAAACCTGCGGAGACGAGGACCATGAAACATAAAAACGTGGCAGGACTAAACTTAGGACGTTGCTCTTCCCTCAAGGTTTGAGGAAGCACGGCGACGCCTCCTTGTAGGACGGTTTTCTCAGGAGCGGTCCACCAAAGAAATCATACGTCCTTTACAGGACAAGAAAACGCGCTCCCTGTGGAACAACCCCTACAGAACATAACAAGGCTAGAGATATCTGCCAGCAAAAAAAGGAGCACAAGAGAAAAAACAAAGCAAAAAAAAAACATAATAAAATAAAATAAAAATTTAGTTGACGTATTCCTATTGCAAGAACGAAGTATCAGAAGTGCGACCGTACCGGGTTCCACTGCAATGCAATACAAAAATCACGATCGATTATTATCAACATTATCAACACCATAATCACATATAATAAGACATAGCTCACGTGACAAAACGACTACAAAAAATTAATTCATCAGCCGGCTATCAAGCGCACAACAACAGGGGGACCAAGACGCTTCACCTCCTGCACCCGGAATACCGGAAGAGTCGAGTTCAACAGCAACGACCGCTCCACGGTCCGATGCCAAGTAAGTCAGTTTATTACCATTACATTATTTAAATTGTTTAAATTATATTGCAACAATTTTCGGTCTTCTTCAGTTCCTTTTGAAGAACTGTTTAAAGCCAGAAATTCAGCACAATTTGATGTCAGAAAACGAGCGAGACTTCTAATAGACGTAGACAGGAGACACATTGAATGGCAAGTAGTTTTGATCTGTTAAATGTGGGTCAGTAAAGACGCCTGTTTTTATCAAATTGTTTCAGAGTTGAGTCTATTGAGCATTTGAGCTTCATATTTCAGGAAAATATTCCCTTGTATTATATATAAAATCTACCTTGCCATGATCCTCGTCGTCGACATCAATCTAGAGTCATGCCATTGTGAGAGCCTTGGAAATTCCATTGGAGTGATGCGTGTGTATCACAATACCTGCAGCTTTGATGTGATAATTGTTTATGTTCACATTTTGAAGTATCAATATCGCAAACAATTACCTTAAAGACGTAACTTTCATTAGGTACGATAACCTTTAAATCATCATGCCTCTCAATCAGCCTGGGGGACAAACACTAAAACTCAATTTACGCCCCGAATTTTCCTAAGTACTTCGCTACAGAACATCAGTTCTGCATCCTTTGATAAAGGATTGTGTGCACCAATTAACATCTTGTAAAGCCCCCAGCTATAATATAAATTAACTAATTACAAGCACGACTTTTTCCGGTTCTTTTTGACGCGCGAAAGTATATGAGGGACTTCCTTCGTTTAGTACGTAGCAGTATTCACTCTTTAGTTGGAGGCTGTTAATCTAATTAAGTGCATCTAACTTCATTTCCACTTAGCGTTTAGGGGGCTTTGCGAAATAGTTTAATGAAAACGCGCTAATAGGTAGCACGACCGCATCGACGGAGCGCATTTGTAACACATTTTTCTCATTAATTAGAATAGTAATTAGGAAAGGGGATTACATAGTCCGTCTTCTTTAGTTGTGTTTTGTATTTCTCAGTTGCACCCTGTTGTGAATGGTCTGTTACATCCTTGGGGGAATGAAGTAAGCTGTATATGGCTGTCCTTACATTCTTCCGCCATACAATGGTCCTTAATCTGTGGCACATTTCCTTAACGTAAGCCACATCTACGTGTTCTGTAGTCCCAATGAAAATGAGAATATCTTAAAGTCTCGTGATATGTAATTTAAGTTTTCCGGTAAACACAAAGACGTCCAACACAGTTTTCGAGCACGTTTCGAAGTATTGTATGGTAAGTCGAAGAAGGACAAAAAAGTTTTAAATAACTGCTGATTGGGTTCCAAGACGAAGTCTTGATGCGAAAATAGAGTGTAAGGACTGCAATAACCTCTTAGACCCTTCTTATAGAGAGGCAATGTATAGCCGTGTCAAACGACGGGAAGTTTACCAATTTTAATGTGATTTCGCTCCACACATTTCACACGTTTTGTGCCTGGATTTGATTATGAATACAGGTTAAGGAAATTACTAAAATATGTGCCTGACAAAAAGGGCATGTCAGGGATGGGTGAAATTAGTTGCACGGCACGTATGATGGTAATTTTCGTTCCTGGTGTGGAGTACGTGATTCCGCAATATTTGAACAGATACCTCTAACATTTTGTTTAAGAATCTCCTATTTTTTTTTGAACTTAAATGAACTGAAAAAGTGAAATTATTGTCGTTCTATTTGTTTACTACATCTGGTAAGATGATGCCAAATTTATTACTGAATGTTACAGCTATTTGCTGCCGATGGGATAAAGTACGTAACCGATGGAAGCATCACAGGCAAGCAACCCATTACCACACAGGTGGAATATTTCCTGTCTATTCTTTTCTAGAAGCGTCAGTAGGAATATAAAAACTCAACGGTTCCATTCAATTCACACGTCTTTCCATAAGTCACTGGCTTGACATGTAGATGGCATCACTAATAACAATTCCTTATGATTTTCAGAAAGTGCCAATCTTCAAAGGATAAGTGTCGACATTTTATGACATTTGGATTATTAGTCATTGAGTTACTGGAGCTTTAGTGACGTTATTTTGTTTGCTAATCAAATATTGTTTTTTGATGAGAGAAGTGTCTTGAAAAGCGTTACGGAGACTCTGCAAAAAGGGAATTGTAGCGGTTCTACGAACCACCACAACCAACTATAGGTTGAGATGTCCTTTCCGCCAAGGAACATACTTACCTTATTCATTACACGTGCCCACAGACACGTGTCCCAAAGCTCTTAATCATACCTGTAACAATGGTCATAGGAAGCTGCAACAATGTTGAACCCGATATCAAAAACCAAGCAACTTAACGTCCAAAAACTTCCAATATCGAGTTCAACGCATCCATACATCGTATGCAAAACCAATCCCTAAATGCAGGAAATCATCGCATGTCAATCGACCACCCAGCCTGAGCAGCAACGCGATGGTTTCCCACGAAATACCATTATCGGTAAATTAACCGAACAAGGGATGCATACTCGAGTAGCTAAATGCAATTAGCACCTAAATCCCTTGTATGACCTAATGCAAAGGCACGCTTATGCAAACAAGGCATATCGTTTAGCTGCCGTCCCGTGGGCATACAATCATAAACTCATAACACTATCCCTGATAGATGTTTATGATGGCAAATAAAGCATTACCGATCCCATAGTCCTTTGTATCCATCTGAATAGCATGAGAACCCTCGTTTCTCAGGCCAGATGGGAAAAACAAACAATACATAGAAAAAGATCGGAGAATAAGCGGCGGCACCACCGATCATAAGACAAAGGAACAAGATTCCGATAACCAAGTCGGAAAAGATAAAGATAATGATGATTACGATGAAAAACCTTCCTTTACAGATACGATGGGAAATTTCGCTTCACGGATACGATAGGAAATTCTGTTTCACAGATACGTGGGGGAATTTCCCTTACGGATGGGGAATGGGATTTTAAGGATAGAGACAATTAGTCTATATCGAGCATCCGTCTAGAGAGAACCTACAGAGAACCCGAACGAGAAGGGTAGCTAGTCTGCGCCGCGCAATTAATCAAAACCCTTACTTCGCACTCAAGAAGAACGATCGCGAACACAATCAACACTTAATAACGAAAGATAGATAATACTTTTCGTGTCGGTCGAAAGTGTACGCGCACCGGATATCAGGTCGATAATTAATAACCGCGGAGGTCAAATCCTCCATTTACAAAAAGGAGTCTTTGTCGTGTATCGAGTTTAACGTGTGTGAAAAAGGACGAGATTAATGTGTCATTGATTAATTAAGCGTTATATTAAGTGAACATTTTTTAACAGCAGTTAATTCAAACAGTATTTAATAAAGCAAGAAATAAGAGTTGTAAATAACGCTCCAGAAAACAACTTATCTGCGTTTCATTTGTGTCAAATCCGCTCCGGTGTCGTGTCAGACATTACGCAAAATCCGCTAAAGAATCATCTATTATTGACTGGTATACTGAAATTAAATGGAGTCATACAGACATCAATGGTGCTAAACATTTTCAAGCCTCGCTATTCCGACCGGCTCCTGTTTTTATTGAAAACTTTTAACGCGTTTATCTCAAAACAGTATCCAGAAAAGTGATCATGGACAATAGTTGGTGTGATTCCTGCTGTTGAGTTTCCTTAGCTTGTCGTGTTTTCTTTGTCTTCAACAAACTATTCCCAAACATCTTTGCTAACCACAAAAATAACAAATGGTTGAGTGAGCGAGCAATTTTGGGAGTTTAGAACAAGGATGTGGATGACTTAAACTTCGGAATTCAGAATCAAATTATTGGGACTCTGCATTGATTTAAATATATTGACTGTGTAAAAAACAAAGACGCAGCCACCAACTATCCAACTGAATTTTTAAACTGCTTGGGTATGCCTGGCTTACCACCGCACAATTTACAGCTGAAGGTCGGCTCGGTAGTCATCATTCTTCAAAATCTAAACCAACCGAAACTATTCAATGGATCGTCTTTATTGAAAAGAAAACTGACGATCAATGTGATTCACGCGATGATACTCAATGAAAAATTCAAAGGTATGGAAGTTCTCATTCCGAGGATTCCGATGATACCAACCGATATGCCCTTTGAATTAATGAATAAATATAGGGCAGAACCCTCATTTTATTTCTCTTAGTACAAGTCGTATAAACATATAAACTTATAAATAGACTTACGAACTGCCTTCAAAACTAAGGCATGTGGGTTGGAGGTGGGGGACTAACTTTAAAGTAACTTAAAAATGGCGTGGGGAACTAAACAAAGATGGATACAATAATAGTCTACGCGGTAGGACAGGGAAGGGTGAGATAAAGCCGGATGCTACGGCGTGAGTATGAGTGCGTGAGAGTGTAGTTGGTTGGCGGGGTGGGGTCATGAGGGGTAAGAGACGAGACGACGTGTGAGAGCGGGAGAGGGGAGATTGAAGTCAAAGAACGCGGGGTGAGAGTTTGCCCACCCCTGCATTCGCGAAATGGGTTTGTGGAGGTTTCAAAGTGGGGATGCCAGACAGGGGCATGGATTCACTTCACCCGCCAACACTTACGTCAAAAATTGTTCACCAAAGAAGAGTAAGTAATGAAAACGCACTGGGGTTGATCTGATGTTAATGCTTTTTGTTTTTTAAAACTATCTATATTTATTTACATAAAAAAAAGTGTAAATTTGATTTACAAAAGTTCGCTTCACCGGCGTCTTCTTTAGTACTTGAGTTATATTTTTATTTGTTTTTTTATTGATATGTCTTTTGTTTTTCTATAGAAATAACTCGTTACAACACGCGCACTTTCAATTTCGATTATACTACAACGATTTTGTTCCTATGTACGACACGAAAATTTTTAATTTTTGATTTATACGAAGTGATTTCGCGACTCTGGTATGTGCACCAGCGATGATATTCGACTTATTAAGCGGCGGCGTGACCGATCGCGATGATTATTGAATAGCGACTTGACTCTATGTTGTCTGTGCGCTGCGGTGATTGAAACGCGACTCGGTGCGGCGTGACCGTCAGCGGTAGTGAATGGGATGTGACTGATCCCAATTAGGGATGACATAGGATTTTTCGATTTTGCACATTGGCAATCCAATGGTAATTGCGCTCTCTTGTGCATCCTTCAAACCCCCACGCTCATCGAGGTGGATAAGTACTTGTGTATTCGTTCCACGTTGATGGGCGTAGAAAGGATGAAGAAATCAAAACGGAAAGCACAATAACACAGGGTTGATCTGGCTTAGTGTGCGTGTATTAATGTAGCCTTCGAGGTGTTCCACTGACCTAGTGCGATGTCTGTGGTGATCTCGGAGTACATTGAACTGCAGGGAGGCAGAATTGTGGAGGAGAGGAAAATGTAGCTGGTGCTATTCACTTGTGGAAAGAGATCAATGATCCCCAGCGAATGGAGTGTCTGGAGAAAGTGAATAGGACGCCGAATTGGCTAGGGAAATCTGGTCATGGGAACTAAATTAAATGCTTTGATAATTTCCCCAGCGGTTGCATAATTATGCAACCGCGTCGTTCGATCAGACTATGCCGTTGCTAACCGACATGATGCGATTTCCGGTGGAAATCTCATGAGTTAGCGAAATGAGGTTGCCGTATGGCGAAAATTTAGCTAAACTCAATTATGCATTATCTGCATTGGATAATGAGTTTAGCTATGCGCCCGTTTAACATGATTTACAGGTGGAATAGCTTATAAGGGGAATAAGGGTTAAATTGACGCGCTGAAAGCGGTCGAAATACGGTATGAAATTGTGGGTTGGTTCTCCATGTGGTATAGAGAACCCCCACAGGTTCATTCGAGCCGCAAGCCGTGTGCTGGGTAGGCAAATAGACGACGGTTTCGCAGATTTCGGGGATTAGTGGAAAATGTGATGGAGGAGAGCAGGCTTGGGCAGTTGATTGAATCTGAGAGTAGCCGGTGGATGAAGAGGATCTCGGCATGAAATTTGCGATCTTCAAGTGTGTTAAGGTTAATTAGGTGAAGACGGCTCGTATGGGGGAGTAGAATCAGAGGATTTTCCCAATTCAATCCTCGGAGGGCAAAACGCAAAAAACGACGTTGCACGCTTTCGACCCTGCGAATTAAGGACGAGTAGTGAAGATACCAAATCTGACTAGCATATTCCAGAAGGGGGCGGACAATGGCTATATAGAGCGATCTGGAAACGTAGGGATTACAGAATTATTTCGACCAGCGTTTCACAAAACCAAGGACAGAGGTGGCCTTGAGAATAATGTCATCAATATGTGGGATGAAGTTAAGCTCCTTATCACATAAGATGCCAAGGTCATGAATCGTCTGTACAGGTGTTATCTGTTGGTTGAGTAAGACATATGAATGTTGAGGGGGGGGGGGGGGGGTCGTTTACTGGAGAAGGGGATTGAGTGACATTTGGCAATATTTAGTTCGAGGCAGTTATTTTGGCACCAACTTAAAAAGCTGTTACAATTCATTTGGAGAAGTGAGGAGTCGACAGAAGAGTGGATCGTCTTGAAGAGTTTAGTGTCGTTCGCGTATAGAGACTGGAGGGGTGCTTGATACTGGAGTCTATATTATTAAGAATGAATAGGAGGGGTCCGAGATGGCTGCCCTGGGGAAGCATTGACGTGGGAAGAACATGATTGGAGAGGGTGGATCTAAATCTGACACGGCAGGTTCGATCGTTAAGATAGGAAGAAATCCACTTATCAATAGGGGCTCGACGCCAAGGGAGGATAGCTTAAAGAGGATGAGGTTGTGTGAAATTTGGTCGAAGGCCTTGCTGAAATGGGTTGTGATTATATCGACTTCGTTGCCGTTCCCTAAGGCACGGAGAGCGTGGGATGAGAATTCAACTAGATTGGTGGTGGTCGACCTACCCGTAAGGAAACCGTGTTGGTTAGGTGAGATGATGGATTTGCAGCGAAAATATAACGCGTTGTAAAGAATACTTTCGAACAGTTTTGCAATATGTGACAGTTTAGCGATGGCTCGGTAGTTACTAATGTCCTTTTTTGGTCCCTTCTTATGTATGGGGATGACAAAAGTGGATTTCCAAATATTTGGGGAAACACCTGTGTAAGGGATAGATTGAATATCTTTGATAGCGGGAGAGAAAGTGAAGAGGAACATTTTTTTAAAAGGACAACCAGAAGTCCATCAGGTCCAGGGCTGAACTAGTCTTTAAGCAAGTTTAATTTTTCTTCAACTAGGTGATGCTGGATAATTTGAGAGATGAAGGGGCCAAGGAAGAATTCGGGCAGGTCTTTGAAATAAGACCGGTTAGGCTCGAAAGAGTTGTCCGTGAATGATTTTTTAAAAAAAGAAGCGAAAAGATTGGCAATAGGTTGTCGGTTGGTTGAAGTAATCGTCTCATAGGAAAGGGAGTTAGGATAGGCGTCAGATTTACGTTTGTAGTTAATAAAGTGGAAAAAAGATTTGGGGTCATTTATCAGGTTGTTTTGTGTTTTTGTGAGATAATTATAGTAAAGGGTGTTGTGAAGCTCGGGGATTTATAAAAGGAACCGAAAAAGTTGGAGTAGTCCAGGGAAGACCGTGTTCTTAGGATAGTGTTTCACAAATTATTCCTCTTGTTCCTAAGAGTGCGGAGTTTGCGGTTGTACCATGAAGGCGATCGTACCGATGTCCTATGCCGAGAATAACGTACATATAGGGGAATGACATTGTATATTTCCTTATAAAGAACGGCAGTAAGTGAGTTGAAACGAATTTAATTTAGGATTCGTCTTGCATTCGCCATGACGATTAACAAATCACAAGGGCTATCCTGGAGTGTTTGCGGTCTGAATCAATTGTACGTGGCATGTTTACGTGTCGGCGAACCATCAGCTTTATTTGTTCTTGCGCCTGATAAGAAAACAGAAAACGTCATATATAAAAAGGTGCTTCACTGAAGAGAATCAACCGGACTGCAACCCATGCAGCAGAATTATCATCATCATCGGCACTACAACCGGGATCCGGTCTTGGCCTCATTTAGCAAGTCTCTCCACAGGTATCCGGTCAATATCCGACACTTGTTAAATTGTCCATAATAATTAGTTTTTCCGGGCAACCTTTCTCAGGATGTCGCTGCATGCATTGGCTCACTACTTGGCGGGTGCCAAAGTAGCTAACCAGGGGTGTCACGTGGAGACTGCATGTCAACTTGGATTGAACAGGAACAGGGATCGTGCTAGCCTTCGCCGGATTGAAAGCAATCAGTGACTTTGCCCTGTATGTTCGCTCCCAACTCCCAATTGGCTGGGTGACCGCCCTTAAAATAGTCAACAGGTTTTCGTTCTTGTAGTAATTAAGGTTTGTAAGCATGTAGAAATAACTTCTTTCTCAGAATTCAATGTAATGTGGTTGGGGAGAGGTTCAATTCCTATCCATGATCACGAATCGAGGCGTTTGCATTCCCGTGTATCGCAGCAAAGTCGTGGGCTGAAGATGTGCACGAGTACACACTGATGTTTTCACATCTGCTACTGGCCCAGACTTTGCAAATTCTGCAACAACCTTGCAGGTGGTTTTTGTCGGGAGAAAGATGGAAATTTTCAAAAGATACATTTGGACCTGTTATGGACCTCACGTCCATACCTTCCATGCAGCAGAATACATAGCTTAAATAAGGCAAATATTTTGCTGACATGCCATTGAAATACTTGATTTTTGTATTTTTATTGAATTTTTATTTTCTTTATATATATATTATCCTAATAAACTATTGAACTTAATAAATTGTATGTATTTATTTAATTACGTTAATAAAATCCCAAATTAAGTTTAGCTAAAAGTTAACACGACATTCATTGACTGTTAGGCGGAACGGAGTTTGCCGGGTCAGCTAGTTTAAAATAAAATAGAATACAGAATATTTGAGATAGAAGCATTTTTTTTATTATTTTAAATTACAACTACTTTAAAGTCAAACTATAATAAAGATGAATGTTAGCTAATAGTATTTCTACTATTTTATATACATATCGTATATATTCTTTACTTTTCGGAAAGGAAAACAAAAAATTAAACAATAGGACAGAATGAGTAAAACGCCCTCGGGGCAATCTCGGAAACTCATTCACACCTGAACGCCACGAGTATTCCTAAATGACATATATCTGTTCCTAACCTAAAACTAGCATGTTAAAATACAATCCAAGTTGTGATCTTCATTTGTGCCAGGTCGTCTGCGTCGGTTTCTTCCAGAACCCAGTCGCTAACATCGTAAATAAATTTTGAAATAAAATGCAGTCAAACGATCTTTACAGAATTCTGTGTTCCGGAAACCAATCAGTTTGAGAAAAACAAATTCCTATATTGCACTTTGTTTGGTCCTTTTAACAAGATCCGCACGAAAATGGCATAAGCAAATGCCACATAATGCAATCGGCACATGTAACGTCATCACCGACAGCTCTTTTCCAAAAGGAATAAATGTAAGCTCTTCGACTGAATCCATACTGGTGACACATTTAAACCACTGCCAAAACCTCGTTCGTGCAAATGCCTTGTGGATATGTAAAGAAAACGAAAGGAAGATGACGGAACTGCAAATGGCTTAGCGAGTTATGAATGTTCTAATGAAACATATACATTTCGTATAGTCCTCGCAAAAAGTGGTCGTCACTCTTTTCAAATACAACGCAAATGCAGCTATAGAAGATAATTAAATTCAAAAGAGGGGGAATTGCGTCTTACAGAAGCAAATTTATAATGCGTTTTACCGTTGCCATCCAAAATATCATGTGGTTAATTTATTATTTTTGGGTGCTCGGGTAATTCTATAATTTTCCGACACGCAAGACATAATTAAAATTATACAATCGTTCACTTAAGCAGAACTAATGGCGCAGAAACAATATCTTCCTATTTTGGTTCGATTTTTTACATATTTTATTGGACACATCCGCATAATATTCCCTACAAAGGTGTTAATTAGCATTATATGATTTATAGAATTTCCTATATTACCTAACTTAAATTAGAATACCTTTTAGATGAGTGAATAGTGTGATCACATATTTAAAAAAAAAAAAATTATCAACTTTAAATCTTTATGAAAGCAAACTTTATAATACGAATATAATGCCTATCATCTTTTACGTGTGTAAAAAGTGATCCAACTTCTATTTCTGAATTTATTTCTATTGTTTTGAACAGGCCATTCATTTAATGCTTTATTTGGGCAATGCTACCTTGGAAATTATTATTAGTGTGTGCATCTTCCCAACATTTGAAATGCTTCAAGGATTAACCTCAGAAAGCAAACTACTAAACGGAATCATAATGTCATACTACCTCTATATCTACCAGGTTTCCCTTCTATGAAGGTTGGAATTTCACATCGGTGAAGATGTAGAGTGAATATGTTTGTGCAAGCATAGGTTTAGAAATTATTGAAAACCAAAGCCCATCTGGAATTTATTTTGGTTTACATGAAATATCTAAACAGACACTTTGTTTTAGCATCCACAACTGACATGAACTACGTTTTGTTCTTGATACTCGTTTATATTCTTTGAATACCATTTGAAATGAGTATTCAACCATAACCCCACTTAGACGAATAGATACAGGCAGACTACGTAGTCCGGTCGTTACTAGGGGAGTGTGGGAAAATGAACTGCTGACAATGGGAGGGAAAGCTATCAACCGACCCCTTTCTCACATGTGTGTTGATAACACACATGGCTTAAATGAATTTCTAAATGAAACCGATAGACCAAATGGGATGGCTCTTCCGCAAAAGTAATTTTTGTCTTGGTTTCCAAACATATTATAGTGCATACTATGGTTGGTTGATCAGATCTAATTCAATTGAAGAATTGAACAAATCCCTAACTGAATGCTATGTGTGTGTACAATTCGAATTTGTACAATCGTGTAAATTTCAGATTATTGTCCTGAACACACATTGTTTTTGGAGCTTTCATCTGAATAAGAAAGGAACATTCATTGCACATATTGAACATATGCTCCCTTCATTGTTATCCAAATATGACTTCCTTAAATTCAGAAAACCAACACAATGGGGATCCTTATAACCGAGTCATTCTTCACAGAATAATTACGGCTAGTGTAATATTTAGGACATTTTAAATAGACACAATAGAAAATGGAGTGGTTTGGTGTCGATATTGATTAGTTAAAACAAATCATAATTATCTTTTTTAGAATTTAGTTTAGAATAAAAAACAACTTAATCAGATTTTAATTATTTTATACGCGAGCCTATTTTTGTTTTTTGTAGAAGTAAACTCATCAGCGGCGTTGAGCTTTCTCAAATATTTGAGGCAATCAGCGTGCGCGATGACCAGAATGGATGAACACAGTAAATCGTTTGTGACAGTATTTTTTTTTTGGTGGTCTTGCCACAGAATCTCGATTAATGTTTAATTTTTACCTGTGCTTGTTTTTGTTGCCTGCCGCCTGGTGTGATCTCCAATCCCCGTCAATTGTTCATATGCCTCTTGAACATCTTGAGTCATGACGAGTCACTCCAAGACTTTTATATGGGTCTCCTGTGCTTGTAAAGCAAAAATGTTCTTGGAGTCCGTGGGCGCCGGAGGTCACCAAAATGCCGGTTGATAAATTACGCTCCACGTTGATCGACTGCTCCCGCCGTTGAATTTCGGTCCCTGTGCGTGGGCATTTATTGGTACGGATCAAGAACTTTTTGTTTCCCTGATCCTTCGGTATGTCCTCTAGCATTCACACAGCAATCAGTTTAGATAATTGAAAATCACTTGGTTGCGAGGCACCGTTGAGTTCCTCTATCACGAATGTGAATAACTGCTTCGCCCAGTAAACCGCCGTCGGGCCAAGTTTCCTCAACTTGAGGCTCCAATTCGTGAACAACTTAACAGGAAACAGTCACAAAAGCAGCTCCTTTAAACGTAACTGAATTTATTTAACATGACCTTTTTCACATTGAACTTCATATAACATTTTATGGTCAGACCACGAATTAACAGATTCTAAGACCTTTTCCTACACTTTTACATTCATTCACTCAGTTACGAATCCTTCCTTTTTCTTAACTGCTTTTTTCTCTTCTTCCCGACAACGGAACGTCAAAAAACCGTACATCAAAAAACATTAACCCTTTGTCTCTCTCGCTCCCCATTCGCGTCCACTTCGAAAACCGAATTCGAACTCGAAGAACTGCACGATCCACACCCGAATCGGGGCGTGTTCGAAAACTCACTTCTGGATCGTGCAGTTCCTCCACCACCTTACCATCACACCACTTTAAAACAAATTATATTCTAATTACAAACTATTAATTGATGGGGTGGCAGACGCACGTAACACGTTCTTCAGTCGAACTACAAGGAATGCTTTTCGCAGTGCCATTATCTCTTTTCTACAAAAAAAAAAAAAAAGAAACAAAACAGTAAAAAGCAAGCACAATGAATTGTTCCCCACAAGAACTTTAAGAGTAACGCTTTGCGCGGCCATATATCCCACCACGGTTACAACCAAAATATATTCAATAACAATGTCTTAGACATCAATGCATGGACTCCTTATGCTTTTCTTTTCTTTTTACCCGAGTCTCTTAAAACCACGTTCATGTGTAATGACATTTTGTAATGTCGAGAGTTCAGTGTTTAGATTTCCTGTATGATGTAAGTGTAAAAAAAGGGCAGAAAAGTAAAAACTTTGCGTACGTGATAACAACTTTTTCTCGCCGGTATAATCCGCGGACAATAAATGTACATCGATACCTCCTTTCACAGTCTTCATTTTTTCCGTCACATTGTGCTTTGTCATTTAAGGCAATTATATTGTGTGCGTATTTCATTTACAGAACACGTTGCATTATGATCCGCACAGTATCGAGACCCAACCCTAAATTAATTCCCAGTGCAATAATTTTCCTCAGTTTCGTAGAAATAAATAGATGTTTTTGCCCCATTGCCGCAATAGTATAAAGTGTGTAGTTGAATTTACGTTGGCACAGCCGCCCTTATGTGGCAATCTCCTTACCATCTATATCACTGAGGCGAAATATTATTTTAAGAAAGAAAAAAGGAGATAATTGTTGTTTTTCTCTTTTTAAAAAAAGTAAATATCAAATGTAACAAATTTTATAATAAAGATCATACATCAATATCAGTTCATACAACAACGAGGCAGTATATACGCTCTTGTCCTCAAATCCCTTTTTTCCGATTTAGGTGGTGCAACCTGCCGAGATTATTTGAAGTTGACATATGTTACGCAATTGCTGGTATTGGTACGTGCGCTTAGTTATGTGTGGAATAATCGGATACAAATTTCCATAAAAAAGTGCTCGCCTAAGTAAATGGTGAACAATTTACAACCCAATGCAGTGCGGAGTAATTATCTAACCCAAGCAACTGCTTTTCCTTCACAACTCTGTTGCGCCCCCCAATTGTCAATACTGTCGGCTGATTTTTTATTATCAATGGGTTTGTGGTGATACTATGCAACATAACACAAATGAAAAAGAAAGGACAAAAAAAGAAGAAATTATAACATATACCAGAGCATTAATGTAGCAATCTATGGTTTATGTAGAGAGTTGAATCATCTACTTGTAAATGAGACCGTGATATGATTCTAAGCTTTTCATAGTGTGGGCTCAAAGAACGTTTCATAGATTTACAAGAAAACGCTCACCATAGTGAAGAACACACTAAAAAGGAAAATCGGTAAATAAATCATCAGAGCCATATAACATAGTAATTGTCTTGGTATTCCATAGCGGTGAATAGTAGTCGGTACTTAAACATCAGGTGACGAGGATACAATCCTCTCTAAAAGCAAAACCCACCCCCAAAAAAGTCAAGTGCAGCGAGTGTGATATTAAGGGTTGTGGCTAAGACAGTTCGCTAAAGAACATTTTTTACCAACCGTGGTTTTTATACCGTGTTCGGTGGCAACTACTTTAAAAACCGCGAAAATACTTATTTCCACGATTTTTATCGGGTTATACTTAGAATAGTCACATACCCGGTACAATACCCTGTAGAGGTTAGCGATGTACAATCGCCGATGTGTAAACACAATGAATAGTGGCGCAGCGTTTTATATAACCATAAGTAGATAAGTATTTGATGAGGGTTGACAGCGGTTCTCGTCTCCGTAGAAAGACGAAGGGCTGCCTCATGTTTCTTTTGTACGGCGCTTTGACTGTATTTAGTGGAAAATAAATAAAAGTCCATTTGGTCGGTCCTCTATGTTTTCTAGACTGACTAGGACGAGAACTTCAACCTCCTTATAAGAAGTGCGTCAACGTTGTCTACTAACTTGGCAGGGTTATCTTCAATTGAATCTATTTTTTTAATGGATCTAGGACGGTAAATAAGTTGTGCTGGACTTTTCTCCGAATGAGTTCATATTATCAACGTTACTCCTCGCAGTCCGCTAAGGGATAATAAGGATAAATAAAAAGATACATTCAAAGTTCTCTCTTCCAAACGTGTTCGTGGTTAAGAGCCGAAGAAGCTTAGACAGTTGTAATTATTTCCAGTTGGTATATTTTGTGAAGATAGTGAAGGGAAACGATTCGAACTAACGCTATGACGATTTGTTCCCTATTCAAAAAGCGCACAACCGCGGGAGTCACATAGTCAGTCGTTGTCCAATCACTACAGAGTGCGCGTCGTTCCCTCTTCCTTGCCCCGTAGTGTGTCGTTCTCAGAGCCAAGTCTCTATCGCGAGCAGAGTGTACCACGGTCTCGAACAATCAGTCAATTAAAGTCGCGCACGAAAATCTTGATATCTAAAACCAATGGTGCCGAACAATCAATCAATTAAAGCCGTATGCAGAAGCCTTAATATTAAAAACCGGTAGCATCTAACAATAGTATTGTCAAGTAATCAACTAAAATAGCCAACAATGTAAAAAGGAAGACAAATAAAAATATAACTAACAATATCCTAGTGCCGTTCATTTATTCTACTCTTGGCGCTCGGATTTCGAGTGACAGTTTTGTGAAGGACCCGTCGGTGGGTAATGGTGAACCCGTGCCCCTGTAAGCACAATAACTTCAACCCGCACAGACTCTCTCTACTTATTCGAACTATCTTTTCGAACTTGATTATCAAACATTAGGGTATGCCCAAATAATTCAATTCCGTCGTCCACTGGGCATTCCAATAGGGATTATCTAACTGTGTGGAATTCTATGCCCCAAAAATCGAACGCTGGTTCTTGTCGCCAAAGGGAAATGTCAACAGAGATGCAGAATATTACGGGACTTGGAGCCAACAAACCATCAATTCTCTCACTGGAATTAATTCAATTCTTAGTTGAAATGACCAAATATGTAAAAAGTACTCGAACGCGGATTTAATTTGGGATCCTCAGAGGAGATTAAGTTGGACCGGGGTAAAATATGATTTTATTCTAAAAAACCAACTCAATTTCGTGGAAGCGAACTTGGCTATATTCCACAAGTGCTCATGCCACGATATATTTCCACTAACCGCGTTGCCGGAAAAATTAATTATTATTTAGGTTTGTTGACCTGGCTATTCATGATAGGTTGTGGAGCCGACGATCCGTGTTTTCTTGTTTGTTGTATTATGCATTACGTCTTTGTTGCATTGAAGTAGACGAAATTGTCCTTCACAATTTAAGGAATTAGCCCGGTTGCATCTTAGCTAGTGGGACTGTGGCGTTTCTAACAGATACACACAGAATACACAAGCAAATAGTGAAGAACACTGAACGAAAATCGAATAAGAAAATACATCAGAGCCGTATATCGTAGCGATAACATAACGATTCGACATCAGTTGAGTGTACTTGAGTTTAGAAATCAATTTCGTACACACGACCAGTAGCCTGATATGTTACGCATTGGTTCAATGTTTGGTGATTCTAACTGTCATAGCGTGAGTTCGAATCACACGTTCTTCACTATCATCGCAAACACTATAACTGGTGACCCACCGACGTGATGTGTACATACAGCACACACTTTCCCATAGTAAACAGAACTTCACGACACGATCACGACTTCCGCACAGAGCACCGGCACACTCGCCTGCTCCGACGTTCTCTCGTTCGCTCGTTCCTCGCTCCGTCGTTCGCACATGAAGCTGATCGTAACAAAGTTATTGAGGAGGGAGTAGTGTGGCGTTTCTACCAGATACACACACAATACACAAGCTAATAGTGAAGAACACCGATTGAAAATCGAATACGAAAATGTATCAGAGCCGTATACCATAGCGATAACATAACAGTTCGACATCAGTTGAGTGTACTTGAGTTTAGAAATCGAATTCGTACACACGGCTAGTAGCCTGATGTGTTACGCATTGCTTAAATTTTTTGTGATTCTAACTGTTGTTACGTGTCCGCCGCCGTGCTTCCTCGGTTGAGGGAAGAGCGTGGAGGTTTTAATAAATGCGTTTATTTTTATTTTTAGTGTTCATATTTATTTACACAACTCAAACTATATTTAATTTATAATACAACTCTACAATCAAAACTCTTCTCAAAACTCTTGATTCAAAACTTAATTAATAATACAACTTCTTCTTCAAAACTCTTCTTTCTCTCAACTCTGTATTTCTCAAACTGATTTTACAATTAAAATTTCTCTCTTCTTATGCTACTTATTGTTCTAATTGGTTGGAAATTATAATGTGAACAAAACAAATTTTCTCAAAGTATTCCTTTTAGTCTCTGTGACTTTTAAATTGAATAAACTTTGAACGAAAAGCAAAGTGCTATGTTTTGAATGAAAAAAGGTGCATGTTATGAAAAGGGGCATGTTATGAAATGTGCTGTAACAGGCTTGATATAGAATAGTGTGAAAGTTTATTAATGTTATGTATTAAGTGAGAATAAAATATGAACAGAGGAAGTTTTAAATGTGTGTTAGAAAAGTAATGAGATTCAGTGTTAAAAATCGAATAAGGGTAGTATTCTGGAATACAACACTGTCATAGCGTCAGTTCGAATCACACGTGCTTCACTATCATCGCAAACGCTATAGGACGTTTATGTGTCAATCGGCCAATCGAAAGTAATGAACAAAGTGAAGTAAATCATTAATATTGCATAAAGCAGCAATGCTGCTATAATAGAACCTCGAACGCCTTAAAATTAGGATACAAGGAAAGGAGATCCAAAGACACCTCTGTGGGGCTTTTCAGGGCCCGAAGAGCCATACATCGCTCGATCCCCACCTTTCCAGGCGAACGACTTACCTCTCGGTCGAACTTCAGCAAGGTTGCGTAACCTTGCTACGGCATTTACCCTCAGCCAAATCGCCGGAATTAATACGGTTACCCAATCGGATAACCGTTTCGAATTTATGTTAGGCAGCTTACCTATTCTGTAGGGGATTTCCTTACAAACCCCTTTTTCTCCAGCATCACCACTGAAAACATTAAATCCACGGCAAAGCTTATCACCTTGCCGTGGCATCGAAAACTCACCCTCGGCCAGATCATATTCCCTAAAAAACATTAAGCCCACGGCAAAGCTTATCACCTTGCCGTGGCATCGAAAACTCACCCTCGGCCAGGCCATATTCCCTAAAAAACATTGAGCCCACGGCAAAGCTTATCACCTTGCCGTGGCATCCAAAATTTACCCCCGAGGTGTACATCATTTCCTGAAAAGAATATAAGTCCATGGCAAAATCAACACATTGCCATGGCATCTGAAATCTTACCTTTAGGCATACATTCTGCCGGGGCATCTCGTTTCCATAGCCTTAAGCTATGGAAACAACAATCAACAAGAGTTCCTTGTGACTCGTTGAATTTGTTTACCCCCGGCATAACATGCATACGGCTATTGCCCCTATCGATTTACTATCGCCGACAAGGTTTCTGTTGACGCAAATCAAACATTGTTCCTGTTTACCAGCAATCGCTGGCACCACAATTAGCGTTCCCCATGTCCATAGATAACATTCAAACAACGATCACCAGCAGCCAGAAAGTGTTTACTTACAACATCTGGCAATGGCTGCACCCTATGTTCGTTGCAATGTTTGATCATCGGCAACAGAAATGATGATTTATGGCCTTCCATTAGGATGACCAAATCATCGGTTTGGGTCTTTCACACCCCAGATGCTATTATTTACATTCCTAGGAAATGCACTAGCGATGTTGCCCGCCATCCACGGTCGCTGAACGATCGTATGCATGGCATACGCACACATGCGCAATGTGTGCCTATTCCGTCAGATCCAATCACGATTAACTACATCGAGTTAATCGTGTAACTCCGCCTCTTTTTCAGTCTCTTTGAGGTTCCCTTTTCTTGGATGATTTCCAATCAGTCAGCCTTTTTCCCTTGAGTCGACTAGTGTGTGGCGAGTCTCGACATTTTATTCCCGTGTCCAGTTTATTTATACTTTTCTATTATTTCTAATCACGCCGTATCGCTTAAGTTAATTTTAATGTGAACATTTAGTTAAAACCGTTTCAGTGCGTTAATTATTGACAAGATCGTCGGGATCTGGTGTGGCCGATGTGCTTTTGTGTTTGCTGTGACTTATATTAGCACTAGACTGATGTAAAAGATTTTACTTGCTCATAAAATTGCTCGAATTGTATTTGATCGCGTAATAAGAGTTTATACTTGAATTTCTATAAAACCTGAAAAATATACATTAAATAAAAAGACAAACTAAAGAATATAAAATTAATAAAAGAACTTTCATCGAAACAACCCGTGTGCTTTTTATTTCACCAGTTCGCTCCGTTTGGGAAGTGTTTCTGCTGAAGAACTTTAAGCGGTATTTTTCGGTTTCTTATGTGACAAGTCCTCGGTGATTCGGTGGTGTTTTAGCTGAATCCGCACCCGTGCTTGGTGCATAGCCAAAATACCCACATTGGTGACCGCGACAAAAAACGCGTACCTTTTCGAACATTTATGCTCATAGTCGCGACATAGTAAGTGTTTTAATCGAGGAACAATTACATCTTGTGCAATTTCGAAAACGCTTAAAGACAGTGACCGGCACTATACAATACACAATACAAGCCACCAAAGAACAATATAAAGTACGAAAAACACCAGAAATAAAGTCAATAAAAGGGTGCAATCACCCCAACGTTCAACATAGCTAACACGTGGAGTTACCAGCGACTTACATCTTTAACAAACACCAACATCTCAACAAGCAGCCAGGCGACGCAATCAATTCCCGCCCACCGTAAAGCTCCCAACGTTGGACTTCAGGTTTTTCTTTATCATTTATTTTTCCTAAATGTTCAATTCTCCTTGTGACGAGCTCCTTCTGAGCCTCCGAAAATAAGCTTTTAAATATTGTTTACCTTGTTTAGAAAACTGTGTAATTTTCAAGTCATTAAACTCAAACCATTTTTCAAAAATTAAAATTTATACAATAACTTTATTAACTTTAAATAAGGGACAACTATCGTAGAAATATTAAAATCTAATAAGTAACTATAGATGTTTCACAAGTTATAGAAGATCCACCAATGTCCAAAGTGCTTATTTCTAAGTGAAAGCGATTAATTATTCACCGATGCAGTGATCGTGAGAATAATTAATTTATTATTTTGTTTTTTTTTTCTCTTTCTTTTACGATGTGCTGGTTCAAGTTTTTTTTATAAGCGTACAACTCGATTAGTGTTACGGATTATTTGTTGCTACACACTCTATTAATAATCGACCAACGCAAACACTTCGTGTATTGTCTTACAATTTAGAAGCGAATTAATATTTCGAAACAATAGAGACAGACATTCCTCAGACATATTTTCCCTTTGCATACGGTGTTTACTTAGAGTTAATATACAGAAAATTATTGTTGACTAATTTGGTGGTTCTACACTTGCACACGTAGATATATTTTTATTTAGAGAATAAATAAGGAAAGCCAATAACCGAATTAATAATTATGTTACATTTTTTTTTATACAAATTATAACCTAAGATTAAAATTATAAAGATCATTAAACAATATTAAAAATCAAATTAAAAAGAAGGAAACCGAAGCCGAACCACGAATTTAGTATCTAGCCGAACTGTAACACTTAAGAATAAAATATATTTTCTACGTCGTCACATCTCGTATTATAATACACGAAAAGGCAGTGTATACCTTTACATAATAAAGATTAAAAAAACAGAAACCAGTGTGCCAACTATTCGGTAGTTTATGGTGTCGAAATAACAACCTTTTAAAGTATTTGCAAACCAAATATAACTAAACAACAATCAATAATTCAGAAACAAATACACAAACATAATTGTTAAAATTAAAAACCAGTAAAATTACCATACCAAAAACTCGATTGAAATTGTAAACGCACTCTCTTATATTTGTAAACCCCTTCAGGGTACATAGTAACATTGGAATCAGTGTTTGTCCTAAATAAACGTTCACCCACTCACTTGCAGTCACACACAGGTCCGCGTAATTAAGTTTTTTTCGGCTTCAAAGATTTAAAATAAAGTTTAATTATTTTAGGATTAAGCTGTATGATATTACAGTCCTATCCGTTATTCGCGACCTCTCGACCACCGTTTAACTCCATTCGCCTCCGCACGACCACTCATATCACGACTCCACACGACCACTTATTCGCGACTCAGAGTAAGCCCACGGCTCGATTCTCTTTTGGCTCCTCTTGACTCCACTTCCGACCTTCGCTCGGCTTATTTTGGTTAGGGAAAATCATTGTTTTAAGACATCCGTGGTTCTCTCAACTTCCTGCGACTCCTTTTCACCCATTGGCCTCCTTTCACCCTTCTTCGCGTTCTCTTGCGCCTTTGACTCCCGTTTCGCGTCACTATCTATTATGGTCAACACGAGAAACACCATGGCCAAAAAGGCTCAGGAACAATCCGAGCCTCTCGAATTCCACGACGCCTCCAGCGTCGATTTCCCCACCGAGCAAGTCGATGCTGACCTAGACTTGCCCGGACAATCTACTCCTCTGGCACCACCCGTTGCCCCCAGCGTCGTGAACCGACCCCAGCCTTCTTCCACAGACACACTCCCGACTGCTCCTAACGCCCCTGGTACCGGCCCTTTGGTAGATTCCGGCATTTTTATGCCCACAACTAGTGCCGGTACCTCACAACAAACTCATAGGCACCCAGAGTCCCAAGAATTCCGCGATGCTTCCAGCCTCGGGAACGGGACTCGTCATTTAAATATAGGGCTTCCCCCCTTCGATGAGGAGGACCCAGACCTTTGGTTTGCAATGGCAGACCGCATCTTCCAGGCCTCGGCCTTGCACGACGAACAACTTCGTGCAGTTGAGCTGTTGAAAGTGCTTGACCGCACTCAACGACCGCATGTTGCACACTTAATAAGGTCGTCCGGCCGCAACCCATATAGCAACATGCGTGAAGCTCTGCTCGACGCTTTGGACGAACCTGGAAGTATGCGGCAACAACGTTTAGCCGCTGTAACCAACCTTTCTGGGATGAGACCATCTCTTTTCCTGACCCATTTACGCTCTATAGCGGGGACCAGGATTGGGGACGACCTAATAAAGCCTCACTTTTTGAGGTGTCTTCCCCAGCATGCCCGTTCGGCACTTATAGCCCAACCCAACCAGAGTTTGGGTTATTTATCCAAAATTGCGGACGCAATAATGGAAAGCTCAGATCAGTATTCTGAGCCTCCAGCGTACCAGGTAGCGGCGGTTTCTCAACACGCCGCCCAGCCTGCACGGCACCCTCGTCTGCCTTTCTCAGCCCATCAATTGGTCCAAACTCCCCATTCTCCTCAAGCTCAATTACCTCTTAGAAGGCCCGCCTCAACCAATT
Organism: Microdon myrmicae; assembly: GCA_963931805.1. Classification (NCBI taxonomy): domain Eukaryota; kingdom Metazoa; phylum Arthropoda; class Insecta; order Diptera; family Syrphidae; genus Microdon; species Microdon myrmicae. The sequence continues at coordinate 112,770,671 of OZ007496.1, forward strand.
TCCCTCAGGGGAATCCAGAGGCAGGCCCCAACTTACTTAATCAAAGAAATTCCCCCACACAATTAACCCCTGCTGACCTTCGGGCGCTCCAAACCTCACTCCTCCGCGAGATAACTCAATTGCGTGCGGAGGTGAGGAACAATCCTCGAAGCGTCCAGAATCGAGCCATGCCGAGCCGTCCTCTCAATCGGCAGAATTCCTACCAAACTGCCCCTCAGAGGGCCTATATCCCTCAAAACGCCCCACAGAGGGCCAATTCCTCTCAAAATGGCCCTCACCGGGCCAACTCCCAGCGAGCTCCGGCTCGACCTCCCCGTAACGGCAATGCCAATAGGCAGAATATACCAGATAATGCCGTTACTCTACCTTGGTGCGCCAATCACCAACGATATGGTGATCGCGCATTTAACTGCAAAGCGCCTTGTGGTTGGACACAACCTTCCACCAACCAAAGGCGCTCTTTAAACTAATTTTGCCGACCGACAGCCTCGCGCAATCGGCCGGCACCCCTACGATAAGTCGCTTAACCATCCGGGATTCGAAACTGAATATCGCTTTTACTGTCGACACCGGCGCCGATATTTCAGTCCTCCCGCGATCGTTTGCTCCGCGTAACCGCGTGCCAGCCGCTCTTAAATTGTCAGCTGCAAATAATACGCCGATACTTACGTACGGACGTAAAAAGCTGACACTGCAATTGGGTCTTTGTCGTCCGATCACTTGGCGTTTCGTCATTGCGGACGTGAATGAACCCCTGATAGGTTCCGACCTATTAGGTGCACATAACCTGTTGGTCGATTCGACCCATAACAGACTAGTGGCTCCAACCGCACCCCCCTTGCCCATGACGGCATCACCAGCGGAAACTTCAGGAGCCACAAAGTGCACAGACCCATTCCAGGTTATGGTACAGGAATTTGTGAGTACAACAATTCCTCTACCTAACCAACGCCGACATAAAGCCACGGTGTTTCATCATATAGAAACACGTGGTCCCCCGGTGAGCCAGCGTCCACGTCGACTGGCTCCGGAAAAATTACGTGCGGCACGCGCGGAGTTCGAGCATATGATCGAACTAGGTATCTGCCAACCGTCGGACAGTCCCTGGGCAAGCCCACTCCACTTAGTGAAGAAACGTTCTGGTGAGTGGCGCCCATGTGGCGATTATAGGCTGTTGAACGCAGCAACTGTCCCGGACAGATACCCAATTGCACACCTCTACGATTTTTCGTACAAGTTACGAGGGTGCAATGTCTTCACTACCCTGGATCTCACCAGGGCATACCACCAAATTCCGGTGGCACCTGAAGACATCCCCAAGACCGCAGTCATTACACCTTTCGGACTCTTCGAGTTCAAAGTGATGACTTTCGGTCTCAGGAATGCCGCACAGACATTCCAGCGGTATATCGACACGGCTTTACGAGGTCTTAATTGCTGCCATGCATACCTTGATGACATTCTCATCGCCTCCAAAGACCACGCCGAACATAAACGCCACTTACGTCAGGTCCTAGAGCGCCTCCGTGAATTCGGTCTTGTCATCAACCCAGATAAGTGTCAATACGCCAAGGAGCAAATCACCTATCTGGGTTATGTCGTTGACAACCAGGGCATTCGCCCACTACCAGACCGTGTGGAGGCCCTCATGAAATACCCACGGCCTACTAACGTGAGTGAGCTGCGTCGATTTTTGGGCATGCTTAACTTCTATCGTCCAACTCTGAAGAACGCTGCCCAAGTTCAAGCTCCCCTAAATGAGTTTTTAAAAGGAGCTAAGCGCAATGATAAGCGCCCCATTAATTGGACAGAAGTCTCTGATAGAGCATTCCAACTGTCCAAAGAACAATTGGCAAATGCCACCTTACTCCGATACCCTCTCGAGGGAGCGGCACTTTCTATCCAATGCGACGCATCGGATACCGCAATCGGAGCCGTCCTTGAACAGGACATTGAAGGCCGACCGGAACCACTTGGCTTCTTTTCAAGGAAGCTGAGTCCCACTGAGCGACGTTACAGCGCCTACGACCGTGAATTACTCGCGATCTACAGCGCTGTTAAGTACTTCCGTCATATGATAGAAGGTCGCTCACTCTCCATCTTAACAGACCATAAGCCATTGGTCTATGCGTTCCGGAAGAAGTCGGGAAATGCCTCCCCCCGACAAGAGCGTCAATTAGACCTCATTGGGCAATATTCTACGGAGATCAGGCATATCTCCGGTAAACAGAATGTCACGGCGGACGCCCTTTCTCGAATCGATACGATTCACTTGCGTTCCGCCTTGAATAACGCTGATCTTGCCCTAGCTCAAGAGGAGGACGAACAGCTCAAGTCCCTCCTAACTGCCGATACGGCACTAGAGCTTAAGAAAATTACCCTTTGCGACCCTTTGGGCGAAATCTGGTGTGATGTCTCCACTGGAACCGCTAGACCTTACATTCCCGAGAAACTTCGTAAGGGCGTGTTCCAGGTTTACCACAACCCAGCCCACCCCAGCGGCCGAGCAACAGCCGCTGCTGTCCGTCGCAAATTCATTTGGCCCCGGATGAACAAAGACCTCACCGGTTGGGCCCGTGCTTGTCTCCAGTGCCAGCGCTGCAAAGTAGCGCGACATAATGTACTGGAGCCAGCGCAATTCAAGCTTCCCACGGCACGCTTCGCCCATGTCCACATAGACATAGTGGGACCGCTTACTCCATCAAGAGGATTTTCTTATATCCTCACTATGATGGATCGCTGCACGCGATGGCCAGAGGCGACACCTCTCCGGGCAGTTACTGCCGAATCAGTCGCCAAGGCCTTTTACTCAACTTGGGTCACACGCTTCGGTGTACCAACCACCATTACTTCGGACCGAGGTCCACAATTTGAGGCGACAATCTTTAGGCAGCTAACAAATCTTCTCGGCTGCCAAAGGAGTCGTACCACCGCCTACCACCCGCAATCAAATGGGATGATAGAGCGCTGGCACAGATCTCTTAAAGCCTCACTCATGTGTCATAATGACACACAATGGTTTGACGCCCTTCCAACCGTCCTCCTCGGCCTGAGGACAAGCATTAAGGAGGACCTGGGTGCTTCGGCAGCAGAGCTTACCTACGGTACCAACCTCCTTCTTCCAGGAGAACTTTTCCTGAATGGCGAAACACCGCGTGACCAACTTCGTGAATTGGGACATCTCCGTGACCTGCTACGTAAGGTTAGGGCAACCCCTGTAACCAGGCACGGCTCCAAAAAACTTTTCGTCCACCCTGAACTGCACAGCTGCACGCACGTCTTTGTCAGGGTGGATAAGGTCAAAAAACCCCTCGACCCACCTTATGATGGCCCATTCAAAGTCTTCCGCCGCATCAGTGACCGCGTCTTCGAGATCGACATTAGAGGCAAGCGATCCACGGTCAGCGTCGAAAGACTTAAGCCCTGTTTTCTGGAAGCTTCCGCTCCAGAATCACCTCCATCTACCGACACCGCTCCTACTCCACCAGCACAACCCCCCCGTACTCGCGCTCAAACGCGCGCCCAGAACCAACTAACCACCCCCTAACCTGCCTTACCTGTTTCGTGACTACGTCACTGGGGAGGGAGTGATGTGGGGCTTTTCAGGGCCCGAAGAGCCATACATCGCTCGATCCCCACCTTTCCAGGCGAACGACTTACCTCTCGGTCGAACTTCAGCAAGGTTGCGTAACCTTGCTACGGCATTTACCCTCAGCCAAATCGCCGGAATTAATACGGTTACCCAATCGGATAACCGTTTCGAATTTATGTTAGGCAGCTTACCTATTCTGTAGGGGATTTCCTTACAAACCCCTTTTTCTCCAGCATCACCACTGAAAACATTAAATCCACGGCAAAGCTTATCACCTTGCCGTGGCATCGAAAACTCACCCTCGGCCAGATCATATTCCCTAAAAAACATTAAGCCCACGGCAAAGCTTATCACCTTGCCGTGGCATCGAAAACTCACCCTCGGCCAGGCCATATTCCCTAAAAAACATTGAGCCCACGGCAAAGCTTATCACCTTGCCGTGGCATCCAAAATTTACCCCCGAGGTGTACATCATTTCCTGAAAAGAATATAAGTCCATGGCAAAATCAACACATTGCCATGGCATCTGAAATCTTACCTTTAGGCATACATTCTGCCGGGGCATCTCGTTTCCATAGCCTTAAGCTATGGAAACAACAATCAACAAGAGTTCCTTGTGACTCGTTGAATTTGTTTACCCCCGGCATAACATGCATACGGCTATTGCCCCTATCGATTTACTATCGCCGACAAGGTTTCTGTTGACGCAAATCAAACATTGTTCCTGTTTACCAGCAATCGCTGGCACCACAATTAGCGTTCCCCATGTCCATAGATAACATTCAAACAACGATCACCAGCAGCCAGAAAGTGTTTACTTACAACATCTGGCAATGGCTGCACCCTATGTTCGTTGCAATGTTTGATCATCGGCAACAGAAATGATGATTTATGGCCTTCCATTAGGATGACCAAATCATCGGTTTGGGTCTTTCACACCCCAGATGCTATTATTTACATTCCTAGGAAATGCACTAGCGATGTTGCCCGCCATCCACGGTCGCTGAACGATCGTATGCATGGCATACGCACACATGCGCAATGTGTGCCTATTCCGTCAGATCCAATCACGATTAACTACATCGAGTTAATCGTGTAACTCCGCCTCTTTTTCAGTCTCTTTGAGGTTCCCTTTTCTTGGATGATTTCCAATCAGTCAGCCTTTTTCCCTTGAGTCGACTAGTGTGTGGCGAGTCTCGACATTTTATTCCCGTGTCCAGTTTATTTATACTTTTCTATTATTTCTAATCACGCCGTATCGCTTAAGTTAATTTTAATGTGAACATTTAGTTAAAACCGTTTCAGTGCGTTAATTATTGACAAGATCGTCGGGATCTGGTGTGGCCGATGTGCTTTTGTGTTTGCTGTGACTTATATTAGCACTAGACTGATGTAAAAGATTTTACTTGCTCATAAAATTGCTCGAATTGTATTTGATCGCGTAATAAGAGTTTATACTTGAATTTCTATAAAACCTGAAAAATATACATTAAATAAAAAGACAAACTAAAGAATATAAAATTAATAAAAGAACTTTCATCGAAACAACCCGTGTGCTTTTTATTTCACCAGTTCGCTCCGTTTGGGAAGTGTTTCTGCTGAAGAACTTTAAGCGGTATTTTTCGGTTTCTTATGTGACAAGTCCTCGGTGATTCGGTGGTGTTTTAGCTGAATCCGCACCCGTGCTTGGTGCATAGCCAAAATACCCACACCTCTACAACAGCCCGAATCGACCGATTTTTGAGAAAACTCTCTATCTAGCCGCAAAGTTGTTGGGGAAATCCATATGAACTAGCTTTCGTAGTAAGGTTCTACGTGAGGACGCGCTTAAAAGTGTAGGAGCTGTCTAATGCAACTGTTCTGAATTCACCCTATTTTTCAATTGCACATGTCCAGATATTAGTCATAAACCTCAACAGGTCTTTTGGCACTTCTAATAGACACAGAATACACAAGCAAATAGTGAAGAGCAATACCGAACGAAAAATCGAATAAGGAAAAAGCGTCAGAACCGTATACCATAGCAATAACGTAGCAATTCCACATCCGTGGAGTGGGCTTGAGAATAACGAGTATTGGTTCAATCCTTTGATTCTAATCGTAATAGCGTCGGTTCTTCACTATCGTCGCAAACGCTATAGTCACCCGTAGATCGTTTGCTACGGAATACGTATCCATCCCACTTCAGACATTTAGTCAACTCGGAATTGACGGCTTTTGCTTTCTGGCCGGTAATTTTGTTGGAGACATTTTTCTCTTTCTTTGCGATTGGTTGAATTCAAAAGCCTTTTCAGTAGGTAAGAAAGGTTTTTGGTATGTAAGATATGTGAATGAGTTTTTCTTTTACACTAACGACAGTTCAAAAGGGGATTTTAAAGTACCCTTAAATGTCAAAGCACAATGGGAGTAGAAGAAGGGGTAGTGATAACGAAAGGAGGCGTCGATGTATATTGGTCGTGAATGCTTGGACATTATAACGATGAGAAAACAAATGATCGGGTAGAGCATTCCACATTCGCATGGTTCATCCAAAGAATGACTCTATATGTTTATTTGTCTGACTCTCAAACATTAACGGTTACCGCAGGAAAATGTCTAGAAGGACGAAACACACTCAGCAGGTTCAGTCGAGCAACGACTGTGATAATACCTACAGAAAAGAGATTGGTTTTGGATGTGTTTCCGCCGAACACTAATTCACGTTGTGTGAAAGAAAGCCTTCCTTTTCTGTATTTTATTTATAATATTTTTTTCGGTTTCCTTTTTTTCTTTTTGTTTACTTTGTGACGCATTCGACTTTTTTTTATAATATGCGATACGCTTGGCCTTCGTCTTTCCTCGATGCTGTAGCCTTTCGAACTAGATCCGTAGACACTCCTTGGCTTTGTAATTTCCGCTAAATAACGTCTTCCCATTGAAAATTTTTGCTCTCCTCGATAGTATAGTGGTTAGTATACCCGCCTGTCACGCGGGAGAGCGGGGTTCGATTCCTCGTCGGGGAGCCTCTGGCGCAAGACTAATGACCTTGCCCGGAAAAAACAAATCATTATGGATAATTTAACAAGCCTCAGGACTTGCTAAATGGAGTCAAAACCGGTTCCCGGTTGTAGTGCCGATGATGATGATGATTTGAAGAATTTCAACCCTTATTATTTATTATTATTTGCGTAAAGGAAATGCGATGGACGCCGCATTGTTATTCTATGGGAATTTTGGTGGTTGTCCGCATCTAGCTGTGTCGCGTCTGGGCACTTGTGTTTACCCAGCAAATGGATTGCGAAACAAATTCGGTTTACGGTCCCGTGTCCTTCAATACCCGCATAAGTATGGTCTGTTGGTAGAGGAATGCAGTCCACCTATCTGCAGATACGGCGGTGTGGAGGATACTAGTATTGTTAGGCGAAAAAGTGTTCCGGCATAATACTTTGCGTCGTTGTTCTAATGTTGGAGTTGAAAGATTTACGGCTGCGTGTCTAATAAATTGCACTTCTCGTTTTTGCATCCTATAGAGCATGCGTAGCACAGTTTTGGATGTGCCTGACCTAATATGAGAGTTGAACTCCATTTTGGGACGGATGTACGTCTTGTAAATAGTGGTCAGGTTGAATGGAGTCAAGTACAAAGAAAGGTCAATAAGTCTTTAGAAAATGAGGACAATTTTCTTTTATTTTCTCATTTTCAAACATAAAACACATTGAAAATGTACAGATACCCAGTGAGGAATGATGCCTACTAAAAACAGACCACTAGCGAGGCTTCGAGCGTCAGCGAAGGGGTTTCTAAGGACTTATTGACCTACCCTCGTATTTTTCGCATCTCTGAGGGCACCCGAAACATTGGGCTGCACATTTCGCGCCTTTAAATGTGCCTTTATAAGAATCGAATGAACTCGAGTGACGATGATTGATAATTACTGGAATTCGTCGACGCAAGCCCCGTTCATCACATATTTACTTTGGGGTTCGCCTTTGACGGCAAGAGGCAGTACTGGCTTTTATCGCCGGCTTTTACTCGGTTAAATAATCTCCATATACGAGGGTTGCCTTTTATATTTCGGGATTAGAGAACAAAAACAAATATTGATCATCGAAAATCACTTTATTGTTTTTCAAAATATTCCCCACGAAGATCTATACACTTTTGCATGCGTTTGAACCAATTGTCGAAGCACTTTTGCCACTCTGATTGAGGTATCTCCAACACATGCATTCTGAATGCAGCAACCGCTTCTTCAGGTGTCGAAAAACGTTGACCTCTCAGTTTGTTTTTTACGTACGGGAATAAAAAGAAGTCATTCGGTGCCAAGTCAGGACTATACGGCGGATGACCCATTAAATCGATGTTTTGGGTGCTCAAAATTGCAGTTGTCGCAGCCGATGTGTGAGAGCTCGCATTGTCGTGGTGAAGAGTGATCCGTCTTCGGCGGTTGGTTTTCCTGATTTCTTGGAAGACAACTGGCAAACAAATGGTTGTGTACCACTCAGAATTGACTGTTCTGCGTTGTTCTAGTGGTACGGTTGCGACATGTCCAGTTTTTCCGAAAAAACAGGCGACCATTTGCTTGGAAGTGCTTCGTGCGCGAACAACTTTTGTTGGATTTGGCTCATCTTGAAACACCCAGACAGTCGACTGCTGTTTACTTTCGGGCTCATACGCGTAAATCCACGATTCATCACCTGTCACGATGTCATAGACGTGTTTCGAAGCACCGCGACCGTATTTTTTGAGCATTTCTTTCGACCAATTGACACGAGCCTTTTTTTGGGCGATTGACAAATTGCGTGGGATCCAACGCGGACAAATTTTTTTGACAGTCAAATGTTTATGCAATGTTGAATGTATGCTGGTCCCACTAACGCCTAAGGTTGTCTCAATCTCACGATAGGTCACATGACGATCTTCCAATATCAGTTCGCGCACAGCATCAATGGTTTTCGGAACAACAACTGATTTTGGACGACCTTCACGAAATTCATCTTGGAGTGAACTACGACCACGATTGAATTCACCATACCATCGATAAACACTGGTCTTTGATGGAGCTTCATCGCCAAAAATTGAATTAAGTTCATCCATGCACTGTTGCTGAGTTAATCCACGCCGAAAGTTGTAAAAAATAATCGCACGAAAATGTTGACGATTTAATTCCAATTTTGGGCCGAGATGAATCTTTTAAGTTACTGTAAACAACACAAATAGCGCTCGTATTTCAAAACGTTCTGAGTGCGTATAACCTCAAAAATGTCCAACTTTACGACAGAGCTGTCAATTGCCGGATTGCAACACTAGGGTTGACAAATCCCGAAACATAAGAGGCAACCCTCGTATATATATCTTGTTGAGGTCGGAATTCAATCCATTAAGCATAATCTGCTGTTTGATAATGAGGTTCGAAGAATATGGTTGGGAGTATTCGTATGGGTACAATAACCTTGCCCGGAAAAACAAATTTTTATGGAAAATTTAACAAGCCTCAGACTTGTTAAATAAGGCCAAGACCGGATCCCGGTTGTAGTGCCGATGAGGATGATGATGATGATTCGTATGGGTATGAGAAACCCAATGTACTCTCATCAGCAAACGAGTAAATTGGGGTGTGGGTAATGGACAAGAGATTCTTAAATTGTTTGCAAAAGAGCTCTGTTTATTCTGAAGTCTAGGCCCCTCCAATAGTTGAGTCAAATTGCGACTAACCGTGAGTTTTCCAACTAGCTTTCTAGCTCCATTCTATTAGAATGAGTTGTTGGACTTCTGTACAATACATTTCCCAAGAACAGCAATCTCTGATGTTTTCAATCAACGCCATGTGGAAGAGTTTTGCTGGTCGATCATTATTTGAGGAGCGGTAGAGGCAACAAAGAAATTTGATGGAGCTTTTTAACTGATGCGTAAGTTGTCGAATTCTAATGGCTGTTGCCTTTGGAAAGCAAGATCAGATCGGAGGAAGCTGCGAACTCCACTCTTCAAACGGAATCTAACAAATACGTTTTATCCAGGGAAACGAAACAACAAAATGTCGAGTTGGTTAACGAATCAAATTGAATCTCGAATAAGTACAGAATATCGGGCTTCTCTACTTGCAAATTTTGGTGAAACCGAGTCCAAAATACCGTTACCGATTGAACGTTTACAGTATTCTGTAAAAGACTCGAATCCAGGAGGACGAATAACTTATCATTGGGTTTTTATTTAACACCTTGCATTTTGATGACCCGGAGATGGTTATTCAGAGGTTTGATCGGAGATGTTTTTTCTTGTCATTGTAGTCTCCAGGAATTCAATGGCTGATTATTATACAGCTTATTTTCGTATAGCATGTTTGCAGTACAGGTATAAAACGTAAATCGAGAACGACACCGAATGGTCAAATATTGGAAGCTTTTATTGACACTTGTGCAGTTGAAGCATTGGCAAATAAAAAAATAACGCGGCAATCAGCCCAGCCTTGCGAATTTTTGGAAAGGGTGTATACGTTGTGAATTGGGACCAACATCGAAACGTCAATGGCTGTTCACTTTTTTGTTGAAAGTTTACTTATAAAATTCAAGCATTGGCAAATTGAACAATGTCCCAACCAACAGTCAAATAGTGCACACATTTGATTAAAATGGGTTTTCAATAAAAAAAAAACATCCTGCAGACAACATCTTAAGTTTTCCAAGCTCGCTATTTGAAAAATCATCTATTAATTCAAAATGCTGGGACTATGGCGGACATAGCCTCCAAAAGACATCTGCGACCGACCCGTTCCATCGACAATATCCGCCCTAAGCGCTGTAGTATGATGGAGCATCCAGCCACGTTGATTATTAAGAATTTCCAGGAATTGAATCTTACTTAATCCCTGTTGTTCAAAGTGTGGATCAAGCATTTGAACATACAAATACATGTATAACACGCTGTTGCCACAAGAAGTATAAAAAAAAACCAAAAAAAAATAAATAAAAATAAAAAAATTACTTGGGGGTTACTTCATCAGCGAACAGAATTGTCGTAAATGAGTGGATAAAATACCAATAATCCACGTTGAGAATCTATCCACAAAGAGTTAGTGTAACTTGTTACACAGTGAACGACCTTCTGCGTGAAAAATGCCGTGGCGACATTATCTCCCGAAGCAGTTAATACTAACCTCTTTGGAACAAGCCTCCACCGTTAGTGGTGATATACACATAACCACCCACTTAAAGGATGAAGCCCTCTGAAAGCCCTAACATTTCCCCCACACATTGTGCATCTTCCATAACGTATCCCCATATCTACATTGAATCCAAGATGGACCCACACCATGATACCTGATATAGAAACACGGGTGAAAAGAAAACATGGGGAGCTGAATTACCACTTGACTCAGCTAATATCAGGACATGGATGCTTTCGGCAATACTTGCACAAGTATAAGCATGTGAATCACTCATACTGCTTGTATTGCGAAGGCAAAATAGAAAATCCGGAACATGTACTCACAGAGTGCGCGGGACTCGAGACCGCACGAACGATTTTGGAAATACATATGTGACGGACAGTTACAGGCATGGTCCGTAACAAATGGTATACTCTGTGAAATGATGCAGGAGTTGCGACGCGACGAGCGGAGTAACAGGTAAACTCCGTCCCGACCCGCGATGGAATATCTAAAAGAAAGTTCCGCAAGGATTAACGGCAATATGTGCCTGGCGGGAGGTGGTTTTAGATAGTGCCTCTGGATCGGTTCAAACATTGAAGCCAATGTCAAACAAATTGAACTAAACGTTCAATTGTCGCACATTGAATTCAATTTTAAAATCGAACACGTGATAAACGAACCAAATGTTCATTTGGTCCGCATACAGGCAAAATGTGGGGCCCATATGACCCACTCTCAAACAAATTTTGTTGAAAATTATAAAATGCGAGTCTGCAATTTTATGATCCTCTAAAAATTTGTTTGCACCAAATTCCGAAACCAATTGTAAAACAAACAAATTGCGCCATAAAATGAATCATTTTATCGCCCACCAATATCTAGGATCAAAAATTCTCATCCGCAAGAACCTTTGTTGATTTTTTCTTTTTTGATTTCCCTCTTGTGATCCCAATCCGGGGGAGATAAAGAAAAATAAATGGCAGGCGGGAAAAGGGGATAATTGAAACAAAAGAATGTGTCTTTCCATTTGCATGATCGAATGAGAGAGTTTTCGTTCGAGCAGACGAAAAACAAAAACAAGCGAGTTGTGTTCTGGGACTTGGCCAAGACGGCCTTGGAGAGAGGAACGTGTACGTAGTGTTCCTGGTTTTAAATTCAAGTTTCAGTTGTGACTATCTAAAGTAAAACAAAATAAAAACATAGATTCGCTCCTAAAGACGGCGAGTAGTTTTAAATTCAAGTTCTGCCTTTGGATATACATCCCTCTCGGTTGCCAACTGACTAAGTGGTATTTTGAAGTTCCGTTTTCGACCACGCTCTATGTGGGGATAATCATCTGTAGCCAACAACAAAGGTGGAGGGGGAGGGGGGGCACACCTCGCACGGTTAAATATATAATAAAGAAAAAGGAAACTTCACTTTACCTTAATACAACTGTACAAAGTAGACAAGCGTGTTACGACCACAACCACCCATCCCATAAAACTTACCCCTTTGGAGCCAGTCTCCACCACTAACGGCGACACAAGCCAAAAACATCCACTTCAAGGATGTGACATTACCTAAACCAAAAACATTACCCCATACACCAAATGGTCCCACATAAATGGATAGCAAGCAAATCGAACTAAACGTTCAATTTGCGCTAATCAATTAAATACCAAGCAAATTGAACTTAACGTTCAATTTGCTCACATAAAAAACTTTGACATAATTATCGAACAAATGGTTCACCACAAAAACCCCCTAAGAGCCAAATGTGCAGGGCAGATGCCGTCTTTCAAACGAAATCGCTGAGAATCATAAAAATTCGCGCCAGCAATTTTATGACCCCTTAGAAAAATGGTTACCTAAAAGCACTAAAACAACCAGCGCCAGTTTCCGTTTTAACCAAACCAAGTTAAAACAAACAACAGGCAATAAAACAAAATACACATTCGTCTGGGCGCTATTGATCTTTCTTGCTATCGGTTTCCCACGGAAAATATCCTTGCCCATTAAGTTAAAACAAACAACAGGCAATAAAACAAAACGCACGTTCGCCTGGACGCTATTGATCTTTCTCTCTATCGGTTTCCCACGGAAAAAATCCTTGTCCATACGGTTAAGGAAAACAACAGGCGCAATAAAAGCACTATTGATTTTTCTTTACCCAAAAAAGGATCAGTCGGGAAAAAGGAGATATACTTTTATCTGCCGGAGGAAACCAGATTTCGATGCTAAAGAAACAAAAAAAAAAATGAGAAAACCACTAACGATGGTTGGGACTACAGATTTTGGGCCGAGACAAGGAGACGAGTCCAGAACGGACACGAGAGTTGGGTTTTGAGACTAGTCGAGAACGGATACAAGAGTTCTTGGTTGAGGGTTGGTAAGAAGCGAGTAACGTGATGAGGTTGATGAATCGTGTGTCGGGCGATTTAAGATATCGACTTAGTTTCTAGTTGTGATATGTTCAGTTTTTTTTATTAAGAGTATGACTTCGTGCTTAAACAACTTCAGGAGCGTTCCGGTGTGTGGTTATTATTGCTATATCTAACATAATAGTTTGTGCCAACAATGGTAAAGTAAATTGATTTGAAAATACAAAACATAAAGAAGTGTACTCTTTTAAATAATGCCTATCTAAAGTGTGTCGTTTACATGGCGGTGCAACTGACTAAATAATATGTGTAATAATAAGGGTGACATACCATATAATAATAAAGGTAGCATAGTTTAAATAAAAATTAAGCAGTGTTTTATTTAAACGGTGAGTGGTTTAAAGAAAGTAAATATAAAAAACACTACAAGCGGAAGGAGCTCTGCCTTCGAACTCATGGCGAATATTTGTCTACAACTAATGCTAATCGGTCAATTCATCATCATCATCATTGGCACTACAACCGGGATCCGGTCTTGGCCTTATTTAGCAAGTCTCTCCACCGGTATCCGGTCCATATTCGAGACTTGTTAAATTGTCCATAATAATTTTGTTTTACCGGGCAAGGCTATTAGCCTTGCGCCAAAATCGGTCAATTACTGGAATAAAAATGTAATAATCATTAGAACCGATTGAAAGCTCCCTGTTTATTAAACGCTTTCATCGCATAGGACTTAAAGGAACACCCTTCATATTCCTCTCGTTCCTTCTGTATGGAGGCATTTAAGGGTACTTCCTTTATTTGGTCTACACTTTCTTGCAATAAAGGCTGAAGCCGAACACCACCGTAGCAATTTTTCGCTCCATCACCTTTGCAGATGGGGTTAAAGATACATCTTTCCTCTAAAGACCAATACGAATTTGTCTAAATTTATTTTCCCGTCACATTGCTGTATATTTCTCATTTTTGACATGGCAGGTTTAATTAATTAAACGACTGCATCAGTAAATCACTATTTAATTGTGTACGATAGTTAGTGATTTTAAAACGCTACCTAACAGATTGCTCCTTAACGCACGACTAGTTGCGAGTGAGTACAATGCCAAACAATACCGTACGGCGTGTCCGGATAGTATAACTAGTGCTTGTGTGCCGCAGTGTGTGACACAGTCTTATTCTGATTGCTGTTTAATCATTTGTCATGTGCGGAAGTACTACCCAAAAATACATTAAGAACACACCCCACTGGAACTCCCTTCAACCCGCGTGCAACTTCTCTCCATTCACGAGGCAAGCCCAACAGAATCACTTCAATGAACTTGGGGTGCGCTTGCAGCACTATTCCGTCCTGCACTCATTTTATACATAGGTACGAATGATAAATAAGGTCGATTTCAAACAATAGCCGGTGGACAGACGTTGGGGTAGATTTCACTGCAGAACAACTTACCCGGAACATTCGGATTGCCCAACTTGTATCTACGATGGCCACGAGTACCCTCAAGCAGAATGTATTATGCGCTGGGTTTCAAAAACATCTGCTTTCAACTGCACATTGTACACAACACATGTCCCTACGAATGAACTTAATGATTAAATAAAAATATTTACAAATAAAAATATTGTAGCGAAGAATAATTATATTTATATTGGGAGCGTCAGTCGAGTGCTTGAACTAGTATGCCGGATGGTGTTTAATGGACAAATAATTGAATAACCCACGAAGTTGGCTTCGCAATGCAATTGTTACTAATTATCAAGTTGTTCGCGAACAACAAGAGAACCGTTTACACTGTAGCCATGCAAACAAGGTTTCCATTGCCCTAGGTGAACTTCATTTATACCGGAAATCGGATGTCGGCAATATGTGATGTTAAATATCACCACTATTTTATTTAGGTAATGCCGTCGAGATGGAACTGCAGCCGTGTTTGGTATTCGATATTGTTTCAAGTGGATTAGAAATATAATCAATAATTCATCATGGAGCTTTCTATTGCTGTGAAAAATTGTGGGACAAATGAAGACGACCCTAATGCTGACGAAGGCGATATTAGGGAACAGGACAATGTGGCATTCGAAAGCTGACCCGTATAAGAAGGAGCAAAAGAAATAGAAATCAAGGAGATTTCTTAATAAGGGGATTTTATATGCCCGATACGATAAGTTGATAAACAGCTTAAGAGCTAAGGAGATTGAAAAGGAGAAAGATGAAGCGAAGTTGCAAAAAATTAGCAAGTAATGTTAGAGTTAACTGATAAGTAAACTGAAGACGAACTGCGAGGTTAAGACGGCTTGGCTTCCTTAAAAGGGAAATTTCGAATACAGAACTATACATCCAACATTGCTATTATAAAATCCGACCTTGACGTAATCAAGAGTTCTGGAAATACCCACAAAGACGTAAAGCTCGAAGCGAGTGAAAAAATATAATAAATAACTAAAAGTCCAACAAGCAGCAACAATTCAAGGTGAAACTACCAAGAAATACATGGTCCGAAAAAGGCCAACAGTGTACCTACGAGCAGAAGGCAAGATACAAATAGACGGGGTCGCTACCGTAGAATCGGGTAATGCAGACTATACACAAAGATTACAGCTAGTTATTAGCCAATTTCTAGAAGCATCTTCATGAGAAAAAACAAAAATGGCAGGCATGGATGGCATGTACGGCCTGAAAGACAAAACATGAGTGCTAGCATTTGCACTTCTCCTTGGGAGCGCTGCGAAAATGTCTTTCCCATTTAAAACTTCCTATTTATTATTTCTCTCGAAAACTTAAATAAATTGTTTTACGATTTACTGTATTTATATTTATACTTAGAACTGCATATTGTTTTTCCCGCATTATCGAAACATGCTTGAGTAAATTCAAAGTAAGCAAAAACAACATCATTTGGATTTTTACAAATTCCTAGAAATTTCGATGGCGTCGGTTTTTTGTTGTTGTCATCGGTGTGTGATGGCTTTTGCGGAACACATGGAACCGTGATATTTGTCTCGTTTGTTTTCACTTGAGTCAAGTAAAAATTTCATATGTTAAACTAATTTTCCTGTCATTCTATAAACATAAAAATGAAATAGTTCATCTGAATTTTGATTTCATTTCTTTCGGACAATAAGAGATTTCTCGATGTATGTACCAATTTTAGTTGAGCAATATCCGTGATAATATCTATAGAAATGATATAGGGAGTATACATTTTATGATGTAACTGAAACATTTCGGTCTGCATTTCTAATAAATTTCACTACATACGTTTTTATTTCCTGCCGAAAATGAGTAATGTTGCATTAAATGCGCCTAACTAAATATAGGAATTGAATTCCTATATACATAGATTGATCAGATTCGATGGAGTAAAGAAATTTCCCGCATCTCATGAGAAACCCTACACATTTCGCTACCCTTTTCGTGACTTAAAAATGTGGTCATTTCAATTAAGATTAAATTTAATTCCATTGGCAAAAATTGACAGTTTGTTGACTTTAACAGTGTAAAAGCCATTCATTGTCAGTGTTGAGATTTCGCTTTGAAAACAAGAGGTATTGAATTATACTTGCTTACATATTCTTTGTGTACGTTGTCGTATTCAGGTCATAGTTCAATGATTTGTGCACAGTAAACCCATTAATCGCGGGCGAAAACCCCTTTAATGATCCGCGATTTTGAAATTCCATATTTTTTGCAATAAATAAGAACGTCCGAATATGAGAATAAATAAATTTATACATAGCGATTAATTGGGAGTTTACTGTATATGTGAGTAGGCCGTTAAATATACTCACATATATGCCGGCTTGTCGTAAGAGGCGACTAAAGGCCGAACAGCCCATCAAGTTATAGGCTCTGTGAAATCATCATCATCATCATCATCGGCACTACAACCTGGAACCGGTCTTGGCCTTATTTAGCAAGTCCTGAGGCTTGTTAAATTTTCCATAATGATTTGTTTTTTCCGGGCAAGGTCATTAGTCTTGCGCCAAGGCTCTGTGAAATGGTCAGGAGAAATCCCTGGCCATCCTTCGGAACTTGGCTGATAAACCGGTTCGAGAAAAAGTTGGTTTAGGTGATAGTCGGTCCTAAAGCCAGATAACACCCCCTGACGCTGTACATTCCGCGATATCGTCGGCAAACATTTTTGACTATGTTTCGGATGTATGGCTGATGGCTTACTGACACGGAAAAAAGTCATGATGGTACCTTCTGAGATAAAGAATTCCACAGGTAAACTAGTTTCCCATTCGGATCTCCGAGGGGGCCTATATAAGGGGAAACATAATGCAAATATTTTGAAAAATAACCGAACTTTAAGAAATTCGTCATCGCGTAATCGATTGATGATGGCTTTTGGTCTCATCAGATGCAACGGGTTCATAAATACGAATGTAAACGTCGTCCTTCAAAATTTGCAAATAGCCAAACCTGATATCCTTGTCTTAACTGAGACTCAGGTCGATTCGAAACTGATTCGAAATACCTTCAATGCTCAGGACACGACTTACATCCCAGATTCCGTTTTAAGGGCGGCGTCTGCGTCTTCGTGTGGTCCGATTTGGCTTGACAGAGGATGGATGCTTTGGAACCCAATAACATGGACATCTTGTGGTTGAAGATCGTGCTGAGGAATTCTGTTAAATTTCTTTGTTGTCTTTACCGCTCCCCGAATGACGATCGACCGGCGACGTTTTTCGAATAACTTTCACGTACCGTTGACTGGATACAGATCAATCACCCGGCTTCTGAAATTGTCGTCCTTGGCGATTTTAATATACACAACTTCGGTTGGCGCATTTTAATATAACCGACGAGGCTGGGAGGTTGGCCGAAATGTTCGGTGATAGCCGCAATTTGACTAAGCTCGTCGAGGAACCTACGTGAGTGCCGGATACTCGAAGTGATTATGCGAACACCCTAGATATGTTTTTGACATCCGAGTCCAGCGTTTATACCAGAGAAGTTCCTGCGTCACTGTGAAACTCATATCACTGCTTGGTATCGGTTGCGCAACCACCTGGATTTCAAGCGAATAACAGACCTAAGAAGCTTCGTCAGATGTGGAGGTATGGGGCAGCTAACTGGGACGATTTGCGAGATTTCTTCGCATCCTTTCCCTGGACGGAGATGTGCGTTTGAGACTCCAATGTTAACGCATGCGCGGAATCGGCCACGGGGATTATTCTTCTCGGAATGGGGATTTAAATTCCGTATTCCATTAAACATTCCGCATTCCATCAAACATTCCACATTGCATCAAACAATATTGAACAATAGCGCTCCAATCTCACCGAGGTTAATATAACGAATTTTGAACGAATCAGAAATGCGTACAACCAGGCGATTGATATCGCGAAGAAGGCTTACAATGACAGAGTGACCAATAAACTCCTTGAGTGCCCAACTGCTTCGCGTTCCTTCTGCTCAATGGCTGAGACCCGCTATTTTCCTTAAAAAATACCCATCCACTTTTTCCTCTTTGCAATTATATCTGGTAAAACTCTTGCATATCTTGTGTACATAAAATGGACCCATATGCGACATCTCTAACGAACGTCCCATTCCCAAACTTCTGGAGACCATTCTGTTTGGGGCATTCTGTTTCCGTGAAAAGGTAATTGATTTGCATTTGTCAACATTAAGCTCCAAACAATTCATCTAGCACCGCGCCGGAAAGTTGTCGAGGTCTATCTGGAGCAGGGAAGAATCAAGCGGAGAAGAAATGGTTTTGAAAAACAGTATCGTCGGAGTAGAGAGAAATACAGGAATGCTTTTCTAATCATATCGATCTCGTTTATTATTGGTGTGAATAGAAGAGGGCGTAAATAACTGCCCTGGGGGACTCCAGAAGTGGCGGGAAAAAGATTTCAGAGAACTGATCTGAGTAGAGCCGATTACTCAGATATGAAGAAATCCACTTTGTTAATATGGGTTCCAAGCTCAGGGAGGATAACTTCAAAAGTATATGTTTGTGCAAGATTTTATCGAAGCCTTTACTGAAACCGGTAGTGACAACGTTGAGCTCATTGCCGCTTTTTAGGACTAGGAGTGTGTGGAAAATATAACCAACTAAATTAGTGGTGGTAGATCTACCATCAAAGAAGCCGTGTTGCCTATTGAGATAAGGGATTTACAGCGGAGGCAAACCTTTGGTGCAGAATGCATTCAAAAAGTTCGGGGATGTGGGAAAGTTTGGCACGTTAGTCACGAATTCGTAAGATAAAACTAATGTGTTCGCGAAGTTATTTTCCAAGAATTCAAATCTAGATCGGTCTTTTGGAGCCACCTGTTATCGTGCCGGTACGGTCTTTGATGCGGGATGTGAGGTTCCGGCCGCTCACAATTCAACGCAATCTACGTGGACTGGACTGTAAGAAGCTAACCGGTCCGGACGGAATATGAACAATAATCATTAAGAACTGTACTTCAGAACTATGACCGGTTCTCGGCTGATTCTTCCGCTTAACTTATGCACAGAGGACATTTCCTATCTGCTGGAAGGTGGCTCGAATTCAGACAATCTCAAAGAGGGGGAAAAACTGTCTCCCACAAAATTACCGCCTGATAGTATTATTGCCTATGTTATCTAAGGTGATTTAAAAGGTCATCAATGCCAAGTTAATTAAGTATGTGGAGTGCAACGGATTTTTGAATGATCGTCAATATGGATTCCGTGGTAGATGGCCCACGGGAGACCTTTTGACCCTTATAACTGATATATGAACATTTGCGACTGATGGGCATGGTAGGTCAGGAGCGGTGTCATTAGATATCCCTAAAGCTTTTGACCGCGTTTGGTGCGGGGCACTGCTGAGTAAACTTCGTTCACATGGACTTTCCCAGCAGTTTTGCGCCTGGACACAGAACTTCCTCTAAAATCGATCGATCCGGATTGTTGTGGATGGCGATTCTTCGGATCTGTATCCTGTTAATTCCAGGGTACCTCCAGGTTCTATTTTGACTCCGACCTTAATTTAGCTTTACATAAATGATTTTTTTGGAGACAACGGATAACCGTGTGTTTAGTTTTGCGGATGATAGTACACTTGTTTTCTCTTTTTCGACTGATCGGCCGATTGTCTCATCAACGTCGCATTAGCTGAGATGTGGCCGGATCGACTCTCTGAGTCGGGATCTTGATAACGTCAGGCAGTGGGGAAAGGCCAATTTCGTCGACTTCAATGCAACGAAGACACAATATACAACATTCACAAAGAAAAATGGATCATCGTTTCCACAGGTGATGATGAATGGCCAGGCCTTCGAATCTGGGGAAAGCATGAAATTGCTCGGCGTTACGGTCTGTGGGATTGTGTCGTGGCACAAAAACGTGTCGAATATCGCCAGGTTTGCCTCTGGACAACTCAGTTATCTAGTAGCCAAGAAATATTTTACTCCGGCCCAACGTGTTCTCCTGTACAAATCTCAACTTAGGCCGGCACTCGAATATTGCTCTCATGTTTCGAGCTTCGCTTCTAACCATACCTTCAACCTACGGACGAGCGATCCGCCTGATCGGGGATACGGCGCTGACGTCAGGACTACAGTCGCTATCATATCGAAGGCGCGTAGCTGACCTCTATCTGTTTTACAAATATTATCACGGGTACTGTTCTTTGGAGGTTCGCGGTATTGTTCCGCGCAATTCGGTTTGTATGTGCTCCACGAGACAATCCGACGGATCGCACCACTTGCGGTTCATCTTCCGACGGCGTGAACACTTCTGCGTTAGAAGTCGTTCCGTTACAGAGTGGGAAAGCTTTGGAACTTCCTACCCGCACGAGCGTTTCCAGAGCGTTACAACCTGCAACTGTTCAAAAAGAACTGAAACAGTTCTTTGGTGGCATCTCGGGACGCCGACTCGGTGCTAAAAGTTAGCCTCTCCCGAGAGAAGTGTAACAAAAGAAAGTTATATATACATACATACAATATATATATATATATATATATATATATATATATATATATATATATATATATATATATATATATATATATATATATATATATATATATATATATATATATTCTACTGTGGCGATTCCAAATACATTATACACAAACAACCATAACACAGTACAAGAGAGGATTGAAAACGAAATTATTAGGGCTATAGTATAAAGGCTGCTTATAGTCATAACTTTCAAAAAATCGATTTTTTTTTTTAATTGTTTGTTTCTTATGAAAGTGCGTATCAGAGATGTTCTCCCGAAATTTTGAGTCAATTCAAAGAAAATTGAATGAAATGGGGTATTCTTAAGCCTCGCCTTTCCGACGTGCTCCTATCCCCTTTGAAAACTTTAAAGGCGGGTATCGCAAGACAACACTGTCAATTGTACATATTTCTAAAATTGTACACATTTCTTTTAGATAAAATATGCTCGGCGGTGGACAAACGATATTTTATTTCAATGATTAGAAATTGTTAAAAAAAGGTATCATCCACTTCTTTTAACAACTTTCCTGTCCAATGAGTTATATATGACCCATGACAGCGTATTACATAACGAGTGCGTATCATATGGACAGGAATTTGTTAAAGTTGTCTAAAAAATTGTATTCGTATTAAAGTTATATATTAAAATTTTATTCGTATAGTTGTTTAAAAAATTTTTATATTTTATTATATTTTTCAATATTATTCGTCCCTTTCGAAGAGTAATCTACCAACCGAATCTCTTTTAGAGTTTTTTTTTTCTTTTTTTTTTATTGTAAGCAGTCCTGTCTTGACATCGCTTTCACTAGGTCATTTTTTTTAAGGACTCGAGGAATAATAGTTAATAACTTTTGTAATTATTAATATTTTACACACATATATATATATATATATATATATATATATATATATATATATATATACAATATATAAAAATAATAAGTTTTCCTTGAAATGATAATACACATTATGCAAATATTTTCACATTAATATATTCAACTGTTTCCAAAAACCAAAACCTCCAACCAAAACCAAATCAACCTTTTCTGCCCTGATGGCTGCCTATGTCCCCTTAAACATTGAAATCCACAACTCAAGTAGTAAGTAGAAACATCCTTGTACATATCCGAGCGCGGTCTAATGCGTTGATACATTGTTTCTAACATTTTCCATATCCTCCCCCACGTCAGCCAATTTGTGAGGAATATCATCTCTTCTAGATTCAATTTCTTCTCCCCCTAACAGAACTTCTATATCTACTCGCCCAGTATTTGACCCGCTTTTTGCCCCAGTGGTAAAAATAACTCAGCAAACGTTAAGCTCGTCAGATTGAGGCTACACCCTCTCTTAACTGAAAAATAAAAGCGCGTATGAAAATATATGTATCTTCTGGCCTATCTTTACGACAAATCGGACTCAGTCTGGTTCGAAGGAAAAACAAAAACTTAAGGTTGATATCCCTAGCCTTCAAAAAGTTGTTTATAATTTCATGAAAATCCAAACTTGTCACCACATAAAGTGTCTAAGGATCTCCTGGGTTTCGGGCAATTAGTTCACTTGAAGAAGTTTTACACCTTCAACGCAGTGGAGCTAATCTTAATACTTAAATTGTTCTTCCCTTGAATTGCCATAATATCTTTAGCCCCCCAAACCCTCATTATTTCTCACTTATCTTCTATTACCAGAATCTCAGAGGTCTTCGTTCTAAGATTTAAGCAGTTTTGGCAAAGATTCACTCCCTCCCTTTTGAAATATACACACTAACTGAAACCAGCCTGTGGCGGTTCCGCCAAACCCCACGCCCCACTTACTTGTAACTGCTACCCAACCTTACAAGTTTCGCTAATGCAATCGCATTAGCACCTTAAATGCTTCACGCATCAAATAGATCAAATTTATATTCCTAAAAGTCCCTGTAAAAGAATTCTTACCTTTCATGCATTTCTTCGCATACAAATTCCCTACAAGAATTCTTTCCATTATAGAGGAGCATAAAACAAAACCTATTCGGCACCTTCATCATCATCATCATCATCGGCACTACAACCGGGAACCGGTCTTGGCCTTATTTAGCAAGTCCTGAGGCTTGTTACATTTTCCATAATGATTTATTTTTTCTGGACAAGGTCATTAGTCTTGCGCCAGAGGCTTCCCGACGGGGAATCGAACCCCGGTCTCCCAGGTGACAGGCGGGTATACTAACCACTATACTATCGAGGAGCCCTTCGGTGCCAGGCAAATTCCACCCTCCCCACACCTGCACCGCAATCTCCCCGCAGCAAAAACATTTCCTTCCCAAGGATAATTAATGCTTTCAGTGCATTACCTGGAAATGCCTGCAAAGAATTTTTTCTACAAGAGCATTCATACATGTATCAATGCATCTCTGCATTAGCGATCAAGAACCGAATTTCCAATTTGTGCAGATATTCATACTAGAGTTCGATCTTGGCGTCGCCATAGATGCCATGCTTAATTGACACAGATGATATACACAACCGTCATTGTGTAACCATCTAAATTATTTTCCGAAGACTAGCATCTATTGATTCAGCTGCAAGCACTTCTCTCGGAAATAGTTTTTTGTTTGAATCTTCAAACAATTACCAACGGCGCGCTTAGCCCCGGATTGGATTCAATAGTATAAACATATGCAAACAAAAGAATCCGATTCTCCCAGCCGACAGAGATACGATATACGATATCCATTGTATAAAGTAGCCCAAGTGCATCTACTATCTAATGAGTTCCAACTTGTTTACTCAGTTGAACTTTCAGATCATAAATTCCCTTTGTCCTACATATTCCTGGATCCGTTTATCATTGACCTTCTCACGTAAGCAAACACAAACCCAATTAGTATCCAATGAGATTCGGCTTGTTTGCTTAGCCGAACTCACATCTCATGGATGCACATTATGCCCTTCCTTTGTTTCAGTTTCGTTCTCATGGCTTTGTCCCATGAATGAACCAATATACACATATACATGTGTACCACCATGATCTTTATTACAAGATGTGGTTTTTTATTCCACAGAGAGAGACTTTACGTCTCTCTTGTGGTAAGTAAAACGTATCCTTCGGGGACAGGATATCTACCACCACACCAGAAACTCACCCCATTAGCGAGTCGGCTCTGCACGAGCCGTTTATCGCTGAGCCACCGTACCGTACGTACGGTACGGTGCGCCTCCTTATTATTTAAAAACGTTTCCTTATTACGTCCCTTGTCAATCGACTAAATTGTGTGAAAATCAAAAGTTAACAATAAAGATATGATAAAGTAAAGCGGTGATAACCAGCCACAAAATGTGTGTGTTTTTTTTTCACTTGCGCGACCGTCATTTCAAAATGGTTTGTTTAGGTGTTGTTAAATGGAGGACTTCCAAGCGTGACAAATCAATGGAAAAGCGCAAACGCTCGCACCGCAAATCCGATGAGTTATTCAGAAGGCGAACATCAGTCAAGTGGTTAAAGATTAAATTTCCTTTGATGGTGGACAATTCTCGCCGGAACTGTTTAGTGTATGATGGACGAGGAAAGTGAATCTAGTGCCCGTGTCTTGGTACAATACTTTCCTCCCCACAAGCCAGATCCCTGATATTAACTGTCAAGAATTATTTCCTCCCTCCTTTATTGTTTATTGCGATATCGTTGCTAATCGACTTGGGATTGATTCACCTTGCCTTGGTCTGCTCATAGCCATCCCAAGTAGCTTTGATTCAACCCCCTTTGCTATATCTTCCACACCAAATCTCAATGATGTCTCTGTCGAAATAAAACGGTGGCGGTTCTTTTGAACGCCATTGCTTACCTTCCCATTAATTATCCAAGAGACTGCTCCCTGGCGCAACAAAGAGAAACACAGGGCATGTACTTACCTTTGCATAGTTACCAACTATCATCTAAAAGGCTGTGAATCTATGATATTCATTGGTGTAAAATAATAATAATAAGTGCGTAACACAAAGGCATAGCCGTATGAGACGCATCATGTTCCTTAGAAACAAATTGGCTGCATCATCAGGAAACCAGCATAATTCGAACCATAGCAGGGCACCTTAAATATTGCCCACAAGAAAACAGCATCCGTGTACCTTCGCAGCACTGAATTTCCTCGTAAAAGATATCCAGTGTGCAGTTCTACAAGAAACACCCGGTGTTTCTTCAAACGAACATATTTGTCTCGTCGCGCAAGTGCGCGACGTATCCTACTGCACGACAACTCGTCCAGGCCATGATCATCAAAGATTTGCCCGCCAAGTGTGTGCCTGTATTATCTAAGGCAGCCATCGTTGTGCGAACACCATTAGCGCTGATATGATGTGCGGCTCTATGGTCAGGCACAAATCTTCGCAGCTGTGGATGCTTACACACGCGGATGGTGTGTGTTTTAAGATTTTCCTTTTTTGTTGCATCATTTTCGTGTGCCAGGATCCGACGACAACCCCTAGTGGTTTGTGCACGTCCACTGGGGAATGTTAGTTAGTCGTTGTTCAGCTGCGGTAATGAGCGAAAGTCCAAAACTATATTGTATCCTGTGTCAATATCTTGTGCCAGTTCATTTGAATTTATTAACTTAACGTAAATTAACGGTGTCCAGAGCAAAAGTAAAATGTCAAAACTATATTGTATCTTGTGTCAATATCTTGTGCCAGTCCATTTGAATTTATTAACTTAACGTAATTTAACAGTGCTTAGAGCCATAATAAAAGGTCAAAAACTATACTGTATCTTTTTTCTTCCTTATCTTGTGTTAAATTTTCTTATATTTTTGGACATATAATAAATCAGAATTACTAGAGGAACGGCTGTGTTTGCGTATCTGAGTTTTGGGACAGTGACGGTCGAGTTGGGTAAATCGTAGCGAACCTGTACCCGGCGGCACCTTAGTACGACAGAAGACCATAAAAACCCACAAAACTAGCCCACAACTCAATATACGTCATCTGCTTCTACGTTTTACCATCCCAATCCACTGAATCATATGAAATAACAATTAAACCTATTGAGATAATCGACTATCAGGGCGATGTCGTCAATTTAGGCGACTTTAATCTCCCACATCTACAATGGACTCTATCAGATGACCTTTCTTGCTATATCACCTCACCACCAGTGGCAAAGAATGCCTTTTCATCGACCACCTAACAGATTGTAGCCTTGTTTTGCCTACCAGCGACAATCACCAGCCCCCTCCTGTCTTGTTTTTTTTTTTTTTTTTTTTTTTTTTTTTTCATAATTCCCCTTTGCAGTCTACTCTAACCCGCGACCTTTACTCATATGACTTCCATAAAGTGAATTTTTTCCATATTTACGTTTATCTCAACAAAATCTCATCTCATTTTGGTCATCTGACTGTAAAGAACTACTAGCAATCTTTACGCAGATATTTCCATTTACCACTTTACGAACTTTACTATTCACTTCACCAAAACTATCTAACAAAAACTCTGTTTAAGCTAATAACTGACCCAACACTTTTTTCAATTTATTCATCACAAACATAAATCCAATGGTTATACCACCTCCCTTTCATTTAACTCGGAAAGCTCAACGGATTCGTATGTCATTGCAAACTTCTTTGCCTCTTTTTCCTTCACTGACGACTCTTTCGTTCCCAACTTCACCTATTTTAAATACTTACCAAACTTCGCCCATCGTCCTTTGCTTTCTCAATTTTGTGATCCAACTACGATTGAAAATAAACTAACCCAATTTAATGCCCAATTCACTGCCGGCTCAGGTGGCTCAGGGGGGAGGAAATGCTATTCTTTCTTCGATTATCTTCAATTTGTCGCTCTCTCAAGGTGGATTCCCTAACATTTAGAAAACTTCGTTCATCACCCCTGTACATAAAAAAGGACCCAAGGCGATGTCTGAAATTACTGTCCTATTGCCAGTCTTTCCCACATCCCCATACCTTTTTAAAGCATTCTGTACCAAGGGTTATGCCTCCGCTGCAAATCCCTTATCTCACCCAGCCAACACTTTTTTTTGTGGTAGATCTACCGCCACTAATTTAGGATTTATTTCGCACACACTCCTAGTCGTAAAAAGCGACAATAAGCTCGACGTTGTCACTACCGATTTCAGTAAAGCCTTCGATAAAATCTTGCACAGATACTTTTGGAATTATCCTCCCTGGGCTTCGAACACATATTAACAAAGTGGATTTCTTCATATCTGAGTAATCGGTTCTACAGGGTACTTTTCAGATCCGTTCTCTGAATTATTTTTGTTGCCTCCTCTGAAGTCCCGCAGGGCATTCACTTAGGTCCTCTCCTTTTCACACTAATAATAAAAGACATCGATATGATTACCAAGCATTCCTGTATCACTTTCTACTTCGACGATACTAAATACTACTATACTAGAAGAATTCTTTGGAGCTTAATGCTGACAAATGCAAATCAATTACCTTTTCACACCTCTTATGGCTACAGAACGCCATCTCTTATATCACCTCCTTTAATTTCAACCGCAACACTTACACTCTTAATCCGTGTGCTATCAGAGTGACGGCAAAACTAAAGACCTTGTAATCCGTTGATACTCGTAAATCATTAATTTGATGCACAAAGAGAATTGTCGCCAATATCGAACTGTGAGGCGTTCCAAAATTAGTAGAAAATAAGTCTAAAGAAAAAAGGGTTTGATGGGACGGATGTGAAACGTACTCTGTGGAGCCGACTACTCAAATATGAAGAAATGTACTTAAATAGCTTCGAAGCTAAAGGAAGATTATTTAAAAAGTGAGTTGTGTGAAGTTGTATCGAAAGTCCTGCTGAAATCTATCGTGCCCGCAGCGGCCGTTTCCAAATGCAAGGAATGTATGGGAAGTACATTCGACTAGATGTGTGGTGGTAGATCCGTGGCGGTTCTACGAACCACACAACCACTATAGGTTGAGATGTCCTTTCCGCCAAGGAACATACTCACCTTTAGCCATCACACGTGCCCACAGACACGTGTCCCAAAAGTCCTTACTCCCACCTGAAACAGAGGGTAACATTTCACACACCAACATTGAATGCAATAGCAAAAATCAATCGAACTAAACGTTCAAAAGTCTCTAATATTGAATTCAACGTGTCCAATTCGGCGCGCCAATTCAACGCATCCAGTCCAACGCATTCAGTTCAGGGCATCAATGCAAACATCCATTAAACGCGTTCTTCGGTAAACAAACTGAGCAAGGAATATCTCCTCTTGTAGCTAATAGCAATTAGCACCTAAATTCCTGGCATGACCCAAAACCTAAAAGGCACACTTGTGCAAACAAAGGATAGCGATTCGCCGCCGACCAACAGTCCATGCAATCATAAACATCCTAACGTAGATCTCACACTAGATGTTTATGATTTGGAAATGCAATTAGAAACCAATACCAATCCCACGGCTCCTTTATTACCCATCTGAAGCACACAAGAACATTGTTATCTGAAGCCAGATGTGTAACACAAACAAATCCCACGAGAAGATCGAAAATTAAGCGGCGGCACGATCGATCGTTCAAACAAAGGAACAAGATTCCGATAAGGAATACGGAAAGGAGAATGATCTATGATGGGGAAATTTTCTTTGCAGACTGGATGGGGAATTTTCTGTTTCAGATGGGGGATGAAAATAAAATTCGAAATGGGGATGAGAATTTTTCAGTTACTTCGAGCATCCGTGTAATAGAGTACGTCGAACAGAGAGAAGCCCTACAAGGAGGTCGGTTCGCGCAGCAAAATTTGAAAAAAAGCGAAAGTAACGTGTGTCGGAAAAAAAGAAATTAACGTGTGTCGGAAAGTAATGGTGTCCCGGAATTAAGTGTGCTTCGATCGTTCATATTTTGTTGCGCGAACCGTCCTCCTTGTAGGGCTCTTCTCTGTTCGACGTACTCTATTACACGGATGCTCGAAGTATGTATCCATTTTATGTGTACAGTAGATGAAAGAGGTTTTTCAAAGGAAGGAATACACCGGGACTCTGGGTCAGAGTTGAATTAATCTTTAAGAAGACTTAATTTGTTTTGTGTGGTTCGGTGAGTTGGGAACTACGTTTTCCAATGGAGAAGTGACAACAATTTTTGAAATAGGAAGACTTGTGGGGAAGAAGTGTATTGTGCCAGGCATGGGCACTCGGTTCACCTTCCTCCTCCATCATTAAACATTCGCCACTAAAACACCAAACGAAAACAGCACGTCACCGGTGATCAGGAAAATACATTAGAAACAACCAGGCACTGCAGCCGGAATATTAAAACACTAGTGATGTTGTTGAAGTAAATGTTCTTTTTATTGGTGCCGTTTAGTTTAGTTTTATTCTTTACATAAAAACCACTACTTTATTTAACAATATCGAACGTGAGGCCAACCAATATTAACACAAACTTATATAACGTATTTCTTTTTGTACCGTCGATGAAATGTATACTTTAACAAAATTCTTCGGAATCAAATACCCGACAAACTACCGCTCAACTTAATGGATGATGACTAAAATTTACTACGCCAACGCCTCCGTATAATATCGCGTCCCCGTGCGCATCGGGGTAGCGGGAGCGCCACGACCAGCACGGTCGGCGGATGTAATAGGACCAAGCGATAAACGGCTCGTGCAGAGGCGACTCGCTAATGGGGTGAGTTTCCCCGAGAGAGAAAGTGTTTCTCTCGTGGTGAAAACGAGGAAAGAGGATCTCACTGGTGAGGTCCTGTAGTGGTGTGCGTGAAGTCGATCGTTGAGACCAGAATGTTTACATAACGCTTGCAGGTCAAAAGCGAACCGAAACCTAGACAAGGGATACAGACAAAGAAAGAACCGACCTAATGCATCGTCCGGTAATGAGGGTTAGCTGAGTAAATAGCAGACACTCATTAGATGCTAAAAAGGATTGAAATAATGGAGATCGTATATCGTATCTCTGCCGGCTGGGAGAATCGGCTTCTTTTGTTTGCATATGTTTATGCTATTGAATCCAATCCGGGGGCTAAGCACGCCGTTGGTAATTGTTTGAAGATTCAAACAAAGAAGTATTTCCGAGAGAAGTGCTTGCAGCTGAATCAATAGATGCTAGTCTTCGGAAAGTAATTTAGATGGTTACACAATGACGGTTGTGTATATCATCTGGGTCAATTATGCATGGCATCTATGGCGACGCCAAGATCGAACTCTAGTATGAATATCTACACTAATTGGAAATTCGGTTCTTGATCGCTAATGCAGAGATGCATTGACACATGTATGAATGCCCTTGTAGGAAAAATTCTTTGCAGGCATTTCCAGGTAATCCATTGAAAGCATTAATTATGCTTGGGAAGGAAATGTTTTTGGTGCGGAGAGATTGCGGGGCAGGTGTGGAAGGTTAGAAGTTGTCTGGCAACCGAAGGTATCGAATAGGTTTTGGGATTCATGATAAGTTAGGAAAGAATTCTTATAGGATATTTGTATGCGAAGAAATGCATGAAACGTAAGAATTCTTTTACAGGGACTTTTAGGTTATACCTTAAATAGCTTAGATGCGTAAAGCATTTAAGGTGCTAATGCGATTGCATTAGCGAAACTTATAGGGTTGGGTCGAAGTTATGGGGGTTCTTCAGGTAAGTAACAGTGGGGTTTGGCGGAACCACAACAGAGTCAAGTACCAAAGTATCGCTGGTGAAGGAGTGATTGATAAGTGTGGCGAAGAAATGAGTGGATCAGGTGAGCTAGTCGAGGAATAGGAAAGGAAGGTGGGATAATCATCGGATTTTCATTTGTAATAGATATTATGAGAAAAAACGTTCGGGTAGTTTGTTAAGTTGGCCTGTGTTTTAATTAAATGGTAAAGGTAGAGGGTGATATAAAGTGTAGTGAAGTGAGAGTAAGAATCGAAATATTTTTTTTTTTTTACACTTCTCTTGGGAGAGGCGAACATATAGTTCCGAGATCCCACCAAATAACTGTTGCATTTCTTTTTGTACAGTTGCAGGTTGTAATGCTCCGGAAACGCTCTCGTGGGAAGGGAATTCCATAGCTTTCCCACTTTGTCACGGAACAAGTTCTAATGTAGAGATGTTCGCGCCGTCGGGATATAAATCGCAAAGTGGTGCGATCCGTTGGAACAATACCTTAGCGGTTCTTATATTTTGTCCTTGATCGGGTGTTGGTGGCTGCGGTGTTCCGCCGAACAACGTCCGCAGTAAAATGAATTAAACCAACCGGAGCACGGAGACGATCACACAAATGAAACACTGCGAAATGGTTTGTTTTAATTTTGGTTTTCTTTGAACTACGTGTAAATATTACGGATTTAATATTCCACTTTTTAATGTTTTGTTCACACAACGACTTTCCTAATCGAACGACTATATTTCTTTTCTATTGAACGCGAATCTCACACAACTCACAACTCACGTTAACTCGAATTTTGTTTGTTTCTCGAAACGCTGATACCTCCCCGATGGGGTTCTCTAACTGTCTCTCCTCTGGACGGATGCTCGAAGTAGACTCTCCGGCTCGTCAGTGTTCTCTAGACTCCTCGTCTCTATGCTAAAAATCCCATTCTAATTACTTATCCCCGTATCTGCAAAAGGAAAATTTCCGCATCCAACCTGCTAACAGACTTTCCCATCGTATCTGTTAACAACATAAAATTTCCCTTTGCGTCTCAAAAGGAGAAATTCCCATAGGATCTGAAAAGGAGAAATCTTCCTCATGATCATTATCATCATCATTCGTTGCTGGTGGGCGGAATCTTGTTTCTTTTGTTTAAGGATCGGATGCCGCCGCTTATTCTCCGATCTTTCCGTGGTTTATTTGTACTGCACATCTGGCATGCGGACAAAGGATCGCATGCACTTCGGAAGGGTACACGGATTATGGGATATAAGGCTTTGTTTGCCTTTCCACTCATAAACATCTGTCAGGGATAGTGTTAAGAGTTTATGATTGTTCGACTGCTTATTAGTGGCGCAACGAATCGTTTTGTTTGCGCAAGTGTGCCTTAGCATTAGGTCATGCAAGGGATTTAGGTGCTAATTGCATTTAGCTACCAGGGTATGAATCCGTTGTTCGGTTTATTTACCGACAATGGTATTTCGTGGTAAACATCGCGTTGATGCTTAGGATGGGTGATCGATTTACACGCGACGCTTTCCTGCATTAGCGCATCGCTTAGATGCGATGCGTTGCTGCCCTTTTGAATTGGCGTAGAATACCATGTATGGATGCGTTGAACTTGATATTGGGAGCTTTTGAACGTTA
This sequence comes from Microdon myrmicae, assembly GCA_963931805.1. Taxonomy (NCBI): domain Eukaryota; kingdom Metazoa; phylum Arthropoda; class Insecta; order Diptera; family Syrphidae; genus Microdon; species Microdon myrmicae. The sequence continues at coordinate 112,802,918 of OZ007496.1, forward strand.
AGTTCCTTGATTTTTGATATCGGGTTCAACGTCGTTGAAATTTCATATTACCTCTTGTTTCAGGTATGGTAATGACTATTGGGACACGTGTCTGTGGGCACGTGTGCTGCGAAAGGTGATTAGAGTTCCTTGGCGGAAAGGATACCTCAACATACAACGGAGTTGTATGGATCGTAGAACCGCTACAATACCACGAACCTCCGAAAAACAGTACCCGTGATAATATTTGTAAAACAGATAGATGCCAGCTACGCGCCTTCGATATGATACCAACTGTAGTCCTGACGTCAGCGCCGTATCCCCGATCAGGCAGATCGCTCGTCTCAATATGATCTAAAGTAGGTTGAGGGTATGGTTAGAAGCGGAGCTCGAAACATGAGAGCAATTTTCGAACGCCGGCCTAATTTGAGATTTATACAGGAGCAAAAGTTGGCCGGAGTAAAAAATTTCTTGACTCTAAAAAGATAACTCCAGAGGTGGACCTGGCGATATTCGAAACGGGTTTAAGTCACGATACATTCCCACGGACCGTGACGCCGAGCAATTACAAGCTTTCCCCAGATTCGAGGGCCTGTCCATTCCTCATCAGCTGTGGAAACGATGATCCACTCTTCTTTGTGAATGTTGTATACTGTGTCTTCGTTGCATTGAAGTTGACGAGAATGCCTTTTCCCCACTGCAGGACCTTATCCAGATCCCGATTCAGACAGTCGATCTGGCTATATTTCAGCTGATGCGACGTTGACCCACTAGTCGACCGATCACTCGTAACAGAGGAAACAAGCGTATTATCATCCGCAAACTGAACACTCGGTTATCCATTGTCTGCAACAAATCATTTATGTGAAGCGAAAACAAGGTTGGAGACAAAATTGAACCTTGAGACACCCTGAAATTAACAAATTCATACAGATCCGAAGACTTGCCGTTCACAACAACTAGGATCGATCGATTTTCGAGGAAGCCCTTCATCCAAGCGCAAAGCTGCTGGGAAAGATTCGGCTTTGCGAAAGTTATATGAAGAATGACCCCCCCTTGTGGTTGGAGTGAATTTGGGTAGGCTTGAAAAAAGGGACACGAGATAAGGTGGGCCTTACAGTTGTCACTGCTCGAGAAGCATGCAAGGAGAGTGTAACGGCAGATTTAATAGGGTCAATAGTATAGATAAGGTCCACCTGTCAGCCTATTTGGTTTAGTAGGAAGTGTAGTGGGAGGGCAGATAGAAGAGTCGAGGGTTTCGTAGGTTACGGGGGTTGGTGTTGAGTGCGATGGTGGAGAGCAAGCTAGAGCAGTTGATTGTGCCGGAGAGGAGGCGGTGGATGAAGAGGATATCGGCAAGAGTTCTGCGCTCGTCAAGTGTATTGAGGTTGATCAGATGGAGCCGGCTTGTGTATGGGGGAAGAATCCAAGGATTCTCCCAGTTCAGTCCACGGGGGGCAAAACGCAGAAAACGACGTTGCACGCTCTCGATTCTGCGGATATAGGACGAGCACTGTGGAGACCAGACCTGACTGGCGTATTCAAGAAGGGGGTGGACGAAGGCTATGTAGAGGGAACGGGCAACGTAGGGATTAGAGAATTTCTTAGACCAGCGATTCACGAACCCTAGGGCGGAGTTGGCCTTATGAATAATATCATCAATATGCGGGATGAAGCTAAGCTCCCTGACAAATAAGATTCTGAGGTCACGTATTGAGGATACGTATGAAATCTGCTGGTTTAGCAGGAAGTAGGAGCGTGGGGGTGGGGGTGGACGTTTCTGGGAGAAGGTAATGGAGTGACATTTGACAACATTGAGTTCCAGGCAGTTATTACTGCACCAAGTTGAGAGGCTGTCGAGGTCCTGTTGGAGAAGTGAGGAGTCGACAGGAGAGATGATTGTTTTGTAGAGTTTGGCGTCGTCAGCATAGAGGGAGATTGATGAGTGTTTAATAACGGAGTCGACATCATTGATGGTAAGGATAAAAAGGGGGAACTCCTGAGGTGGGAAAAAAAGGATCGGAGAGGGAGGATCTGAATTTGACACTGTAGGAACCGTCTTTCAGATAAGAAGATAACCATTTGATTAATAGGGGTTCGAAACCTAGTGAGGCCAGCTTGAAAAGGATGAGATTATTGGAGATTTTGTCAAAGCCCTTGCTGAAATCAGTGGTGATAACATCGCCTTCGTTGATATTCTCTAAGGCACGGAGAATATGGGATGAGAACTCGACCAGATTCGTTGTGGTCGACCTACCCGAAAGGAAACTATGCTGGTTGGGTGAGATGATGGATTTACAACTGAAAGATAACGCATTGTAAAGAAGCCCTTCGAACAGTTTGGGGGTATGAGACAGTTTGGCGATGGGTCGGTACTTGCTGATATCATTTTTAGGTCCCTTTTTATATATGGGGGTGATATAGGAGGATTTCCAGATACTAGGGAAGATCCCTTGAGAAGGGGATAGGTTGAAAATCTTTGATATCGGGAGAGAAAGAGAAGTGGAACATTTCTTTAAAAATACAGACGGGAGTCCATCAGGTCCCGGGCTGAACTCGTCTTTGAGTAAGTTTAGTTTCTCCTCAACTACGTGGCGTTGAATAAGTAGTTTTCAATGGATCCCATTTTGAGGAAAATGTTCCATAAATTATTCCTTTTGTTCCGAAAATTGCGGAGATTGCGCTTGTACCAAGGCGGCGAAGAAACCGATGACCTGCGGCGGGAATAGGGGACATATAAGGCGACGGCACAGAAAATCTCCTTATAGAGAGCGGACGTGGCATCTTCTACACCCAAATGGTCAAAGCGAAACGCTGTTGTGCTAAGATGCTCATTTAGGAGGCGGAAATTAGCCTTGTGGAAGTTGTAAGAATAGCAGTCAGGAGATAGAGAGGGCGGGGTTTCGTGGTCGAGATATAACGATAAGAGCAGTGGGGGGTGATAATTATCGATGGTAGAGAGGGCGTGTGGGCTGGGGGCAACTGAGGACATGAGTGGGTCGGTTGTGAACACGAGGTCCAGCTGTCTCCCCATATGATTTGGGACATTGCTAATTTGATGGAGGCATGAGTCGGTGAGGCCGTTTATAAAAATACGTTCATTAGAACTAGTGGGGTTAGAGACGTAGAAGGCTTGGTCGTCAGCCGATGTCCATTGTAGGTGGCGCAGGTTAAAATCGCCAAGAACGACGATATCGTCTATTGCGGTGCTTAACTCTGTAAGGTTATCTACCGCCTCAATTGCGAGTTCGTATGACGCGATGGGTCGAGAGGGAGGAATATAGAAACAGATAATAAATAGAGACTTAGGGCGCTTGTCAAATTTAATAGCGACGTAGTCAAGATCCGGAGATGAAGAGATGGCAATTAGAGACGAAGTGAGTCTGTTATGAGTGGCGAGCAACACACCACGGCATGGGGAGTTGGGACCTTTCTGGAGTCAGAAGGTTGCGTGTTCAGATCACGTCGGGGTCACCAATTATAGCGTTTGATATAATAGTGAAGAAGATCGTGTGATTCGAACTGACGCTATGACAGCTCGAATCACGAAAAAAATGTTACCTACGCGTTACTCATCAGGCTACTGACCGTGTTTAGAATTTCATTTCCAAACTCGACTATATTCCACTGATGTGAATTATTTTTATTATTTATCGCTTGGTATACGGTTCTGATGTATTTTTCTTATTCGATTTTTTTCGTTCGTGTTCTTCACTATTTTTGCTTGTGAATTGTGTGTATCTGTTAGAGTTGCCACACCTTCTCGATAGTTCAAGACTACTGATACTAGGGATAAAGTTGGTCTCCGTCAGAGCGTATATGTCGAAGGGGAGGGAGTGCGCCTTTTCCAGAGTCGAATGTGTTTTGGAGCAGAGACCTCTAACATTCTGATAGTAGTCGCTTATGGGGAGCGTATTGATATGATAAGAGGGATCAAAGGGCGGCTAAATAGGGCCAAAAGTACTTTTGATTATTGGGAAAGGCAATTTTGTTGTCAATATAATGGCGAAATGCCGAGAGATCTCTTAGCACGTTATTAGGGGGCATATCGAGATTTTTATGGAAGTTTATGAATAGGCGGCGGAGGCTAGGAACGTCAGTAGGTAGACCTTCCTGCTGGATTGAGGCCATTACGCTGGTTTTCGTTTTGCCTTCGTAACAGACAGAGTCGGCTTTGTCGTGGAGGAAAGCAAGATAGAGGCGTACATTCTCATAGATCACTTAGTTCCTAAATTTAGACAGGGCATAGCGGTTGTCCGAAGAATTAATGGTTTGCTGAGTGAGTTTGACAGAAGGTGGTAGTACTGGGTCGATTACGGGTCTAGGAGGGGGGGGGGGGGTGGTGGTGGTGGACGGGGGCGAGGAATAGGTGCGGGAGGGAGTGGAGCAAAAGGCGGCCTCGTGCTAGGACCAGTGGGTGAGTGATGGGAGGAGGGAGGATTAAGAATGTATGACTTATGGAAGTTGAAATATTTCGCGCCTGTTTTATGGCACATGGGTGTGGGGTGGTGTGGGGCGAGCAGGTTTCCTATTATATTTACAGGGGGCCATATTACGGGCGGACGAGGAGGGGGGTATAATATATTTTATGTGAGGGCATAGTGTTGCGACGATAATCAAGAACTTGTGATTAGAACCGACGCTATGATGGTTAGAATCACTAAAAATTGAATCAATGCTCAACACACCAGACCACTGCCTCGTGTACGTGTTCGATTTTGTGTGTATCTGTTACAAACGCCACAAAGGGGTGACGAATGAGTTTTTCCAAATGTTCGGGAATTCATATTGTGAAAATGGTACCAGCTGGTCTAATTACTATGTCAGGTTGTAAAGTACTATGTCTCATTAGCTTGTGTATACATTTTCAGGTCGATTGGTGTTAATATACATTTCAGAGCCTTCTGAATAAAACGCCCCGAACTGAAAAATAAATGACCTTACTTGACCGTGTTATGCTGCAACATTTTTATAAAATTATTCACCCAAAACGGTTTTGGGGACTTAATCTACAGCTATCAAAAAATGAATGAACAATCGATTTTTTTTTAAACTTCTTGATGAGAACCTAAGGAAGAGGAGGTTAAATAAAAGAAGGGAATAAATAAAAATTGGACTTAGCTTTTAGTCTTAAATAAAATCTCTAAATTTTTTTTGTATAATACGAGTAGGTGTGTATTTTAAACTAAACGCATAAATCCTATAGCGTGGTAGGGTTTAGAGGAAAGGGTTTTTGGTGTTGGTTTTTTGACACAACGAATTAGAATTTTCAAGTATCCTTTGACCAGCTGGCGCTGGCACCTTATTTAATTTCATTTACAGATAGAAGAGGTTTGCGGACCCATTGAGAGGCAGCCGTTCGTTTAACCACAAAAATTAGTTTTTCGAAGCAGTCCCGGCAATATTTGGTTCTCCGAGCCAAACATTCCCTGGTATTGGAGATGTGTGAGTTATAAAATGATTCATCGTCTGATTGCACCCATTGAAGTAGTGGTAGGTTCAAGTCACCAAAGAGGATGATATCATCCTGGGAATCACTCATCTCGACTATGCAGCTGATGACTGTAGTTGCGAGTTCATATGCTCCAATGGGCTGGCATGACGCAATATAGTAACTGACGTAGATAGTTTTTAGGTTGTTTTTGATGACCAGGAGCAAATCACGACAGGGGGAATAAACATAAGGTGGATCAACATCGTCGATGCCGATGGAAGAACGGAATAATTTCTGATTTTTGGTACTGGCGATTAGCTTTGGTTTGGTTAGAGCAAAATATCGAAAGAAAGAGAGTGGGTGTTTTGCAGTTTTGATTGAATATTGGAGCGAAGACACCTAACATTCTGAAAACGGAAAGTAAGGGGGAGATTGTGGAGAGTTAGAAGGAAGTAGGGTAGATGGATTGGCAGATTTAGGCTGACAATTATATCATGGTTCACTCTGGTATGCTAAAGATAAGATGAGTTAATTATAAGATCTCCTTCAAGTAAACGTATTGTCCGAAAACCATAAGATCATTTGATACTTTTTGAGGTGACATGTTGAAATTCTCACGGGATTTATTAAAAAGATTAAAAAGACTGGGGATGTCAGTGAATAGTCTTCCTGCCAAATGGAGGGCATGATACTCATTTTAATTTGTCTTCACAGCAGACTGAGTTAGGTTTGTCCTTTAGATATGGATATTTATTTCTAAGTATACATGGGGGGTAGCGGGATTCTGTGCAGTGTATGGTTTACTAATAGATTTTAACTGTGAGGGTACAAGGGGATCAAAAACGGATTGAAAGGATGGAAAAATTGAGATGCGAGGAGAAGATGGGGTTGATTGATTGATTGACTGATTGATTGATTGAAGGCGGAACCTCCATTTTTATTTAGCTTAATGCAAGCTTAAAATTAACTTAACATAAAAACCTTACAGACTATCTTAAAATGTAGATTAGTGGTTAAGACGTTATTCAATTATTCAATCGAAAAAAAGGAGAAGAAAACCAGGAAGTTGAAGATTACTTGGCGATAGGGGAGGTAGGAAGCCAGGGAAGAGCGAGTGTATGTGGGGGTGGTGAACGCGGCCTTTGTGCGACAGTGGAGGGCATGTGTAGGGACTGATACAGGGGTGGAGGTTAGTGCGCGCGGGGGAGGGGGGGTGGGGGGTTGTGGGTGATTGTGGGTGGGGTTGGAAAGGTGTAGGGGAGAACTAGTTTGAGGGAGGGTGAGGAGAGGATAGGAGGGTAGAGGGGTTATTGAAGGGAGGGGGCGGATTTAGGATGAGTTTATTCTGAGACGTCGTTTAAGAATGGGAGTGGAGATGTTGAAATCGAAGGAGGTGGGGAAAGAGTTGGCCTGTCGTAGCATACGCGAGTTGGGTTCGTTAGCGCCGTAAGAAGTGTGATGAGCGGGCACGTACAACAGTCGAGGGTTACGTTATGGGGATTTGTAGGAAATGTTAAAGTGGAGAGCAAGCTTGGGCAATTGATTGAGCCAGACAGAAGGCGATGGACAAAGATGATGTCGGCATGGATTCTGCGCTCTTCAAATGTGTTTAGATTGATTAGAGGGAGCCGGCTTGTGTATGGAGGTAGAGTCAGCGGATTTTCCCAGTTTAGTCCGCGGAGGGCAAATCGCAAGAAACGACGTTGACCACCCACAATCCTGCGAATGTGAGTCACTTGATACGGGGACCAGACCTGACTAGCGTATTCGAGTAGTGACCGGAGAAAATTTGTGTAGAGTGATTGAGTGACATAAGGGTTAAGGAATTCCTTCGACCAGCGTTTGACAAACCCAAGGGCGGCGTTGGCCTTGAGGATTATGTAATCAAAATGTGCGGTAAATTTGAGCTCCTTGTCGCATAGGACACCCAGATCGCGAATCAGTTCGACCGATGTTATCGGTTGGTGCAGTAAGAGATAGGAGCGTGGGTGAGTGGGGGAGCTCTTCCGAGAGAAGGTGATTGTGTGAAATTTGGAGATATTCATTCTGTAGGCAATTATTTTGGCACCAAGTCGAGAAGCTGTCAAGATCCGATTGGAGAAGTGGGGAGTCCAGGGGAGAGCGGATTGTCTTGAAAATTTTGGAATCATCCGCGTAAAGCGAGATGAAGGAGTGATTAATGCAAGAGCCTATGTCGTTTACGGTTAGGATAAATAGGAGAGGGCGGAGATGACTGCCCTGGGGGACATCTGAGGTTGGGGAAAAGGATCGGAGAGGGTGGATCTAAAACGCACGCGGCAGGTTCGATAACTGAGATAGGATGAGACCCACTTAATCAGCAGGGGTTCGAAACCGAGGGAAGACAGCTTGAAGAGAATGAGGTTACGGGAGATTTTGTCGAAGGCCTTGCTAAAGTCGGTAGCGACTACATCGACCTCATCGCCGTTTTCTAGGGCAAGGAGTGTGTGGGATATGAATTCGACAAGGTTAGTAGAAATGGACCTGCCTGAGAGGAAGCCGTGCTGGTTCGGAGAGATGATGGGTGCGCAGCGAAAACATAACGCCTCATATAGAAGGCCTTCGCACAGTTTGGGAATGTACGAAAGCTTGGAAATGGCACGATAATTGGATATATCGTTTTTTTTTCCTTTTCATGTATGGGGGTTATGTAAGAGGATTTCCAAAAGTCAGGGAATAGACCTTGAGCAAGGGATAGATTGAATACTGACGCGAGCGGAGAAAGAGAGAAGAGGAACATTTTTCAAGAGGATATCAGGGAGTCCGTCCGGGCCGGGACTGAAATCGTCTTTCAGTTCTTCAAGTTTTTTTATGACCTGGTGTTGTTGAATGTGTAGAGGGATGAGAGGGCCGACGGAGAATTCAGACGGTTGTTGTGAGAGACGGTATAGCGTTTAAAGTAATATTCGGCACTGTTCACGAGTGGGAGGTTTAAAATGATAATGTCTTCACGCGACCAACGTCCATCAAAGAAACCGCGATACTTCTGTTTAATAACTAATTTCCGATGTTGGGTTAGCTACACAGAATCGTTCTTCAGCCGAACTGCATGACTACAATGTAAGGACGTTGAACTTTTTGAACATGTTGTTATAGCATTTGTTATTATTTATGGGCGGCTTCCGGCCCGTTGAGCCCGTGGATTGCTTCCAGCTTTCTAAACCCATGGGTTGGCCGGCTGGTTTTGATTGTCCAACACTTGGTTGCCCAAATGGAGTTATGTTGTGCCTGTTGGTCCTACGAACCCAGAATTTTATGTATTACCCCGTTGGTCTTTCCAGTGGTTCAATAGGAGTTTAGAATTATTGTGTACATACAAAGTGAAACACTGCTTATATTTTTTTTTTTTGATCGCGGTGGAATAATTTTTTTTATTCTTTGTTTTTTTGTTTATGTTTGATTTCGTTTTTATTTAGGTTATTTAAGTTTTAATTTATATCACTCTCGCTTTTCTTTGATTTTTAACATACATTTATTTTTAAAAATACTAATTTGCTTGGGTTGTATTCATCCCAACCAACGATCTAATCTGATCTTAGAAGCTTCGATCAAACTCCTTTATATCAAAAAACCACTGCCAGCCGCCGTTTTCTTTTTCTTCTTTTTTTTACGGTTTCTTTAATTCCATGACAAGATTGCACCATCTCAATCACACCGAGACAGTTACCTGATGCCACTTTTAGGCACAGGCCATCCCAGGGTGCTGGGAACTTCAACCATGCAATCTCGTTGTTATTCACCTTGAGACGATAACATTATGCCTATTTTGGGTGCAGATCGTCCCAAGGCGATGGGAACTGCAAACCTGAATCCCGTCGTTTTTTCACTTTGAGACGATAACATTATGCCTATTTTGAGTGCAGATCGTCCCAAGGCGATGGGAACTGCAAACCTGAATCCCGTTGTTTTTTCACTTTGAGACGATAACATTATGCCTATTTTGAGTGCAGATCGTCCCAAGGCGATGGGAACTGCAATCCTGAATCCCGTCGCTTTTTTACTTTGAGCCGATAACATTATGCCTATTTTGAGTGCAGATCGTCCCAAGGCGATGGGAATCGCAAAATTGCAGGCAACGAATCTTGGTGTCAGGCACAAGCTATCCCAAGGTGATGGGTACTACAAATTTGCATGTAAGATAAATAGATATGCATGTAACAAATATATTATTGAAATTGGTCCACGTAGAGTGAACATCTTACAAATTAATTTACGATGTGAAAATACAGTAAATTATTTTGGAGCGTGGAACCCATAATCTGATTATGTTCTTCTTGTCATGGTCATTCATAAACGTCTAATATTAGGGTAAATAAACAGCTCTTTTCAAAATTGTATTTCGATCTTAAATGTATCACAAACTCCTTAGGTGTTATATGAAACAAACAAAAAAAAAAACTTGAGAACAATTTTGTAGGAATAAATAATAGGTTTAATAATCGTGCAACTGGTTCCCAAGATGCAATTTCTTCAGCCAACTTCCTAGTGAAGCAGGGTTATATAAAAAAAATCGAAAAAGGAAAACTCCTTTCGGCTATCTTACTTACAATATTTACTCATGTACACTTTAACATGCATTTGCTTTTCTGGTGAATATATAGCAAACTAAAAGTTTAGAAAGTCATGAAAATGAAATGCGCTGAGGAATAATACCATGTACGATACGTTGACATAAAATGCATGACAGCCAATATTTTCTCCTCGCCCATTTTCCTGTTTGTCCTTCCCACCATTCTCCCACTCCCTCAATATCATCTGATATCATGAGCTTATTAATAATCCATTTAACGCACGCGAATTAAAAAAAATCTGACCTACATGGTTCGTTGAAGACCATAATTGTTTTAAGCTGTCCTTCACCTACCTGATCGATGATCGAAAAATGGTGTTAGGAAAAAATCAAAAGGAGATTGAAAAAGAAGTATGTTTGCCCCCTCAAGAAACCTCAAACATATTTTTGAAGAGATTTCGGAAACACTTAATCTTTCGCTACCTCTTGCAATCTATCTGCCAAATTTACAAAACTTTTCAGAGTCTCTTGATGCAAATTAAATTTTCAAAGTCAAAGTCGGGTTACCCAAATGTTCAACTAATCCGCCCCTCCCGCATGACGAGTTTTTTCATATAAGTCTTTCGGCTTGAGCCATTCCCCATTTAATGACGGTGATGTAGTCCAGCACTAGACCGTGACAAATGAGACAATTCCGGTCACATAGCCTCCACTGAACTTCCTTTTTTCTGCCTTTTCTGTTTGTTTTTTTCTTAGACCCCTTTGCCCTTTAGTTTATTCGTTGGTATCTAAGCGATACTATGGCTGGATTGATCGCGAAATGTCGTATAGATACGAGCACAACTGATGTTGCTGTTATAATTGCGTACACGAATATCAAATTAGCTGATCGTCACACCCTGGGTTCAAGCTAGCAATTAGAAGCGACCTCTGGAGTTGAGCAAGGATGACGTGCATATATAGCAAAAGCAAATACAAACATAGGCATGTAGAGCAGAGATGAGAAAAGAGTGATCACATCTGTTGGGCAGATTGAGAGTGTCAAACACGTGATCGCTACAGAGATGTCTTGAATGCAAATCTCCCCAAACATGACCAACATTTTACATTAGCTTTGTTTAAAATACGCCACCAAAAATAAAATTTGCGAATGATTGTTAATAACTTAATGAACCAGGTGGTGCAATGAAAGTCCAAACAAAGTCTCATAGTGCGTGTTAAATATACAGGTACTTACGCAACGCAGCCCGGCTTGATGATGATCTCTTGACGGGAGTTGCGAGGACCTTAAGTTGATTCCCCAAATGCAGTTCAAGTCGAAAGGTGAATGCTTTTGCTGATATCGATTTTTCCGTGTGCTTGGCAGCAACTGCGAGCGCTAGAGAGATTACTGATACCACCTGTTATCGGTTCTCGAAACAAAATACTTCATTAGGTGAACACTTAGAGGTAAAAACTCACGATGATACACTATGCACGATAGTCTAGTCTGTGTGTTACACCCGACGTCATAAGAACACGGTGACGGTTGGACCCTGTCCCACAACTACCAATAGCTGTTATCTGCGGCCAGATGTCAGGAGGGTACGTTCGTATAGGTATGTTGCAAAAAGGAATACACTTATCACTCGGAGACTGTCACAGGCATATGATTAATCCGAACTAATTTAGCACGTGTAAAGAAGAATTAAACGCCCAACAAACAATCTAGAACCGCGGAGAGATAATTCAATAGTTGATTAGATCCGAAGTTGACGGTGGACCGGAGGGTAGAAATTAAAGCGTCCAGTAAAGCGTCGTAGTCACCGCTAATCTCAACTGATCGTGTTCTAATCAAAAAGTCAACTAAAGTTGGTAATGAATACTGAGGCTCGAGCACTGGAAAAAAAGACGACTTCTGCCGCTAGTTTTGTCGGTCGTGCGTTACTGCGAGGCGAGTCATACGCTGTGACGATAGAGTTGAACTCGGTTGGCCGAGATCGACGAGAGACAATATTGCCGCATAAAGTATGCAGTTATCTATGACTAAAGTATCTGGTATACGATTCGATAGAGGGAAGCTTTTGGGTAATGGGGAGCAATAGCGCAGATTGGTGTATGGGGAGGGTTGGGCAGGGCACATTGGCGAACCACCACAACCGATTACATGAGCGTGAAGCTGAATTGGGAATGCGCTGCGTAACTAGGTTTGTTGTGATTTCAATTGAATTGCCTGTTAGGCCCGATATGTAATGATGATGATGGATTAATAGCGATCTCATATGGTTGTGTAGTTAGCGCCACTATTCGATTCGATAGGCGATTGCTTATCCAGTGGAAGCATGGGTTACAAGCAATATCAGCTAAAGACGGTATCTGCAATACACATGTATTATATTAATCAATTGATAGTTTATCGTAGGATTTACCAATTTGGCTTTACGAATGACCTGACATGTGTAAGTGCTATCGTAATAGTAGTCTTCTTTTGGATTTAAAAGAATTTTTATGTAAGGGGGTATCGTATGTTTTATCAGGGGGAGAGGGGATACTAAAGAGATGATGTATGAGCAATCTGAAGCTCAGGTCTATACTGTACCATTACGTACATGTTTTGTTATGAAACTTAGACTTAAAATAATTCAATCTTGTCAATTTTTTTATTAGTTTCATTTTAATGTTTGGTAATGATATGATATCTTATTATTAAAAGCGTGAAAAGAGCAACCGACATAGTAGGTGGAGTGTGTTCACTTCTGGTAGATTTGCGGGGAAGAAGTATGGTGTGCAGGCGTACTGCACCCGATTGCCTCCTTCCTCCATCATAAGTTCTCTAAACACCAAAAGAATTCTCATCGCCAGAATTATTCCCCGAACAGAAAAGAATGAACGATAACACCCAGGAACTGCCGCACGGAAAATTAAATGAAAGGCACGGATTGATTGGTGATCACCACCTGTTTATTACTTTAATTGTTTTTTTTTTTTTTTTTTTTACATTTTACACTATTGTATTTTGACCGGGGTCACAAGAGAAATTACTTTTAATATAATTGCTATTTACTTAATCTGACTCAATTAGATTTTCACTCGCGTCCTGCAGTGCTACGGGAGCGGGGTTGGAGACCCGACCGTCTCGGTCGGGTTATGGAAAAGGACTCCTTGAGGATAGAACTCTGGCTTGAATTCAATCCTCAATTAATGGTGAGATATGGACGAGAAAGAGAAAATTTTCACTTAAGGGTGTGGCCACTAAGAAAATGCGATCTTTCCTTAGTGGGTGTGACCAATGGACGGTGATCTCGGTATGCAGTGGTGTGTATGTGTGATCGTACACATCACCGCGTTTATCGATGCATTTCAGCAAAGGATAAACGAAACCTGAAACGAGGGAAAAAGAACAAAGGGATCGTAAAGATCATTGTTTACGCTGTCCATTGTGGCTATCATAGACGGCGATTCATCGGAGAAATGGTGCTGAAAACAAATAAGGGCATCATTACAGTCGTGGATGAGTGGTGCAGATGCGTTAATAGATGCGTCGCCAGTAGGAAAAGGTGCTAATGGGTTTTAAATGTTTATGGCCTCTCTGACTGCAGTAGGAACCGAGTTCTTGTTTATACTAGGAAATACTAGAGGATTGTGGGGACGAAGTATTGTGCCAACAGGGACACTCGGTTCACTTCCATACCCATCGTCTGTCACTATAATTTCCAAAATCTGTTCCGCCGAAAATTGCTCTCCAAAAGACATCGGTTCACCAGGAAAACAAACAAATAAATCTCGACAACACAAGTCATTCAACAGGAGGAAGGAAGTAAAACACAGTTTGGGTCTATTGAATCGAATGTTCCTTTATTGATTTTACTTAAGGATTACACAGTTGGATGTCAATTTATTTAATTATTAAAACAAAAGTTCGTTTGCTGTTAATGTAATTCCGAACACTTTAGTCTTCACTACCGCTTTAAATGTGAGACGAGCTATCAAGTCAACCAGCACTTCACAAACGACCTGTTTATAAACGCATCTCCGCAGCCGGCGGGGAGCGGGAGTGAACCGACCGTCGCGTACGGTGGTTGTAATAGGACTCTCCGAGGATGGAACTTTAACATGAATTCCATCCTAGGTTAGGGCTAAGAAACAAGGGAATAGAGAGGAAAACTTTTCTCTTAAGGGTGCGGCAGCTGTAGGGAATGCACTATTTCAGTGCAATGGTGTGTGTGCATGGTTCTTTCATGGATGAGAACGAACCTAGAACAAAGAAAGGGCATAAGTGCATTTATAGGATACGATTTCGGTAAAGCAAATAAAACCGAAATCGTCGGATGCTAATGGGATCTTTGTTGGAACATGTGCGTCGCGGCTAAACAAAGAGACGACGATACGATGTGGAAATGTGCTAATTGGTTTTAGCTGGGTTACTGGGAAATGATGTTTATGGCATCGCTAGTAAGGGTAGGTATTGAATTATTTGCGTATCACCAGAATGCCTGATGAAGGACAGCGGTCTTTTGTTTACTGATGGTGTGAGTTAGGGAAATGGGCTTCAGCATCGATTGCGCTAATTGAATGCAGCTGCTGGTATATTATTGCTTGGAGAAAAAGGTCGCCAGCCAATGTGTAAGTTAAGAGATTTATCATACACATGGCGAAGTTGAAAAATAGACAGCGTAATGTTTATGGCCCCTGGTGAAAGTTACATTATGTGTAATTCAAATCCTTTTATTTACAGGAATAGGTCTAAGGAGATTTGCTTGACACCGAAGGTGCCGAATTAGTTTGAGATTCCTGATAAGGTAAGAAAGAAATCTTACAGGAATTGTATGCGAAGAGATGCATGAAAGGTAAATTTTCTTTTCCATAGACTTTTATGTTAAATAAATTTGATTGTTTTAATGCGTGGAGCATTAAAGATGCTAACGCGGTTGCATTAGCTAAAGGTTATGCAGACTGGGTAGCAGTTATTGGGATTTTTTTAGGAAGGCGAACCGTGGGGTTTGGCGGAACCGCCACAGGATTCGGTTTCGATGATAATGCTTGGGATGCGGCAATTGTTTGTCGATTGGACAAACGAATCGTGGGTCGGTTTATTGCAGCTGTATAAACTAGCTGTCCGACATAGCATTTTAACGATGACAAGGGCGCCGAATGGTTTGGGATTATGATGCCGTATGATCTGAAGAATTCATTACAGGAAATGTGAATAACGCATTAAATGCGTGAATGATGTGAGAATTCTTCTTAGGGATTTTCAGATAATGCGTTAAATGCATTTATGTCCTTGGAAAAGGAAATGTTTTCAGGTGCCAATGCAATTGCATTGGCGGGAAACGATGGAAGTTGGGTCCTAATAATGAGCGGGGGGGGGGGGGGGGGGGGGGTTCTTCGGGCAACCTTAAAAGAACCCCCACAGATTCAAGATCCTTTTTGTTTTATCTAACAAAAAAAGAACATCCCGTGGACCCGTAGCTAGGAAACCCATATTGGGAGTTATTAACGAGGTTGCTTATTTCCAGGTATTTAAAAACTTGTCGGTGAATAAGTTAGCGCTACAAGTTAATACGAAGAATGGAGTGTGTTGTGGCCGTGTTGGAGAATTACCCGGACAATCGCTGACTTCCCTATAGTTCGAAATTTACCAGTTGAATAGGACAGTTGGAAGAAATTCCGCAACAGTTTAGAGAGTCAAGAAGAACATCTCTTTAAAATCAGGTATCAGGCAGTGTTGAATTGGCTGCAAAATGTGAAGTAAGTAGATTCGCTTTATCGATTGCACTGGTGACTCTGTCATCAACTATAAACGGAGGAATGGATGAGGAGACCGAGTTTTAGATAATTTTCACGAATGCCCAAAAGTTTCTACTACCTCTGGGAGAGTGTAGTATTGTTTGGTCATGCAAGAGCTTTACGCATTGAATATGCGCATTGCAGTATTTTCAAGCTCTCTTGAATCTTTGTAGGTTTTCTTCTGTATTGTTTGATTTAACAACCGGAAGCTTAAGTTTTTAGCCTTAATTACCTCTCTGCACCCGTAGTTGTATCACAGTTCTCTTTGGTTTGACAATCTTTGGCCTGTGTTAAATAAAGTTTCGAAAACTTAGTAGAATCGTGCCTGTTAGTGTGTCCGCTAGAGCGTCAACATTGTTATTGTGGAAAATTAACGACCGATTAAACTTTACAAAATGGTCTGTGGCGGTTCCCATAAACGCCACTACTTACCTTCCCAAATTACCCTAAAAGCTTCCAGTCCTCAAGCTCCCATAATCCTATCATCCTATACAACTGCATTAACACATGTAAGCCTTTCCTTTCCGTAAGAAATTAATGCACCTAGGGCATTGCATTAAACTCCCTATAAGAATTCCTTCATCTATGCATCCAATGCATTTCATAAATTCCCTGAAAGAATTTATCAAGTACTTACCCATCATAACTATCTTCTGAAAGGAATCCACACAGGCCAAACAAAATATCCCTGAAAAGAAAACTTATCGGTTCACACATAATGTAACTGCATAATCAGGGAATCTTAACCTTGAGTTGGCCATTCCCAGCCTTCCATGTGTACAACAATGTCTTACATATATTGGCTGGTGATTCCATTGTTCAACGCCCAAAGCAGCGTCGGGCATCTTTTTTGTTCAGCTGGAATATACCCGACCACGATCCCTCGTCTAAACGAATAAACAATCACCAATTTCGTTCTTTGCCACAAACGAATTACCCTGCATATACAAATGCAAGCAAGGAATTCGTTTCGGCTACCGACCCAAGATACGATATACAATTTTCATTGTATAAAGTGTTGTAATCCATTAGCACCTTTCTCTAATGGCTATTCGTCTGTTTACACAAGGGCATCACTCATCTAAGACTTTTATGATGGTCTCGTCCCATCTTTTCTTTTAGCACATTTCCTAAATAGATATCCGTCTATTGATTTAGCCGCAATGCAGACCATAAACAAAGATGTTCACGTCCCTTTTGTCTTTACCGTTTTCCTGCTTTGTTTTTCCATCGCCTTCGCGCATGAGGTGAACAATATGATCTTCACGATAACTCACACACATACTATCATGACCTTCATTACGAGATCTGGTTTTCTATTCCACAAAGAGAGACTTTACGTCTCTTGTGGTAAGTAAAAATATTCTTAGCTGACAGGAAATCCACCTGTCACGTACGTCGGCCACCACCATCATTTGATACTTTGTATTTAATATAATTTTATTTTAAAATAGTACGATGGTAAGGTGGTGGAGGAATTGCACGATCCAGAAGTGAGTTTTTGAACACGCCCTGATTCTGGTGTGGATCGTGCAGTTCTTCGAGTTCGAATTTGTTTTTCGAAGTGGACGTGAATGGAGAGCGAGAGAGACGGAGGGTTGACCTTTTTCTTGAATACGGTTCAATATTCCGTTGTTGACGTTTTGTTTTTTTTGACAACGGAAAAAGAAGAAAAACGTTTTGTTCTGTGTGCGCAGTTACGAGAAAGAAGAAAGAGCAGCAAGTGGTCCCCGTTTTTTTTTGATCGGTGCTGAACAAATTTGAAATTTGAATGTAAAAAAAAAAGACAAAAAAAAAAAGTAATAAAGAAAAAAAAACCTCGGAAGAAGTGAAATTTTCATTATTTATCGAAAAAGCTTCTGATATAATCTTAATCCTCGAACATTGGTGGTGAACCCGAGTGAGACGTCAATAATTATCAATCATATTGTTCGTGACTTGTAACCGAATCTCAATTAATTAATGTGGTCAGCGACTATTTGCGGTGCTCAGCGGAATCTCGTGTGGTTGATGGAAGATGCATACTCTACGATTTTACTGGGGAAACGCCATTGAGGAGCCTCATTAAGGGCGTGTGCCGCAACAACATTAATACACGGAAGCAGTTATCCCCCAATATCAGGTAACCTATTTAGTATTCCAAACATAAAATTTGTTGTGGCTGCCTACACCGCACACCACCACCGAATCGAGGGTGAATCAAGAGCCAGATTCCAACCCTCGATTGAGTCTTATTATAACCGTCGAGTCGAGCACACGAAGTCGCGATCATCCCCGTAACGTACGTACGGGGGTAGCTCACACCATTAAGATCCAATTGTGTCCACCTCAGCGTTTGTTAAATTTGCAATAAGAACAAGCTGTCATAAGGACTTAATATCCGAACAATAAAAGTCGTATCCAATAGCCGTGTGTTTTACTTTCTGCGTTGGTGTTTCCTCCGCTTTAGCGTAATCGTTTAGTGTTCGGCGGAACGATCAGTACTTGATGGGGAAGAAGTGAATCAGCGCCGTACGCCGGTGCAACCTACTTCTCATCCCCACAGGTCGTTCAGACCTTCTCAGTTGGCTATTTCGTAAAATCATATTATTCATTTGGGAGTTTTTTTAACGTTGCTCTTGGTTAGATCAAATTTAGCTGACACGACACAGTGGTCCGAAGTGCCCGAGGCGAACAAACTTCGATTATATATTTCTTCGCATTGGAGGTGAGGAACAGGTCCACTGTGTTAGCGGAATGACCATCTGTGTCTGGTACCCATGTTGGTTCATTGACGAGTTGAATTAAATTATTTGAATCAGTAAAGAGCTGGACCTACTGACATTCAGGTATTGTGTGTCCAAAGTGGCGAAACCTCTGAGAATTGTGCATATTGAAATCATCCACAATAAGAATTTCAGTGTGTAGAGTATCGAATTCGTTAAAGGATGCGTTTCTATACAAGTATGGGCTTCTGTAAAGAAAATAGTAATGTATGATGTGCTGCGGAACTTGAAGTTTTAGCTATAAGAAATTAAATACGTAACACCAGAGCCCATATTTTGACAGAAGTTGATAAGCAATATCGCGTATGTGTCACTAGACCACGAAGTGGGAAGTACGAACGTTATAACCAGGTAGATTAAAATCGGAAATATCTGTATCAGTTATTATTTGGGTTTCGCTAAGTGCAAGGATAGCTGGTTACTGGTTAGAAACGGTGGCAGACACAGAGGAGAAATTACATCTTAGGCCGCGATTGTACAACAATTTTGTACCATTAACGTGCCATTGAAATGGTCTGGCCCTGAAAACCAATACCACCTCAGAACAGGATGCAAGTCTGGACCAGCGATAGTTGGTTAAAATGTATTTAGAAAATAGTGGATAGAAGGTTTAACCTCACCCGCTGTATTCAGTAGATTTGGCTCGATCTGGCTATCACTTGTTTTGTCCAATGTACAATGTACTTCTGGAAATACGCTCCACTTCAACTGACTTGATTCGTGCTTGGCCTTAAAATATAAGGCTTTTTTTGGCAATGAAATTATAAATTATCCGAACAATGTAGAAAACTCATAGCTTTCGATGGACAGTACTTTGAATAATGTGTTTTTTTAGTTAGTTCTTAAAATAAATGTTGATTTTCAGCAAAAAAGTACGAACTGTTCAATTATGCACCTACTAGTTACCAATCTTGTCGTACATATGTGATCAGGTAACGATTCAAGGAGAACAGAGATAGTAACTTATAATCAGTCAGATTGAAGTCCTATATGTGGGTATCAGTTATTAGCTGGATATCTGGATTGCTTAGTGCACGGATTGCTGGTTTGTGGTTGGCCTTGTGAGTACGGCGTTAGAATATACTCACAGCTAGACCGGCTTGTCGTAAGAAGCGACTAAAGGCTGAGTGGTAGCCGGGGTCCCAACGCCCTGTGCGCCCGGTGAAATACCCCCCCATAAAGCTCTGGGCCCCGTGAAATGGTCGAAAGAAATCCCTGGCCATCTTTCGGAGCTTGGCAGATGGGCCGGTTCGCGAAAAGGTTGGTTAGGTGGTAGTCGGTCCCAAGGTAAGATACCACCCCGTCAGCTGTACATTCCGCGATATCGCCGTGAGAAATCTTCGACGGTATTTCGGATGTGTGGCTGATGGCCTGGACTGACACGGAGATAAGTCATGATGGTGCCTTCTGATATAAAGATTTCCGGAAGTAAACTAGTCTTCCATTTGGATCTCCGGGCGGGGGGGGGGGGGGGGGGGGGGCTATGTCAGGGGGAACATCACGCAGATATCATGATAAATACTCGAACTTTAAGAGGTTCTTCATCGCATAATCGGGCTCGCTCTCGAGGCTCTGCCCACGCTCGACTGGTGACGGCATTTTGTAACATCAGGGGCATCGGTTTCACCAATATTAATGTAAACGCTGTCCACCAACATTTGCAAACAACGAAACCTGATATCCTTGCCCTAACTGAGACCCAGGTCGATTCGCCAACTGACTCGACATATCTTCGTTGCTCAGGATACGACTTACATTCGAGATTCCGTTTTAAGGGCGGAGTCTGGGTCTTCGCGCGGCCGATCTGGCTTGCCAGAGGATGGAGGCGTTGGAACCCAATAATATGGACATCATATGGTTGAGGGTCGTGCTGATGAATTCCGTTAAATTTCTTTGTTGTCTTTACCGCTCCCCGAATGGCGATCGACCGGCGACATTTTTCGAACATCTTTCACATACGGTCTACTGGATTGTTGTCCTTGGCGATTTTAATGTGCACAATTCCGGCTGGTTGTTACATTCTAACAGAACCGACGAGGCTGGGAGGCTGGCGGAGATGTTTGCTGTAAGCCACAACTTGACTCAACTCATGGAGGAGCCGACGCGAATGCCAGATGCCCGAGGCGATTGTGCGAATACCCTGGATCTGTTTTTGACATCCGAACCGAGTATTTATACTGTAGAGGTTTCTGTGCCACCGGGAAACTCAGATCACTGCTTGGTATCTGTCGCGCAACCGCTTGCGTCAAGCGAATGACCGGCCTAGGCAGATTCGCCATGTATGGAAGTATGGGGCTGCAAACTGGGACGATCTGCGAGATTTCTTCGCATCCTTTCCATGGTCGGAGGTGTGCTTCAGAGACTCCGATGTTAACTTGGGTGGAGTCGGTATCAGAGATTATTCTTCTGGGGATGGAGATGTATATTCCACATTCCATCAAACGAAGTTCCTCTGATAAACCTTAGTTTGATAAACAATGCGAGCAGATAACAGCGGCAAAAAATATAGCTTTTGAGCAATGGCGCTCCAATCGCACCGATGTAAACGAATTTTGTTAGAATCAGAAACGTGTGCAACCGTGCGATTGATACTGCGAAGAAGGCTCATAACGAGAGGGTTCGCCCTCCTTCAGATCACTGGCAAAAACTGTCAGCGGTAACTTCGCATCCTCCTCTTTCCCCCGTTGGTGACAGACAGCGGGAAGTTAGTCACGAATGCAAAGGATAAAGCTAATGTGTTCGCGAAATTATTTTCCGCGAATTCAAACCTCGATACTGGCCTTTTAGAGCCACCTGTGATCGCTGCGGTACGGTCTTCCATGCGGGGTGTGAGATTTCTTCCGCGCACTATTCAACGCATTCTACGTGAACTGGATTGTAGGAAGGCAACCGGCCCGGACGGAATACCAGCAATAGTCCTTAAGAACTCTGCAGACTCTTCCGCTTATCTGCCTGCTGGAAAATCGCTCGAGTTCAGCCAATCCCAAAGACGGGGAAAACGTGTCTCCCACAAAATTACCGTCCGATAGTATGACTGTCTATTTTATCTAAGGTGATGGAAAAAGTCATCAATACTGAGTTAGTTAAGTATTTGGAGTGCAACAGACTTCTGAATGACCGTCAATACGGATTCCGTGGCACGCGGTCCACGGAGGCCTTTTGACACTTATAACCGATATATGGACATCTTCGTTTGAAGGGCATGGTGAGTCAAGGGTGGTTGCATTGGATATATCCTAGGCTTTTGACCGCGTCTGGCACGGGGCATTGCTTAGCAAACTCCGTTCATGTAGACTTTCCCAAGAACTTTGCGACTGGACGAAGAGCTTCCTTGAGAATCGATTGATCCGGGTTGTTGTGGACGGCGAGTATCCGGATCTGTATCCTGTTAATTCGGGGGTGCCCAAGGTTCTATTTTGGCTCCAACCTTGTTTTTGCTTCACATAAATGATTTGTTGGAGACAAGGGATAACAAAGTGTTCAGTTTTGCGGATGATAGTACGCTTGCTTCCTCCTTTTCGAGTGTTCGGCCGATTGGTGCTTCTGCGTCGCATCAGCTGAGACGTAGACAGATTGACTCTTTGAGTCAGGATTTCGATAGGGCCCTGCGGTGGGAAAGGGCCAATCTCGTCGACTTCAATGCAGCGAAGACACAATATACAACATTCACAAAGAAAACTGGATCATCGGTTCCACGGCTGATGATGAATAGCCTGGCCCTCGAATCTGGTGAAAGTTTGAAATTGCTCGGCGCCGCGGTCTGTGGGAATATATCATGGCATAAATACGTGTCGAGCATCCCGGGGTCAGCCTCAGGAAAACTGAGCTATTTTTTTAGAGCCAAGAAATATTTTACCACGGCCCAACTTCTTCTCCTATATAAATCCCAAATTAGAGCCGCGCTTGAATATTGCTCTCATGTTTGGAGCTCGGCTCCTAAATATACCCTCGACCTACTTGAGACCATACAGAGACGAGCGATCCGCCTGATCGGGGACTCGGTGCTGACGTCGGGGCTAAAGTCGCTATCACATCGAAGGAGCGTATCTGACCTCTGTCTGTTTTACAGGTATTATCACGGGTACTGTTCTTCGGAGATTCGTGGTATTGTTCCACGCAATTCGGCTTATATGCGCTCCACAAGACAATCCGACGGATCGCACCCGTTTGTGGTTCATCTCCCGACGGCGCGAACATCCCTGCATCAGAACTCGTTCCGTTACAGAGCGGGGAACCTGTGGAACTCTCTACCCACGCGAGTGTTCCCGGAGCGTTACAACCTTCAACTGTTCAAAAAGAACTGCAACAGTTATTTGGTGTCATCTCAGGGCACCCACTCGGCGCTATAGGTTCGCCTCTCCCGAGAAAAGTCTAATAATTAAAAAAAAAATTGTAATAATAATAATATTAATAATAATAATAATAATAATATATATATATATGTATATATATATATGTATATATATATATATATATATATATATATATATATATATATATATATATATATATGTATATGTATATATATATAGCAAAGAACTTACATCGTAAGACTCGAATGTGGCACTAGTAGACGATAAACTCTTGAGTCACTGCAAGGGACTGGCAAAAAGGAGAGGAAACCGCGATAGAAAA
Organism: Microdon myrmicae; assembly: GCA_963931805.1. Classification (NCBI taxonomy): domain Eukaryota; kingdom Metazoa; phylum Arthropoda; class Insecta; order Diptera; family Syrphidae; genus Microdon; species Microdon myrmicae. The sequence continues at coordinate 112,826,028 of OZ007496.1, forward strand.
AGATATAACCTGAGAATCGTAATCGGGTCACTATATCGTTATTCTACTTGTGCCACTGAATATCTGGAGAAACTAAAATCACAGCCTCTCTATAACTACTCTACTCTCACGCCATAAACCCCGTCATGATAGGAAATCTTTTCAGAGAAGTAACGATTGAGGAACACAACAAGAAAAAATAAACCGAACCGGATAGAAGATTGTCGCCTTCTGGAATTCATTTGGCAGTGATATGTATCCCACTGCAGCATTGCAGTAAGCATATGCGCTTCTTCATCATCATCATCATCATCTGCACTACAACCGGGTTCCGATCTTGGCTTTATTTAGCAAGTCACTCCACCGGCATCCGGTCGTTATCCGAGACTTGTTAAATTGTCCATAATAATTTGTTTTTACGGGCAAGGTTATTAGCCTTGCGCCAACCTTTCTCAGGATGTCGCTGCATGCATATGTTCACTAGTTGGCGGGTGCCAAAGTAGCTACCCAGGGGTGTCAGGTGGAGGCTGCATGTCAACTTGGCTTGAACGGGCACACGGATCGTCCTGGCCTTCGCTGGGTTGAAAGCAATAAGAGACTTTGCGCTGTATGTTCGCTACCATACAAATACCATCTTGGCATTTAAACTTACGAAATCATGTAATGTGTTTCAATGAACTTTGGTACCAATAAATCATTTCGCCCTACTGCAATTGTGATAGTAACCAAATGCAAAATGCGGAATAAATTTTAAATTACCTTTGCATTATTCTTCCCGATATTATTCTGGTTCAAATTTTACAATGGTTTTTAATCGAGTTTAAACTGATGGTAAAACTATTGGTATGCATTTTTGTGTATCGTTATCATACTTAACGCACGTGTTTAGAGATATGATTATTTTCTCCGGATTGTACACAAAACTGGTCTTACGAACTGATAAGTACATCTGAGCAGAGTATAAGGTACATACGGAGGGTTGTACCAGCGAAGAATTTAGAAATTTGGGGTGCGGTCTTGGCGTTTGAGCTGATTGTCAAAATCACTTCCATAATCGAAGCAAAGAAACTCTCTATATTTGACGCTAGAATTATATCAACTGTTGACTGAAATGTGCCATGAAAAATGCAAAAAGTGCTTTACCCCATCTGATTTGGCCACAATTTATAAAACATACTTTCGGGTAAAACTTAAAATTGGTTCCCAAATCTTTTTTCAGGATCGTTTAAAACCAGACTAGACATCATATTCGGAAGCACAAAGTTAAAGTAATATTTGGGGATAACATGTTCAACTCTTTCATTAGACTATTATATTATCTATTATGTAGTCACTACCTCAAACATAGTTCAAATAACTTCTCCCTTTACTAATAGTCGCTTGCAAAAGCCATAATCCAGACCGTGCACAATTCAGTTCAATTCTAGGCGACCAGATAAACGCAGGGAATGCTTTTTCCCGGTAAAATTAGATGGTACAAAACAAAGTTGTACGACGAAGATCTGTAATTTTTAGTAATCGCGAAAAGCAGTAAATTAACAATAGAAAATGAGATTGTAAAATTAAATTTAGCAATCTAAAGTTGTCAAAATGTCATACTTAATGTTTAATAAATTTGGATTTAAGAAAAGACTTTACTCATAAGAAGAACGCTTAATTACACGTTCATATCTTACCTTATGCCGATATTTATTGGCTGAACCGCAGATGTCTCAAATAGAGCAATGCATCCTTGTAAATTACTATTATTCTAACTGAGTACAAGGTGGCAGTTTCGTCAAAGTCAGGACGAAAGAAAATGTGGCTATAGGCCTTTTAATTGCCCACCTTGTACTAAGGCGAGAAGCCAATCACACAACTAATTACTGATGGCTTGGTGTTCGGATTTACGTTATTTACTTAGGAATGTAAAAAATAGATATAAACTCAAATTCAGATTGAAAAACGTTTTCTGCTTTTTGCTTATAAATCTAGTTTGAAAAATGGATAATTCTAAAACCAATTAACATAAAGATGATAGGTAAGAATCAAATTAAATCAACCCTCAAAGAGTCTTTCTAGTCGATCAATGGATGAAAGAGAATTACACACATGCTTATATGGCGCCACAGATAAGTCTCATCATTCTTAGTGCAGGCTGACATCGTTGGTTAAGTTTAGTAGTCTGCCTACCTGGAGGTGTAATAAATGAGGACACCGAAACACATCCATGTACAGTATACCACAAAATATGGAGGTATCTCAGGCATGTGATACATTTCAGTGCAATATAATGTTTCAATCTAAACTACATTACATTGTTCTATGAATACTTGCACTATAAAGGAGACGTTATACGCACCCCTTTCGATTGAACACACTGGGCCTTTGAATTATGCCACCACCTGTAATAAAGTGTAGCCACATTGATTGCGTACAATCCATGAGGTTGCCGTATCGACTGGTGGGAAATTGATATAGTGTCGACTTGGGAAAGTGATGTCTATAGAGTGCTACGTCGGTATTGTTATGATTCAGTGGGTTGGACTTTAGTCTGTAAACGGGAAGTGACAGGGGCACTCCCATTACATGCTTAACAATGATAAATCACGATTGAAACGAGTGGATGCTATTAGGCGATTGTGCACAACTAATAGCAAACGTTATTATGGGACCGGAAACATCAGTTGCCCAAATCGGTCATGCGATGTAATAAGAGATGTTCCACCATATAATGGCGAATGAGGGGCTAATTGCGATTGCTAAGATTTATGTCCTTGGGCTGCAATTATTTCGGTTGCGTGAAATTGGAATTAAACGAGAAAACGATTTCTTAGTAAACAACCTTCGGCTAGGAACGAAGGAAAGAAGGTTTTATCAATCTTTACCATCGCTTCAGTTCGGATTACTGAAAATTGGCAGCAGAATAAGAATGATAGCAATTGTTGAGGGATCATGATATTTCTGTCTAAAGTGTAGCCTGTTTTTACATTACATTGTCTACAACGTGATACATGTTCTATGTTAGATTAGTTTCTACCGTAAGGGTGTAGCTATTCGAGGTGTGGTCTTGTGGGGGTAGAAGTATGGATGCCGACGTACGGCAAGTATTCCTTTAAAAAAAACCCCCGACACTTGTTACTCCGAAGGAAATGACAAAAACACGTTTTTATTTATTTAAATTTATTTCTATCCGCATTTATTGGTGAAAACACGAGCAAATTGTGGTGAATGGCACAATATCGATTGAACTTAATTACACACCTAAAAATTGAATCACAGCCTCACTGGATTAATCGGAATATCTATGATTTACTATTTCACTTCTGTCAAGCAGGGAATGCAGTACGTGACGGAAACGCCAGACTGTTCAGCTGGTCGGTCGTACGCAAATCGCGAATATAGGTGATCCGTCAAAACAGGCTTCGGGAACTAAATAACTTTACCTGTACACCAACTCTATCGAACGACTCCTTGGGCTTTTTTTTGTGGACTAAACGAACTATCTCCTCCGCAGATACAACCAGGTTCAGATACAAATAGCGACTAGTGTGAATTAGGGTGGAAATCGTAATTTCTGCTTTTTACACATTGATCTGCCAATGGTAATCATGCTCTCTCGTGTGTTCCCCAACTCACCACACTCATCCAGGTCGAAACGTACTTGTGTATTCGTTCGACGTCGATGGGCGTAGCCAGAATGGAGAAATCAAAAGGGAAAGCACAATAACCCAGGGTTGATCTGGCTAGGTGTGTGTGCGTCAATGCCGTGTATACGGCTGGTCTACTGACCTAGTGACAATCTCTTAGGTCAACGCACTATAGCAAGACAGAAATACGAGAGAGAGGGCAAACATAGCTAAGGTTATTCACTAGCAAAAAGAGATCATTGATCCCAAGCGAATGGGTGATCTGGGAAAAGTCAATAGGACGCCGCATCGGCTGGGGATATAATACCATTCTGTGGAATGTTCAATAAATACCCAAGCCTATGGACTATGACGCAACCGCGTCGCTTGGTTGTTGCTAACCGATACGAATGGAATTTCTGGTGGAAATCCCATGGTTAGCGCAATAGTGTTGCCGTATGTCGTTGATTGTAGCTAAACTCAATTATGCATTATCTGCATAGAATAATGAGTTTAGCTATGCGTCCCTGTGACATGTTTTACAGGTAAATACCTATCAAGGAAATGGGTAGGTATTGTGGTTGGAATTGTGGGCTGTTTCTGCTATAGGATAGAGAAACCCCTACAGTCTGCCCACTTGTTGTCCTTTTAACTGTTGCAATAATGGCTCCCAATATCTTACATCATTAAAAAATATGTGTCTCGCAATACAAACACAATTGTGTTTTGAGCAAGGCTAACACTCATTGTTCAACCTAACTTCAGAAATTTCGAACTATTTGACAGGTCATGTATTATAAAGACATTCAAGGTCGATATGTACAATTCGATATGTATCATATAGGCAATTGATTTGCCGATTCTTCGCCTCTTCTTCAACCTGGATAATGGACTAACATTTCAGGGTATTAATGCGTCTGTTTTGTGCGCGCGTGTAACAGAATTAAAAAAAACAAAACACAGACACACTGTCTGGTCCTGTTGTATATACACTGAACAATGGAACCTGGATATTTCATGCCTGGCGAGAGAAGACAATTAAAGCATTTGCATGAGTTCATACTAAGAGGATGAATGAAATGTAAACGGCAGTTTCTTTTTATACCTTTATTGAATAATGTGACACACTAACTATACTATCAACATTTTTCAATATGTCTATATATGTTCAATGTGTCTCCTGCGTGATCTACACACTTGTGCCACCGATTTGGAAGCCTTATTATCCCTTATTCGTAGAAAGATTTAGGACGAGTTGTTAGCCAAAATAGCACGTGCTCATCGATTTCTTTATTAATTTTCAATTTTTTCCTCCAAATAATTTCTTCAAGTGTGCGGACAAAACTTAGTCACAGGGAGGGCTATACGGAGGGTGTTCGAGGGTTTCCCAGGCCACTTCTTTCGATGTATCCCTTGTCAAGAACGCGGTGTGAGGCTTGGTGTTGTCATGAAGAAGGATGACATCTCGAATGGGCATACCTCGTCTTTTGTTTCGATATGCGGCTTTGCCATAGCTGACACCCACCTCTGATAGGTTCCTCCAACAATTAAGCGGCGATCACTTTCAATAAGCTCTCGAACCGCACCGATGTTGACATCTGTACGACTTGTCCTTGGATGCCGAACGTGAATTTCGTTTTCGGTATATTTTTGCCCACTTTTAAATTCTCTGGCCCACGTATACACACGATTCTGAGACAGTGTCTGATCAGCAAACTGTGCCTTTATTCGAGCAAAAATGTCCGAGGGCTTAACGCCTTCATTTGTTAAAAATTGTATAATAATCCGTTGCGCAACAGACATATGTACCTCGCTCATGGCTGTACTGATTGCAAAGTCGAGCGCGACCGCTAGCCAAGCCTGTTCTCCTATTCTTCATTAACCAAACAACAGCCACGTACAAAATTATCTACCTCGCAAGTTGTTAGTAAGCAAAAAAGTAAAATTACGCTTTATATTTGAATCACCCCCGTACGAGTACAACAACACAAATATCAATTTTTAAAGGAGCGATCCTTATAGAATTATCTTTCAGTAGAACTAGGCAAGGAGAAAGTCCTTTGGGTGGTCGGTTTTTCATTCGTTATTAAAAATGTCAGTTGTTATGAAGTAACCCTCTAGCGCATTTGTTCTACTGAGAAACCAACCAAAATAAAAGCAAAAATAATATACCTTTCCATATGTAAAAACACATGTATACACATTTTACATACGTCCACTAGAACTCCAAATCAAAACATAAATTACACCTGATCCACTGATAAACACGAAGTACGGAAATCAAAACAAAAGTAATAACATAAAGAATAATCATAAAAAATATATATTAGTAAAGAACGCAAGCAGGAAAATATTGTTTTCGTGACTGACATGCGATCCTACCTATACGATAACAACCGAGATCAATGAAATTGTAAAATCATACCACATTCTCGTATGGTCGGAGATTTTGTCCTAAAACCTAGAACGGTATACACTGAAAAGATAAGGTTGTAATGGCGTCATGTGAGGTAAGGATCACCATGTAATGATAATGCAGTGTCGCTATGTAATAAAATATAATGTATGGGGTGGAAAAGATCGCCCCCGCTACTGCTGAAAACCAAATGTTCCTATTGTTCCACTGTACAAAGCGTAGCACGCTATAAAAGGGGTGGCAAGAATGCCGCAATGTAAGAATCAAGACCAAGGTTTGGCTAAAATTGACTTTAGTCACAAATTACCGGAGTATTTATCCCATCGATCATAAACGCAAATAATTACAAATCCTTACTCCTTCATTCATAAATACAAATTTGCTTATTATGCTATTCCTACTTCTAGCACCTGCTTAGTGTATTGTATAACAATGACACAAGTTGACCTATTTAATTTAGAATCACTGCTGGCACTGAGAGTATGTCATACGACACTTGCAAACAGTATCGGGGCCAATTGATTTCAATGATTTACTTCGCATACCATTGGTTTCTAGGGAGAGCAAATGTGATTAAACACTACAAAAAACATAGAATAAGGTTGCAGGCTGGTTAGGAAGAGCCTAAATGTTCTTCAACCTTATTTCTGCTTCATATTAATGATCTATTAGAATCAACTGGTAACAGTTTGGTGGATGAGAGTGCATTTATTTCTTAGACCGACTAGGGCATCAGCGTTCCACCAGCTGAGTTAAATCCAGAAGACCTGTGGCGTTTCTAACAGATACGCACACAATACACGGGCAAATAGTGAAGAACACCGAACGATCATCGAATAAGAAAATGCATCAGAGCCGTATACCATAGTATACTAGTGATAACATAACAAATCCACATCAGTCGAATGTACCTGAGTTTAGAAATCGAATTCGTACATACGGCTGTGGCCTGATGTGTTGCGCTTTGGTTCAATTTTTGGTGATTCTAACTGTCATAGCGTCAGTTCGAATCACACGTTCTTCACTATCATCCCAAACGCTAAAGACCCAATATACAACGTTCTTTAGGAAAAATGGCTTGTCGGTTCCACAGGTAATGAACAATAGCCAGGCCATTAAATCTAAAGGAAACGTGAATTTTCTCGGCGGAATGATCTCTGGGATCACGTATGGAATATCGCCACGTCTGCCTCTAGAAAACGGAGTTATCTTTTTAGACCGAAACCATATTTTTCATGTGCCCAACTTCTTCTCGTCTACAAATCTCAAATTAGACCGACGCTCAAATACTGTTCCCATGTTTGGAGCTCTGCTCCTAATCATACCGTATACCTACTTAAGAGCATTCATAGGTTCCAGTCGAAGCGCACGAGAAATCTTGTCTGTTCTTCTTGGAACTTTTAATGCATTTCTCACATACAAATCTCGACGAGATTTAGTATACAAGGGCAATGGTTCCTTAATTTCGATGGTCACTCTCGATTGGCGTCTGACGTGTAAGGCCGCAAATAAATCAATTGCGTTTTTTTCAATAGCAGTCGCTTAAAGTAAAATACGAAAAATAGTCTTGACGTTAAGGAATCAACCTCCAAACACTAACAATTAACCAACAATCGTCGTCAATGGACTTAATTAAATTTAATCTAATTTCCTTTAATTTAAAGCCAAGTATAAATAAAACATCTCTTTCAATTACACACAACAACGATTGTCACTCTTCTCTTTGGTTAGAGGAAACACGATGATAGGCGGCAACAAGCAACCTGGGAGGAATCTGCAAAGAGACCGTGTTCTTTTAAGAACGAGGAGATATCCTCCCAAATATTGCTCCACCAAGTTATTGTATTCTAATGCTTCTTTGCTTTGGTAAGCTCAATCGAATTGGGTGAAGATACATACATACTTTTAAATAATGGAACTTTAAGAGGTTCGTCATCGCATAACCGGGCTCGCTCTCGACGCTCGGCCCACGCTCGACTGGTGACGGCATTTTGTAACATCAGGGGCATCGGTTTCACCAATATGAATGTAAACGCTGTCCACCAACATTTGCAAACAACGAAACCTGATATCCTTGTCCTAACTGAGACCCAGGTCGATTCGTCAACTGATTCGATATATATTCGTTGGTCAGGATATGACTTACATTCGAGATTCCGTTTTAAGGGCGGAGTCTGCGTTTTCGCGCGATCCAATCTGGCTTGCCAGCGGATGGAGGCGTTGGAACCCAATAATATGGACATCATATGGTTGAGGGTCGCGCTGAGGAATTCCGTTAAATTTCTTTGTTGTCTTTACCGCTCCCCGAATGACGATCGACCGGCGACATTTTTCGAACATCTTTCATATACCGTTGACTGGATACAGATCAACCACCCAGCTTCTGAAATTGTTGTCCTTGGCGATTTCAATGTGCACAATTCCGGCTGGTTGTTACATTCTAACAGAACCGACGAGGCTGGGAGGCTGGCGGAGATGTTTGCTGTAGGCCACAACTTGACTCAACTCGTGGGGGAACCAACGCGAGTGCCGAGGCGATTATGCGAACAACCTGGATCTGTTTTTGACATCCGAACCGAGTATTTATAAAGTAGAGGTTTCTGCGCCACTGGGAAACTCAGATCACTGCTTGGTATCTGCCTCGCAAGCGCTTGCGTATCAAGCGAATAACCGGCCTAGGCAGATTCGCCATGTATGGAAGTATGGGGCTGTTAACTGGGACGATATGCGAGATTTCTTCGCATCATTTCCATGGTCGGAGGTGTGCTTCGGAAACTCCGATGTTAACGCTTGCGCGGAGTCGGCATCAGAGATTATTCTCCTGGGGATGGAGATGTATATTCCACATTCTATCAAACGAAGTTCGTCTGATAAACCTTGGTTTGATAAAAAATGCGAGCTGATTACAGCGGCAAAAAATATAGCTTTGAGGCAATGGCGCTCCAATCCCACTGATGTTAACAGAACGAATTTTGTTAGAATCAGAAACGTGTGCAACCAGGCGATTGATACCGCGAAGAAGGCTCACAACGACAGGGTGATCAATAAGCTCCTTCGATGCCCAACTGGTTCGCGCTCCTTCTGGTCAATGGCAATGGCTGTCAGCGGTAACTTCGCATCCTCCTCCTTCCCCCCGTTGGTGACAGACAGCGGGACATTAGTCACGAATTCAAAGGATAAAGCTAATGTACTCGCTAATTTATTTTCCGTGAATTCAAACCTCGATCCCAGCCTTTTGGAGCCACCTGTGATCTCGCCGGTACAGTCTTCGATGCGGGATGTGAGATTTCGTCCGCGCACTATCTAACGCATTCTACGTGAACTGGATTGTAGGAAGGTAACCGGCCCGGACGGAATACCAGCAATAGTCCTTAAGAACTGAGCTCCAGAACTATCGCCGGTTTTTGGCAGACTCTTCCGCTTATCTTATGCATGGAGGACCTTTCCTGCCTGCTGGAAAATCGCTCGAGTTCAGCCAATCCCAAAGACGGAAAAAAAGTGGTCTCCCACAAAATTACCGTCCGATAGCATAACTCTCTATTTTATCTAAGGTAATGGAAAAAGTCATCAATACAGAATTGGTTAAGTATTTGGAGTGCAACGGACTTCTGAATGACCGTCAATACGGATTCCGTGGTAGGCGGTCCACAGGAGACCTTTTGACACTTATAACCGATATATGGACATCTGCGATTGAACGGCATGGTGAGTCAAGGGCGGTCGCATTGGATATCTCCAAGGCTTTTGACCGCGTCTGGCACGGGGCATTGCTGAGCAAACTTCGTTCATATGGACTTTCCCAACAGCTTTGCGACTGGACGAAAAGCTTCCTTGAGAATCGATCGATCCGGGTTGTTGTGGGCGGCGAGTTTTCGGATCTGTATCCTGTTAATTCGGGGGTGCCTCAAGGTTCTATTTTGGCTCCAACCTTGTTCTTGCTTCACATAAATGATTTGTTGGAGACAAGGGATAACAAAGTGTTCAGTTTTGCGGATGATAGTACGCTTGTTTCCTCCTTTTCGAGTGATCGGCCGATTAGTGCATCAACGTCGCACCAGCTGAGATGTAGACAGATTGACTCTCTGAATCAGGATCTGGATAAAGTCCTGCAGTGGGGAAAGGCCAATCTTGTCAACTTCAACGCAACGAAGACCCAGTATACAACATTCACAAAGAAAACTGGATCATCGGATCCACAGCTGATGATGAGTGGCCGGGCCTTCGAGGCTGGGGAAAGTTTGAAATTGCTCGGCGTCACGGTCTGTGGGAATGTATCATGGCATAAACACGTATCGGGTATCGCCAGATCAGCCTCAGGAAAACGGAGTTATCTTTTTAGAGCCAAGAAATATTTTACCCCGGCCCAACTTCTTCTCCTATATAAATCCCAAATTAGACCCGCGCTCGAATATCGCTGTCATGTTTGGAGCTCGGCTCCTAAATATGCCCTAGACCTACTTGAGAGCATACAGAGACGAGCGATCCGCCTGATCGGGGACTCGGCGCTGACGTCGGGACAACAGTCGCTATCACATCGAAGGCGTGTAGCCGACCTCTGTCTATTTTACAGATATTATCACGGGTGATGTTCTTCGGAGATTCTTGGCATTGTTCCACGCAATTCGGTTTATATGCGCTCCACAAGACAATCCGACGGATCGCACCCGTTACAGAGCGGGGAAGCTGTGGAACTGCCTTCCCACGCGAGCGTTCCCGGAGCGTTATAACCTGCAACTGTTCAAAAAGAACTGCAACAGTTATTTGATGGCATCTCGGGGCGCCCACTCGACGCTATAGGTTCGCCTCTCCCGAGAGAAGTCTAATAAAAAAAAAAAAAAAAAAAAAAAACTTGACCCTTAAAACGAAATCATGAATGAAAGACGTATCAACACAACCAAGTCTCGGTTAGGGCTGGAACATCAAAGTTCGTTGTTTGCAAATTATATTATATTCGTATTGGCGAAGCCTATGCCTCTGATGTTACAGAATGCTATGATAAGCTCGACATTGACAGTGTTTCCCGGATGGACCCAAGTACGGAGAGACTAGTTGTTTGTAGTTCGGTTTCTTATCGAAACATTTGCATGATGGTCACCCTGAGATAGCCCCCACCGGAGATCCGAATAGAAAAGTAGTTTGGATCTGGAATTCTATATCTGAGGAAGTAACATCATGTCTTATCTTAACTTAAAGCCTGTACCCATTTTTTTTTTGACCGATCCATCAGCTAAGATCGGATAAATTTTCAAGGATTTTCTCCGACCATTTCACTGAGCCGGAAGGGATGGCGTTATGACCCCACTTCCCACTTGGCCTTTAGTCGCCTTTACAACAAGCTGGCCCAGCTGTGAGTATAGTCTAAAACCCTTGTCACTGGTCTACCCTACTTCATTGAAATTGATGGTATGAACTCTCTACAATTTTTGTCGACCCCTTAGTTTGTCTGATTATTTGTTTCCCCCAAATGTTATGCATGAGGATTTCTGTTCCTATTTCATTGACATTTTTGTAGTATTAAATGTGAGAACACGGTGTGGACAGAGGAAGAGGGAGGTTACACACCGAAACAAAAAAAAAAAAAAACATAACAGTTCTATTAAAGGGCGTTGATCCTGAAACGGATCTGGAGGTTTGTCTAGAAATACCTCAAAAGCACAAGCATGAAGACTTTGAATTTATCGTGATGAAAAAACCCTGATATACTTCTGGCGGGAAACAAAGTTAAACCAGAAGCATGAGATAAGGCATAAAAACTACGATATTATACGAAGAGATCGACCGAAATCCTCTCAAGGGGGAGGTGTCGCAATCTTTATTAGAAAAGGAATCCTTCATAAAGTTATATATAGCGGAGAAGTGCGCAGGTTCCGTGTGCTGGAAGCCGTATCGTACGCATACCTGTTCAGCAAGAAAGGAGTTTGTATGCGATTGCAGTCTATGCACCTGAGAAGCACCACCTAACCTCTTTAGAGCAGAGCTCGAGACACTCTTTCGATGTTTACAATTGCACCTGGATAAAAACTATTTTATCCCAGGTGGAGATATGAACGCCAAGCATACAAATTGGGGAAGTTAAATATCTAATGCCACAGGAAATCAGTTGGCTGGTTGGTTAGATCAGTTTCATATTGAATATAGAACTGACTTGCTAGTTATGGTGGGACTACAGCGATGATAGTGAAGAACGTGTGATTCCAACTGACGCTATGACAGTTAGAATCACCAAAAATTGAACCAAAGCGCAGCCCATCAGGCCACTGGCGTGTGTACGAATTCGATTTCTAAACTCTAGTACATTCGACTGATGTGGATTTTGTTATGTTATCGCTATGGTATACGGCTCTGATGGATTTTCTTATTCGATTTTCGTTCGGTGTTCTTCACTATTTGTTTGTGTACTGTGTGTGTATGTGTTACAAACGCCTGTAGTATTCCAGAATACTACTGTCCTTATAACTATTAAGTTTAATACTGAATCTCATTATTTATCTAACACATCCTTAAAACATTCTCCTAACATATCTAACATTCTCATTTAATACATATCATAAATAAACGTCTACAATATTTTATATCAAATTAGTTTCAGTACATTTCATAACATGCCCCTTTTTTCATAACATGCCCCTTTTTTCATTTGAAACATGGCTCTTTGATTTTCGTTCAAAGTTTGTTCAAAATTAAAAGTCACAGTAGAGTAAGTAATACTTTAATAAAATTGATTTTGTTCAAATTATAATTTACAGTAGATTAGAACTTAAAGTTATATAGGAAGAGGGAAAATTTTATTGTAAAGTCAGTTTTGAGAAAACAGTCAGTTGAGTTGAGAGAGAAGTTAAGAAGTAGTTGAGATTAGAGATTGAGAAAAGAGAAGATTAAGATAAGATTAAGATAAGATAAGATAAGAAGATAAGAATATAGAGACGAGAATAAACAGTAATTCGAAGTATAAAAGAAGAAAACAAATAAACAAAAAGAAAACATTGAAACAAGTAAATAAATAAAAGACTTTGCAATCTTCAAACAAATAATAAAAGTACATATATATATATATACATAGAAATAGATATATATTTAATAATAAATTATAATAGTGGTTCTCATTATAATAACAAGTGAATAAACATTTCTCATCGTGACTAAACTACTTAAATAAAAAGATTTTAAATTAGAATAGTCCATATTCTAAAATATAATATCAATAAATTGTCGTTATATAGATTTAAGATTATAGTTGTAAAGGAATTGCTATCCTAAATCACTGAAGTACTAGTTGTAAAATATACCATAAATGTAATTATCTACCAAATAAAAATTGAATTGAAAAAAAAAAAAAATCAATAAAAATAAAAGGTCCACGCTCTTCCCTCTAACGAGGAAGCACGGCGCTCGGACGTACAACACTGCTAGCGACGTTGGAATAGGCGCGGTGTTATCGCAGGGGGAAATTGGCCAGGACCAAGCAATCTGTTATGCTAGTCGCACTCGAAACTCGGTACAGCACTATAAAAACGGAACTGCTGGCAATTATCTACGCCGTCAAACAATTTCGCCCCTATATCTATGAACGAAAGTTCACTATATGCACAGACCACAAGCCACTACAGTGGCTCATGAATCTGAAGGATCCGACATCAAGATTGGCTCGCTGGAGAATACTGTTAGGCGAATATGAATACCAAATCGTTTATAAAGCGGGAAAGTACAACTCCAACGCAGATGCACTTAGCCGCATCCCTATTAACCTCCAAGACACACAAGAGGTAAGCCAGATACTAGTTACCACTAGAAGCAAAACGAGAGGTCAAGACACCGATGAAACATTAGTAGCCACAAGCGAGGAAGTTACTCCCCGACCTACCAACATAATCGAATTTTCTAAACCCATAGAATATGCCAAAACCCGTTCACCTATCCAAATCTTTATACTAACTAATGAAGAATGCCAAAACGAAAAATTACTAAAAACCGTCTCTAACTATACACGTCCGAACCCATACGAAATAAAAATATATCCAAACACAATAAAATCCCCCTTATATATTATCACTACTTTGCCGCTAGACATAGAAAACGAATCCATACTTGAACTAACACTAAAAAAAATTCGTAACTATTGTATAAAAGAAAAGGTAAACCACATCGATATTTCTATCTCAAAACAAGAGCCAATAAACCCTCGCCTCAAAAATGCCATTATACAAACATTCGCCCAAACCAAGATCATCTTGTATCTCTACTCAGACAAAAGAATCCATATCAAAGACCGGCAGGATATCGATAAAATTCTCCATGACTTCCACAATTCACCTTTTGGAGGGCACCAGGGAATCTCCCGCACAATTCAACGTCTTAGAACAAGATACTTTTGGCCAACCCTCGTAAAAGATACGAAAGAATTCATTCGCAAATGCGAATAATGTCAAAAAAATAAACTAACACTAAATAGAAAAATCCCCATGAAAATCACTACAAAAAGTACAACCCCCTTCGAACGCCTGGCTTTGGATATTGTTGGCCCACTCCCAACTAGTTACGAAGATAATAAGTACATCTTAACTTCTCAAGATGATTTAACAAAGTTCACTGAAGCTATGCCGCTACCTAATGCGGAAGCACCCACCATAGGTCGTAGTTTTGTGGAGAAAATTGTATGTCGTTTTGGAATACCCGACGCGGTATTAACTGACCAAGGCACCAACTTCCTGAGCCACCTTTTTAAGGAAATATGTAAGATCCTGAAAATCAAAAAGATACAGACAACACCATATCATCCCCAAACAAATGGAGCCTTAGAACGCAGCCACCGAACGTTGGCCGAATATCTCAGACACTACGTTAACAAGGACCAACTTTCATGGGATACCTGGCTACCATATTCAATGTTTGTGTATAATACCACACCTCATAGTAGTACCGCATTTAGCCCTTTTGAAATACTTTATGGTTTTCCTGCACGGATACCGAATACTATCAGCACAAATCCGCAAACCTCATACAACTATGAGAACTACGCGAATGAGCTAAAAGCCCACATACAGTACGGCTACAAGATCGCTAAAAACATATTGCAGGACAAAAAGGAAAAAGCTAAAGCGTGTTATGACAAAGGAACATGCCATAAAACATTCAACGTTTGCGACAAGGTCCTCATAAAAAATCATACCCGAAAAAATGGGAGTGTCCTTACGAAATATATAAAATAGTATCCGATGAGAACTCGGAAATCAAAATAGGAAATAAATTTAAAATTTTACACAATAATAATATAAAACTATTTTCGGAATAAATAAATAACATATACACACAACGTAACCAAATTTTTAACAATTATCGTAGTAATAGGCCCAAAACGGTTTTGGAAGATTTTCCATAAATTTAAAGAAAAGGTACACACCTAACAAATGACCTTTGTTTTTTTTATTCAATATATATGGAAAAATCAAACAATTGTAGGAAATGGTAAAAAAAAAAAAAAAAAAAAAAAAAAGTTAAAGAGTGGGAAAAGAAAAAAAATTTTTTGAGTTAATATATATATATATATATTGAAATTTTTAATGAGATATATATATTTGAAATTTGAAATATATATATTCGAATGCAAAAGAATATTTTGAAAGTTACATGAAACATATTTTTTTAATAATATAAAAAAAAATTTTTTTTGATGAGAAAAGAAAAAGTTCCAAGGAGAAATATTGTAAATAGAGATTGTTAAGTAATATATATATTGTAAATAGACAAATTTTATAGTGTTAAAAACTTTTTGAAATTACTGTAACAATGTATAAACCTTTGATAGTAAATTAATTTTGAAAACCTATTATTTTGAAAACCAATTGTAATTGAAGGAAAACCCAAGTCCTTAAGTAATCTATAGTTACAAGAAAATTATTCTCTTCAAGGATAATTTTCTTTCTCGAAGAAGGGTGGGATGTAGTATTACAGAATACTACTGTCCTTATAACTATTAAGTTTAATACTGAATCTCATTATTTATCTAACACATCCTTAAAACATTCACCTAACATATCTAACATTCTCATTTAACACATATCATAAATAAACATCCACAATATTCTATATCAAATCAGTTTCAGTACATGTCATAACATGCCCCTTTTTTCATAACATGCCCCTTTGTGCATAACATGCCCCTTTTTTCATTTGAAACATGGCTCTTTGATTTTCGTTCAAAGTTTGTTCAAAATTAAAAGTCACAGTAGAGTAAGTAATAGTTTAATAAAATTGATTTTGTTCAAATTATAATTTACAGTAGATTAGAACTTAAAGTTATATAGGAAGAGGGAAAATTTTATTGTAAAGTCAGTTTTGAGAAAACAGTCAGTTGAGTTGAGAAAGAAGTTAAGAAGTAGTTGAGATTAGAGATTGAGAAAGAGAAGATTAAGATAAGATTAAGATAAGATAAGATAAGAAGATAAGAATATAGAGACGAGAATAAACAGTAATTCGAAGTATAAAAGAAGAAAACAAATAAACAAAAAGAAAACATTGAAACAAGTAAATAAATAAAAGACTTTGCAATCCTCAAACAAATAATAAAAGTACATATATATATATATATATATATATATATATATATATATATATATATATATATACATAGAAATAGATATATATTTAATAATAAATTATAATAGTGGTTCTCATTATAATAACAAGTGAATAAACATTTCTCATCGTGACTAAACTACTTAAATAAAAAGATTTTAAATTAGAATAATCCATATTCTAAAATATAATATCAATAAAAATAAAAGGTCCGCGCTCTTCCCTCTAACGATGAAGCACGGCGCTCGGACGTACAACACGCCACAGGACCACGTGGAAGTAAACTGGAAACCAAGAGTGTAGTTAAATACCTTGGCATCTGGCTAGATCAATATATGTATTTCAACACACATGTAGAGGCGAGGAAAAGTTTTGCTACGACAAGGAGGCAATTTCACAGTAGCCAACTTGACAGCAGGGTAAAAGTTATATGCTACATGACGCTAATCAGGTCAATGCTCATATACGGTTGTGCAGTATGGTTTAACATAGGTCCAAATTTGATGGAAAAGATTTGGGTGTTCGTAAGGAAGTGTCTCAGAAGTTGTGCCAGATTATACCGAACACGGGAATCTGACTATAAAAAGTATTATTCAAATGAGACTTTACATAATGAAGCCTCCATAAATAGGGTGGATCATTTTATGATCAAATTAATTAGAGGACATATTGCGATAGTAATAAGCTCGTACAATGACCTAATTTTCTGGGCTTATTATCCATCTACTCTGTACTTTGAGAGTGTGCGTCGCAATGGCTTTGTTCCACCAGAGGCGTTCCTTGATTTAAACATGAATAGGCTTATACAGGATGGATCCGGAATTCCGCTAAACTAGCATGTAAGTAGATCATCCATATACGGGCGATTGTGCTACGACCGGGAAGTCACGCGCACCGAAGTATAGCTCTTACGCTTCAGTAGGGCTATCTCCCAAAGGGACTGGGATAATAATATTAATCAGCACCAACAGTTCTGGTGGTTGAATGGCAATTAAAGACCTGATTACCAATGTCGGTAGAATCACTGGATTATCAGCCAGCTTACACAGACTTAGCTTTTCTAGCATTAGGGTAGAATAAGGATTAACTTAAATTTTATATGAGGAAAACAGAAGTTAGATGTAAGTTAAATTTTAAGTTAAAAAACACAAAAATTGGCATAATGTTTTTTTTTTTAGTTTTTCTTTGTCATAAAAATATATATAATCAACTAGACAAACAAAATTCTGCCTCCGGAAGGAAAACTGTACGACAATAATCATATTACGTTAATGGTAGCTTAGACCGTCCGCGTAGGACCAGTAGGTTATAATATAAGATAATTAAGGGGGTATTCTGGTCTAGAAATTTGAAAAAATCATTTTTTTTTTCATATTTTCAAAGGTTAACCCTCTAAGAATATGTCTTTAAGAGGATTTTAGTAAATTCAAACTATTTTCGGAGGTATGGCTGTTTTGCTGACGCGTCGTCTAAACCGGCTCGGTCGGAACGAATCGAACAAAAGAAGAGATACGAGCGTCTCACACATCAAAGGAGGCCAGAACTGTTGGAAGAGAGAAACGTAAAAGATGCTTATTTCGAAGTCGAGGAAGGACCAATGCATGCAGCAGGAATGGCAGATTGAATAAACGCAAGTCTACAATATAATTTCATGACTTAGACCGCGAGAAACTTTACGTGAAACTTTAAACGCGTTTTTCTCGAAACCGTCTTTTTAAAAACAATACCCACGATTTTTCAAGTTCTACTAAACCGATTCACCTCAAATTTAGTATGAGTCTTCTTTATAGGCTTTTCTATTGCATGAACTATCCTCATCCCCAAATTTCAATGTGAGCTATTTTTAAAAAATTCAAAAAACTAAAAAAAAAGTGGTACAAAAATAAAAAATTTTTTCAAGCAGTCGCCATTTTGTAAAAAAAAATTTTTTTTCAACTTTTTTTAGTTCGATAGAGGCATTTCTGTAAATTAATAATCTTTTTCTTTTCAGATTGCTAGGAGGGTTGAATCGTGGGTATGGTCGCGTGCCAACTTTTTGAGATCCCCCACTTCATCAGCTGCTAACTTTTTGAATTTTTTACTTTCAATTTTTTTTACTGTATTCTTGAAATATTAATAAACATCCTGTAAAAAAATATTGATTGCCTTTTTTTTACAGCACTTCAAAAATTGCGTTAAATTCGTGCGTCTAGACCAGAAACCCCCTTAAGCTAGAATTTAAGCATTTTTGGACTAGGGTATAATTTAGAATCTATGAATATAAAATGGAAATAAAATTGCAAATAAAATGAAAGAGCGAGGACATAGGGAAAGAAAATGTTGAAATACAGGATCGTTGAGAGCGTGAAAGTTATAATACCGAGCGAATAAATTAGAATGTCAAAGATTCCACCCTGGTGTATCTAGACTCAAGAACAATTTTCTATGCTTATTAGATTTTTACTGTGAACCAATCTCGGATTACCACACAGCTGTAGGTATGCAGCTTAAAATAACGACACTGTCTTGGCTGAAAGTTGTGGATGGGCAAAAATGAAAAAAAAAAAAAAAAAGCTGTTTAATTTGTATTAAATTGTGCTAAGCTATATTTCATTTAGGAATTGGCTTCGTATGAGTTGGTTTTATTTATTAAATTAATTGTTGTATTGTAGATGCAAATATCTATGCACGTGCATTTATAGCGGCATTGAAATCATTGACCGAATCACTGAGATGTACGTATAAGACGTTTGTCTGAAGACACTGCAACGACTGGGTTTATATGCGAATGAGAAGAACAGTATCGATCAATCGGGACTTCTTCTACTTTACTTCGAGAACTGGCTGCATTAGTCAAATACTAGGCTCTGATTTAGTTTAGCCCCTTAAGCTAATGGACCCTTTTTGACCCTCACACTGATTTATCTCGACAGTATGAAAAGTTGTGTAAATATCTCGAAAATGTGTTAATGAAACAGTAATGCTCTGCTTCTGCAATTTCAGAGATTCCCTAAAATCAGCCTGACGATCACATTCAACTTCATAAAATTGGATTCCAAATACACAATCACTTTGATCAGCACTGCCATTCGATAAAGCATAAATGCAAATTCGAATTAAGGATGCTTTTTGGAATTCAATTGAAATATTTATTGCTTATTCAAAATAAAACGATTTAGTTAACAAGCTCGATTACAAGTTACTTTTTTCCAAAGTTCGCCTGTATTAACGAGAGTCATGATGACAGTAAAACCGCAGTGTCTAAAAGTAGTAAAAATAGGAAGAAAAAGAGTGCACAGCCCTGCACGTCCGATCTATTAAAGTAAGAGTTTGGTTGTGATAGCGCATTTCACACTCATGTACATATTCTCAAAGCTACGATATCGCACACGTCCATCCGATGCGCCCGTCCAATTTCAACATATGGTACTAACAATCGCCCACTGACTTCACTGTTGAAAACAAGAACACAAAGTCGGCTGCAGATACCGTGCAAAATACGCTTTTATGAGTAGTTTACTTTTAGCCTCCAGAAGAAAGTAGAGATAAAAGAAACAAATGAATCTCAAATTGATACTTTTACACCGTTCCATCTTCTCGTTCGCGTTTTTTAATTAATTTTGATAAAGGCCTGCAACAAGGATGGTTTGTGTTTTCGGGTTTCGTTTTTTATCCTTTAGATACAAATTCCCTGTTAGTATCAAAAAGATTTTCTTTTAATGTGTGTTTTTTTATATTGTTTGTTTGTTTTTTAACAGTCGGAATTTTCGACCGGAAGCTGAACCCTGCCTTTATAACCAAAGCACCAACCCAATTCCTGCCTAATGGCCCATGGCGAATTCTAAACGAGGGACGGTTTCAACAATGTTCTGGTACGTAATTGGATTACAACGAGTATGCAAAAACGACCATTTTTGTTTTCATTCGCTTAAGCAATCAATCGATTGATTTGATTTAATTTGTGTTTTCGCGTTGCGCCCCAAATGAACCAAACAATTGTCAACTGAATATGACTGCATCGTGTTTGAATTGGGCGGCGGTGAAGATAAAATAATAGAAAACAACAAACAAACGCGGGAAAAAAAGTAAACAAAACAGAAATTGAACCAAACAAAAAACCTAAACCTAAAAATAGCCAAGACACAAAGTACTACAAAAAGACATCCGAGTATAATGCGTAGACCCATTCAGGTCTCAAGCATTATTTCAGGAGTAATAGATATCTATCGGAGCAGAGTTACCTTTTAGAATAAATGGGAGAATTTATTTGTTAATCGCATAAGAACTTAGAACTAGTGAACTAGAAAGGGGCTGTTGTTGTTAAACCGCTGATGGTATATTTTAGATGTGCGATGCTGAGGGATCTACTTTGGAATAGGGGTACCTTAGGATACACTCCCTACATATGGGTACCATATAAAACTTGCTTATATGCTGTTAAAAATTAATGATAATGGGCTCTTGGAAATAAATGTACACGCCAGTATTAAAGAGTTTTCACAAGCCAATTGTGGAAATTGGCGGCAAAAGCAACAAATTTTATTGCTTTAGAAATTGGTAATTATATTAACCAATAAACTATCAAAATTATGGAACATACAACTTGTCTTGGCAACTTTAAATGGTTTTGAAGCCTTCCAATTGTTCGAAAGTAGTGAACCTGTGATACAGTTTGAGGTGCTGCTTATTAATACACAGAAGGTAGTATAGACATATGACTACATTAATGACCTCCAATTCTGATTTTCTGCGACAAATTCTACCGTTAATCAAATCCATTTAATCAATTTTTCTAGTAATTTGAGATTAAATAACGCGAGCAGAAAAGTTAGAAGAGGATAGAAAGGATGGGAAAAATGCAGAGAATACCAGCATGAATTTAGTATGTCTATTAGCCAGCTGCTCAAGGCAGCTGGTTTCGATGAGTCAATATTTAGCATACGTCCAGTGAAAAATGCCATCACATCGATAACAGATATGCAGATCTAAGTTATCGATCACTAAGTGAGGGGGAAAGTGAAAATCTCGTAAAGTTAACTAAAACAAATCGGTTCCTGTCTGAAGCTTGGACGTAAAGGTTATTGGTGTATCAGCTAAGCAATCAATTTAGACCGTTGATTTCATAATAATACCACAGGCAGACCAAGCCTCATTATGTAGTGGGATTATCAGTTTCGATGTTTCTATAGTGATTGTCGCCTTTTATGACAAACCTCTGCCTAGATGCATGTAGCATTTCAAACCAATAATCAGAAAAAAAAAAACCATTGTGGCGGTTCCGCCAAACCCCACGGTTCGCCTTCCTAAAAAACACCCATAACTCTATCCAATCATATAATTTCGCTACTGCAACCGCATTAAGCAATTGAAAATGATTCACGCATTAATTAGATCAAAGCTATAATCGTAAAGTCCCTGTAAAGAAAACTTACCTTTTCATTTGTCTCTCCGCATATAATTTTCCGTAAGATTCCTTTCTTTGCTTATCTGGAATTCCAAACCAATTCGGCACCTTCGGTACGAGACAAATTCCTGTAAACAAAATAATTCGGTTTGCATACAATGCAACCGTCATGACAGAGACCATAAATATTGCGCCGTCTATTTTCCAACTTCGCCATGTGTACGATAAATTTCTTTACGTACATATTGGCCGGCGACCTTTTTCTCCCAGCAATAAAATTCCCTAACTCGCACCATGTTTCACACAAACCAAATACACGCATCTAGCGTCTAGTGCCATAAAACGAATTTCTTCGTATGTGATCATGTATACAAATCGATCCCTTTAGCATCACCAGCGATACACAATTCCCATTGTGTAAATAGAAAACCGTTAGCACTTCTTCCTAATGGCGATACATTTACTTGCAGATACCGCTGCACTGGAAGAGTGCATGTCCTTGGTGGTCGCACCCTTAAGAGAAAACTTTTTTCTCTCTCTTCCCTTGTTTTCTTAACCCTAACCTAGGATGGGATTCATGTCAGAATTCTAGCTTCGGTGAGTCGTTTTACATCAGCAGACCAGCGCGGTCGCGTGTTCACTCCCACTCCCCGTTTCGCACCACGGGAACGCGTACATAACCGGAGTCGTGTTTTCATCATGAATTACGTCGAGCGGTGGTTTGCCGATTTTTTTCTACAGTTAATTGAACAGCCGGAATTATAGTGCGAAGTGTTTAGATGGTACGTGGTTGTTAACGTTTGAACAATGGCCATGAGAAGGCTTAAATTAATATTCGTAAGGCTCCATATGACATCTAATACACGTGTACGTTTGCTTAATTATAAAGATAACTATCAACTAATTAAATAAAGAGAACGTTTCGCCGAATAAAAAATCATTCAGTGTTTTAATATTCCATTCTGCAATTCCTGGGGGTGTTATCGTTTATCCTACGCGTTTGTGGACAATTTTCGGTGCTCGCATTTGTGGCGGAACTTTCGATTAGTGATGGGGAGCGGAGTGAACCGTGTGCCCGTGTCCGGCATAATACTTCTCCTCCCCACACCATCATCAAACGTCATAATAATGCAAATAGATTTACGTTTTCCCTTTTTTTGCTCTGATATAATTTGTAATTTGTTTATAGGGTAGTACACCAAAAAAGGCCAATTTTGTCTTCTTTTTTTTTTTAGAAAAAACTACTTACTATATTTATATAAATTGTGTATATTTTGCAAATCGTCATCATCGGCACTACAACCAAGATGTGGTCTTGGCCTTGGCCACCGGTATCCGGTCCTTATCCGAGACTTGTTAGATTGTCCATAATAATTTGTTTTTCCGGGCAAGGTTATTAGCCTTGGGCCAACCTTTCTCTGGATGATATTGCAAATATGACCATATATTGTGCATACATAAAAGTATTTATATTAAATGTTTCATTAGATTTTATGCATAAACAAGCAACATATAAAGAAAAGACACCAGCGCCAATCAAAAAATTGTTTGCTGTGTAGAGCCTTGTTGGATGATCCGTAGCAAAAAGGGTTTGGTTTAGTTTATGAGTGTAGTCAATTGGTGAGTATTTCAGGTATTTTATTAAAAAAAAAAAATTATAAAAACCTGTGATTGAAAAAAGAAATCATTTTTTGCAAAAATTTTCATTTTTTTTTATAACTTTTTATAAACAACATTTTAACTTCTAAAGATATATTTATCAAATGACAAATTACCTAACCTTTCATTAAAAAAACTATCATATGAATTGTTACGTGCGGTTTCCGCCACCACCATCATTTGATAATTTGTATGTAATATAATTTGTTTTAAAATAGTATGATGGTAAGGTGGTGGAGGAGTTGCACGATCCACAAGTGAGTTTTCGAACACGCCCCGATTCGGGTGTGGATCGTGCAGCTCTTCGAGTTCGAATTCGATTTTCGGAGTGGACGTTGAGGGAGAGCGAGAGAGAGGGAACGGGTTAACAGATTGCTAAATACGGTTTTGAATTCCGTTGTTGACGGTTTTTGTTGGATGATGATTAGAGGTGGAGTTCGTGAAAACAGCAGAAGAGGAAAGAACTGCAACGTCCCGTTTGTCTTGTCATAAATATAAGTAATTGAAAAAGAAAAAGGAGATTAAACTAGAGATAAATTAAAAGTTTTTGTAATGATCGCTACAAACATTCAGTAGCAAGTTTATATACATAAATTAAGAATAAAGCATGTGTGTTTAAAAACGTGTTTTTAACAATTTGTCCGGAGAGCCGCGACACTGTCAAAAATCAAGTTGTCAATCTACCTCTACACCGGACCATAGAGAGGATTCGTGTTGAAAACGAATACGGAGACATCCCCAGAGGAGTGTTTTTAATTCGTGCAGAGACTGCGGTGTTTCTAGGGGAAGTTGATCCAGAAGAAAGGTCCAAGCTGCCGCTAGGGGAAATCTCTGCAGACGAATCATTAGATGTCCAATGCAAGGAGAGGAAATAACTACAGGTAACAATTTATATATATAAATTTCTGTGGCGGAACACGTTACAGAATTCACCTGTAAAATTATGAGTGAGAAAAATGCATTTAAAAGGGCTCCCTCTCGAACTTTACTGTACAGTGTGCTCGGACATGTATACTTTTCGAGCTCATTTCCACCCGCTAAAATACAAATTCATACTTGGGGCTTTGAGAGCATATTCTACGAGTGGTGTACTATCGAATGACAACATAAAAAAAAATCGATTTTCTTTTAAGCCGCTACATCAGGATACCCGCCACGTGGAGCGCATATAAACCGAATAGCGTGGAACAATGCCATGAATATCCGAAAAACAGTACCCGTGATAAAACAGACAGAAGTCGGCTACCCGGCTTCGATGTCATATCGACCGTAGTCCGACGTCAGCGCGGTGTCCCCGATCAGGCGGATCGCTCGTCTCTGTATGCTGTCAACTAGGTCGAGGGTATGTTTAGGAGTAGAGCTCCAAACATGAGAGCAATATTCGAGCGCGGGTCTAATTTGGGATTAATACAGGAGACGAAGTTGAACCGGAGTAAAATATTGCTTGGCTCTGAAGAAATAGCTTAGTTTTCCTGGGGCGGACCCGCGATGTTTGACACGTGTTTATGCCCCGATACATTCCCCTAGACCATGACGTCGAGTAATTTCAAACTTTGACGAGGTTGGAGGGCCTGGACAATTATCATCAGCTGTGGAACCGGTGACCCAGTTTTCTTTGTGATTGTTGTATACTGTATCTTCGTTGCATTGATGTCGGCGAGATTGGCCCTTCCCCACTGCAGGAGCTTATCCAGATCCCGATTCAGGGACTCGATATGGCCACATCTCAGCTGGTGCGACGTTAATGCACTAATCGGCCCGTCACTCGAAAAAGAAGAATCAAGCGTACTATCAGCCTCCCAGCCTTGTCGGTTCTGTTAGAATGTAACAACCAGCCGGAACTGTGCACATTAAAATCGCCAAGGACAACAATTTCAGAAGCTGGGTGGTTGATCTATATCCAGTCGACGGTATGTGAAAGATTTTCGAAAAATGTCGCTGTTCGATCGTCATTCCGGGTGCGGTAAAGACAACAAAGAAATTTAACGGAATTCCTCAGCACGACCCTCCACCATATGATGTCCATAGTATTGGGTTCCTACGCCTCCATCCTCTGGCAAGCCAAATATGTCGAATCAGTTAAGGAATCGACCTGGGTCTCAGTTAGGGCAACCATATCAGGTTTCGTTGTTTGCAAATATTGGTGGACGGCGCTTACATTCGTATTGGTGAAACCGATGGCCCTGATGTTACAAAATGCCGTCACCAGTCGAGCGTGGGCAGAGCCTCGAGAGCGAGCCCGGTTATGCGATGACGAACATCTCAAAGTTCCATTATTTATCATGATATCTGCATGATGTTCCCCCGGAGATTCGAATGGGAGACTAGTTTACCTCCGGAATTCTTTATATCAGAAGGTACCATCATGACTTATCTCCGTGTCAGTCCGGGCCATCAACCACACATCCGAAACACCGTCGAAGATTTCTCTCGGCGATATCGCGGAATGTACAGCGTATCTGACCTTGGGACCGACTATCACCTAACCAACCTTTCCTCGAACCGGTCTGTGGCGGTGCCGCCAAACCCCACGGTACACTTACCTTAAAAAACCGCATAACCACAACCCAGTCTGCATAAGCTTTCGCTAATGCAATTCGTATTAGCATCTTAAATGTTTCACGCATCAAATAGATCCAATTCGTATAGCCTAAAAGTACCTGTAAGAGAATTCTTACCTGCATTCATTTATTTGAATTCAAAATTCCTCTTAAGAATTCTATTCCAAACAGCATTGCCCTGAAAAGAAAACCTCGGTTCACATATCATGTGACCTTTACCAGGGATCATAAATATTGCGCCGTCTATTACCCAACTTTGCCATGTGCACGATAAATTTCTTTATGTACACATTGGTCGGCGACCCTTGTCTCCCAGCAATAAAATTCCCAGACTCGCGCAATGTGCAAACCAAAGCAAATACGCATTTCGCGTCTCTTGGCATCAATTAAATCCTACACCATAAACAAATGCAAATACGAATTCAATACGTACCCTTACTAGCGATGCCATCAACACCATTTCCCAGTAACCTACCTAAAACCAATTAGCACATTTCCACATCGCATCGTTGTCTGTTTGCTTTACCGAAATCGTATCCCATGAATGCTCTTTATTCCCTTTCCTTGTTCTAGGTTCGTTCTGATCCATGAAAGAACCATGTACACATACCACCATGATTATGATTAGCGAGTGATCTCTGCACGAAATAATTATCGCTGAGTCTTTTACCATCCTTTGACCACGCTGGTCACACTACACTCCCGCTCTCCGCCGGCAGCGGAGAAGCGTAAATAAATACTGTCGAGTCGAGTAAGCGCGAATTAAGTCACAATTCACGGAATTTAACTTTTTAAAAACTTTATTTGTGAATTTCACTTATATTAATTTTATTTACAAATTCTAATTGTTATTAATCTTTGTTACAAGTTTTACTTAGTTCTCGGCTATGCCGGCTGGTGTCCAAATCAGAATCCCCTCTTCGTCTGGTCATCATGTAGCATTTATAGTCTTTGCTTCGGACGTCTTATCATCTTAGCTCATATGATGATTGTTGGGTCTTTAGGTCGTGTGAATCTTTGTCTTGTTGTGTTGACTTATGATGCTTGTTGGGTACTCGGGTCGTGTGCATCTTTGTCTTGTTGTGTTGACTTATGATGCTTGTTGGGTACTCGGGTCGTGTGTATCTTTGTTGGCTTATGATGATTGTTGGGTTTTGCTTGACATGAATATTAGCTTAAAGTAATTGCAATGGTTTTTTTATCTTAGTTTGATAACAATGGTTATTTTCGTCTTATTATGTTGACTTATGATGATTGCTGGTTTTGCTGGCCATGATTATTTAATATGTTTATTATAATAATAGATTAAAGTGATTACAATGGTTTTAACCCTAAATTACCATTAACTCCCTTAACTCCCCCCTCTGTTAAGATAAAGCGTCCTCGCTTTTGAGTTTTTCCAGAGCATTGGTGTATTGTACTATGTATTTGTGTTTTTTCTTAATATTAATAATTTTTACAATGGTTTTTATTACACATATGCTCATGCTAATTATTACAATTATTATAAGTGTTACAAAAAGTGTAAGTATAGGATGTTCTTCGATTGGTATGAGTATCGTGGATAATTCTTGTAAGTTTGTAAATTTAGTTTCTTTGTTGGAGGTCATATACTCTAGTATTGTTACATCATTATTATGGTTTTGTACAATTAATTTTTTTATCAACCTTTTTCTGTTCGTATATGTTTTATTATTTATTGTTACAGTATTTTCAAAATGAATGAGTTTCGGACCTGTCATTGTTACATTATTCACTATTTGTTCTTGATTAAAAAATATGTACCCATCTTCTAACTCTTTTATATCTTTATTGTTTTCCTTTATAGACTTACAATGTACTGGTTCGTTTTTTAGTAGGGGTATGGTGCAACTATCTTTGCTGTAATCTATTTTACAAATGTAGTCCCCAATATAATTTTTACAATCATTAACATTTACATAATTTTGATTACATAGACTTATTTTTTCTTTTAATTTTAGTTTGCCAATTCTACTGGATAGGGAATATAGTTTGTACAAATGACATTGTTTGATTATTACTGGATATTTGTATGTAATTACAATAGAATCTTTATAATAACAGATAAATTGTTTAGAGTACTCTAGAACATGTATGATAGGGATACCAGTATTTTCATGTTTGATTATTTCTTCTACGTCATACGTATCAATAGCTTTGGAGTAAAAGTTCCCATTTTTTGCTAAATTTATGGTGGTTGTAATTGTTTCGAGTTCGTAATAAACTTCTTGTAGGATGGTTTCTGAGCTGTGCTCTTTATTATCTACTTTCTCTAGTAGTTTCTCGAATCTCGAGTTAATCGCTTTTTGTTCGTTGTTGTTTTTTACTAGTGTATTCAAGCGGGTTTCAATTTCGACTATGTCGTTGTGGTCTGGTGTACCCGTTATCAGTTTTAATACTGACCCTAAAAGGTTTATTTGTCTCCTTGGCCTGACTTCATGCGGAGTGATTTGCGCCATTAGCGAATCTATACGATGGAGAATTGCTTTCATCTGTAATGATGTTTCTTCATGTCCCGCTGTTTCTTTTGCCATGTGTATGGGTGCGAGTATCTTCGTTAAGTTAAAAATATGAAGGAGGTATTCGGTCTCGTTGTACAGGTGAACTGGTGCGGTTTCGATGGATATGTATTTTTGGCCAGTTAGGTCTTTTATTTCAAGAGTTTTCGCTTGAGGTATTAGTAGGAGAGCAATTATGATGTACATTTTGTGTTCCTAATGTTGTCTTTATGGATTTTCTTGCCTTGAGTTGTGATTATATAATTCCCTTTATCCTCTTTTACTTTTGTCTCAATGAAACGGTCTGTATTCTTGTTCCGTCGCTTTGATCTGTGAAATATTATGTCATTAGGGTTGTATGTTTTCGCTTCTCGATTTTTATTAAAGTGGTTTAATATTTTTTGTTGGTTGAGTTTCAGAACATTTTCGAGTGGTGGTATTTGTTCTCGATTAAAAAATATGTCTTCGGGTTTAAAATTAGTGACGGAGTGTATAGTGGCGTTATATTGTTTCACAGCTTCAAAAATTTCCTCTTCGCAATCTGTGCTGTTTTGTTTTGCAAGAGCTCGTACTATTTCAAGAATGGTCGAGTGTGCTCTTTCGACCTGGCTGTTAGATGTTGAGTGATCAATAGGTGTTTTTACGTGTATTGTTTTGTGTCGGTTGAACATTGATTCTGCCTGATGACTTGTAAAAATTGATTCATTGTCAGTCATTACGTACTGTTGATCGTTGTACTTGAATATTTGCGAAAGTATTTCGTTTATAACCGTCGGTATGTTTAGTTTGTTTGGTATGTGCCTTAGGTGTAGGTACTTTGAGTAACGGTCGATTGTGCTGATGTACATTTGGTCGTTTAAGTGGAAGACATCCATTTGTAGGTATTGTCCGATTTTGGTTGGTACTGGTGTTTCTCCTATGGGGTGCTTATTGGGTTTCCTGTCGTATTTGGCTTTGAGGCATGTTTTGCACTTTGTAGCGTAATTTTTACATGCGTTAGCTATTTTCGGCCAGTAGTATTGTAATAGGATTTCCTTGGTATTATTTCGATATCCTCTGTGTGCCCTATTATGCACTTCTTCTGTTATTTTTATTTGTTCATTTCTGTCTTCTATATCTTTTAATAGTGTTTGAGTTATAATTAGTTTATAATGTTTGAATGTTTCTTTAATTGTTCTTTCATGTTTATGTAATAGTTCTTCTGGTATTTTTATTGCATTAATGACGTTGGGGTTAAGTATTTTCTTTAGTTTTTTCTTTAAATCTTCTTCATTTATGATGCATACGTCATGCCTGAAGTTATTAAAAACATTTTTTGTTTTTATAGGTTGGTTTTTGTTTGATTCGTTAATCGTTATTTGATTTTTATAATTATTGAGAGGTTGGCTTACTCGTGAGATTTGTGTTCGTGGAGAGCTTATTGCGGAATGTTCAGAGCAAGTGGAGGTGTTTACCTGTTGTCTTGACAATGCATCTGCGACTACATTATCTTTACCGGGTTTATACCTGATTTCTGCTCCGTATTCCTCTATGAAGTTTTTCCATCGTTTTAGTTTGGTATTAGGATTTCTTTCTGATACGGCGAATGTTAATGATTGATGATCCGTATATATGATCAGGTTTGTTATACCATACAGCAGATTCCTTAGTTTTTGTAGCGTCCAAACTATCGCTAACAGTTCTTTCTCATTAGTGGAGTAGTTTTCTTCTGTTTTGCTAAGTGTTCGTGATACGAAGGTTATTGGATTATTTCCTTGACTTAAGACCGCACCTATGGCGAAGTTACTCGCATCGGTCGTAAGTTCGAAGGGTTTGCTGAAATCTGGTTGGAATAGCTCTATCCTTGCTCGTAGTTCCTCTTTGATCATTTCAAATGCTTTTCTGGCTCGTTCGTCGAATTGGATTTCAACCTTTTTACTTTTATTCTTAGACACTTGTTCTTCTGTTTGTAAGAATATGGACATTGGTTTTGTGATGTTCGCATAATTTTGTATGAATCGTCGGTAGTATCCAGCTAGTCCTAAAAATGACCTTAATTCTTTCAGGTTAGTCGGTTCTGGGTAATTTTTTATTGTTTCAATCTTCTCCGGATCGACGGTAATTGTGTTGTGTTTTATTATATGTCCCAGGTATTTTATTGATTCCTTAAAGAAGTGCGATTTTTCGTTTGAAATTTTCATGTTGGCTCTTCTTAATGTATCTGTAATTATTTTTACGTGTTCTGAGTGTTCCTCTTTGCTATGAGAGTATATTAACACGTCGTCGATATAGACGTAGGCGAATTTCCCGATGTATGGTCGAAGTATATCGTCAACTGCTCTTTGGAATATACTGGGCGCGTTCCTGAGTCCAAACGGCATTCGTGCGAATTCATATTTCGCTCCATTAATAGAGAAGGCAGTTTTCTGTTGATCCTCTTTTTTTATTTTTATTTGGTGGAAACCTGATTCTAAGTCCAATGTTGAAAATATATTGGCTTTCCCTAGATTTTGTATTGTTAAATTTACGTCAGGGATAGGGTATCGATCCGTAATTGTTTCTGCATTGAGTTTCTGGTAGTCTATTACCATACGTCTCTTAGGGGTTCCATCTTCGTTGTATCCTTTCTTCGGTACAACCCATACAGGTGAGTTGTATGGGCTAAAACTCTTTTGGATTATTCCTTCCTTCAGTAGTCGAGCGATTTCCTCATTTACAAACTTGTTGTCGGACATGGGGTAAGGGTATTGTCGCGAGTAAATAGGATCTTCATGTTTAGTACGTATTGAGGCTTCTACTTGGGTAATGAAGGGGAGGGTGGGAATGAATTTATTGTTTTGTTCCATAATTGCATCTACCTCCTTAGAATAGTATTCGTCATCAAGAGAATAATTTATTTGCATTTTGGGGGTTTTGTAAGTAATTGAATAAGTTTCTAAGTCTATCTTGGCATTTAATTGAACTAGGCCTGCTTCTCCTAGTATCATTGTAAAATTTCTTAAAGTAGGTATGACATAAAATATTAGATTCGTATTAAACATATTGACTTGTTTTTTTTGCATGAGTTAATGTCGTACCATGCATTGTATTAACTTCAATGGGTTCTATTGGTATGGGTGCTCCATAGGGGTAGTTTGAGGAAACGTAATTATTGGTGGCTCCAGTATCTATAAGAATAGTCACTCGGAGCTCGGGTCTTCCTTTATCCTTGGTTCTTAGGGTCAAACACGGAAGACCATTTATTCGGCTAAAAAAGTCGTCTTAGCTTCATGGTCATTGTCTTCGCTACCTATCTGTGGGCTGTTAGAAATGTTATCGTTATGATGTATTTTGTTCATTTCTTGGGGCCCATTTCTATGGTATTGTGTTGAAGTTGTTCTGAAGGGGTTATTCCACTGTCTCTGTTGTTGGTTATTGTGTGATCTCCTGTCTCGGATAGATTCATCCACTTCCATTGGTTCAGGCTTCGGCTTCACGTATGTTTGCACGTTGGGTTTGTAATAACGTTGCTCCTTGTAGCCTTGTGGTGGTTCGACTTTCCTTTCGTATTTTTCGTATCTCTTCTGGTGTCTCTGATCATATGAGTTCCGAGGTCTATAGTGATACCTTTCGCTTAATCCGTATGCTTCTTTGTTGTGTAAGATAGTTCTAGCGATTGCATACGCTTCTTCCAGAGTTTTCGGATTTTGGGAAAAAAGTACTCCTCTTGTGTATTCACAATTTAATCCTTGAGCAAAGGCTCTAACGCCTGATTCCATAGCGTTGGTGTATGAGGCTTCACTTTTATTCGTACCTTGCATCTCGATTTTAGTTAGTACTAGATTTAAGGCTTTATTGATGTTATTGAAATACTCCGTAACTTCTAATTTTTCCTGTTTAATTTTCAATAAGTTTTCTTGTAACACATAAAGTGGCCTTTGGTCGGCGTAAGTATAATCTAACCTATTGATTATAGCGTAGAAATTAAGTATGGTATTGTGGTTCACCAATATGTCCGCTGCGTCGCCTTGTATTTTTGTTCTGAGGATTTGTAGGCATTTAAAATATTCATTTGTCTGTTGGAATCTTTTTATTTCCTCCATTAGGTTCCAGATCAGACTCCGCCATGCTCTATACTCCTCTGGTTTGCCGTTGAAAACAGGTATGTTTTTAAATATACTGGTGTCGATTTGGCTAGGATCTTCTAGCTTCCAAGTTACGGGGGTTAGCTTTTCTATCGTAACTATTTCCTTGTTTAATCCTTGCTGTTGTATCCGTATGACGGCTTCCCTGGTTTCCTTATTCTCGGTTATTAATGCCGATAGGGTACTTGTTAGGTGAGCGATCTGCGCTTGTAGTTCTGCTGCTGAGGCCATTTCTTCACTTTCACTTTCTGATTCGGTTGGGGCGGATGGTCTCTCGAATGGTCTCGACGACTTATTCCGTATTTTAGGAATTTTCATAAAGGAGATGTGGGTCTAATCCCGGGGTTTTATCGTGAGTGTGTTTTTTTCTCACTTTCCTTTTTTATCTGCTATGCAGTCAAAACTTGTTGTGTCCGTACTTATGCGGATGTTGTCCTTTATTGCTAGGGAATCACTGACACTTTAAGAAAATTTAATTTTTACTCACGGTTTTTCCTATGCAACTCTTAGTGTGGTTTCCAGTGTGTTTTTCGCCTAGTAATGTCCGGATGAGTTCCTGGTCAGGTCTGGATATGGTCCTTGTCAGGTACAGCTATGGTCCTAGTTAGGTCCAGATATGGTCCTCGTCTCGTCCGGGTATGGTCCACAGGTTGTGATGGAGTTATAATCCAAAACACTCCTGGCAGGATCGCCAATTAAGTCACAATTCACGGAATTTAACTTTTTAAAAACTTTATTTGTGAATTTCACTTATATTAATTTTATTTACAAATTCTAATTGTTATTAATCTTTGTTACAAGTTTTACTTAGTTCTCGGCTATGCCGGCTGGTGTCCAAATCAGAATCCCCTCTTCGTCTGGTCATCATGTAGCATTTATAGTCTTTGCTTCGGACGTCTTATCATCTTAGCTCATATGATGATTGTTGGGTCTTTAGGTCGTGTGAATCTTTGTCTTGTTGTGTTGACTTATGATGCTTGTTGGGTACTCGGGTCGTGTGCATCTTTGTCTTGTTGTGTTGACTTATGATGCTTGTTGGGTACTCGGGTCGTGTGTATCTTTGTTGGCTTATGATGATTGTTGGGTTTTGCTTGACATGAATATTAGCTTAAAGTAATTGCAATGGTTTTTTTATCTTAGTTTGATAACAATGGTTATTTTCGTCTTATTATGTTGACTTATGATGATTGCTGGTTTTGCTGGCCATGATTATTTAATATGTTTATTATAATAATAGATTAAAGTGATTACAATGGTTTTAACCCTAAATTACCATTAACTCCCTTAACTCGCGCGAGTAACATAAATAATTCGAATCCGTGTTCTGCCGTATAATGTAGTGTTGCGTCTTGTTAATTATCCTGATCCGTGTTCTTACAACTAATGTAGTGTGGCGACATATCAATAAGACTTATGGTTTAATTAAAATAATAAAATTAAAGGACTAGCTAAACCAGTGTTTCGTTGCAACTTTTGTCGACGTTTTGTTTCGGAGTTTCGTTTGTGCTTTTCTTCCAATGCGTCCGTTTTATCCTAGATGTGTTTACCTTATTGTTCTTCTGGTTCAGTGTTTTAGGCGGCGAACAATTATGATGGAGGAGGAAGTGAACCAACTACCCATGCTGGTACATACTTCCTCCCCACAGGCCCATCAGCCAAGCTCCGTAAGATGGCCAGGGATTTCTCCCGACTATTTCCCGGGACCTAAAGCTTGATGGGGCGATATTTCACCCGGCACACAGGGCGTTGGGACCCCGGCTACCGCTCGGCCTTTAGTCGCCTCTTACGACAAGCCGGTCTAGCCGTGAGTATATTCTAACGCCCTACTCACATGCCTATGTTATCTAAGGTAATGGAAAAAGTCATCAATGCCGAGTTAATTAAGTATTTGGAGTGCAATGGACTTCTGAATGATCGTCAATACAGATTCCATGGCAGGCGGTGCACAGTAGACCTTTTAACCCTTATAATCGATATATAGACATCTGCGATTGAGCAGCATGATGAGTCAAGTGCGACCGCATTGGATATCTCCAAGGCTTTTGACCGCGTCTGGCACGGGGCATTGCTGAGCAAACTTCATTCATATGGACCTTCCCAGCAGTTTTGCGACTGGAGGATCCTCGAAAATCGATCGATCCGGGTAGTAGTGGACGGCGAGTGTTCGAATCTGGATCCTGTTAATTTGGGGGTGCCCCAAGGTTCTATTTTGGCTCCAACTTTGTTCTTGCTTCACATAAATGATTTGTTGGAGACAACGGATAACAAAGTGTTCAGTTTTGCGGATGATAGTACGCTTGTTTCCTCCTTTTCGAGTGTTCGGCCGATTGGTGCATCTGCGTCGCATCACCTGAGATGACTCTCTGAATCAGGATCTATATAGGGTCCTGCAGTGGGGAAAGGGACAATCTCGTCGGCTTCAATGCAGCGAAGACACAATATACAACATTCACAAAGAAAAGTGGATCATCGGTTCCACAGCTGATGATGAATGGCCTGGCGATCGAATCTGGGGAAAGTTTGAAATTGGTCGGCGTCACGGTCTGTGGAAATGTATCGTGGCATAAATACGTGTCGAGCATCCCGGGGTCAGCCCCAGGGAAACTGAGTTATCTTTTTAGAGCCAAGAAATATTTTACTCCGGACCAACTTCTTCTCCTGTATAAATCCCAAATTAGACCCGCGCTCGAATATTGCTCTCATGCTTGGAGCTCGGCTCCTAAACATACCCTCGACCTACTTGAGAGCATACAGAGACGAGCGATCCGCCTGATCGGGGACTCGGCGTTGACGTCGGTACTACAGTCGGTATCACATAGAAGGGGCGTAGCCGACCTCTGTCTGTTTTACACATATATCACGGGTGCTGATCTTCGGAGATTCTTGGTATTGTTCCACGCAATTCGGTTTATATGCGCTCCACAAGACGGATTGCACCCGTTTCTGGTTCATATCCCGACGGCGCAAACATCCCTGCATCAGAACTCGTTCCGTTACAGCGAGGGGAAGCTGTGGAACTGCCTTCCCACGCGAGTGTTCCCGGAGCGTTACAACCTGCAACTGTTCAAAAAGAACTGCAACGGTTATTTGATGGCATCTCGGGGCGCCCACTCGGCGCTATAGGTTCGCCTCTCCCGAGAGAAGTCTAATAAAAAAATAAAAAAAAAATTAGGCAGTAATGCTATCGGCCGGTAATTTTGTGGGAGACACTTTTTCCCCTCTTTGGGATTGGCTGAAGTCGAGCGATTTTCCAACACGCAGAAAAAATCCTTCATTTATAAGATACGCGAACGTTTCTGCCAAGCACCGGTGACAGTTCTGGAGCAGAGTTCCTACGGACTATTGCCGGAAATCCGTCCGTGTCGGTTGCCTTCTTACAGTCCATTCCACGTAGAATGCATTGAATAGGACGCGGGCGGAATGTCACTCAGGTGGTTCCAAAAGACCGGAATCGAGGTTTGAATTCGCGGAAAATAAATTCACGAACACATTAGCTTTATCGTTTGAAATTGTGACTAATGTCCCGCTGCCCATCACTAACGGAGGAAAAGAGGAAGAACCATAGTTACTGCTGACATCCCTTACCATTGACCAGAAGGGACGCGAACCAGTCGGGAGTCTATTAGTCACTCTATCGTTGTAAGCCTTCTTCGCGGTGTCAATCGTCTGGTTGCACGCGTTACTGATTCTAACAAAATTCGTTCTGTTCACATCGGCGGGATTAGAGCGCCATTCTTTAAAAGCTCTATTTATTGCCGTTGAAATCTGCTCGCATTTTTCATCGAACCAAGGGTTATCAGATGAATTTCGCTTAATGGAATGCGGAATGTAGATCTCTATCACGAGAAGAATAATCTCTGTGACCGACCCCACGCATGCGTTAAAATCGGAGTCTCCGAAGCATGTCTCAAACCATGGAAGAAATCTCGCAAATCGTCCCAGTAAGCAGCCCCATACTTTCATACATGGAGAAGCTGCCTACGTCGGTTATTTGTTTGAACTGCAAGTGCTTGCGTGACCGATACCAAGCAGTGATCTGAGTTTCCCAGTGGCGGAGAAACCTCTACGGTGTAAATACTCGGTTCGGATGTCAACAACAGTTGGTAAACTAAAAAATGTATAAAAATCGAACTTTTACATAAAACAAAACTTCAAACAAAAGTTAGTAAACCATTCATATAAAAAGATCGTATTGACCATGTTCGGCTAAAAAGCTGTAAACCATGAGCTGTAAAAGTATTAAGATTGAAATAGTTAATTCGCTAATTTACCAGGGAGTTATTTCAATAGATATTATTTCGTATATGTTTTGAACATAAAATAGAGCGTTACCTCTGTACTCTTTTTCAAACCATTTTATAACAATTCCTTATTTGCAAACCTTGGAAACTGATACTAGCCCCTCTTTACACTTTTCGCAAGCCGAACGCCCTATAGTTTTATAATATCTCAAATATCTAACCAAAGCTTAAAAGTAGTAATGATGTTCTACGTGAGGTTTGACACCTTTCACATCCATAGAACTGATAAGTAACGGGCCAGCTATCACCAGTAGAAGTTGGAGACACTGGGCTAAAACACACAAGAACGATCAGTATATTGTACCAGGCTTTCACTGTTATTGTTTAAAAAAAAATCACTCTCGTTGATTGAAAGACGGTCATTGAACATCGCCAATGGCTTTTTCAAATTGGTTGCTATAAGTGCTGCGAACAAATAAAATCTTAATTAACTTTTCGTTTTATAATCCCTCCATTTACTTCTTCATCCCTTTGGGAAGAGTGCTCATTAATAATAAATTAAGTCTGTTGTGTGTTCTGACATCAATAACCCTCACTCTAAACGTCACTTAGTAATTAGGTGATGCAAAACGTAAGACAAAAAGAAACTTCTAAACAAAACTTAGCGAATAACATTAGGACGGAAAAACTTGCAATTTACAGGAAGCGACGTGGTCTTCTTTTTATGCCTATCAATCTTAATTACAATACTTTTTGAGTGCCTTACCAAGACATTTTATGAAAGTGAAGAATAACAATTATCATTGCCCACATTGGTTTACCTTTTATGCCGGCACTTGTTGGTATTTTTGGAACGTGTCTGCGGCGAGAGCTTGACTTCCTCTTATTCCTTCTGCCCGTCCCTTCGAGATTAATGGCACGATACTTATCTGGCTTATTCACTGAACCGTACACTGATTTCACTTCCATCTTGCAGATACTTTTGTGAACAAAAACTTTTCTCAAACTGACCACCCACTTGGGCGGGTGGCTTATTTTGTCGGACAAGGACTCCGGATGTAGCAACTGCCCATTCGGACATGAACAACAAATGGCGAACTTCATTTTGTTTAGCAAATGACTTTACTTAAAATTCTTCCTCTTTGAGTTAACGCGTAAAGGGCGTAACAATAAACTTTTCAGGACAGTTCTGATAATATTTCTTCTCGGTTTTTTCTCTTTTTTTTGTTGCGAGTTTTTTTCTTTTTTTGAATATCTCGTGTTGGGACAAACTTCTCGGTAGGAGCTAAACAATGAACTTGCCTTCCGTTATTGAATTCGAATCTGACTCTGATTTGTTTCTTTGAAATCTTCTTTCATTGTTCGTATCTTGGCATTGTGATGAAAGCATAAACGACTGGATGTGTCTTCGAACTTTCTGTGTTAGAGATTATGTATATGAAGGCAGAGTTTGATAGTCGTTCGCCCTAATAACTTTTTGTTCTAAGGAGAATATGGGGACTGCCATATATATGCAGTGGAGCATAAAACTTTGGCCATTGTCGTTTGATTGCTGGAGAAGTTGTCGTTTGTACTTAATGTATTTATCCCAAATTATCCTCTTCTCACTGTGAGTGTAAACGACTTACAGAGCGTATTCTTATGGTAATGTGACCATTATTCTGCAATGCCTTATTATGCCAATGGGGTAACATGTGCTATAAAAAACTAGTGCAAACTTGTAATAAGTTGTATAATTGTATTTTTATACTGAAATTATGAATACCCATTTTGAAAACATATAGGTAATGTCAAAATCAAGTTTTGATAGGGTGGTTAATTGGATATTCATTAGTAACCTACCTAGTTAATGAGAAAGTTTCGAAAGTTGCCGGTATAGAAACACTAAACGAGTATTACATTCATCGGTTGAATAGTTTGAACCATCTTGACAATGGGTATATCTAAGGATTGCTTTGGATAATTATCTTTCCGTGAAGTCATATTTTGTAAAAAGCATAGGAAACCATTTTTCAATAACGAAATGTACACTTGATTTGCAACCATGGCCCCGAGAAAAGATCATTGTCACTGCACATTCCCCTTGCGGTGTGACCACGGATAATTTTGATTATAAAGTTATCTATCCTGTTTAGTCCTGATTTGTCGTACTGGACTTTATTGGGAGAGAACTTCTTATGTTGCGACTCTGGTGTTCTATACGTTCCAAGGCAGGAACGCAAGCACTGCCTCTCGAACACCCGAAACTTTTCCATGTATATTGAGGATATGTTATACTATACCGGGTAGCCATACACCAATACTAGTCGGATGAATGCCGAGTGTGATATTACTTTGACATTAGAGTCTAAAAGATTACTACAGAAGACAATTCTTGTCATTGCTTATGCGTTTTTAGCACCAGTAAGTGCAGCTGCTATATGCTTATCAGACTAAAGATACTGATTAAGCCAGATACCAAGGTATCTAACAATAGTTTTTACTTGTAGGGGAAGATTATTACTTCCTGCAATGGAGAATTTTTTCCAATCCGCTTTCCACTGTATGTTGGAAACAGGTTTTGCCGCAATGTGAACTATATCGTGTTGCTATCTAAAACCAAGCTGGTTGTTGAGAGTGATACAATTTTCATCACACGACTTCATCAATGGTTTAAGAGTAATTTTCCCGAATACCTTACTAATGTTTGGAAGGAAGCGAATTGAGCGCAGATTGGCTGGATTGGTCCTGTCTTCGCTCTTTTTGGGGATGGGATGAAGTGCTGCAGTTTTCTGACGGTTTGGATAATGTGCATAATGTCCATTACTTATAGCGTTGTCGAACAAAATTGTGTAAACTTTCACTACTTCAAGAGGTAAATCCTTTAGATCAATGTTTGAAATACTATCTATTCCAGAGGATTTCTTGTTCTTAATATATCTAAGGATGTGCGTAAGTTCATCCTTGTTCACAAACATACTGGTGTTTGGATTTCTATGGGGGGATTCTGTGGCGGCTCTTTAAAGCTTTCCCAAAGAACCATCCATTCCTTTAAATCAACCTGCTTTTCCCTCACCTGCAAGACACCATACCTACCTGCAATTTTGGGCAGCGTAAGCTACCCTTCATTCTCTTTCACCTGAAAGTAAAACCCCAGCAAGCACGCACATCAAACAAATTATTTCATTCATATTACATGAACCATGCCAGACAATCGGCTGGGCTTGTCAGCAATTATAAACGATAAACACTCGCTGGCCAACGTAATTGTTGACAGAGCTGTAGCCGATATTCTTGCTACGGTTTATGAGTGAATATTGCTCCAATCCCAAGGTTCGCTACAGGTGCCACCAATTTCCTTTATCGGCTAACTACCGATCATGGGATTTGGGCACGAATATGATTGACGTTAGACAATCATACCCATGATCATGTCTAATGATTCGTTGTCTAAACAACGACCAGCCACTATTCTCACCCTGGCTATTCTAAACGAAATGCTTCTGTGTACTCTTTGTAGTATACCAAAATACTACCCTTATTAGCTTTAACATTGAATCTCATTACTTATCTAACACATCCTTAAAATTTCCTGTTTACATATATTACATTCTCACTTAATACATACCATTCATAAACATTCACAATATTCTATATCAAGCCACTTACAGCACATTTAAAAGCATGCCCCTTTTCATAACATGCACCTTTTTTCATTCAAAACATAGCACTTTGATTTTCGTTCAAAGTTTATTCGAAATTTAAAAGTCACAGAGACTAAAGGAATACTT
The DNA here is from genome assembly GCA_963931805.1 of Microdon myrmicae. Classification (NCBI taxonomy): domain Eukaryota; kingdom Metazoa; phylum Arthropoda; class Insecta; order Diptera; family Syrphidae; genus Microdon; species Microdon myrmicae. The sequence goes on from OZ007496.1 coordinate 112,866,839, forward strand.
TGATAAAATTTGTTTTGTTCAAATTATAATTTACAACCAATTAGAACAATAAGTAGCATAAGAAGAGAGAAATTTTAATTGTAAAATCAGTTTGAGATATCAGTTAGAGTTAAAGTTAAAGTTTTAGTTTTGAGAGTTGAAAGTAGAGTTCAGTACAGTTGATGAGTTTGTGAAATCAGTTATTTGAGATTGGAGTTTCTTCGTCGAATAAATACAGTCTTCAGTTAAAGAAGGAAAATTTTAATTGGAAGAATAAAATAAAAGGTCCACGCTCTTCCCTCATCAGAGGAAGCACGGCGGCGGACACGTAACATCTTCGTGAACAGAAGAAATTATTTTTGCGTGCATGCCTGTATTCCTGTGCATTACCCAATGCCTAAAATAAACATGCAACCAAATCTAGTAGCCTTTGCCGTGGCAGCAAAGTTCTGTTGACTTATCGCCAACCCAAATCGACCCCCTATCGTACGATGGGAATACACCCAGCCGTACACCGATCATCACATTTGACCAGCTGCATGTTTTTTTTTTTCCTGTCCTGCGCCCAGCGCGTGTTTGGGTGTCTTTCTTGAAAAGGAAGGATTGTTTTTCCCCTGCGATGACGTGCGTGGAAACTCATCGCAATCACCAGAGGCTGGGTCATCGTCGCCCAGCTCAAGAAGTCAGATGTCTACCATCACCGAGGTCGTACAAGTTTCGAGAGTGCAGATCGATTGCCTTCAAGTTAAGTTATATCGGAGTTAAAACACCTTTTCGATAAAAAGAGTCGTGCGCGAAAGTTAAGTTTTCTTGGTGTAAATGCAATTTAAAAACAAAGATCAGTGTAATTAAAATTAATTAATAAAGGAATCTTCGAATAAATAATAAGGAAATTAAATAAAAAGAGTGTTATGTAACTAAGACCAATCGACTTGTTTTATTCATTGAGTGTCACAGGTGATCAGTGTTTTGTTCAAACTCCGGCATCTTTGCTCGTTTATTCCTCCTCGGCGAACAATTTAAATTGAACTACCCGTGGTGTTTTTATTTGTTTGGTCTTTTGGTGGCCGATTAATCTATGCAGCAGACGGAGGAAGGTTAAGTGAATCCGTGTCATACTAAGCACCTACTTAAAACCTTACCCACAAATCCGCTCTATTGTTTTCACTAAATGTCGTGAATTTTCGACTTTCGAGACGCCGACTGTTAAGTTGATTGCGTAGAAAAATATGGTCTTGGCGAGCCCTATTTTCCAGGTTGCGGTTAGAATTAACGGATTAGTTGACCCTATACACTATTATGAACTCTTTCTGGAGTTGATGTGTTCCAGGGTAAATACTGCGTTCAGCAGGGTTCGACAGTTCTCGGGAGTCCATGGGACTCGTTGACACGCAATATCATTATAATATTTCCTTCGGAAGACTTTATTTATTTGTGGAAAAAAAAAATCGTCATCATCGGCACTGCAACCGGTATCCGGTCTTGGCCTTATTTAGCAAGTCCCGAGGCTTGTTAAATGTTCAATAATAATTCCTTAATATATATATAATAATTGCTTGAAAAAAACATTCTTTTTGTACCACTTTTTTTTAGTTTTTCGAAGTTTTTAAAAATAGATACCACTGAAATTTGGGGATGAGGATAGTTCATGGAATAGAAAAACCTATAAAGAAGACATATACTAAATTTGAGGTGAATCGATTCAGTAGATAATGTATAAAAAATATTGATTGATTTTTTTTTACAGCACTTCAAAACTTGCGTTAAATTCGTGCGTCTAGACCAGAATACCCCCTTAATCGGCTAATAAATTACTCTACAACCAGGGGTAACAATATCCCAATATCCTATGAGCATTATTTAAAACTTCAAGTGATGCTCAGTAATTTACATTTACTGTCCATGGTAAAATAAACAAATAAAAGGATCAAACATTGCATCTGCTGGGAAACAAAGTATATCCCAAAAAGGATCAGGCGTTAGATAAGCGGCAAATGAAAAGCAATGCCAGTCTGTGGCCCTACGGTGATGGGCAATAAATATGGAAAAAATCAGTCAATGGATCGTATGGCACACTGATGGGTGAAGTTGTACTTCTGACACTAAAAAGGACATTACAGTTCGTGGAATTTGGGAGCGCATTGTTCAATATATTGCATTAATTAATCTGCAAATAAATATAATATTTTGTTAATTTTTTAGTTTGGTCCCAAATAAAATTGTGTGCCAAGTTCTTCATTCAGATAGTGCATATTAATGCCTGTTAGCGAACGCGAATATAGGGATTGAAAGAAAGATTCATCTCTTTTTATAAAAGATACCAATTAGAGTACCTGCACCATCCAAAGAGACTTCGTTCCTCTGGTATAATTCCAAAACTTTTTCCTCAAATTAAAAATCCGCAGGAAGGAAATCCGGTGACATGACAACTAAACGGGGGTGGAAATATTTGCGTTGGTTGTGTGTATTTTTAACTGGACTTACAACTGCGTCAGGAGTTTTCTTATACGGCTCACATCTGGCACTAATGCATTCGGTTATCGTTTTTCCCTGATGGTGTTTACTCAAAGTTTTGGCGCAAGACTAATGACCTTATAGCGTTTGAAATAATAGTGGAGAAGATCGTGTGGCTCTGATGCATTTTCTTATTCGATTTTCGTTCGGTGTTCTTCACTATTTTGCTTGTGAATTGTGTGTATCTGTTAGAGATGCCACACCATTCCCTCCTCAGTAACTGCGTTACGATCAGCTTCGCTGCGAACGACGGAGAGAACATTGGAGCAGACGAGTGTGTCGGTGCCCTATGCGGAAGTCATGATCGTGTGTGAAGTTCTGTTTACTACGGGAAGTGTGTGCTGCGTGTACAGATCACGTCGTAGTCACCAATTATAGCGTTTGAAATAATAGTGAAGAAGATCGTGTGATTCGAACTGACGCTATGACAGTTTGAATCGCCAAAAATTGAACCTAAGCGTTACCCATCAGGCTACTGGCCGATTTTAGAATTTGATTTCTAAACTCGACTATACGCCACTGATGTGAATTGTTATGTTATCGCTAGGTATACGGTTCTGATGTATTTTCTTATTCGATTTTCGTTCGGTGTTCTTCACTATTTTTGCTTGTGAATTGTGTGTATTTGTTAGAGATGCCACAACCTTGCTCGGAAAAACAAATCATTATGCAAAATTTAACAAGCCTCAGGACTTGCATAAAGGCCAAGACCGGATCGCGGTTGTATAGCCGATGATGATGATGTTTACTCAAAGTCTGAATTAATCCAAAATTTTGATTTTAAACTTCGTGTGCAAGCGTGAGGTTCGCAGGAACATGTCTCCTTTGTCGGGCGAAAGTTTAGCAATTTAACGAACTTCTAAACGTCGACGTTTTTGGAGCAGTTGCCCCTTGGCCTTTAGTCAATATTTGCGACAAGCGATATTTATCGACCACACACCATATAAACGAGTCGGTAAACACAATTCGTGACCTGGAATAGAACATTGCAAAACCAGAACGCAGTTCACAATGAACTTAATAATTCGTATCTAGAAAATAAAGGGCGTAACATTTTACGTAATGGTGATAGAGAGAATTTTTTTCTTTGCAACCCAGGGGGCCTCAGGGAACACACATAAACCTCAGAGGCAAGATATTTGAAAACGTTAAACAATTTAAATATCTAGGTACAATTCTGATGGCCAATAATGAAATTTCGAAGGAAATTAACAAAAGACTGCATTCCGCCAAGGCTAGTTGGCACGCAGTCATTAAACTGCTGAAATCCAAACTGCTACGACGTTATATAAAGCTCCGTGTTTATAGAACTATAATCATGCCGATTGTTCTATACGGATGCGAAACATGGGCTCTCACAAAACGGGGAGAAAACAAATTCCGCGCATTCGAGAATAACGTTTTAAGGAGTATCTTTGGAGGTAAATATGACGAGGAGGCAGAACAATCGAGGAAACTCCACAATCACGGATTGGAAGAGCTATACCGGAAACCTACAATAGTGAGAGTAATCAGGTCGCGAGGATTAAGATGGGCCGGACGACCGCGACAGAGATGGGGGGACAATGTTAGGTTTGATCTTGAAGAGATCGGAATGGATTGCCAATCGTGGAAGGAAAGTGCACAGAGCAGGGAACGGTGGCGGAGTCGAGTCGGCGAGGTTATGAGCTTCCAGGTTCCTACAGGCCAATATGAGGGTGGACTGAAAAGTTCCCGACCTCAACGTGAAGATAGCAGCATTCGTTAATAAAAGCTAGTGAATGTAGTTGTGCATCTGTGGGGCAAGTAGTCGTGGCGCCAGCATGGACGCGAGTTCTACTACCAACCCACCACTTTCACTGTCACAAACGATTGTTCCGCTGCCTGCACACGAACGATCACCAGGAAACTACAGTAAATAAAAACACCCACGAACAGCAGCCGCAAAATTAAACACACTTGGTTTAGTTTTATTCTTTATTAAAAACCACTACTTTTGTTATATTAGTCATTAACATTAAATTGATCCTTTTAAATTTTTACTTAACTACCCACTCGACTCCGGGAATTTTCGCGTCCTCGGCGCGCGACGAGGAGTGGGAGCGGCAACGACCGTGGCGGTCGGCGGATAGAAATGGACTCAGTGATAATCAGCGCGTGCGGCTGATTCGCTAACAAGGGACATTTTCGGGTGAATTTTCCTTGAGAGAGAAAGTCTTCTCCTCCACTAGGGAAATGCTTTACCTACCACAAGAGAAACGTAAAGTCTCTCTTGGTGGAACAGCAAACCAGATCCCGTAATGGAGATCATGGTAGTGTGTGTGATCGTTCAGATCCGATACTGTTTGCCCGTGCTCGAAGGCAATGGAACAACGAAGCAGGCAGGCGCAAAGACAAAGGAAGAAGCGACCAAATGCTTCGTTCGGTAATGAGGGTCATGTTTACGCTGTGCGTCGTCGCTATAATAGACGTTGGGAAAAAGGTGCTAATGGGATTGGTGACAGAAACGAATCCCTTGCCTGCATTTGTATATGCAGGGTAATTATTTCCGGCTGAAAAAGGAATTGAGGATTCTTTTTTAGTGGGAAAACAAACGATGAGTTGGATCTTATGCATGTTTACATGCGTAGGAATATGGTTTATGGCATCTCCGATTGGTATAGGAACTGAATTCTAGCTTAAACTAGAAAATGCTAGAGGATTCGGTTCCGATGATAATGATTGTGATGCGGGAATTGTTTGTCGATTGGACAAACGAATCGTGGGTCGGTTTATTGCAGCTGTAAAAACAAGCTGTCCGACATAGCATTTTAAATGATAACAAAGGCTGCCGAATGTTTTGGTATTCATGGTGCATATGCACATCAAAGAATTATTTTTAGGAATTTTAGCTAATGCGTTGGACCCATTAATTGTCCTTGTAAAAGGAAATGTTTCAGGTATGCTGGGTGGAGATTGCGGTGCAGGTGTGGTAAAGTTGAAATTAGCCTGGGAACCGAAGGTACCGACTACGTTTTGGGATTCCTGAAAAGGTAGAAAAGAAATCTTACAGGAAATTATATGCGAAGAGATGCATGAAAGGTAAGTTTTCTTTTACAGGGACTTTTAGGTTAATGATTTGACTTCTTTCATGCTTGGAGCATTTAAGATGCTAATGCGATTGCATTAGTTAAATTAGGGGATTGGGTGAAAGTTGGGGTTTGGCGGAACCGAGGTAGTCGATGTGAGTGTTTTTGTGAACATTGACAAAATTGAGTATCGAGCTGTCATTAAATTTTTGTTTTTGAAAGGCAATACGCCTTTTGTATTTGTCAGATATTAAATCAAGATTTAGGCATGAGAAAACTGTCTGCGCGTTGAGTGCCGTTTGCCAAGGTAGACCAAAAACGCCGTCTCACACCTCAGATGTTGCCATGGCGAAAATCCACGAATTACGATTTGAACTGCTTGACCATCCGCCTTTCTCACAAGATCTAGTCTCAAACGACTTCTTTTTGTTCCCTAATCTAAAAATTGCGCTCGATTTTCGTCAAGTGAGGAGGCAATCACCTTCATGAACAGTTATTTTGCAGAGAAAACCCCCGAGTACTATTTGGACTGGTTAGCGAAATGGGAGCATCACTGGGAGAAGTGTGTAGAGTTATAAGGAGACTATGTAGAAAAATAAAAATACATTTTAAGAAAAAAATGTTGTATCTCTGTTAGGTCGGAAACTTTTCAGCCCGTAAACCGTATAGTAATAGCAACCCAGGGGGCAGTGCAATCCTACCAAAAGAGATTAAAACAAAAACGTCGAGAGAAAAGACACGGAGAATAAAGTAAACAAATTGAAAGTAAAAAAGTAATGAGAAAAGAACAGGAAGGATGAATAAAGGTTAAAAAGGTAAAAAAAAAAATAACTGAATTTCAGTTAGATAACGAAAACGAAAACGTAATTATTTATATTAAAGATTTGATTTATTTAAATTATCTTAAAAATAAGTAATTAGCAAGTCTATAAAAAATTTAAAATCTTCTGCGTTTAGAAGAACTCTGCCAATAAAATTCTAAATAATGCCAATTATCTAACAGGTTGGAATACTACAGTCAAAAGATCTCAATCTCATTAATCTGCGTTCTATATTTACTCCCATAAATCAGCAGAATTCAACAAACTAATAAATGAAGGACTGACAAACTGGGATAAGAATAATAGACAATCTTGGATAACAAGACGGGGGTGATTCATGCCGCTTCGATACTGGTTTTCGATATACAGAGCAATAAAAAGGCAATGCCATGACCTGTAATAGCTTGACTCTGGAAATGTGTTTGACATGGCTCGGTTAGAAGCATTAAAAGCAATTCAATTATCTCGGGATTCCAAAATATATGATGTATATCATAACCGAAATAAAAGTGGGAACAAAGTTCAGACTTATAGAGTGAAATGAAGGATAATTACGAGTGTTGTCAATAAAAATTATCAGACGCCATAAAATGAAAGTTTTAAGGTATCAATAGTTAGATATTACCTGATGGTGTGTTATAGCATTTTTGTGAAACACTGAAGAATATGATTCGAACCCTCGATATAAAAAGCATCGACATATCAGACTACGGCCGCGTGTACAGGAGAAAGTCTCAACTGAGTACATAAGCTGTAATTGCTACCTTAGTGCTTTGATATACGGCAGGGATAACTTTTTTTTTGTTTGTATTTTAGAGTTTTGCTAAAGTTGCGTGTGCATATTTCGTTGGTATCGCCTCAACGTCACATAAGCGTCGTTTTATAAAGGAACCCACAAAAGGAATAGGGATTTCATGAGGTATGGGTATATTAAATATTATCTACACACATCACTTATCAATTTATAGTTTTAACTCTTACAGAAGTATCTTCAGTCTATTTGTTTTATGTGTCGAAGTTTACTCTAATAGTTTCTTCCACCCACTGGATGCGTTTAATTCCCAGAATGGTTCGTAGATAAGGAGATGAAGTATGGATTTATGTATTGTAGATTTGGACGAGGAAGTAAAAATAGTGACGGTATATTGCACATGCATCTAAAAACATAAAATAATAACATACCTGTACGCGCGTTATTTGATTTTAATTTTTGCTTAGTGTTTCCGGCCTTGTTTTCACTTGTTTTTTTTATAGGTGCATTACTGCAAAGAAAATATTTAAAGAATATTTTGTTATTAGTCACAACTACAATAAACAGGTTTTTTTTTTTTGAAACGGTTTCATGATTTAAATAAGACTGTATTAATTGTTTCTATTCTGTACAGGATTTAATCATACCTTCACTGTGTATCTTACAAACGTGTTTTGCACTGGTGTAGTAGCAATTGGAAGGCGAGTTAACGTGAACTAGTGATTTTTAATGATGTTGTTTATCAGAGACGTTTGAACGAGTTGAATTTATTGCACGACGGTAAAGGTTCTTTTGTATTGGGGATAAGTGAACTTTGTCATCCCGCAATGCGGCGTACGTGATCCAAATATGCCAATATTATGTATCGTTTGAAAGAGAAGTGAGCATTTTAATTTAAAAAAAAACATGAAAAACTCTCATTTTCCCCAAATTAACTAACTGAACTGCAATTTTGGTGGAAATTTGGTGCGTCTCTCCCAAGAGAAGTGCAATAAAAAAGAAAAAAAACAAAAAAAAATATATATATGCAGGTATATATATATATATATATACATGTTGCATGCATACGTTTTTTCGGGTTTCTTTGGTGAAAAAATACGTAATTTTCTAAGAGAATTAATTTTCTTTTTATTCAAAATATCGGGTTCTACACATTTCGCATATCTTTCAGGTAATTTATGAATAGCATCCCAGAAAAACTGATTGTCTTTCGCGGCAAACCATTCGTCGAGCCATTTTCCAACGTCCTAGAAACCGCCGAAGTGCTGTTCTGCGAGCGCATGACCCACTGATGCGAAGAGGTGATAGTCAGATGGCACCAAGTCTGGGGAGCGGGAGCGGGTGCAGAAGAATGTCCCATCCAAGCGATTTGAAGGTATCTTTCACTAGTTTTGCTGTGTGAGACGGCGCCTTGTCGTGTGACAAAATCACTTTGCCACGTCTTCTGGACCCTTCTGGTCGTCTTTCGATTAATGTATGGTTTAAATTAATCATTTGTTGAAGATAGCGTTGTGTATTAACGGTTTCGTCGGGCTTCTAGAGTTCATAATACACAAAACCCGCCTGGCCCCACCGGACACAGGGCATAGTCTTCTTGGCGAAACGATTTGGCCTTGGTAGTGACGGACCGGTTTCGCCAGGTGAAAGCCACGATTTATTCCGCTTCAGGTTTTCAAGATATATCCAGTTTTTGTCACCCGTCACAATTCGATGCCAAAATGATTTCCTTTCGTGGCGTTGGAGCAACATTTCACAAGTGACTTTGCGATTTCCCATTTGAGGTTCATTCAAATCGTGTGGGACCCATTCACTGAATTTGTTGATCTTCCCCATTGCTGTAAACGTCTGCGGATTGTTTCATGTGACACATGTAATGCTTCTGCTAATTGTCGTTGAGTTTGAGTTGGTTCGTCATCCAATAACACCTGCAATTGCTCGTCTTCACATTTTTGTGGTCTACCAGACCGCTCACTGTCTTTCACATTGAAATCACCATTTTTAAATTGTGGAAATCATGGCTCACATGTTCTAATTGATGGACCGTGTTCACCATATGTTCCTATCAGCAAACAATGACTTTCAACAGCATTTTTCTTTTGATTAAATAAGAAAAGCAATGCGTGTCGCAAATGTTCTTTTTTGGGCACAAAACTCGACATGATCACTGAACGATAAAACAAAGACACTAGTTTTTGTCGGACTCAACTTATGTGTGTTTGTAGTTAAATCTTAGACAAACAAACTGACGTATATGTATATAAATACGCTGCGTACTTTTCGCTGGCGCCATCTCTTAGTTAAACCGAAAAAACGTATGCATACACTACACCTGGTATGAGGGTTGCCTTTTATATTTCGGGATTAGAGAACAAAAACAAATATTGATCATCGAAAATCACTTTATTGTTTTTCAAAATATTCCCTATGAAGATCTATACACTTTTGCATGCGTTTGAACCAATTGTCGAAGCACTTTTGCCACTCTGATTGAGGTATCTCCAACACATGCATTCTGAATGCAGCAACCGCTTCTTCAGGTGTCGAAAAACGTTGACCTCTCAGTTTGTTTTTTACGTACGGGAATAAAAAGAAGTCATTCGGTGCCAAGTCAGGACTATACGGCGGACGACCCATCAAATCGATGTTTTGGGTGCTCAAAAATGCAGTTGTCGCAGCCGATGTGTGAGAGCTCGCATTGTCGTGGTGAAGAGTGATTCGTCTTCGGCGGTTGGTTTTTCTGATTTCTTGGAAGACAACTGGCAAACAAATGGTTGTGTACCACTCAGAATTGACTGTTCTGCGTTGTTCTAGTGGTACGGTTGCGACATGTCCAGTTTTTCCGAAAAAACAGGCGACCATTTGCTTGGAAGTGCTTCGTGCGCGAACAACTTTTGTTGGATTTGGCTTATCTTGAAACACCCAGACAGTCGACTGCTGTTTACTTTCGGGCTCATACGCGTAAATCCACGATTCATCACCTGTCACGATGTCATAGACGTGTTTCGAAGCACCGCGACCGTATTTTTTGAGCATTTCTTTCGACCAATTGACACGAGCCTTTTTTTGGGCGATTGACAAATTGTGTGGGATCCAACGCGAACAAATTTTTTTGACAGTCAAATGTTTATGCAATATTGAATGTATGCTGGTCCCACTAACGCCCAAGGTTGTCTCAATCTCACGATAGGTCACGTGACGATCTTCCAATATAAGTTCGCGCACAGCATGAATGGTTTTCGGAAAAACAACTGATTTTGGACGACCTTCACGAAATTCATCTTGGAGTGAACTACGACCACGATTGAATTGACCATGCCATCGATAAACACCACGCCGAAAGTTGTAAAAAATAATCGCACGAAAATGTTGACGATTTAATTCCACTTTTGGGCCGAGATGAATCTTTTAAGTTACTGTAAACAACACAAATAGCGCTCGTATGTCAAAACGTTCTGAGTGCGTATAACCTCAAAAATGTCCAACTTTACGACAGAGCTGTCAATTGCCGGATTGCAACACTAGGGTTGCCAAATCCCGAAACATAAGAGGCAACCCTCGTATAAATATATATATATATATATATATATATATATATATATATATATGCTACATGAAACGTTAGTGGTGATGCCACATAAAGTATTCAGGATGTTTATTTAGATTATGCACAAAATCTTCGCGCTGGTTTTCTGAATTCCGAAAAGGTAAACATCGCCCCGGAAGGACTTATAGCGATGTCGTCGAGATTTGCCGAGATTTCGTTGAAGCCAACTCACGAGTTTTGACGGAAAAGGTAGCAAGAGAAGTGGAGGTTGATAGATCAACAGCTTTTCGAGACCTAAAGAAAATGTGTTATACAATAGTTTTAACCTAGGTGCCAATTCAAATGTCAGAAAAAAAAAAAACGAAAACAAATTTGACCGCATCACTGCAGCTGTTTCTTGGGCGTTTTGGAAAACATCCGGTTTTAGATCAAATGGTGACTGATTATAAAAAAAAATAGAGTGTACAGTAACCTTCTATGCAAGCGGACATGGAAACAGGCTTATGAAAGAGCGGAACTGATTGCTAAGGGCTACTTGCATGCAATGAGGGTGTTGCTGTCTGTTTGGTAAGATTGGAAAAGAATCATTTCTTTTGAGGTATAACCACGTGGGGAATCAATTAATGCGAACAAATATTGTCGTTAATTATCCAAACAAGACCGAGTAATTCAAGAAAAGCGTCCAATTTTAGCCAACAGCAAAGGATCATCTTTTACGACAATACAAAACCACATGTTTAAGTGGGCGACATTGCTACATTCATCGTACTCTCCAGATCTGACACAATATATTATCAGTTGTTTATATCACTTTGATGAGTTGCTATTTGTACGCTCCCAACCACGATCTGGTAAGTTGCTATCGAGTGTAATGTCCCAATCACCAATCGTGGGTTGCTCTCTTGTGTGGTCAAGCTTTCGTGACTTGCTCTTATGTTAGTTCCCAATCAGGATCCCGTGTGTCCCAACCACCCTTACAAGGCGAGTTGCTAATATTCCAGTCATGATTCTATTGCCAGACTATTATTCCAGATTGCTACTTAAAACTTAATAACAAAAACAACAAATGATGTCCTTGAGTATCTGGACGTTTTGACCAATTGGTTCATCCAGCGCATCTACCGTTCCAGGCTTTTCTATTATAATGACATGTGCAGCTGTCCTACATACATCTAACTAATCGATCCCGACGGCCTCATGCAGGACTTGGAACAAATCCAACCAGTCGTTGAACAGCTCTCACATCAACCCCTCAGAGAGTCACTTTGAATAGCAACCGCAGTCCACCATCGATTATGATTTCATGCAGTCGAATCCCAAGAAAACTTCATGGATTGCAACAACATACTGTTGGTCAACATGAAGAGCAAATCATGGTGTTTGCAATATTTATTCTAAGTCCCTCCCGCCCAGAGTTATCTATTAATTATGATAAGTAAAAACAACAACTGCTGTTTCCTTCATCAGTGGTAACGCACAATCTTCTCTATAAACTGCTAATCGCCACCTCGGTGAGGGCTCAGTGTTTGCTGTTTTGCTCGTATGCCAGTTCAAGTAACCTTCGCCTGGATGCCACAAATAGTTTTGGTGCCATGCAATCAATCGACTCAGACTCAGAGGACCCAGTAGAACTAAAGTTGAAATGTAACAACTATTATAACGGTCTTCATAGTACATCCCCCTAGTTTCTTTGACGTACGAGTTTCCATACACAACAATAGCGCCTATAAAATTGTAGCCCCCAATGCCTTCCTAACCCTTAGCTATGCTTTCGCAAGTAACAACCCAACATCTTAGGTATATATGCAATCATCATCATAATCATCGGCACTACAACCGGGGACCGGTCTTGGCCTTATTTAGCAAATCCTGAGGCTTGTTAAATTTTCCATAATGATTTGTTTTTTTTCCGGGCAAAGTCATTAGTCTTGCGCCAGAGGCTCCCCGACGGGGAATCGAACCCCGGTCTCCCGTGTGACAGGCGGGTATACTAACCACTATATTATCTAGGAGCCAAATTGTAGCCCCAAATGCCTTAGCTATGTTTCCGCAAGTAACAACCCAACCCATATAGGTATATATGCAATACGGCTATAATAATTTCGCCCAATTTGGGGCTTACCCTAGCAAGAGTTTACTGAAAGTAGGTATAACAATTACTCCTGGATAGAGAGTCGGTCACCAATTTCATTAGCCTGATTTGAGTTTGCTCGAGAGTCCGTCAGATGGACATTGATTCGTTCTCATCCAGTAAAACAACTCCACCAACTGGTAAGGTTTTGCAATGGGGGATGAGCGGCAGGCAGTATGCTCAACTGAGTCCAATACAGAGCACCACTTAGATTTAAGGCAGATGGTGTTAAACCACCTAAGAGCGCATTCATATGAATCTTCTATAATCTGATACGCTTTAAGGTCACCTCCTGTATAGGAGAAATAGCCTTCATTGTTGGCTACATTATTAGGATCGGGTAGGACGGACAGATGCATGTTGATCACCTACACTGCGTTGATAACAGGCACGATTAATAAAATCACAAGTTCCCTGCCGATGGCTTCTAATTCGGGGTGTACTATGGGCGCATCATCAAATCTATACCTCTCAACCGGTGTCCGAGATGAGGGGATCTGATATGCAAAGTTTAGTGCACTACTGCTGGAATTCGGCAACTTTTATCTTTTACTTTACCTGAAGTAAAATAAATGGAGGAGTAAATTAAAGGTTGAATTTCTATCCGATCTAAGGTGTTCTCAACCCAATACATAAATCTTTGAAGTTTTCGATAGATATATGACGCGGTTTCTAAAGTAAACAACATACGAAACCAATTCGCTCCCGAGATCAGCGAAGGCGGGCGGACAGTTAGAGGAGAAAACCATAATGCGACGTTCCCAAAGGAGCAATATATCATCACATGTGTTCTTTCTGTTTTTCGAAGAGCTGTGCCGTACTGTGTGAAACTTATTTTATGAAGGGGTCAAAGCAAAGCAGCTGGAGGGTGCTGTTTCCCTACTCGATATTACTCCACAAACGATTGCTATTCCATCAATAGTATGGAACCATCCGTTTATATTAAATCATTATTTAAACAAAAGACTGACTGATTGCTGCAGATCGACGTAGAGTAAACAAATGCTCTACATGGAGATGATTATTTACTTACAGGCCAAAATCTCTAATACCCAGTATAAGAGCTTTTGTCCCCCTGTGATGAAAAGGAGAAATTTATCTCACGCCTTGAGTTCGGTACGAGTTGCTGTGGGGGTATAAGTTGGTGTGCCTGGTACGACACGGATTCATTAAATCCCCAACGACGTTGCTCCGATGAAAATAGTTCACCCAGGAAAACAGGAACAATAGAAAACACACTGATGTTGATTTGTTGTATAACTGTTTTTGTTTATTTGATTTTGCATTATTCAATGAGATGGTTTTTAATATTTGTTTTAGTATTCCCGGAGATAAATTTGTTAGTCGGTGTTGGTGCGCCATGGCGGCCAAGTTTTTAATTAACATTTTGATAAATAGAACGTTCTTGGGCACTCGAGGTGCGTTAGCCTGTTACACGCAAAACAGCTAAAGATACATTTTTATCGCAATATAAATACAATTCAAATCATTATAACTTTACACTTCTTCTGTTTCGTTAGGAAGTATCCGATTTCCGATGGTAAACTTAGTTATATTAGGGACTCTTCGAGGACGAGCGTGTGCATAAGCATGCACACACGGCGTTGGTTAGCGTAACGACTTACTCCTGTTAGTGTTGTTAATCGACTGACTCGAAAAGGGATGAAATTGGATCATTTAATTTTTGCACCCGACAACCAAAAGAGAACATACTTCTGCTCTCTCATTGCCACGCTCGTCGATGTGTGGTGGATTACATCGGTAAATTGATGATCGAAGAAAGCGGGGCAATGAAAGAACAGAAACTCGATGTATGATTATCTCGGGGTAGATTTGGTTGTATGTGCATGAATCAATGGAGTTCTGAGCGAAACCCATTGACCTATTTCGGTAATATGGTGGACTCAGAGTACATTGATCTGTGGGGTATGAGAAGTATCGTGCCAGAGACGGGCGCACGGTTCACTTGTTCCCCATCACTTCCACTAAAAGTTCCGCCAAATACTAGAGGAAAACTGTTCACACCGACGTATGTTGTTCGACGTTAACTTTATATGTTAATTGTATTATTTACTTCGATAACTCCACGCTCAACTCAATGGGTGACGAATAAAATGTATTTACAGCAATACCCAGTAATTCGGATTTATTTCGCTCACGACTCCGAATATATATATACCGCCACTCCGCCGCGGCGACGGAGAGCGGAAGCCGAACCAACTTGCTCGGTTGGATGATGGTGAACGACTCAGCGATAATCATCTCGTGAAGAGATGATTCGCTACGAGGGAAATTTTCAGGGGCATTTTCCCTGAGAGAGAACGTATTTCCCTGCACTAGGGAAAAGATTTGCTTACCACCAGAGAAACGAAAATTCTCTCTTGGTGGAATAGGAAAGCAGATCTTGCAATGAAGGTCATGGTGGTATGTGTGCGATCGTTCAGATCTGTGTGGTTTACTCGTGCTCGAGGGCAATGGGTAAACGGAGCAGACAGGCGATAAAGAGAAAGGGATCGAAAAGATCGTCGTCTATGGAGTGTACCGCGTCTAAATAAATAGACGACGATACAGCGAAGAAATGTGGTAAAAGAAAAGATGGGACGAGGGCATCACAAAAGTCGTAGATGAATGGTGCCCTTGTGTAAATATACGGATAGACATTGGGAAACGTGCTATGTGCGAAGTCGATGCTTGTTTGGAGATTCAAACAAGGAAGCAATTCTGGGTAAAGTGCTTGCAGCTGTTGTGATAGTTGCAAGTCATTGCAAGGCAGATTAGATGGTTATACAATGACGGTTTGTATATACTGGCTGAGTCAATGGAACATGGTATCTATGGCAACGCCAGTGTCAAATGTTAGTGTGAAAATCTACACTAATTGGAAATTCGAGTCTTGGTCGCTTATGCAAAAACGTATTGATACATGTATGATGTATCTTTATATCTTTTTAGGAATTTTAGGATAATGCTTGTATGCATTAACTGTCCTTGGAAAAGGAAATGTTTCAGGTATGGGAATTGGAATATGCCTGGGATTCTTGAAAAGGTAGACAGAAATACTTACAGGAAATTATATGCGAGGCGATGCATTAAGATAAGTTTTCTTTCACATGGACTTTTTAGATTATAGATTTGATCTATATAATGCGTGAAGCATTTAAGATGCTAATGCAATTGCATTAGCGAAAGCTTATGCAGACTGGGTAGCAGTTATTGGGGTTTTTTCAGGAAGGCGAACCGTGGGATTTCTGATCTGTACGAAGACAGGACTGTGAAGGAGGGGAATTATTAGGCTGATGATATTCATCTGCGAAAAGAGAGCATTAATCTCCAGCGAATGAAGTGTCTGGAGAAAATGGAAAGGACGCTGACTTGGCTTGGGAAATCTGATCATGGGAACTAACTTAAATGCTTTAATAATTTCCCCAGCGGTCGCAAGATTAAGCAACCACCGTTCGATCAGACTATGCCGTTGCTAACCGACAATATGCGATTTCCTGTGGAAATCTCATGGGTTAGCGAAATGGTATTGCCATATGGCGAAAATGGTAGCTAAACTCAATTGTGCATTATCTGTATAGAATAATCAGTTTAGCTATGCGTCCTTGGGGAATACATGTTATTTCAGATGAATAGCATATACGGGGAATGGGTAGAAATACCGCGCTGAAAGCGGTCGAAATGAGATATGGGATTGTGGTTGGAATTGTGGGTTGGTTCTCCATGTAGTATAGAGAACCCCCACATTGCTCCTGACTGAGTGGAGGGAGAATGGATTGAAGGGCAGCTCGTTCAACTCGAGCCAATTATCCACAGACAGTATTGATTTGTTAAGAAGGCCTCTGAAAAAAAACCGGATGAGTGTGAGACAATGTCGGTTCTTGAGATTTTAAATTCTTCCGAGGGTTGTTATATAGCGTGGTGTTAATATCGGTCCTTGGTTCAAATTCGAACGGACAATCAGTCGTTTCAGTTCAGTTCAGTTTTAAAATGATGAAAATACTGCGTAAAATCCGTTGAAGTTAATAGAGAACGAGAAGATATTCGATTCACATAGTGCGTATCGCATGTATCGCAGGGTATCTTCGACTAATCTTTTGGATTCCACAGATTACTTTACCCCTACTTCCTAGCTGTCCTGTAAGAAACCCAATATTAGCTATTTATATCGAAAGTGTCCTTAATTGTATGCCACCCAACACCATCATCATCATCATCGGGACTACAACCGGGAAACGGTCTTGGCCTTATTTAGCAAGTCCCGAGGCTTGTTAAATTTTCCATAATGATTTGTTTCTTCCGGGCAAGGTCATTAATCTTGCAGAGGCTCCCCGATGGGGAATCGAACCCCGGTCTCCAACGTGACAGGCGGGTATACTAACCACTATTATATCGAGGAGCAACCCAACACCATGCCTCAGCTTAAATGTTAATTCCTTCAGGTGGTCCACCATCGAAAATATGGTATGGTGCTATCAGCTTGTTGCGGAATATTTCTCAAAATATCAGCCAATCTAGCAGCCATTGGGAAAAAATGGTTCAGTCCCAAGGATTCATTATGGAAATCAAATATACAGGTAGCTGTCGCCACAGGTCGTCAGCTAGAGGGAGTACCACTGTTTCAATTTTGATTATCAACTAAACAGGAAAAGGAGCGAAGGTGCGGGTTTTTCCAAGCACAAACACTTAAAAACCATGTGAAGAACGTCAAAAAATATTTCGTCAGATTCTTTGTAAAAAAGAAAACGTTACTTTATAAGAACGGGAGACCTGTCAACTAATTCGACGTAAGAGAAACATTATACAAAACATTGCATTTTTTAGTTGCTATATATATATATATACATATATATTTTTTTTTTCGAAAAGGCTTAATTTACTTTGAGTAAAAAAAAAAGCGGAAGCACTTTTCCATTTATCCAATATATGAAAACAAATTGAATACAAGAGCAGATTTGCAGAAATTAAATGGATTTTGCATGAAGCAATATCCTGCCTCCAATACGAACTATGATACTATAGTGCCAGGCTGTAATGGCACCCAAAAATTAATCAATCAGGTAAGATCGGATCGATTGAAACGGACCTCCACACAAGCGTGTGAGTGCAGTGGAAAGTGTGAACATATACACGCGAATGAAGTGCATTTTTTTTTCATTTCCTTGCGATCGTTTTTTCGCACATCTGTTACGTTTCTCAAGCATCGACACACTCGAGACTTTATATAATGAAGCCTACATAAATAGGGTGGTTCATTTTATGATCGAATTAATCAGAGGACATATTGCGATAGTAATAAGCTCGTCCAATGATCTAATTTGTGGGGCTTATTATCCAAATACTCTGTACTATGAGAGCGCCCATCGCAACGGCTTTGTTCCACCAGAGGCGTTCCTTGATTTGGACATGAGTGGGCTTATACAGGATGGATCCGGAATTCCGCTGATCTGTCATGTAAGTAGATCATCCATAGACGGGCGACTGTGGTACGACCGGGATGTCACGCGCACCGAAGAAGAGCTCTTGCGTTTCAGAAGGGCTATCTCCCATAGAGACCGGGACGATCAAATTAAACAGCATCAACAGTTCTGGTGGTTGAATGGCAAATAAAGATCTGATTACCAATGTCGGTAGAATCACTGCATTATCAGCCATCTTACACAGACTTTGCTTTTCTAGAATTAGGGTAGTATAAGATTTAATTAAGTTCTTTTAAATAATCAAATAATAAAAAAAAATTGAATTAAATTAAATTTAAAAAAAAAAAATTTGGCACACAGTTATCTAATTTTTCCTTGTCACAAATATTCATAACTAAAGCCACAAACAAAATTCTGTCGCCGAAAGACAAACTATCAATCCAGATTTTAATTACCTATAACTTCAACTTCACGTCCGTAAGCATATAATGTAGTACATTACTGTTTTCTTTACAGAAACCAAAACTTGGATAGAAACGTGTCCTTTAACGAATTTGATGCTCTATCGGATTCCATCTATAGGATCTTAACCATATGTCCGCACACTGAAATCGTTATTACAGGTGATATCAATGTACATAACACTCACTGGCATCACCACTTTGGACACAAACCACATGAAGGTCAGTATGTCCAGCTTTTTTGCTGATTCAAATTGTTTAATTCATCTCATCAATGAGCTACCACGAGTGCCAGACATATATGATCAATCCGCCAACACAGTGGACCTATTCCTCACGCCTCACTCGACCAAATACACAATTGAACTTTCTTCGCCTTTGGGCACTTCAGAACACCTGTGTCGTCTCGGCTAAATTTAATCTAACTAACAGCAACGTTAACGAGAAAACTCCCAAAAGAACAGTATGGTTCTACGGATAAACCAACTGCGAAGGTCTAAACGACTTTTTTGGAAAGGTAAGTTGGTCGTTATTTTTGGTCAGTAACGATCTTGACGCTATAGCGGACACATTGACAGGCACGATTCTACTTGGTATGGAGACCTTTATTCCACATAGGCTAACGAGTATGAAACCCAACAGAAATATGTGGTTCATCCTGGTGCAGAGAGGTCATTAAGGTTATAGAGTTAAGCTTCCGATTGTATAAATCAAACAATATAGAAGAAAACCGAAGAAGATCCAAGAGAACTTGAAATGGCTATAATTCGCATATTCAAGGCGCAAAGTCCTTGCATGACCAGAGAGTGGAACAAAATATGCTACACTCTCACACAAATGGTAGAAACTTCTGGACATTCGTCAAAAACATCCAAAACTCGATCTCATCACTCATTCGTTCGCTTATAGTCGATGATAGAAAAATTCGATGGTCCGGACGCCATTCTCTTGAAGAGATGTTTTTCTTGACTCTCTAAACCGACCATCTGTCTTATTCTACTGGCCGTTTCCCAAGTAGACAGAACTCAGCAAGCATTCAATCAATTTCCAAAAAGGGCGACAAATCATTCCTCCCTTCTTATTGACCCGTAGCACTAACATCTATTCTCTCGAAGGTAATGGATTTATTGATTAACCGTCAACATTCGAAATACCTGGAATCAAACGATCACCTCAACGTCCTCCAATACCGCTTTCATAGTAAAAGGTCCACAAGAGATCTGATGGCATATCTTACCGAAAAGTGGAGCCATTCTACCCATAAGACCAAGACTAGATCCCGGTTGTAGTGCCGATGATGATGATGATGATAATGAACAAGAGATTATTTATAAAGATGAGGCCTCTGATGTGTAAGCGAGTCAACCCTACAATAAATCCAGAGCTTTTGCGAGTGAATAAACATCAGCCAAATATATATCAAGATGGCCATAACAGTCACGTTCTCAGATACAGAATTCTAGACGTAAAGTACTCTTCCAATCAGATCTCCCGGACTATCCGTCACTGTCAAAAACTCTTCTTGAACCCAATATCCACGAATTGGAGTTCGTAGAATCTGAAGAAAGAGCATCTTCATGTTCAAAGTGTGTCAATTTCGTGCTTGAGTTAAAGTACCGTGCGTGGAACATTGACAGTGGTCATATTTTTAAAAAATCATCCATAAACCATGCAACATTGCTTTGGATCGTGTTTACCCCCATCTGCCCATAAAATACCATTGTGCAGACCCAATCACATACCCACCCATAGGTTATAGACGATCCTTTTCCGTGATTCTAATCTTAGTGCATATCTAAAACGTGCTTAGATTATGTGGATTCTGTGGTGGGCGTTCCACGGGAGACCTTTTGACCCTTATAACCGATATATGGACATCTGCAATTGAGGAGCATGGTGAGTCAAGAGCGGTCGCATTGGATATCTCGAAGGCTTTTGAACGTGTTTGGCATGGAGCATTGCTGAGCAAACCTAGTTCATATAGGGTTCCCCAGTAGCTTTGCGACTAGATGAAGAGCTTCCTCAAAAAACGATCGATCCGGGCTGTTGTGGGCAACGAGTGTTCGGATCTGTATCCTGTTAATTCCGAGGTGCCTCAAGGTTCTATTTTGGCTCCAACCTTGTTTTGGCTTCACATAAATGATTTATAGGTGTCTACGGATAACATTGTTCAGTTTTGGGGATGATAGTGCGCTTGTTTTCTCTTTTTCGAGTGATTGGCCGATTAGTGCATCAACATCGCATCAGCTGAGATGTAGCCAGATCTACTCTCTGAATCGGGATCTGAATAAGGTCCTGCAGTGGGGAAAGGTCAATGTCGCCGATTTCAATGCAACAAAGACATTGTGTACAACGTTCACAAAGAAAACTGGATCACGGATTCCACAGCTGATGACGAATGGCCAGGCCCTCGAATCTGTTGAAAGCTTGAAATTCCTCGGCGTCACGGCCTGTGGGAATGTACTGTGGCATAAACATGTGTCCAACATCGCGAGGTCGGCCTCACGAAAACTGAGCTATCTTTTAAGAGCCAAGAAAAAATGTAATCTAGCCCAACTTCTTCTCCTGTATAAATCCACGCGCGAATATTGCCCTCATGTTTGGAGCTCTGCTCCTAAACATACCGTCGACGTACTTGAGGGCATACAGCGACGAGCGAGCCGCCTGATCGGGAACACCGCGCTGACGTCGGGATTACAGTCGTTATTAAATCGGAGGCGCGTATCCGCCCTTCGTCTATTTTACAAATATTATCACGGTTACTGTTCTTCGGAGATTCGTGGCATTATTCCGGGCAATTCGGTTTTTATGCCCTTCATAAAACCATCCGACGGATTGCACTAATTTGTGGTTCATCTCCCGACGGCGCGAATATCCCTGCCTCAGAACTTGTTCCGTTACTGAGCGCGGGGGTGGGGCGGTGGGGGGGGGGGGGGGTGGAATTCCCTCCTTGCGCGAGTGTTTCCAGAGCGTTACAACCTGCAACTTCAACGGTTGTTTAGTGGCATCTCGCGGTGTCGAGTCGGCGCTATAGGTTCGAAGCGGATGCGACGCGCATCTCGTTTTCCTAGTGATCGCTCGCCAAAGAGGATAAAACAGCTCGCAGGCACGATATTTCTAGCAGAAAGGATGAAGAAGAAGCCTACCTGCAATTAGCAGGCTGGTTGTATGGAGCACGCATTGCAGATTAGAGGTAAAACGAAAATTTCAACAAAATTTTAGTTCTCAAATCTTTAATTTCAAATATCTCGGATCCATTGGGTTCGCATTGGGCGCACCAGTAGCTTCTTCAATTTTTATCCGATTGACTTGAAATTTTAACTGCAGCTTTAAAAAAATATTTCTAGTGAACACCGTAGGATTTTTTTGATGAACTGATTTTTATAGATTCTATAAAAAAATAGAAACAAAAATTCAAATGAACACAATTTTTTTTAAATCAATTTTTCGAAAAAATGCTACGATGTTCACTATATTCTGGACTATATTTTAAGAAACTTTTTCGGTTTTTGTTCGAGATTAAAAAGTGTGACCTGTAAATGCGCACATGTCGACCCTCCGAATTGTTTTTTTCGTTACATGCGCTCCTGTGCCTTCATTTTGTATCGTGAAATTAAAATAAAACATGCTTTTTGTAGTTAAAGACCAGTACTTTCATATGCACAAAACCTCATATCTCTGTTTCTTTCCTATTGTTCGTAGCACGTCTCTGAAAGTCAGGTGGAATTGAGTGAACCCAAAGTGATATTACCCCTTAATTCATCCCGTATTTTAATATTTTATTTAATATTACTTTCTTACGTGTATTTAAAATACGAGAAAACGTCATCATTTACTTCTGTTTACTGCAACCATTGCTCATAGAAAATGATTATAATAAATTGGCCGTTATGAAATAAAGTGCTTCCAGACTCCAGCGAGGGTAATAAAGCTCATAGGATAAATAACTACGCGCTTAATTGCTTCGATTAAAAGAAAATTGCCGTCCTCTCTCTTCCTGTTAAATAGACACGAGCCCCTAACGCCGGCAAAC
The DNA here is from genome assembly GCA_963931805.1 of Microdon myrmicae. Lineage (NCBI taxonomy): Eukaryota > Metazoa > Arthropoda > Insecta > Diptera > Syrphidae > Microdon > Microdon myrmicae. The sequence goes on from OZ007496.1 coordinate 112,889,540, forward strand.
CATCCAGTATGTTGTGAATGTTCATATAGATATGCGTCGCACTGTTTTAAATCTATGGCAAAGACTATCTAAAACCCGCTAAAAATTCCAAAAGCAAGGAGATGTCGTGACGGAAACACTACCCCAGGCATAATATTACCCAAAGTCCCACATAAAACATATTTTATTCCTCTCACCTGCTTAGTGCGAGAACTATGGGCGTTTTCGACTGCAGTATTCGAGATAGTTCTCCTTCAGTAATTATATTCCGACGACTGACATCCAATGGCAGTGCAATATCTTCTACGCGTTGATAATAATTTTCCACAGATTCTTGGCGTTCATCTAGTTGCTATAAATACACAGTTTGGCACGGTATTATTAATTATAATGCAAACAAACACACGTTCAAAATTATATCATTAAACTCCTATTCATCACCAAGGAACGAAGGCGTTGAACCAACGGTCATGAAGAATAAAGATCAAATGATGTACGAAAATCTTCCTTGGTAAACCGAAAATTATAATTAAGTATTTAGTATCTATTTATCCGGCGCACTATAAAATTTTATAACGAGTCTGTTTAATTAAGTGTGCGCAGTTAATTGCGCGTAATTCACCTTTTTGATGTAACGCGTCGACTTTGGGCTACAGAACTTTAACATTTTTGGGACTTTCTCAAGCGAGCCTTAAAATGGCACTGGTTGGTGATAAAATAAATCGCCCTGAAAATTTGTTTAGGAGGGCGTTTCTTTTGTAGCTCAAATCGCTTTATGTTCATTTGCTCGGAGATGGTAATAACAGATCATTAATCGCTACACAAATTAAAATCTCCAGGGAATATTAAGTGCCATGAAAATTTATGGGAGATTGGAGTTTATCTCAGTCAGGTTTTTTCAGATCTTATTTAAATAATAATAAACATTTTCCAGACCTTCAAAATTTTTAATAATTGGGGTGAGCTGGTGTCGATCTATGGAAATTACACTTTAGTGTCCTGTAGTTGAATGAGAAATGTAGTTTCTCCATTGTGGAAAATTTATCTTGGCAAAGAAACATCCACTTTAGTACTTTTATATGTGGAAAATTATATGCTCTAATACGAGTTCATTTGTGTTATACAAGCTTTTTTGTTTATTCACAAAAGGAACTTTACTAAGAATGTCCTTAGCAAATATGTAGAATGCTCTTATCGTAGATTCGTAGAGCAGCATCAGCACCATGGACCAACAAATTGCAAAACTTCACAAAGACATGAACACGTGGTTTTAAATATCCAACATTTGGTCAGAACATCAGATTTCCGAAAGGGTAATGAGAAAAAGTCCACCAAATCCGCAAGAGTATTATCGACTATTTGAAATAGAGTAAAGATAAATTAGAAGAATTCCTCCACAAGGATACTTCTGTTTAATATTGCTTAACGATTTTCGAAATGTGCAAATTAGACGCGATGTTGACCTTCTTTCCATGTAAAACAATAAAAGTCCTATAATATTACGATTAGAGGAACTGCATCTCTTAAACGGTTGTATACTTTTTAACTTGTCCCATGAAAGGCCTGCCTGCCTCGGGTTCAGGTAATTGTTAATATTTTTTTATTATCCTTATTATTTGAAAAGTTATAAACTATGGCGTCTTATAGCTATAATCGTAACGTCCTGTAAGGAAAACTTACCTTTTCATGCATCTCTCCGCATACAATTTTTCGTAAGATTTCTTTCTTCGCTTATCCGGAATTCCAAACCAATTCGGCACCTTCGGTACCAGACAAATTCCTGTAAACAAAATGATTCGGTTTGCATACAATGTAACCGCCATGACAGGGACCATCAATATTGGGCCGTCTATTTTCCAACTTCGCTACGTGTACGATAAATTTCTTTACGTACACATTGGCCGGTGACCTTTTTCTCCCAGCAATAAAACTCTCTAACTCGCACCATGTGCAAACAGAAGAACGCTGTTCCTAGATAGGTTCCCTGCGATACCATAAAAAATTCATATCGTTTGTGGTATCCGAAAGACATTTTTTTCATTTAATGAGCGGCTGCTATTTATTTAGCTGACCCTCATTACCGAACGATGCATAAGATCCCATTAGCATCCGACGATTTCGGTTTTATTTGCTTTACCGAAATCGTATCCCATGAATTCACTTTATGTCCTTTCTTTGTTCTAGGTTCGTTCTCATCCATGAAAGAACCATGCACACATACCACCATGATCACCATAGCGAGTGAGCTCTGCACGAGCAAGATATCGCTGAGTCGTTTTCCATCCACTGACCGCCACGGTCACGCGATCTCCCGCTCACCGGTGCGCACGGCGACGCGACTATAGTCGAGTGGTGGTTTGTCGATTAAAGTTATAAAAAAAACCAATTTCGTATTAATAATAAGTTTACGCGGAGTATAAGATTGCTAACATATTTAATAATGTTTTGGAACAAAAGTAATGATTGTGAAATGTGAGAACCGTTAGTAATAAGTAAAAGTGCGTGTCAATTATAAAGACAAACTGGAGTGTTTTATTTTCTCCTCTCTTCCGGTGGACGGCGTGTTGTCGAGATTTGTGTTTGGCTTTTCCTTTTGTGTCGGCGGAACAACGGACGAACCTTCGCGCGTGAACAATTTATGATGGAGGAGGAAGTGAACGGAGTGCCCGTGTATTGGCACAATACTTCCTCCCCACAGAAATCCTTGGCTATCTTTCGGAGCTTGGCTGATACACTGGTCGAAAAAGTTAGAATACGTGATAGGTTGGTTCTAACTCTCGCCTCCTGGCGAGATACCATCCAGTCTTCCCACAGCCTCCGCGATATATACTATTTATTGGTCTATAGGAACCCGGAAGTTCATGACCTTGTGGGGATTATTTAAAGCTACGCAAAGAACCACCCACAATTCCAACCCCAACTCCCTTTGCCAACCCGCAGTTACCGGCAAACATTTCCTCCCCAAGGACATTTAATGCACCTCACCCAAAATTCCCTGTAAAGAATCGCTAACATTCATGCATTTAACGCATCATCAAACTTCTCTGCAAAGAATTCTTTACATGCAAAGCATCATCATAAATTAGGAAACCCTATCGGCGCCCCTGTCAGCCAGCGTACCCCGCCAAACACATGCGCAGCAAGTTTTCCTGGTTTATACACAGTCTCGACCGCCTTTTGTCCCATCGAGAAAAGCAGTTTGCGCATCTAGCGTCTAACCGCCAAGAATCAATTTCTCCAGCATATAAACATGCATACAAAGAATTCGACCCTTTCCGCCAGCAAAGATACCGTGCACAATCACCATTGTGTATCTGAATTGCTTTTAGCCTGGGTTTCCCTAACTGCATGCAGACTATTTATACAGCTGCACCATGTCTCCTATGATGCCCTTTGTCTATTCCCTATTCTCAGTTTCGTTTACCCATGACCTCGTAGCATGAGTAAACAATGGATCAATTAGCACACTAGCTAAGACCAACCCTGAGAAGTCCTCTCCTATTGGTCGCCGCAAAAAGAGATTTCACGTTTCTTTCAAGAAAAGAAAACTCATCCTTAGCTGAGAGTGGGCTCACCACGAGTCTCTCGAGGTTGATCCTAAAGTACACCCCAGAGTCGAAATTCAATCATCAAACGGGTCGGTCGTGGGCGAGTTTACAGCAGAGTGCGCACAGCCCCGAGTCATTAATAAGAGTCTTAAGTCAACCACCGTCGAAGTCGGAGTCGCGCTGCCCACCACGTTTGGAGAAATAACTTGAGTAATTTCGGAGTGTATGCTGTGTATGCTAAAGTTGGGAAAATGGCACGGTACCTTCTGAAATAAAGAATTCGGGATGTAAACTAGCTCCCCATTCGTATTTCCGAGAAAATAAGTCAGAAGGGATGACATGCAAGTAATTTATTAAGAAGTCCGTTTTTTTTTATTACACTTCTCTCGGGAAAGGAGAACTTATAGCGTCGAGTGAGCGCCCCGAAATGCCACCAAATAACCGTTGCAGTTCTTTTTGAACCGTTACAGGTTGTAACGCTCCGGGAACACTCGCGAGGGAAGGTATTTCCACAGCTTCCCCACTCTGTAACAGAACGAGTTCTGATGCAGAGAGGTTCGCGCCGTCGGTAGATGAACCGCAAACTGGTGCGATCCGTCGAATTGTCGTGTGGAGCGCATATACGCCGAATTGCGTGTAACAATACTACGAATCACCGAAGAGCAGCACCCGTATCTGTAAAACAGACAGAGGTCGGCTACACGTATTCGATGTGATAGCAACTGTAGTCCCGACGTCAGCGCCGAGTCGCCGGTCAGGCGGATCGCTCGTCTCTGTATCATCCTAAGTAGGTCGAGGATATGCTTGGAGCAGAGCTCCAAACATGCGAGCAATATTCGAGCGCTGGTCTAATTTGGGATTTATACAGGAGAAGAAGTTGAGCCGGACTGAAATATTTCTTGGCTCTAAAAAGATAGCACAGTGTTCTTGAGGCTGACTTGGTGATGCTCGTCACCTCTTTATGCCACGACACATTCCCACAGTAATACCATGAATCTCCGAAGAACAGCGGCCGTGATAATATCTGTAAAACAGGCAGAGGTCGGCTACGCGCCTTCGATGTAATAGCGACTGTAGTCCCGTCGTCACCACAATGTCCCTGATCAAGCGTATCACTCGTCTGTGTATGCTCTCAAGTAGGTCGATGATATGCTTAGGAACAGAGCTCTAAATATGACAGGAACATTCGAGTGCGGGTCCTATTTGAGATTTACACAGATGAAGAAGTTGGGCTAGAGTAAAATATTTCTTGTCTCTGAAAAGGTAATTCAGTTTTCCAGCGGCAGACCTCGTGATGTTCGACACGTGTTTACGCCACGATACATTCGGACAGACCGTGACGCCGACAAACTTCAAGCTTTCCACAGATTCGATGGCCAGGCCATTCATCATCAGATGTGGAACCGATGATCCACTTTTCTTTGTGAATGTTGTATATTGTGTCTTCGTTGCATTGAAGTTGACGAGATTGGTTCTTCCCACTGCAGGACTTTATCCAAATCCCGATTCAGAGAGTCATTCTGTCTACATCTCAGCTGAACGTTGATGCGCCAATCAGCCGATCACTCGGAAAAGAGGCGTTCTATCATCCGCAAAACTGAACTCTTTGTTATCCGTTGACTCCAAGAAATCATTTATGTGAAGCAAAAACAAGGTTGGAGCCAAAATAGAACCTTGAGGCACCCCGGAATTAACATGACACAGATCCGAACACTCGCTGTCCACAACAACCCGAATCGATCGACTTTTAAGGAAGCTCATCGTCTAGTCGCAAAGCTGCTGGGAAAGTCCATATGAACGAAGTTTGGTCAGGAATGCCCCGTGCCTTCATATTCCCAGGTCAAAAAAAACATCCCATAGGTTGGCGTTTTGTAAATGCAAGTGTCACTGTAAAGGGTTTAGAGGAGACATTTTTCACGTGTACATTATTGTGCGATTCATGCCAGTGCGTTCGTGCTATCGTTACACGCTGAGTATGTTTACTGACAATTCTTCATTCTTTCGGGAGCATATCACAAGATGATGCTAGTGGTATATATTCGCTGACAGTGAAAGTAGTGTCGGTACTTTTTTGAGCATTCCTCGTGAAATCGCCATAGCCCTTGAAGTAAAGTAATCTCTTTGGCTGCTAACAGCACACTAGTGACAAGATGGCGGTCAAACTAGGCACCACAATAGAAAACAGTTATACCAATATAGGAAGAAACATTAACATGGTCCGTTTAAATAAATCAGTCCGAACTATAACATGTCGGAATGTAGGGGGGTGAATTTAATATAAACGGTAATTCCTTTTCATACATTTATTGAATAATGTTACACACTAACTATACTATCAACATTTTTTAGTATAGTCTTCTGTGTGATCTACACACTTTTGCCACCACTTTAAAAATTTTATAATAAACCGTTGTGCAACAGACGTGTGTACCTCTTGCTCGCTCATGGCTGTACTGACTACAGAGCCGAGCGCGACCACTATACAAGCCGACCTCCCTAATCCTCATAAACCAAACAAAAGCCACGCACAAGATTATCTAGCTCACAACTTGTTGCTAAGCAAAAAAGTAAAAGTACTGTTTATGTTTGATTCGCCCTCGTTGTATTGACGCAATACTAACGTACTTTTATTTAGAAATGCTTCTATCTTAATGTATTAAAATACGAAACATGTCGACAGCATTTGGAGTGCAGACTGGGTGCTCTGCTGACAGGTTATTTCGCCTTAGGGTTTTTCCTACTTATCTATTCTATTAACCCTATAAAAACACTGTATTCACTTTAGCTATCTTGTGTCGTTTTACGAGGAAAGGCAATCTAATATTATATAAATAAGGTACTACAAGATCATTATGCTTTTAAGACATTCAAATAACATTTCTCAATAAGATGAAGGGGTGCTGAAAGTGGAATATTTCAGGTATACTAGCGCAATTTTCGCCGGCAGTGGGAAGGGTTGTGGAGGACGAAGTATTGTACCAAACACGGGCACTAGGTTCTACTTCGCCCTCACCGACGTCACGATAAGTTCATCGAACGCTCAGCCACAAATTGTTCACGAGAGATTGTCGCCAAGGCACGAAACAAAAACCACACAGGTAGTAGTCGCAAGAAATAAAAACGCACAGGATATTGTTAGTTGTTAATAATTTTTATTTATGAATCCTAGAGGTGTAAAGAACGTTCACATGATTTTGATCTCCGAAATACATTTAAAGACACATCTGAATTACTAACGAGGGCGGAAAACTGGGGAGGAAGGATGATTCCTAGAGAACCAACCATACTGGCGCCGGTACGGTGGATGGCGGCGACCCGACCGCTTTGAAGATTGAAACACGATTCGATGTGCGCGCACTCAAGGATTGAAGAAGACTCAACGATATTCATTCGTTATCAAAAGAAATTCGGCCAGTGAAACTGGCTCTCTTAATCAAGGGGTGCATTTTCCTATTCCAAGAGAGACATAAAGTCTCTCTTTGGGATATCCAAACAGATCTCATACAGAAGATCGTCACGGTACACATGTATGTGTGTACATTCGTTCTTTTACCGATCAAAGCCATGCGAAAGAATCTAAATAAAGAAAGGGAAAATGTGCATTCATGGGATGCGAGTTCGGTAAAGCAAACAAAACCGAAACTCGTCGGATGCTAATTGGATCTTTGTTTGAGATGTGCGTCGCGGCTAAATAAATAGACGCGACGCATCGAATGAATGGTGTTAATGGGTTTTAGCTAGATTACCGGGAAATGGCAAATTATGGCATCACTGGTAAGGGTAGGTATTGAATTTTTATTTGCATTTGCTTATGCTGTAGGATTTAATTGGTGGCAAGAGATGCGTATATTTGTTTTGGTCTCTTAGGTGTAGGTCGCCAGCCAATGTGTTTGTATGGTGATTTATGATACACATGATGAAGCTGGGATAAGCCAACTTAAGGGTAAGATTTCCTGATTATGCTGTTGTATTATATATGAACCGATGAATTTTTCTTCAGGGAATTTATGATAAGCTTGGAGAGAACTCTTATAGGAGATTTTAAATGCGAAGTTATGCATGCAGGTAAGAATTTTCTTTTCCAGGGCGTTTTTTGATTACAGATTTGATCTCGTTAATGCGTGAAGCATTTAACATGCTAATGCGATTGCATTAGTGAAATTAGGAGATTGGGTGAAAGTTATGGGGGTTTTTTAGGAAAGCGAACCGTGGGGTTTATCGAAACCGCCACAGGGTCGTTCCGCAAGAATAAGAGATTACAACTTCGATACCACGGTACATCGAAATAGTGATATACGAAAGGCTTACTAGAGGGAAGACATTTCTGATTTCTTCTATTTTCAGTGCTGGCCTTTTATGTAGGCACTTTGTCACCAGTCAGCGTTCGAACTTCGATCGTAGAGTACTGCCCGCTAGTAAGGATTGGTGGGAATTACAGGTGCCGTCTGTCCACCACGCAGCAGGCCGTTTTATACACCCTCATGTTAGAGTGCGGTAATTTAAAATTTTTTTAATGGAATGATTGACCTATAACAAGAAAGTGTATTCCTATGTGATTTCACAAGATATTTAAAGCTAATGCGTAGGGAGATATGAACACAAATTAGAAATCACATCATTTATGAATGTTCAGATCTCCCGAGCATCATATTGTATGTAATACCACCTCGGAAACAATACTACCCAATACTATTATAATATTTGCTTTAAAATACTATCTTTACATAGGTTACCGGATTCTAAATCTCCTTAATATCCGAAAGTCTCAATAGTGAACGCTATTAATTCTGATTTATTGATTTATTGCGTAATTAATTTGCATTTAAATATACACTAAATAAATAAATACATTTTGATACACGTATCGGAGAACCGTTCGTTCTATATCAACACTCGCGCTGTCTTTAAAGAACACAAAAACAATTTTTGGTGCATTCATATGTACCTGAGCACTAACCTTATACGGAAATTTTAAAGTACATTTATCAAGAGTTTAGATATACAGGAATAGCTTGTGATAGGAGTTGGAAATGTGTGCTATAGAAATGTATGTGTCCACTACTTCCACATCTGCAGGTGACGCCGACGGTCACCCTAGAGGTGTATTACATTCCTTGGCGTCCCTCATGTTGCAACATTTCTTTCCACAATTTTGCTTGTCAAATGTCTCGTGTACGAGCATCCGGAACAAATTTTAAGTGCTCATGTTCTACTTAAAGTATGTCCAACACTTGGAATATTTTCACTGGCATTCAGCATTCTGTTAACAACCATAAAATGTCTCCCACTAACAATTAAAGTTTTCTATTTAAAGTACCGCACTGTAAAAGTACTCTCACTTAAAGTGGCAAGCATCTGCAGTTTTATGACTATTACAGGGGCGTATTTCCAACTTAAATATAAGGAACCCTGTTCTCTAAATCGTTTTAAAACACATTTTACAAAATACTTTCACGTCGAGCTTTTTTATGACTCTTAAACCCTAAAAAAATATATAAAAAGACTTTCGTTACGGTATATTCTATTTATTTATTCTACGGCAGTGCTCAAATAAGAGGAGTAAGGTTCCTAATTTTCACTCACAGTTTTCGATATACAATAAAATGAATAAGTAAAATAAATGGAGAGCAGGTTGTGAACTTAATGACCAAAATACTCCAATGTATCGATTTTTAGGACCCGCATCTAAATTGACAAACCGAACACGTATTTCAAAGTATCGTGATTCACTTTTATAGGTAACAACGTCTCTTACCATTAACGAGTTTACGACGATATCACTACTGTTCACCTTTGCCATATAAAAAATTTAATGGGAAAAGATTCAAACCAATCCACAAAAAAGCAGAACCACACACAAACTGCACAGAACTGAACTACAACAACACAGCAACAGGCGAAATATTTTCCACAAGCCTTACTCAACCTAATATTTGTTGAATTACGTATTTCGATTTCTAAACACTTGAATAATGTTCGAATTAAGGGAAGATGCTCGCTGCGCTGCAAGGCGGTGTCCGTTTTTAAACTGAATGGAGCTGCATCCGCAGTACCTCTCGCGGAACATTCATAAAAATAGCTAACAACTTAAAAGTGCTAGATTGTGCAGTCTAGCCCTAGTCGCGGCAAATGCTGGCTAAATAGACTGTCCCACCAGCAACGTCCAGAATTAAACAAACCGGGCATTGTCTTGGTCAATAAAAAACAAAAATAATAAATGTATGAAACGGTGAGTACACCGAAGTAAAATAAGACAAAAACGGACGCTGGCTAGCGGATGCACATTCCTGTTGACTGGTATGCTTTTCGGCGTAGTTTGAAACTAGATTGCTATAAATCATAGATGGTCTAAGTCTAGGCGGCAAATTCTATTCAATGTGTGTGGTATTGATCTGTGGCTGTAATAATTCCCGCTTTAAATATTTGCTTCAAATTTTGGTAGCAACCTCGACGGTACTAAACTACTTTTCTTCACCGAATTAAATTAGTTTTCTTCCCCAAAGGTCAACTGGGAAAAAAAATTTTAAAACGAGTCATTCCGAACTGAATCTTCTTATAATTAACATTGGAAAAATTATAATTCTTATATGCAGAACTGCACGAAAATCAAAGAAGAAGAGGTTGAAATTAAAACAGAGGAGGGAAATATTATAATATTTTGTTTAAAGGAAAAGTAAAGTAAAATAAAAATCCCATTAAAGTTTAAATTACCCCAAGGATGTTTTCTTTAACAAAAAGTTTTAATTATTCATTTTGATGTTTTTATTTAATTGTAATTGTAGATTTGATTAATCTGCCTTTATCATTTTATCTTCCTTGTTTCGTATTTTTATGCTTTTCTCCCTCTTGAATCTCTGTTCTAACTTTCCTCTCTTCGTTTTATCACTAACCTCTCTTCTTTTGATTGACTATAATTTCTTATTACCCTTGCATTGTTTGGTGCACCTTCATTCATCCTTCTTCATTTTTTTCTAGATATCTTCTTTAGTTATCGAATTGAATTTTATTCATTTCTCTTCTTGTTACTTTCATTTAATATTATTATATCAGTGGTTGTGTAGGGGGCGAAGTCGTGGCACCGACATGGGCGCATAGTTCTACCTCGTCCCCACAAATCACTAAAGGTTCCGCCAAATACGAAAGGAGTGTGTTCGCCGCAAAACGATCGCCATAGCAGTGAAGAAAACATCAAGCACAGGAGAAAGGAAACACACTAGAACACCGTTTTTATTGTTAATTGTTGTTTATTGGTGGTGATTCATCGTTTACATATTGTTCTATTTTTACGTAAAAGTATTAGGTTAACTTTAGTCTGATTTGATTATAGTTTAAATGTTCTATTCTATAGTTACTTTACACTCGACACAAAAAAATCACTTATTACATTAAACGCGCAGACGACTCGTAGGACTTGAACATGGTTTTTGGTGTTGACACACCGTGCCGGCGCCGGTACGGTGGGTGGCAGGCGACCCGACCGCATTGCTGGTTGAATTACGACTCAAAGATTCAACCCTCGTTTGGGGTGAGTTTGGTGGTGTGGTAAAAAGGAAATGAAATTTTCCTTTTGAGACCGACCAATCAGAGTGGGTCTCCGGTACATAGATCCTAACGAGGGTGTGTCCACTTACGAGCGGATCACTTTGTTTGCTCGCGGCGCGAGCTCTTGGGTGTACGAACCGTGGGAATGAAAATTCACATGCAAGAGCATCTTTGGACGAAGTGTTTGCAGCTGTTCAAATATGGTGCTGGTTATTGGGATGCGTTTGGGAAGATTACACAATGACGGTTATGTTTACACCCACGTTGATTGTGTATTGCATCCATAGCAAGTCAAGGATCGAATTCCAGTGTGAATATTTACACTGGCAAAGAATTCGGCTCTTGGCAGCTAGGTGAGAGTTGCGCTATGCTTTGTAGGTTGAATAAAAGCCGCCCTGTGTATCATCATCAACCGGGAACCGTTCTTGGCCTTATTTAGCAAGTCATGAGGCTTGTTAAGTTTTCCATAATGATTTGTTTTTTCCGGGCAAGGTCATGGATACACTATAAAAATCGGCCGCGCACGTGTGGGACAGCAAACGCAGGCAGACATGTTTTCTGCTGATTGTTTCTATCATCCATTTCGGTTATCTAGTATGACAACCGAAATGTTTTCTTTTTAGAACAATCCTGAGATACATTGATGTATGCGGTACTGGCGCACCGATTTCTTCCAGTAAAAATTATATAACGCATTAATTGCGTGAATGTCCTTGATGGGAAAATGCTTGAGGGTGTCAATGCGGTTGCATAAGCGAGAAACAATGAGGTCTCTAGAGCTTTAGGGCAGGAAGATTTGGAGGTGAGTGGAAAAGTTAGCAGTGACGTCAGTAGAACCGCCACAGTACTAAAAAGAAATCCATTATTAGTTTATAAAATTAAAAACTTTATGGTCAAATATGCATCGTTTTGTTCGATAACTTGTTGCCATTTTCAAGGTTATTTCCTTACGCCTCTTATTATAAACTCTCGTTCCTATTGGCAGAAAAATTTGGAATAGTCGATTTGCACAAGAATCTGTTGAGGAGAATTTTTCACCGGCAAATTCATTCGGCTAGACAGGAACAGGTTTTTTTTTTTTGCTTTACACAAACGTGGGAACAAAAAGGGATTTTGGAGTACCCTTAAGTGTCAGAGCACAGTGCGACCGGAAGGAGAGAAGTGGATAAGGAAAGGAGGTATCGATGTATATTGGTCTTAAATGCCTGGACATTACAACGACACACATGATCAGGTAGAGTATTCCACATTCGTGTGGTTCGGCTAAAGAATGGCCCTCTGTGTCTGTTTGTGCGCCTGAAGTTGACTTTCAACGTGAACTGATGCGCATTCTCAGATTGACGGGTAACGCGGGAAAATGTCTGAGGAGACGGAACACATCCAGCAAGTTCAATTGAGTAACGACCGTGATAATACCTATAGAAGAGAGATAGACACGATACGTTGCGCCTATGTTCTAACGACGGAATTGATCGACTCACAGCTGGACCCCATTAAGTTTAACTGCTCGTTTTTGCATCCTATCGAGCACGTGTAGTGTAGTTTTGGGTGCACCTGGCCAAATATGGGAATTGAACTTGTGGCGGTTCCGCCAAACCCCACTGCTACTTACCCGAAGAACCCCTATAACCGTCACCCAACTTTCATAATTTCCTGCTAGTGCAGTCGTATTAGCACCTGTAAATGCTTCACGCATCAAGCTTATCAAATTTATTTATTTAAAAGCTTCTGGAAGACAATTCTTACCTTCATTCATATATTCGAATCCAAAATTCCCTATAAGAATTCTGTTGCAAACTTCATTAATCCCAAGCCCAATTCGGCACCTTCGATTGTCAGGCAATCTCAATCCTACATACGCATTTTCCCTAGTCGAATTCCTGAAAACAAAACAATTGGTTTACATATAATGTAACGATCATAACAGGGACCATAAACATTGCGTCGCCTATTCCCAGCCTCACCATGTGTATAATAAATTCCTTTGCATACACATTGGCTGGCGACCTATACGCAAGGGACAAAGGCAAATAATCGCATCTTGCGTCTTAAGGCTTGAATTAAGTCCTACAGCATAGACAAATGCAAATAGGTATGGTCTACTGACCCCTGGCAGCGATGCAATGAACACCAATTCCCTGTAAATACGCTAAAACCAATTAACACCATGTCCACCAGCATTGCGGTCTATCAATACAGCTGCAATGCACATTCCTAGACAATGATCTATACGATCCTACACATTTCTGGATCTGCTTCTCGTGACTAGCGGCATGAACAAACAGAAACCCAATTAGCACCCAATGAGATTCGGCTTGTTTACTTAGCCGAACTCACATCTCATTGATGCACATCTTTCTGTTTTCAGATTCGTTCCCATGGTCTTGTATATGAAAAAACCCATGTGATCTTCACTCACACATGCACAGTCCTCCTTCCTTGTTTTCACCACAAGAGAAACACTTTCTCTCGCGAGGAAACTCACCCCCGGTTGCGAAGTGGCTCTGCATCGAGCAGAGCAACGCTGAGTCGTATTACAACATCCAGCCACGCTGGTTGGCACTTCTCCCGCTCCCCGTACCATCGGGGAGGCGTACATCCCCCGAGTCGCGGATTTTCAACCTCCGAGTCGTGTGAGTCAATCGCGCAAATGTAGCAATTTAATTTATAATCAAGCTTTGGAGCCGCGAGTGAAATACCCTTGAGCGAAGATAAATTAAGCTCTACCGGACATTAAAAAGTGTATATATAGTCAGTTAAAGTTGAACTGGGAGTTCTAAAGTGCCCTTAAACCATTTTGAATAAATCAAAAACACTAACTACATAAATCTAAGTAAAACCAATATTAATAAAACAATAACCGTGTGTCTTACTTCTTGTGTTAGTGTTTCCGTTGCTTTGCGTAATCGGTTTGTGACGGAGTTTTGCTGATTCTGTTGAGAACTATGCATCTTAGTGTTCGGTGGAACTTACGGAATTACTTGTTAGTGAGGGCGAAGTGGAACCCTACGCCCATGCCGGTGCCACGACTTCGCCCGCCACAAACTCCATTTTGGGACGAATATACGCCTTGTAAATAGTGGCCAAATTGGATGGAGTGAAGTATTTTTAGCATCTCGTAAGGAATACCATGCATTTGGCAGCACCTTTCGCAGCTTTAAACATGTGGTCGCTCCGATTAAAAGTCGAATTAATTCGAGTGCCGTGGATTGATAGATCCTTGGCTTCGTCGATGGAAGTGCCATTCATCGACAGTACATTTACTTTGGGGTTCGCCTTTGGCGACAAGAAACAGCACTGAGTTTTTATGCCATTGAACTCTACTCGGTTAGATAATCCCAATTGATATATCCTGTTGAGGTCGGAAGTCAGTGTATTGAGCATAACCTGGTGATTGGTATTGACGTTCGAAGAGTTTGGTCGGGAATATTCGTATGAGTATGAGAAACTCAATGTGCTATTGTGGGGGGTACGAGGTCGGTGTGCCAGCGTATGGCACCGGTTCACTATCGCCCCACTAGAGAGTTGCTGCGAAACTGTCATCCGCGAGGAGGAGGTACCACAAGGTAAAACATGAATGAAAGGCACTGAATTATTTCCACGATAATGTTCTTTATTTGTTCAATATTTTACGTTTCCGAGGCAGACTAACGTGTTAGAAAATACGACACCCCGGTATGTGTGCGCACACCAGTTGTTAAGACTCGGCCTTTATGTGTGCCCCAGTGGGGGGCGGTTGAAGCTCGACTTACTCTTACACACCGGAGCGTCGTGCCTCCGTGTGGCCGCGGCGGTTACAGGGGAACCTCGACGCGTGCGCGTGGCGGTAGTTAGATGACGACTGACCGATGAAGGAAAGAATTTATTCTAATTTCGATTAGAATTGCTATGCTTGCATAGGAATTCAATTCCAGCGAATCCTGGCCGTATAAGCTGAGTTGGATTCGTTGGTTGTGTATACAGGGAAATTGGCTTTGGGAACGCGAACAAGTATGGGCATGCATTTTCGGGGGAAATTGGAATTGCTTGGGTGCAAACAAGGGATATCATTTAGGTAAAATATTAACCGAAGTAATTTCGGGGAAATTAAGATTGCTTGGTTGCAATGAGAAAATATAACTTAAGTAGAAACTTGACCGAAGCAATTTTGGGGGAATGTATGCGGGGATGATTGTTGGGAGTTTGGAAAATGTTTTTTTATTGCAGATTGGGAGTTGAATTCTTGCAAGTTCGGGCTGGATGCGCTTGCAGATTGGGATTTGTTTTTGCATGTTTGCGAATGGAATGCAGTTTGGGTTATGGGTGACGCGCTGTTAGCGGTCGAAGTTAGGTGGGAATTGTGGGTTGGTTCTCCATGTGGTATAGAGAACCCCCACACTATCATCGGCAAACGAGTGGTTTGGGTTGTGGGTAATGGACAAGAGATCATTTATAAAGATGAGGAAGAGAGTGCGTGAGAGTACAGAACCTTGGGGAACACATTAATTAGATGGGAAACTAATTTGACACCATCAAGAAATACTTGAATTAAACAGCCAAAATGTTCACTTCATAGAAATGTAATTTTGACAAAAGGGCTGGATGCCAAACTCTGTCGAAGGCCTTCGAAATATCCAATCCGACTACCTTGCTTTCGCCGAAGTAGTGGGTGGAATGGGTCCACTTTTCGGTAAGGTACGCCATCAAATCTACTGTGGACCTGTTGCTACGAAATCCATATTGGTGCTTATCGAGGAGGTCATTTGATTCCAGATATTTCGAAAGTTGACGGTTAATCAGTGATTCCATTACCTTCGAGAGAATAGAAGTTAGTGCTATGGGTCGATAAGATTGGGGGAATGCTTTCAGGACCAGCGGATTTGTGTGCGTTTAGCTCCTTGAATGCTCGGGCAAAAGTACGCGTTCGGAAGCGAATCTAGCTCATGGTGTGCTGCTTATGGTCAAGTTGAGGCGGAACTGATGTGGTGATTGGTCTGCCATCGACTATTAGCGAAGGAATGGATGATGAGACCGAGTTTTGGATGTTCTTCACAAATGATCAGGAGTTTCTACTACCAGCGGGAGAGTGTAGTATTTTTTGTCTCACTCTCTGGTCTTTTTTTTCGACATAGTCAAGGTTGGGAGAGTGAGAGATAGTAATTAGAGATGAGGCGAGCCTGTCATGAATGGCAAGCAGCACCCCACGGCATGGGGAATCGGAACATTGGCGATGAACATTGTCATCCCGGAAAACGATAAAGAAGGAACGGAATAATTCTGGACTTTATACACGGGTTTTGGTCTCGGTTACAGCGTATATATCGAACGGAAGGGCATGCGCCTTCCGCAGAGTCGAATTTGTTTTGGAACGGAGACCTCTGACATTCTGATAGTAGATGGTTAGGGGGAGAGTATTAAGACTCATCAAATGGTGTGAGGATGTTGACTGTTTAGAGTCAAAAAGACTTGTCATTATTGGGAGAGGTCATTTTTTTTTCAATATATTGGCGCTAGGCCAAGAGATGTTATGACACTTTCTCTGGGAGCATTTTGAAGTTTATATGGAATATAAGGTCGCGAAGGCTAGTAAGGTCGGTAGGAAGACCTACCTGCTGAATGGAAACCATGACGTTGGTTTTCGTTTTACCATCAAAGCAGACAGAGTCGGATTTGTCATGGAGGTAAGAAACATAGAGGCGGACATTCTCATAGGTCATTTTATTTCGAAGTTTGGATAAGGCGTACCGTTTATCACATGAATTGATTTGCTGTGTGTGGTTGACGGTTGGTGGTAGGGGCCTCAATGTTTGGTCTGGGGGAAGGGTGAGTTGGGCGGGAGTGAAATGTGGTGGTGCGGTGGGGGGGTTAAGGGTCTCTAAGTGATTGGAATATGGAGGAGGAGAGAGGTTATAGTTTGGCTTAGGAACGGATAGGACTTCTCTATGGGCGGATGAGGAAGAGGATTTAAAGTGAAGGGTGCTAAAAGGGGGAATGGGGGAGGAGTTAGATTATGGTTTTGCTTAGGATAGGATTTTTTGGATCTAGTCGTGTTTGGTTTGGATAGAAGGGGACAGGGTGGCGATTTGGTGTTGGTGGCTAAATGGGGGGAGGGGGCTGTGATCACCTACTAAGGGTGTAGGAAAGGGAGTCAGGTGTAAAGTAGATTGATCGCGATTGTTGTTGGATATTCTCAGTCTACCGATTCTGAGGTAGCCGGTTTTAGTCGGGTGGAAAATCCACTCGTATCTCGGGGGAAGAATTACCAAGAAAATGTGCCCATTTTTGGAGACGAGGAGTGTGTGGCATTCTACTAAAGCAATCCTCTACTTTCTTGAGAAAGCATTCCGAAATCCAATCAGAGCTCGCGGTTTTGGGGGGCCTCTTCACCAGGTATGAGGTAATCGGTTTGTTGGAAAGATTGAGTTTATTAATACGGGCCTGCCATTCTTCGGGGGTCCGGGATGTACCGATATGGACGATCGGAGAGGAGCCGACGGTGACCATTCCAGAAGTTGAGGGGGGGGGGGGGTGCTGGCATAAGATGGGGGGCGGGTGCTGCTAGGTGGTGGGGGGAAGCTGTTCGAAGAGGGGGGGACAAGGAGAGTTAGGTAAAGTGGGCTGAGGTGGGGATGGCGCCACGTTAAGTAATTCACCGTACAAGGATGTCTCACAGCGCGTAGAGGGCTGGGAGTAGAATACTTTCAATTGCAGGGATGAGATCGAACCGCCAAGCGCGCTTAGGAGGGAGCGGGTAGCCTCAGTCTCCCAAACGACAGGCGCGAGTTTGTGAAGTACTGTGGGGAACGAAGTGTTGTGCCGGGCATGGGCACTCGGTTCACTTCACTCCCCGTCACGAAACGAAAGTTCAGCCGCAGCAAGTGTGCCCACCAGAAAAGAAATCGCTCCAAGGATAACGTGCACGCACTGGGAGAGAAACACAAGCGAAACTCCAAAACCAACGTTGATACAAATAGCGATGAAAGAAAAGAAACACACTGATTTGGTTTATGGCTGGTGATCGCCGCCTTTTTATTTTATGTAAAAAAAAACATTTACATTTAATTTAACACTTAGATGTTCACTGAATACACAATTACGCACATAAAGGGGGACCAGGTATGAAGAGCGACAATCTTTAACTCTCGACTACACTCGACTGTTATTAACGCTCAGGGGTGCGAGCACCTCCGTGTGCGTTCTACCGGAATGAATAAAACGACGCGCACTGATCGGTGGTTGGTATAAGACTCAGCGATATTTGGCTCGTGCAGAGCCGACTCGCTAATGGGGTGAGTTTGGTGGTGTGGTGAAAAAGGAAATGACATTTCCTTTGACCAGCGACCAATGGAAGGCGATCTCTGGCACGCAGTGGGGTGCGCGTGTGATCGCACCCATCACCGTGTTTATCGATGCATTAAGCAAGGGATAAACGAAACCTGAAATGATGAAAAAAGAACAAATGGATCAAATAGATCATTGTTTACGCTGTGCATTGTGGCTATCATAGACGCCAATTCATCGGAGAAATGGTGCTGAAAACAAATAAGGGTCCTGGATGAGTGGTGCGGATGCGTTAATAGATGCGTCGCCATTAGGAAAAGGTGCTAATAGGTTTTAATGTTCATGGCCTCTCAGACTGCAGTAGGAACCGAGTTCTTGTTTGTACTAGGAAATGCTAGAGGATTGGACAAAAGAATCGCGGATCGGTTTATTGCAGCTGTATAAACAAACTGTCCGACATAGCATTTTACGATGACAAGGGTGCCGAATGGTTTGGGGTTTCGTATGATGTGAAGAATTCTTTACAGGAAATTCGAATAACGCATTAAATACGTGAATGCTGTGAGAATTGTTCTGAGGGATTTTCAGATAATGCGTTGAATGCATTAAATGTCCTTGAGAAAGGAAATGTTTCAGGTATGCTGGTGATTGGGATGCAAATATGGGTAGCGAATATGGGGGTTCTTCAGGTGAGCTTTAAGAACCCCCACAGTACTATCTCAAGTAGGAGGTCAGGTTCGGTTGGGGTGGTGTAGTTTTGTGCGGAGCAGGGCTATGGGGCAAACTCATCCCCAAGGTAGATCAGCCTGGAGAGAATATGCTCTAATATGGGGTTGTCATGCCGAACAGGCGATTGTATGGATGTCGATTAAAGGCATTTCATGACAAATGTGCGGACAGAGTTGGCTAACTCTTGTGTGATTGAATTGAGAGATTCGCTACTGGAAAGGGTGACCTGGTTAACGAACGCCTTGCTACTGTCTTTAATGTTGGAAAGAGGCATTTGATAGAGGTATCCTAGATCGTCGAAGCATTTGAGACTACTTTCGAGCCGTGAAATTTTATCCGTGATAAATATCAGGTTCGGGTTGTGGGAACTATCATTGGCGCACTCACGCATTTAATAGCCAGGAGGACGTGGAAGAGCGAGATATTAATACAACCATCGCAAAAGAACAAGAGGTTTTCCGGGAATTCCTTTGCGAGGTGGGTATTTCGGTTATTCAGTCTCACACAGGAGGCGCGAAAAGATTTGCCACAGACGCATTTACACCTGACAAAGTCGGCACCAATACCACAGATCGAGTAGCCACAGGGCATGACGGGAAAATTACGGAGTGAGGATGGTGGAAAACTAGAAACGAAATAAAGGTTGTGGAGAGAGGGGGAAAAGAGCGGGAGAACAAAGAAACGAGAAGTTAAAAATAGAAGCAGAAAAAAAAACAAAAAAAAAGGAAAATAAAACTGAAAATATAAAAACTAAAAAATATAGAGAACTTAACACTACGACAAATGGTGGTTAGAGATAATAGAAAAATACAAAAATCTAGAACATCCAAGAAAATAACAATGATAAAATGAATAGAAAGGAAGGAGAAATAATAATAAAATTAAAAGAAAAAAAAAGAGGAAAAAATTAATATAAAATAATATACAGCAAAAATAATAAGAAAACAGGAGTAAAAGAATAAAAGAAAAAATTAGAAATCTGGGATTAAAAATACAAATTAAAAAAAAAACGTAAAGCATAAAGATAAAAACAATTTAAAAAAACAATAACAAAAGCAAAAAAAGAAATCAGGTGCATGAGATTCCGCCGTAAGTTGAACGCAGGTTCAATCGAGCCGACGTCCACCCTCTTGAACGGTGCGACACCAAGGCGTAACCACACAATGGGTTTTAAAACTTTTTCTATTTATTATTAATTGTGTTTGAGTCCACCCAGAATAGTAGCTGTAGTCTATATGATGCGGATTTTTGATCTGCAGTTTATAGCCTCAGATGACGGTTAAATTTAATCCTCTATCGTGGGGTGCCTCAGTGAGAAAAAGTACTCTGTAGAAAAAAGAATAATCGTGTGTACTCGTTTGTGTTGCTTTAGATTAATTAATTGTTAAAGGTTTTTTCTCGCAATTCTCTTAGCTCTTTACGGTGGGAAATGCTTTTGTTGTACTTGTCACAAGTGTATTGATGTTTGTTAACAATATCTACAGTTTCAGTTGTGATTCAATTTCGGTAGAATTATACAAGTTTTCCAAGTTTTCAATATCTTATTATTTTTCACTAGTTTTTTAAATGGTACTTGCCGTGTGTATTATGAATACAATTATAATTTATTTTTCACGGTCGCGGTTGTGTTGTGTAGATTATCTTTGTTATCCTTATTCTGTATTTAGCTTTTATTGCACTGACACTGTTTTATGATACAAGGCAGTAACCATAATACCGAAAAGTAAACACTCCCAACCTTCTTCTCGATATTCAGAGAACATTCGAATACAAATGGGAGATGAAAATTGTATTTCATCAAACATGTGACCCACATCCTTCAAATGGCCCTCTGTCGCAACTGCACAACATTCTGAAGTTGAGCAACAAAGTTGACGCCAGTGTTAAACTTTTCTGCTATAAGCAACTAATCCGATCTGGAATATCGTACGCCTTTCCTATATGGTCGTGTATATCTTTGGCAAAATGGAAAGAATTCAAGTTTTCGAAAAAAAAAACTCCTCAGAAGATGCATCAACCACTCCAGCAGGCCTGATGGTTTCCATTACTAAAATTCTTACCTATGTGAAGGTGCCTCCATTACCCCTATTGACGAGTACTTGGTACAATCAACATAGAAGTAACTAGAAAGCACTCTTGTACTACTTGTACGGGAATCTAGCGTTCTTGACCCTCCTCTCCTTCCATCTCTTCGGATCCGACCGCCACAATTCTTCTTCAGTACAAAACGGAAGAAAGTACCCTTTCCAACAACATTCCCCTCTATAATAGAGGATTCCTGGATTCATCCAATAGAGTCTACTGCTGACACACCAAACACGCTCACACAGTACAAGACAGTCTGGGGGTTCTTTAAAGCCTTCCTTAAGAACCACCCACTTCCTTAAGTCAATCTGCCTTTCCTTCACTCCACAAGCCACTATACTTACCTGCAATCGAGCAGCGTAAACCATCTTTCAGTAGCTTTCACCTGAAAGTAAAACTTCACCGATGGCATGTATTACATTGAATGTTTCTGGTTCATAATACATGAACCATTTCATATCCCCTATCGGCTCAGCTCGTCACCAATAAACGATAAACACACGCTGGCCAGCGTATTGTGTGCACAGCTGCAGCCGATATTCTTCCTACGGTCCATAACTGAACCATTGCTCTTATACCCTTCGATTCACAACACTTGCGACCAATACCCTATTATCGGCTATCATGGGATTTGGGCACGAATATGATTGACGTTTAGACAATCATATCCATGATCATGCCTTATGATGCTCCGGCCTGTAAACCAAACAAACACACAGTAGCATGACTGTGTTTATGCTATTTACCAATCGCTGGTCCATGGCCACCCTGGGCGAGACGTGCGCTTGAACATCTGCAAGGCTAATTCCTCGCTATTGTGCCCATGTACCAGCACTATCATGTAAACAAAACCAAAATCTTCGGTTGACCTATCGTCACTGACGAATATATAGCCTACAATGGCATTACCATGACCACCTGAGTAAACACGATGACGACCCAATGTAACATTAGCAAAACCACGAACGATGTGCATCTCATCGTGACCTTTGAACTAGCGTTTCTATTTACTTAGAATACAGAAACCTATTTCGTTCTCAGGCGTGCAGCATCGACGATTTATGACCACAATGCCTGCAGCTCAATATGGTCGTTCATTTGTTTGAACAGGTGCAGGACTGGTCGTTGTCTGTATTGCAGGCGAAGGGGCATCGTACTTGTCCTATACGGACATATGGGAAATCTCCTATTTAACCCCTTTCTCGGTCGCCATTGGCCGTCGCCAAGTTGATCCGTTTCGCTCCTCCTACATCGATGTGATCCTTCACCGTTGAATCTGGCGGATGTGGATTGAATCGAGGAGTCCGATTTTATCCGCTGAGGAGCAAACAGATGCGTGTTTTAAGTGCGGGTTCGATTAAAGTTTTCCTCCCGTTTGACGAGCCCCAAAGTCGAGTTTATGTCTTGAGGTGTTAAGCCTTCTTGTCCCTTTCAAAAGTATTGTTCATACGCGCATCAAAAAAAAAAAACGAAATCAATCAAGTAGAGTCAGACATTCACCCTCGAACTGGCTACACTTGCCGCGGGCGGTTATAATAAACGTTGAAATTATACTTCACGATAAAATTCTTAATACAAAAACATTGACATAGTTACTGTGTAAGTGTCGAAACCTGTAACGTTAAGAGACCAAGGAACTTTTAATCAATCTAATAGTATAAGCAGAATAGCAATTAGTGCGAATAAAGTTTTAAGCAATAAAAACAACTACTAAAATAAATCAAACAATAACTCCAGCGTTTTATTTCACTTGCTCCTGTGACAGTGCGTTTGCATTTTTTACAATCGGTTTGTGTGCCCTTGTGACAATTGTTTCATCGAACTTAGACTATCCGCGGTGTCACTACTGAATCCGCGTCCGTGTTGGCGCACGAGTAGAATACCCACAACAGCACAAATACGCACGCACCGCCAAAAGCGCAGATTATCAGAACCCAAAGACGGAATCTGCGTTTACTACCGCATTCAAGACCTACTGGTCTTGTATGATTTCTATCCCACCATCCCTACATCCAAGTAGGTAGAGACCTTTGAACTAAACCTGTCCACTATCCGTAGATACCTGCGCCCCTTTTTATTTTTTATATATCTTGAGACCAAGCCCAACATATTCACGGACGTTGATGATTCTGTTTGTCGCAATATGACCAGAAACCAGAGACAATACGAAGGGCACATTTGTCCTTGTCTCGTAAATCGGCCTCTCGCGAACCTTTTTTTAATAGCTTGAGTCCTCTTCAAGGGCCCAGGGATAGGTCAGGGTTTTCACCTTATAGAAATAGAATACTTAGATAAAAAATATTTAGTATGTTCAGAGGCAAGTTTGTATCGCAATCCGTTCCCTTTCTTGCTTTTAGGGATTCCAGAACGCTTTCCCCTGCCAGTGGTAAGGGGCGTTCAATTGGACTTCTTTGTTTTACAGGTACCTCAGACCACTTCTCGTCACCAATGGTAATAGGTGCTTGAGGCTCATTCCTCTTGGGTGTTAGGATTTGGCGGGTTTGCTTGTGGGGAACGAAGTCGTGGCACCGGCATGGGTGCGAGTTCTACTTCGTCCCACTAACCTTTCACTTTTCACTCGCCGATCGTTCCTTGGAATTCCGCTGCAATTTGTTCGCCATAGCAGCAGAGGAAACATCACACCCAAGAGAAATGAAACTCACTAGTTGGTTCGTTATAATTTGTTTTATTTTACGCACACAGTAGACACGGTAAATTTCATAATTACACATACGATACGTTTTACAAGTTGTGTTATCATAACTTGACTTGTCTTATATGCATATTCCCGACATTTGCACTCATTAACGGACTAAATTTTATTTATTATTACCCGATCACAACTCTTTACGCCAACGACTCTGTATATTATCGCGTCTCCATCCGCACCGGAGAGCGGGAGATAGCACGACCAGCGCGGTCGGCTGATGGAAATAGACTCAGCGATAAACGGCTCGTGCAGAGCCGACACGCGAATGGTGGTGAGTTTGGGATGTGGTGGCAGATATCCTCTCCACTAAGGATATGTTTTTACTTACCACCAGAGAAACGTAGTCTCTCTTGGTGGAATAGAAAATCAGATCTCGTAATGAAGATCATGGTGGTATGTGTGTTATCGTTTAGATCTGTGTTGTTTACATAACGCTTGCAGGTCAAAAGCGAAACGAAACCTAGACAACATACAGACACGTCCGGTAATGAGGGTCGGCTGAGTAAATAGCAGCCACTCATTAGATGCTCAAACGGATTGAAATAATGGAGATCGTATATCATATCTCTGCCGACTGGGAGAATCGGATTCTTTTGTTTGCATATGTTTATGGTATTGAATCCAATCCGACGGCTAAGCGCGACGTCGGCGATTGTTTGAATCTTCAAATAGAAGAAATATTTCCGAGAGAAGTACTTGCAGCTGAATCAATAGTTGCAAGTCTTCGGAAAGTAATTTAGATGGATACACAATGACGGTTGTGTATACCATCTGTGTCAATTATGCATGGCATCTATGACGACGCCAGGATCGAACTATAGTGTGAATATCTACACTAATTGGAAATTCGGTTTTTGGTCGCTAATTGTGAGATGCATTGATACATATATATGCCCTTGTAGGACAAATTCTTTGCAGACATTTCCAGGTAATGCATTGAAAGCATTAATTATCCCTGGGTAGCAAATGTTTTTGCTGTGGGGAGATTGCGGTGCAGGTGTGGGAAAGTTGGAATTTGCCTGGCAACCGAAGGTACCGAATACGTTGTGTTTTATGCTCCCGTATAATGGAAAGAATTCTTGTAGGGAATTTGTATGCGAAGAGATGCATGAAAATGTAAGAATTCTTTTACGGGGACTTCTAGATAATAAATTTGATCTATTTGATGCGTGAAGCATTTAAGGTGTTAATGCGATTGCATTAGCGAAACTTATAAAGTTGGGTTGTAGGGATGGGGGTTCTTTAGGTAAGTAATCAGTGGGGTTTGGCGGAACTGCCACATGCTTAAAGGTATCCTTTCGATCAGATGACGCTGGGATAAGTACAGTCCACTATGGGGCTAAGGTTTTTGAGGATACGCTGGTAGTCAGCCCTCGGTCATCAATTGGAATAGCAGTAACATTTGACCCTGTGTGCCGAATCGCTAACAAATTTGGCCTTGATAGCCGAATCAGTAACACTACCACTGGGTCGAATAGCGGACTTCATTATCAGCGAAGACAGCGTCGCAAGAGTGGCCATGGTACAGGCGGGTGGTGGCGCATTTCGGTGAACCATCCACAGACTTCCTCCATTACTCATGGCCGACGAGTCCATGCCCAAGCACAAACACGACACCCACGAAGACGGGCTGCTTACGGCGGGTCACCTCTGGACTCACAGCGATTTCAGAGGTGACCAACCACAACATAATGGCAAAAAGGGAGGATCATAATACTCGCATCAAAGAGCATCATACATACCAACCCGACATCTGCTGTAAACATTACAATGCCAGGTGAGCTATCCAAGGGCCCACGTCATTATCATATATTTACGGCATCGTAGACATCGGCACCACAGTTAAGAAACTATTCATCTTCATGATGATGGCGCAAGGCTAATGACCTTGCCCGGAAAAACAAATTATTATTGGCAATTTAACAAGTCTCAGATATGGACCGGATACCGGTGGAGAGACTTGCTAAATAAGGCCAAGATCGGACCCCGGTTGTAGTGCCGATGATGATGATGATGATCTTCATGATACCCCACAGATACTAGCGATCGTGAGTCGCAAGCGAACGTTTCATACGATTATCAGTGTGCGTCAAGAGAAACGAATTTCATGGGCGAACAACCAGGAGTGCAATCGGATGATTTATAGCTGCAATAGGTGATTTTAATTAGTTAGAACAATAAGATTAGAATAAATGAAATTGTAATATAAAGGCGAGGGAGATTACAAGTCACTCGAGAATACCCGTCACTTAATTTTGGATCTTTTAATATTGTAGGTACCGGGAGTTGCTTCCTTCCACTCACGGCAAGTGACAAGTCAAAAGGAGCAACTTATTTTCTTTACTTTTCAGATAATGGGAATCGTTTCCCTCCATCAGTGGTACGGAATGCTTCGCAAAAATTTTAAACTTGGATGGATTGGTAAAGATACCGCAGTACATTTAACCGGTGGTATCTTACGGCTGAACGGATAAAGAAATCAGCTTAGTGTTACGTGGCAACTTTGTAGCGGTTCTACGAACCATACAACTCACTATAGGTTGAGGTATCCTTTCCGCCAAGGAACCTTACTCACCTTTTTCAGCACACGTTCACACAGACACTTGTCCCAACAATCAGCAACCATACCTGAAAGAAAAGGTTATAGGACATGCAACGACGTTGAACCCGATATCAGAAAGCAAGGAACTAACCGTTCGAAAGCTCCAAATATCGAGTTCAACGCATCCATACATTGTATTCGACCCAATTCCAAAAGGCAGTAAAGCAACGCATCTAAGCAAATGCGCCATGCAGGAAAGCGTCGCATGTAAATCACTCACCCATTCTAAGCATCACCGCGATGTTTCCCATGAAATACCATTGTCGGCAAATAAACCGAACAACGGATGTCTATTCTGGTAGCTAATGGAAATTAACACCAAAATCCCTGGCATGAGCCTAACGCTAAAGGCACACTTGTGCAAACAGGTCATATCGTTGCGCTGACGATTAGCAGTCATGCCGCCATAAAATCTTAACACTACCCGCGATAGATGTTTATGAGTGGAAGTACAAGCAAAGCATTACATCCCATAGTCCTTTGTACCCATCTGAATAGCATGAGCACCTTCGCTTCATAGGCCAGATGTGTGGAATAAACAAATCCTAAGCAAAAGATCGGAGAATAAGCGGCGGCATCCGATCGTAAGACAAAGAAACAAGATTCCGATAACCAACAGCTAATGATGCTGATGATCATGAGGAGAGATTTCTCCTTTTCAGATATTATGGGAAATTCTCCTTCTGAGATGCAATGAGAAATTTACGCTGTTAACAGATACCATGGAAAAGTCTGTTCGCAGAAACGATGGGAACTTCTGTTGCAGAGATGCGTTGGAAAAATTTCCCTTACGATGGGGGATGCGAATACAGTTAGTCGACTTAGAGCATCAGTCTAATAAAGATATTTGAATCAGGTCGTCATAGAGAAACCCTAATCGAGGAGGTCGACAAGACGCGGAGATAAAGAAGAAGTTAACAAGTACATGCGTTGCGAGAAGTCGTTAATTTTCGTATCGATCGAGTGTCCGCTTCGTAATTCAGTGTGCAACTTTTAAACGCGAACAGTTCAACGGAACATCAATCCGAAATTTATTTCTGTTAATACGTGCAATTGACTAATAAACAAAATAAGGACAACAATAGATAAAATTATTCTCCGATCAGTGTAATTGACAACAAACAAAAGTAAAACAATAAATAAAGTTTAAAGCAAGTGCTCCGTGTTTTATTTGTGGCATTGTCTCTTCGCTTTGTAGTGTTTACCTGTGAACAGTGTTCGGCGGAACACTGCACCAATTATAGACAGGCAAATAATCCGCCCAAACCTCCCCCCGTCGCCCTTTTCTCGAAATTAACCGGCATGTATAACATGTAAACGTTAAGCAATAATTAAACTTAAATACAAATAAATATCATCATCATCATCGGCACTACAACCGGGAACTGGTCTTGGCCTTATTTAGCAAGTACTGAGGGTTGTTAAATTTTCCATGATAATTTGTTTTTCCGGGCAAGGGCATTAAGTCTTGTGTCAGAGGCTCACTCAATGTCGGTCCGTAACACTCTCGCGTGACAGGCGGGGATACAAACTGCTATATTATCGAGGAGCCCATAAATAAATATAACATATTCATTTAAACAATGTACATTTCACTTTTTAAACATACATAAAATATATATCAAAATTGGTATAAAAAAAATAACAAATAAACATAGCAGGTGCATAAACCCAGCTCTATTTGACGACGACAGCTTTGATCAGTTTCGAAGTTGATCGTAGCCAAGTTTCTTCGCCTAGACAACGGTACCAGAGAATAAAGAGTTAACGGGACGGGAAGGCGTGAGTTGTTTGATGGTTTTTGAACGGGGCTGACGTCTCCGCTGTTGAGATCCAATTTTTTGTGTCCAGTTGGTGAGTGAAAAAAAAAAAATTTTGTAAATGGTCCAGAATGTCGTGTTGTAAGTTGTTAGAAAGATTGTAACAGTATAACCGTGAAATTAAGGTGAAGGGAGAAAAGGCTGAAACTGGGTAAGAACGTAAATGCAATTCCTGAGTAAGAATATTACTGCAGTTCCTGAATACGAAAGTAAATACAATTCAAAATGTTGCCAAAAAGCAGAGTTCCACTTGAGAGGAAGCAGTACTGTGGGGTAGGTAGTCGTGAGTTCTACTACCGACGGACGCGAGTTCTACTACCGACCCACCACTTTCACCAAAATTTCCACTGCTAAACGACAGAACGATCTCCAAGGAAAGGTACAACGCACCGTGGTTGATGGTTAAGAACTGGATCCCTTATTGCTCAACACTCAACGATCTTATTGTTCAACAAAAATAAAACACTAATTTTGACTGTTAGTAGCAACGTTTTATTTGGGGAATGTTCGGAAAATTATACGGCACGGACATTCAGCGTAACAATCACACTGGTAGAGGTTTTGTTTTTATCTTAATCACACCCGTTTAATTAACACAGGTTTACATCAATTCACTGGCAAAAAGAGTTCATTAGGTTTATTGGTGTATGGCGACACTAGTGTTATCATTCATTAATAGTTCTATCTTGTACACTTTTCACAAGTAAAGGAGAATTTAGTGCACTCGACTCCGCGAAGGGGACACGTCCCGCAGGGGTGCAGACTCCGGTGTACACCCTACGGGGGAGGATAAAAATAATCGATGCGCGTGCGCTGAAGGATGGAAGATGACTCAACGATATTTAATCGTTTTGGGGTGAGTTTTCCCAAGAAAGAAAGTGTTTCTCCCGTGGTGAAAACAAGGAAGAAAGACTTGGTAATGTATGTGTATGTGCGAGTGAAGATCACATTGGTTTTTTTTCATACGGGGGGCATGGGAATGAACCTGAATCAAAGAAAGGAAAAAGGGATCGTGGAGTTCTTTGTTTATGTAAGAGGTTACTGGGAAACAAATCCAGAGCTATGTAGGATAAAAGGAATTTATGGCCTGAGATTTCAACTGAGTAAACATTAGATGGAAGATGCATTTGGGATACTAGGATGATTGAATCGTTTGCGTATCGCCAGAATACCTGCTGAAGGACAGTAGTCTTTTGTTTACTCGTGGTATGAGTTAGGGAAATAGTTTCAGCGTCTATTGCGCTAATTATATGCAGCTGCTTGGGTTGTTTATTGTTGGGAGAAAAGGTCGCCAGCCAATGTGTATGAAAAGGGATTTGTGAAGCTGGGAATAGGCGACGCAATGATCATTATCCCTGATCGGGCTGGTTACATTATATATGAACCGATAAGTTTTATTGCAGGGAATTTATGATAAGGTAAGAAAGAGCTCTTACAGGAATTTGTATGCTAAGGGAATGCGAGAAAAGGTAAGAATTCTTTTACTGAAGCTTTTTAGATTATACCTTAGATAATCCTAGATGCGTAAAGCATTTAAGGTGGTCATACGATTGCATTAGCGAAATTATGTGATTGTTTTTCAGGTAACTGAACCATGGGGTTTGGCGGAATCGCCACAGTACAACTAAAATTCATCAACTCTTAATCTCTCCGTGAAATAAATTAGTGTAGCAGAAAAAAATAAAAGCCACAGCTTTAATATTTAAAGGGACAACACTAAGTCCAAAGTTGCAGGAATTCCAACGTCATCCCGCTTCAACCGGAACTACAACCCCGGTAGGATTATCATTGCGGCCCTGTCCCAGCCGGAGGTGCTTCTTGACAACAACCCCCCCCCCCCCCCCCCGAGTCAAACTTCGGCGCGCCAGGTGAGTGCTCGCTCTTTCTTAATATATATATATATATATATATATATATATATATATTTTGTGGGGTGAAAAGAAAAAACACAACAATTGGCGCTGCCCTCCGACACAGCTGCACCCCCTTACCGACACAACACAACAGAGCGAATCCTGGGATTTCTTAATACCGTCTTTTAGGAGAATCTGTGGAAACGCCCACTGATTAGCATTTATCGCAGCATTTCAGGATGAAATTTAAAAATAAGCGGACGCATTTGGTCATCGAGTCAATAGAACAGTTCGAATGTTTTCTGTTGTCAAATTTGAAAATTGGTTTGGTGGTAAAAGATGCGTCAACAACCCAGAGATGGTGTCTGTGGTTTATGGCTATTTCGAGGAGCTCGTCGATAGGCAGCATACGTAGGGGATCTACGCTATTGTACATCGCTAAAACAGTGTATTGAGCTAAAAGGGGATTATGTAGAGAAATAAACGTATTTGTTCCCGAAGTATTTTAAATTTTGTTTGTTACGTCGAGTACTTCTGGGACTCCCTTCGTATTTTCCCATCAGGAATTTTCTTGACGGATAGTCGTTTCGAAGTTGTTCGTTCGTAACAAAATCAGAAATTCCAACGTAAAAATATGTTGTTCAGAAAATAAATGGTAGTTGACATTTAAGGGTAGTCCAAAATCCCCTTTTGTGCGTGCGTTTGTGTAAAAAAAAAATTGTTCATTAACAACGGTTTAGAACATCGTAAAACAATTGATTCTGTGAACAATGTACAGTTATCCCTTAAGTGAAAAATTAAGGTGAAATTATTACCTATCGTGGACAATGTTCTATATTCCTGCACACGTACAATTAAAACACAAACATGATGCCAACCACTCCGAAAGTCCATATCGTATGTATTTACCTTATACAGTTCGTCCAAAATTGCAAACAATAAATATACAACTGCCATCATTTCATCTTACTTAAAGTACTACACAGTCTAGAAGTTCCAATGTCCGAAATGCCAACTGTCAGCTCCTATGACGTATATAACTATCCCCACCCTTTTAAGTCGGTATTCTCCTTAGGCCACGGATTGTTTTGTGTGAAAACTTATTCCCAAGTTTCACAATAAATTTAAATTTAAAACCGGACGTCCTCTACTGGGTTGAGTTGTGGACAGCAAATATTACAGTGGTTAACACAATACGAAAAGCTACAAGGTGTCCGTTAGCAGTTACGAATTCAAATCGCCCATATTTTACACTCAAAACTAAATGCCGAAAAGCAACAACAGTTTGTCATTCTTGAAAATGTAATTTTCAACCGACACATGCAGCAGATATTTGGTTCTCTATAAACACAAATTTTTTGAATTCCACATCCACACCACCACCGGTATCAACCCTTGTGCGGGTGCAATGCACTTCCAATTGATGTCATTTCCTTGTGTACTTACCCTAATTGCGAATCATCATTTTCCCGCTCTGCTATTCAAAAGTAGTTGCAATCTCACATATTCAATTCGACGGCAGCTTCACAATCTAACCGATACGTTCTCAGACGCAGTTCAAGTTCCGAAATTATACGTAATTAATCTGCATTCAATTTGAGCACAATTTCAGAGTCATTAAAACTATTCGATTGCACTCGCGAATTCAAAACTACTGCAATAGACGGCTTACTCTTGGAGCATTTTGTGGCAGACATCGTCAATGCGATAATGTTCATTTGGGGCAGAAACTAGCACATCCGTCCACCCCAACGCGCAGTTGCGTTTCTCTCGTGAAAGCTCATCGATTTCGCATCCACGCTTAGTAGATGGGGCTCTTGTAGTGTAGTTTATAAGTTCAGGATGTGATTTAGATTTGTGTTAGATATCAAATCAGAGTTAGAGTTCAAACTAAAGGCGCGGACAAATGGCTCACCCCGTAAAGGTTGTTTAGGTGAAGTCATCGCCGGTCGTTTCGTGGCCTTTAATTAATTGCCTATCGATGGTTATCCATTTAGCCACACCAAGGACACTAGCTGAGATTTACCGGTGTCTGTATTTATAGTGATGACGTTGAATCCGCAGTAATATCTCAACTGAATAACTTTAACATTGATAGTCAATTGAATTGTAAGACGTAGTTGTGGGCAATGTTTAAGCCATCGACATTTAAGTAAATAAATAAAAAAAATTGAATATATTTTATTATCACAATAAATAATTTACAAAGGCTAACGACAAAATCTTGTGTTTCATTTAGGCAGTCGGGCAGATACCGTCTTGAAACACTTTGGAACATACCTCGTCCACCCTACCCCAGATTATGGAACCAAATCGCCGTGCAGTAAAATCTACAATCAATGGATCAGCCCGACATCCCTGACATTTCTCGCGGTAGTGGAACAACAATCCTTCTTTTATGTGGACATTTGTCGGTGATGTTCCTCTTGTTGAATGCCACACTTGATGATTCCCCATGACAAAAATAGTCCTGGCATTTACAATGCATTTAGCCCAACGATACGAAGGAAGAGGAAGTAGGGTGCGTTGCACTTTCACTTGGGTGTATAGCAGTCGATTCATCACATTCCGCGGTCTGCTGGACGTGTCGTTGATTCCACCTTTGTAGAAGAACACATTCTTAAAGACAAATGCACTTGTCCTACTATCCTCTGCTCCACGTAGGAAATCCAACAGTGTGTTATGTTTTAACGGCATAAGTATTTCATCCAAGTCCACAATAGCCACGTATCGGTAGCCATCGACAAAAGTGGCACGAAAGATGCACTCATTGTATTGGGCAAAAATACCTCCATTCCGTACTTCCTTGTCGAACTCATAGCTGTAGAAATTCCACTCGTTCAATTGAACCAGGCTAATGGTCTTGTAATATTCCAAAATACTGTTGACCTCAGGTGCCAAGCTAAGGCGATAAAAGTAGAACTTGTTAGCACCTAGCAGCCGGTAGGTTTCGATGAACTCCACAATACGTAAACTTTCGTTGTGCCTCAACTGTAAAGGTCCAATGCAAACAGCAAGTGATTTGGTAGGTCTATCTATGACTTTGCCCTTTGGATAACTAATTTCAAACTTTAAATTGGGAACATCAGTACGCAAAGGATATACCTAATTGGGATGAATGTTGGCACCTCTTCGCTAAGAGGATCTCCAGAATGACTTATCGCTACGGCTTCAGGTAGATTGACTATGGCTCCTCCACGGTGCATTTGGAGTGGACACGTCACAGCGTATGCAGCAAATTGCATATCGAAATGCTCGGGCAATGGTAGGACTTCATAAGGCTGGACCTGGTCAGTGAATGAGCTATCATACCTGTGAGTAAGAAAAATAATTTCACTGATTAATTACTGATTCAAAACTTTATAGAAATACTTAAACAGAAATGTTCAAATTAGGAACTCAAACAAGTAGATACAGCGAAATTGTGTGACGACTAAAAGAAAACATAAAAGTATGCTCTCAATGCGAAACAACACACCCTGAGTCGTTTACCCTGTGGCGCGAAGTTATGACTTTCTATGACTTTCATTCCCCAGTGGAAGCTTCTATAAACTGATAACAACTCTAGGCATCGCTTTCGCTCATTTACTGGTTATATCCGATTCGAAACCGTTATGTCTTTTTGTCAGATCATTTACATAAGAGTTTCGACTCCAGTTGCAACTTCTCAGCTGCATATGAGGGTTGCCTTTTATATTTCGGGATTAGAGAACAAAACCAAATATTGATCATCGAAAATCACTTTATTGTTTTTCAAAATATTCCCCATGAAGATCTATACACTTTTGCATGCGTTTGAACCAATTGTCGAAGCACTTTTGCCACTCTGATTGAGGTATCTCCAACACATGCATTCTGAATGCAGCAACCGCTTCTTCAGGTGTCGAAAAACGTTGACCTCTCAGTTTGGTTTTTACGTACGGGAATAAAAAGAAGTCATTCGGTGCCAAGTCAGGACTATACGGCGGATGACCCATCAAATCGATGTTTTGGGTGCTCAAAAATGCAGTTGTCGCAGCCGATGTGTGAGAGCTCGCATTGTCGTGGTGAAGAGTAATCCGTCTTCGGCGGTTGGTTTTCCTGATTTCTTGGAAGACAACTGGCATACAAATGGTTGTGTACCACTCAGAATTGACTGTTCTGCGTTGTTCTAGTGGTACGGTTGCGACATGTCCAGTTTTTCCGAAAAAACAGGCGACCATTTGCTTGGAAGTGCTTCGTGCGCGAACAACTTTTGTTGGATTTGGCTCATCTTGAAACACCCGACAGTCGACTGCTGTTTACTTTCGGGCTCATACGCGTAAATCCACGATGCATCACTTGTCACGATGTCATAGACGTGTTTCGAAGCACCGCGACCGTATTTTTTGAGCATTTCTTTCGACCAATTGACACGAGCCTTTTTTTGGGCGATTGACAAATTGTGTGGGACCCAACGCGAACAAATTTTTTTGACAGTCAAATGTTTATGCAATATTGAATGTATGCTGGTCCCACTATCTTCCAATATCAGTTCGCGCACAGCATCAATGGTTTTCGGAACAACAACTGATTTTGGACGACCCTCACGAAATTCATCTTGGAGTGAACTACGACCACGATTGAATTCTCCATACCATCGATAAACACTGGTCCTTGATGGAGCTTCATCGCCAAAAATTGAATTAAGTTCATCCATGCACTGTTGCTGAGTTAATCCACGCCGAAAGTTGTAAAAAATAATCGCACGAAAATGTTGACGATTTAATTCCATTTTTGGGCCGAGATGAATCTTTTAAGTTACTGTAAACAACACAAATAGCGCTCGTATGTCAAAACGTTCTGAGTGCGTATAACCTCAAAAATGTCCAACTTTACGACAGAGCTGTCAATTGCCGGATTGCAACACTAGGGTTGCCAAATATGCCGAAACATAAGAGGCAACCCTCGTATAACCTCACTGGCCTGTCTGAATTCTTCCTTGGCACTCTCAATTCACTTCACATTCAACAACACCAAATTGTGGGAAAACTAGAACATCTGAAAGACGAGTTCGGCCTCGGCCAAGGCAGTCTCCCTGCTATCCTCTTAAAAAAAAGAGTGCCTCTCTCTCTCCCGGTCATTTTAATCTATCTTCAGTCTATCCCTAACACATGGTGTATTCCCAGACATTTGGAAATCCTCTTATATCACCCCCATACACAAAGAGGGACCAGAAAACGATATATCCAACTACCGCCTCGTTGCTAAGCTTTCGCACATTTCAAAACTGTTCAAAGGCCTTCTATATGATGCGTTTGTTTCCGCTGTAAACCCATCACCTCTCCCAACCAACACGGTTTCCTCTCCGGCAGGTCCACTACTACCAACCTTGTGGAATTCTCGTACCATACACTCTTTGCCTTAGAAAACGTCAATGAAGTCGACGTAATCACTACCGATTTCAGCAAGGCCTTCGGCAAACTCCCCTACAATCTCATTCTCTTTAAGTTATCTTCCGTGGGATTTGAACCACTACTGATTAAGTGGATTTCATCCTATCTTAATAATTGAACCTGCCGCGTCCGATTTAGATCCACTCTCTCCAATTCAATTCCTATGTGAAGGGAGCTCAATCTTACTGCACATATTGACGACATAATCTTCAAAGCCATCGCCGCTCTTGGCTTTGTGAAACGCTGGTCGAAAGACTTTCCTAAATCCCCACGACACACGCTCACTCTAAATAACCTTCGTCCGTCCCCTTCTCGAATGTGCTAGTTAGGCATCTGGTACCCGTATGATTTGTCTCACATTCGCAGGATTGAAAACGTTCGACGTCATTTCTTGCGCTTTGCCTCCCGAGGACTAAATTGGGAGAATCCTCTGATTCTACCTTCATATACAAGCCAGCTCCATTGAAGCAATCTTAACACGCTTGTAGAGCGCAGAATCCATGCCCACATTTTTTTCATCCACCGTCTTCTCTCAGGCTCAATCAATTGCTCAAGCCTTCTATCCTCCATAATATTTCATACAAACCCCTGTAACTTACGCAACCCTCGTCCCTTCTACTTGCCGACCCATCACACCTCTTATGGCTCTAACGAACACAACGAATGGCCAACTCTTTCCCCGACTCCTTTGACTTCAACCTCTCCACTCCCGCTCTCATATGCCGCCACCTAACATATACGCCCCCCCCCCCCCCCCTCCCCGCCCTTCCGTGATCCGCAAAAGTAAATATGACGCGTTCTGCTCCCTAAGGGATGAATTAAATAACAACCCATGGGGCAGCGCCTACAGGATAGTCATGAAAAGACTACACAACAACAGTAGTCAAATGCAAAAAACGAAAACTGACATGGCGGGAATCGTTGCTGTTCTCTTCCCGCAGTGTGATGAGGTATTGAGACTGCAAGAGGAGTGGAGTATCACTGAACGAGAGATACCTCCCGTGACCACCGAAGAGGTGCTCTTGGCTGCAAGGGTTGTCAAAAAAAAAAAGACTCCGGCACTGGATGATATCCATAACGCTGTAGTGAAGAGTGCTTTAACAAAAAAGCCGGAAGTCTTCAGCAGTCTCT
Source organism: Microdon myrmicae (assembly GCA_963931805.1). Lineage (NCBI taxonomy): Eukaryota > Metazoa > Arthropoda > Insecta > Diptera > Syrphidae > Microdon > Microdon myrmicae. Next base: position 112,926,213 of record OZ007496.1, read on the forward strand.
TCACAACCTGCCTTCAAACAGGACAATTTCCCAAATGATGGAAAAAACAGCGGCTTGTGCTTATTCCAAAGGAAGTCAAGAATCCAGAGGCGCCGTCGTCTTATCGTCCGTTGTGCATGTTGGACACGTCAGGAAAACTGCTTGAGCGAGTAATTGCCACTCGCCTGGAACAATTCGCTGAGGGGACATCATTTGGTACGCAGATGATTTGGCAATAGTGGCCGTAGCTAAACATCTAGATGACCTGGAGAATATTTGCTCCCAAGCAATCCAGAGCATTAAATGCTGGCTAGATATAGCCGGACTGAAACTAGCTGGACATAAGACGGATGCAGTTTTAATAAGCAGCCGCAAGAAAGTTGAACACGTTGATTTGGAAATAGAAAGACAAATAATCAGATCCAGTCCTTATATTAAATATCTTGGTGTTATACTCGACAACAGGTTGAGCTTCAAGGAACACCTGAGGAAAACGAGTGAAAAAACGGCAAGAGTATGCAAAGTTTTAGCGAGATTGGTACCCAATGTTGGAGGACCCCGGCCCCAGATAAGGAAACTCATAACCAGTGTCAACACCTCCATTATAATGTATACAGCTCACATATGGGCAGGAGCCGCACAGTATAAGTCGTATATGAGGGGAGTGAACTCCGCACATAGGCTGGCGTCACTAAGAGTATGTTGTGCATTCCGAACGGTATCCGAAGAAGCTATAAATATTCTGGCCGGGAGGACGCCACTTGACATTGCAGCTAAAGAAAACTCTGTATTACATAAGGTCTCTCAAGAGAATCGTCGGAGAATGCGGTCACAATTAGAGCTCTCAAGCCTAAGAGAATGGCAACGAAGGTGGGATTCTTCCACCAAAGGAAGAAAACATGGCGAGCTGAATTACCACCTGACTCAGCTAATATCAGGACATGGATGCTTTCGGCAATACTTGCACAAGTATAAGCATGTGAATTACCCATTCTGCTTGTATTGCGAATGCCTCAACAACCCCACACCTCCACCCCCAACCAACCACCCTACCACTCAACCCTACCTCTCCTCCACTGCTCACAAAATAGTTTTCCCCACACGCCACACCTTACCGCCCCCCCTTTTCATCCATTATCCCGACTTCAACCTCAGCTGGCCCGTGCGCCCTAAACCCACCCCTATACCTCTTTCTAACGCTGACGCGCAAATGCCATACTTACCTACACTCACTCCAGCCACCTATTCACCATCTTTTTTTTTTTTTTCATTATTATTATATTCTAGATTTTAATATAGTCCATAAGCTTATTTAGATTGCTTGTATTAAGCCAAATAAATGCCCTCACTAAACTAAACTGCAAGGTCAAAATAATTTCATAATCGGCATTCATCATCATCGGGCTCCTCGATAGTATAGTGGTTAGTACACCCGCCTGTCACCCGGGAAACCGGGGTTCGATTCCCCGTCGGGGAGCTCCTGGCGCAAGACTAATGACCTTGCCCAGAAAAACAAATCATTATGGAAAATTTAACAAGCCTCAGGACTTGCTAAATAAGGCCAAGACCGGTTCCCGGTTGTAGTGCCGATGATGATGATGATTCATTCATTCGGGATCCGGTCTTGGCCTTTTTTAGCAAGTCCCGAGGCTTGTTAAATTTTCCATAATAATTTGTTTTTCTGGGCAAGGTTATTAGCCGACCAATATTGGTGTATGGCTGCCCGCTATAGTATAACTCATCACCATTCTACATGGGGAAGCTTCGAGTCTTCGAAAGGCAGTGTTTGCGTTCTTGCCTCGGAATATACATAACCCCAGAGTCTGAACACAAAAAGTTCTAAAAGTTTTCTGAATGACAAATCATTACTAAACAGGATAGACAATTCAATTCAATCAAAATTATCCGAGGTCATACTGGGAGGGCAATGTGCAGCGAAAATATTCTTATCTCGGGGGAATTTTATTTCAATGATACCTATCCGGAGAGTACTCTCCCGAATGAGTTTATTCGCCCAGAAGCATTTTACTTCTTGGATGGAAAAGGACTTATCCAAGTCAAGCTTGGAGTCCCTAGTATTTACCGCGGTTCCGTGGTGTTAGACACAATATGATTCTCCATGATAGTGATATCTCTAATATCTAGATCGCCTACGTTTTAGTACGGTGTTCAGTGAACGAAGAAAAAATATCTTATTAATAAAAGAATGGATAGAATTTCGGATAATGGATAAGAGACTGTTGATGAAAATAAGGTATAAGATGCTACTTATATTTTTCCAAGTGGTAGCTTTAGCATTGGCAACTCTAATAAAAAAATTAATAGATTTGACGTTATTTTTACTCGAAAAGCTTTGTCGAACAAAGGACTTTATTTTCCACTGAATTTAAGACGGGACCACCTTTGCAATTATTTTTACAACTTTTGACGCGGGTTATCTCAACAAGGATGCATCGATAAAGTCAATTCCACTTTTGGAATCAATTCAATCGTGACCGTCTTTAGAAAATGTCGATGCGCTGCGTAAACTGCAGGATTAACACATGGCTTATCGTGAAATCGAAACATCCCTGTGTGTTAATATGGTGAGCATATTATAACATACGAGGGTTGCCTCTTATGTTTCGGGATTTGGCAACTCTAGCGTTGCAATCCGGCAATTGACAGCTCTGTCGTAAAGTTGGACATTTTTGAGGTTATACGCACTCAGAACGTTTTGACATACGAGCGCTATTTGTGTTGTTTACAGTAACTTAAAAGATTCATCTCGGCCCAAAAATGGAATTAAAACGTCAACATTTTCGTGCGATTATTTTTTACAACTTTCGGCGTGGATTAACTCAGCAACAGTGCATGGATGAACTTAATTCAATTTTTAGCGATGAAGCTCCATCAAGGGCCAGTGTTTATCGATGGTATGGTGAATTCAATCGTGGCCGTAGTTCACTCCAAGATGAATTTCGTGAAGGTCGTCCAAAATCAGTTGTTGTTCCGAAAACCATTGATGCTGTGCGCGAACTGATATTGGAAGATCGTCATGTGACCTATCGTGAGATTGAGACAACCTTAGGCGTTAGTGGGACCAGCACACATTCAATATTGCATAAACATTTGACCGTCAAAAAAATTTGTTCGCGTTGGATCCCACACAATTTGTCAATCGCCCAAAAAAAGGATCGTGTCAATTGGTCGAAAGAAATGCTCAAAAAATACGGTCGCGGTGCTTCGAAACACGTCTATGACATCGTGACAGGTGATGAATCGTGGATTTACGCGTATGAGCCCGAAAGTAAACAGCAGTCGACTGTCTGGGTGTTTCAAGATGAGCCAAATCCAACACAAGTTGTTCGCGCACGAAGCACTTCCAAGCAAATGGTCGCCTGTTTTTTTCGAAAAAACTGGACATGTCGCAACCGTACCACTAGAACAACGCAGAACAGTCAATTCTGAGTGGTACACAACCATTTGTTTGCCAGTTGTCTTCCAAGAAATCAGGAAAACCAACCGCCGAAGACGGATCACTCTTCACCACGATAATGCGAGCTCTCACACATCGGCTGCGACAACTGCATTTTTGAGCACCCTAAACATCGATTTGATGGGTCATCCGCCGTATAGTCCTGACTTGGCACCGAATGACTTCTTTTTATTCCCGTACGTAAAAAACAAACTGAGAGGTCAACGTTTTTCGACACCTGAAGAAGCGGTTGCTGCATTCAGAATGGATGTGTTTGTTTGTTTGTTTGCAGACGCATTTATTCACAAAGTCTTTTTTATGTTTTACAATTTTAGTCTAAATGCTAAACCTATCTTAATAATTTTACTACATAATGTAATTTACTGGCGCTTCACAAGCACTCTAAATTATACAATATTATATGCTTAATTTATGCCTTTCAGCATACATTTTCTTTTATTTATTCTTAATATAATACACATACATTATAAAAAAATAAACTATTATCTTAGAAGTCTACCTCTTCTTCTTTTAGAGGCATTATGACAAAAAAAAAATAAAGATTTTTTTTTTTATTTTTTTTTTGGAGGATGCAAAAATTTTAAAAACAAAATAATAAGTGCTTAATGAAAACAAAAAAGATAAAATAACAAAAATTAACGGGAAGGAGGGCAAAGGAAAAGGAAGGGAGGAAGCTGCGCCAGAGCTGAATATTATATCTGAGGACGTGAAGTCCTTTCTTCGTTTTGGAGCAACCACCATTTGGGGTTGGTTCGGTTTTTTATTGATTTATCTCTTTCACTGATCACCGTACTGAATCGAAGTCGGTCTGGCTTATTAGAGATATCGCTATTGTGGACAATTCGTTTATCCCTAGCACCACGGAAAGCGTGGTATATAATAGGTATTCCACCCTCATCTTGGATAAGACCTTTTCCGTCCAAGAAGAGGAACGCCTCTGGGGGAATGAACCCGTTCTGGAGGGTACTCTCCAGATACATATCTTTCGGGTAATATGCTCCCGCGATAAGATTATTTACACTGCACATTGCCCTTGCAATGTGGCCACGAATAATTTTTATAATGAAGTTGTCTATCCTAGTTAGTCCTGATTTATCATACAGGGTTTTATTAGGGTAAAATTTCTGGTATCGTGACTCTGGTGTTCTATTAAGTCCGAGGCAGGAACGCAAACACTGTCTCTCGAACACGCGAATCTTTTCCATGTAGAATGGGGATATATTGTACCATATTGGACAGCCATAGACCAACACTGGTCGTATGAATGCCGAATATGAGATTATTTTAACTTTTGGATTGAGAATGCTGCTTCGGAATAGACTTTTTGTGGCAACAAATGCGTTTCTTGCTGCAGAGAGAGTGACTGCTATATGCTTGTCAAAGTATAAATACTGATCAAGCCAAATACCGAGATATCTGACTACAGTTTTCACTTGTAGTGGGAGATTATTATTCCCTACGATAGAGAAGTTTTTCCAATTGTGCTTTGTGTCCCGAGAGGCCCTGGAGAGCGGTGTTCTGAAAAGGATAGTCTCGGTTTTGTGGAAATTAATTTTTAGTTTCCAGTCATTACAAAAACGTTTTATTTTATTGAAGTCATCCTGGAGAAGTCTATTGATGACATCTATTTTCTCTCCTGTTCTGTATACCACAATGTCGTCTGCGTATGCAATGGCATTGTTAAGCGTACCCACTAGATCACTGGTGTAAATATTAAACAGAATGGGAGAATTCACCGCCCCTTGTTGTAAACCGTTTGTAATTTTGAAGGTCTTGCTTGAGAATATATCTCCGCATTTTACCACAAACTGCTTGTACGTTATCATTTCGTAAATGTTGTACAATAGATAATGAGGCATTCTCAGGTTTTCTAACTTATGAAGAATTCCTCTTAACCACACGGTGTCGAAAGCCTTTTCAAAGTCAACTAGGCAGGCACCTGTGCATTGGCGCTTTGTCTTGTTCCATTGTATGTCAGAAACAAGCTTTGATGCGGCATGGACCGTACTATGTCCCGCTTTAAAGCCAAACTGGTTGTTGGGGATGATTTCATTTTCATCACACCAGTTCATCAGTGCTTTGTTTATGATCTTCTCGAAAACCTTGCTGATATTTGGCAGCAAACTAATCGCGCGAAGATTGGTTGGATTGGTCCTGTCTTTGCCCTTTTTAGGGATGGGGTGGACTATTGCAGTTTTCCAGTGGGTTGGATAGTATGCCTTATTTAAGGCGTTGTTGAATAGCGTAGTGTAGATTTTTACTGCTTCAGGAGGCAAATGTTTTAAAACTACATTTGGGATGCTATCTATCCCAGAAGACTTTTTGCTTTTGATTGACTTAAGGATGTTCGTAAGTTCATCCTTACTCACAAACATATCCATATTCTGATTACTCCTGGGGGAGTCCGCTCTGTTATTTTCACTGAATGTGGTAAAACTACGGTTTTGGTTCCTCCAGGTACAAAGTTGGTTTCTCAGTGAGCTGTACGTCTGGAATGCGTTGTTTTCGAGGATCGTATTGGAGTGAGTGGATTCGTTCACTCTGTATACTGCTTCGAAACATGCACCAATTGAGTTCACTTTGTCTTGCGGGTCTTCGACTAATATTACTTCTTCGTTGGAGTTGATATGCTACAGATTGAGTCCTGAGTTCAGCATTGCTTGACAATTCTCAGGAGTCCGTGGGACTCGCAAATATGGAATGTCATTGTGATCTTTCTTTCGAAAAGTTTTATTGATTTGTTGGAACATATTCGATCCGCTAGCTTGAATGGCTTGAATTTTGTTCTTCCACTCTTCATTTATACTTGAACGGTAATTATCACGGATCAATTTTTGGAGATTTTTGATTAGGGACTTAAGTGTTCTTATTTCCTAACTATTTGGGTCGCTGAACTGTCTATAAAGTCTTTTCAGCCTTGAGAGCATAATGCTCTTTTGCTTATACAAAACGTCAATTGCTGATGTCCTGTACTTATTAGTATAACCGTCGGTATGGGGAACTTTAGGTATGGAGCGATTCATTGCATTGGTAATAATATCGTCCAATGTTGTTAAGTAATGATCGATTTCGTCGTTATGGAGGTTTCTAATAGTCGGTGGGTCTATGGCACTGTTACGAAGTTCTTTTTTTATTAATCAATCAAAGCGTGACCAGTGAGCTTTCCGAAAATTGAAAGAGTGGATCTGGTCGAACTGCTCTAGCGAATATTGTTCATTTGGGACTTCAATTATGGCTCCAAATCCGTAGTGATCGCTATCGTAATCGATTGTGCGAAGACAGTTTCGCGTAGTTAGATCTGTGCCTGGCAAGTTTATTCGATCGTCTATCATAATTAAATCCAGAAATGAATTTCCTTTAGGATAAGACGGTGTACTTGTGGCGTACAGTTCTAATCTGCGCTCGATAGCATTCATTTGCCACCAATAATATAAAGCATTGCCTCTTGTGTTCGTGGTTAAGTTACCCCAAGCACTATGCTTGGCGTTGAAATCACCCGCTATTAGGAAATAGTTGTTTTCCGAGTCTAATTTCAGGTGTCGAAATGGCATATCAATTTCATTATTATTATTATTATTATTTATTACAATGCAAGTAAATTACATGGTAACTTAAAACTAATAGCACTAGCGACTAAGGCTTTCGGCTAGTCCATTTCATTGATAAATTGCTTACACTGGGTAGCTTGAGGGGCATAAATGGAGACCACATACAGGTGCTTTTGACTTCTCAACGGAATATCTATTATGCAGGCTTCCAGCACCTGAAATTTGTGTACTTCTGTACTATAAATTACCTTATGATAAAGACCTTTTTTAATTAAAACTGCAACTCCACCCCCTTGAGTCGAATGTGGCCTGTCACGTCTGATTATCTTATAGTTTTTATAGACAATTTTGTGCCTTTGGTTTAGCTTAGTTTCACTAGCCAAAAGTACATCAGGGGATTCGACTTCAAGCATGTTGCCTAGATTATCTCTTCTGTCTATGTGTATTAGTGAATTTACGTTCACCGAAATAATTTTTAGTTTTAGTTCAGTTAGAGGGTTGAAGATTTTGATGGAAGGAGTTATTTGAAAACACAGCCGAACAGAGCATATCTATTCGGGCCATTTGTTCCGTCAGTATTTTTAGAAAATTAGCAAATTGTGTTTGCATGGCCGATATCATATTTAATATCTCAGGTTGCGCATCTACTGCCGGTATTTGCCCATTGGTATGTGAGGATTCCACGGGGACTCGTTGCATAGAATTGCCCGTGATTTGTGCATATGATACACGCGGGGCAACGAAATTATTATAAGAACGAGTTTTAATTTTTTTCTCTTCTGCCACTTGCTTTTGTTTTGATTCCCACTTCAACTTCATATGTTGAAGTTTGGGACAGCCTCTAAAATTTGCCGTGTGTCCTGTATTTTTACATAGTACACATGACAATGATTCTCTATCCGGAAGCTGTTCCTTTCCCAGCGGACATTCGCCCATGTTATGGTCGGCGAGGCAATTTACGCATCTGAATTTCATATTGCAGTTTGATGCAACGTGTCCAAGTCGTTGACAGCGCATACATTGCAGTACGCGCTCAGATTTTCTAATTTTTTCCCAACTTATAATTTGGTGGCTTAGACATTTTATATGTCTAAGCGCATCAACTTTACTATTATGACTTAGAGATACAATGTAGAAAGGCAATTTGCAGTTGCACTTTCTAGAATTCGCAGTTGAAAACGGTTTCACACCTGTAAATTTTAAACTAGCTGTTTCAACCGTTTTTAATTCCTCGAGTATCTCCTCTGGGGAGAACGAAGGATCAACCCCTTTTAAGAGTATGGAAATTGATTTTTCTGATTTTGGGGTGTACGTGTAGTACTCGGTTTTTGCCCTTCCCAACGCAGACTTTACTTTATTGTAACCTTCTAGGTCGTCGCACAAAATTCTAGTTTTTTCAGCACTAATTCTTTTTGTTTTAAAATCTTTACAAGTCAACTCACCCAACTTCATTAAATCTTTCGCTTCTATGTAACTGATGACAATTGGAGGTATTTTTTCCTTTTTTGGTTGCTGTTGTTGTTCGTCCTTGGCTGTCTTTGTCTGCTGCAGTTGTTTCTGATTCTGTTGTTGGGCGTCCTTTGTTTCGCGTATTTGTAGCGAATGTTGTTGCTGCCGCTGGTGATTTGTTTTTTGCTTTCTTTTTGCTTCGGTTTCATTCCGTCTTTTGTTTCGCTCTTCTAGGGCTGCTCGCACTTGTTTGGAAAGCTCTTCGCGTTTTTTGATGAGATCAGCAATTAAGCTGTTTAGGTCATCGTCTCCTTCTGGAATGTTTGACTCCAGTATCTCCAATTCCTTAAATTTGTCCCCTGCTCCTGAGTAACAAGTATCCTTGGTAGGTACATTTTCTTCTGTGACGGTTTTTTTCATCACATTTGATTTTTGTCGTTCCATTGACAGGTTTGAGCGGACTTTATTTGCCACTGGGCTGTCGTCTATAATTGATACTTCGTTCTTCCTTTTGGTAATTTTTTAAATTGTTTTTAAATTAGCGACTACACATGAGTGTGCCATTTTTAATTCGACGCTCTTCGTCTTGCCCATTTTGGTTTTGAGACACACACGCACTCGTTTTTTTTTTTTTTTCGCCGTGCCACGCGGGCCGAGCTGCGAAAAACACAGTTTATTCACGAATTCACACACACACGCACTCGATATTCTTTGTTTTAGAGCTGCTCACCGTCTTAGGATGTTTGCCGCTTGACGAACGACGAGCGAATGCAGAATGCATGTGTTGGAGATACCTCAATCAGAGTGGCAAAAGTGCTTCGACAATTGGTTCAAACGCATGCAAAAGTGTATAGATCTTCATGGGGAATATTTTGAAAAACAATAAAGTGATTTTCGATGATCAATATTTGTTTTTGTTCTCTAATCCCGAAATATAAAAGGCAACCCTCGTATAAGATATAATGCGAATATTTGTTCGCGTTGGATTTCGCATAATTTGACAATCCCTAATATTGGATGATATTCTAACTGACATGAATGCTTTAATAAGTGTTTTGAGCTGATACTAAAGTGTGTTAGTCGTCATGGAATATATAATAAAGGCGATTTTATAAATTAATAAAATCATCTTCAACCTTTTTTTGTGAAATTCTGCGGGTTACTAGTAGTAATCCCATAAAATAAGTGCTTGATGAAGAACATCATTTTTTTTTTTGCACTTTACACTTGTAAGATTTATCAAGTTGATTTTTTTTATTACTAACTTATCTTATCGGTTTTGTTTTAATATATTGTAACATCGTCGGAATACATCTTACCTAATCTGACATGTAATCCGTCCCTGCAATACCAAAGGCAATATAGCAAAAATCCGGACGGATCCGTAAAATATATGCGCATCATTATAGTCCCCAGGACCTATTTTCCAAAAGCGGTTAATTAATAAAGTCAAACTATTAGATAGTATATTGTAATGTACTAAAAACTTCAATTCTTGGATCAAAATATGCCGAGTATATCTGATGCCGGTAATATGGATCGCCGATGTACTGCCAAGTGTTATTGTACTCCCATTCTCTTTCCGGTTTCAGGAAGGTCAGTTGATGTTGCACACGCACAAGTTCTGCTATTTGTTTCTCATTCTGTAATGACAAGAAAAGCCGTTTAACAATGTACGTTGCATATTATAGATTTTGCAGCACACGGCATAACAGGGGTTTACATTTCCCCCACTAACCACTTCAAGGACAGGTAACTGGACTTAATCCGTCGTAAGGTTTGTCAATCAAAGACAACGCAAAACGACAAGGTAAGACTGTAAACATTAGCTATGCAGCGTTAGCAGAAAGCGAAATCTAATGACACCAAGCCCCCACACAGTGCCAATTAAACGAAGTCTAATGGTACATCAATAGCCCATACAGTGCCTTTGAACAGACGCTGTTTTCGTAATTCAAAACGCAATTTTAAACCAGTAAGTAAGTCAATACGCAAGTCAGTATTTCAGTTAGTCAGCAACTTAATCAACTATTTAAGAAGCACGAAAGTTTATGGATCAAGCTAGTTAATAAATAATTTACTCCTGATACTTGTACGTCTGCAGCAAGTGCGTAACAATTCGTATATGCAAGTCAGAGAATGAGTCGGTTTGTAAGTCAATTCTCATTAATAGTAAATAGGTCAATCAAAAGGCCGTCAGTAAGTAACCCCATATCTAGGGCATTCAGTGGGTTCTCTAGTAATTTAATAAATACGAAAGTAAGTATGTCATTAGTTAAATCATTAAATAATTTACTAAGTACATCGCTAACTAGACCAGACACTCAAACGACGCTTGTAAGTAAATAACCTAATGAGTCATTAAGAAACATATGTAAGTAGGTAACTCACAAAAATAAAACCAGTACACGAGTTTACCAACAGCTCCGCAATCAGTCGGTCAGAAAGTAATTCAATATGCACGGGATGCAGTACGTAAGGGATTCAGTTAGTAATTTAGTATGTAAGTAATTCAGTTGTTAAGCTAATTCTTATGTTAGTTAACATTTAGGCCAGTTAAAATGTCAATAAGGCAACCAGTACAGATTTCAGTTATTGAATTCATAAGTAAATTAATCAGACGTTAAGTAATATTTAGTAATTCAATAAATAATCTGGTGCTTAATTTATTGCGCAAGTTAGACTCAACTCACTAAGTATGTTACTGAGAAAATTGGAACTAAGTATGAAAATAACACAGCATGTAAGTCGGCTCGAGCCCCATTGGGTCGTGGCGTCAGACTTCCGCAGTTTTATCTTGCACTGCCAAGATGTAATGAAAGTCACTCTTTTTACTTAATCATGTTTGTTGGCACACAAATAAAAAGGAACAAATTCAAGTTAAAAGGATACAAATTACCATTACCCTTATTTTAAGACATACTTTACACAAACCAACTACACCTGACCAGACGACCAACACGATTGCTAGCGTTGATTGACTGGGATCAATTCACTCATGGTATACTGCAAACAACAACTAAAAACCGACCCCTTCAAAATTGGAATAGTTCACGTGGCTTCGTTGATGCTTCTCTCACCCTCGTACATCAACATTTATCAGGTGTATTCCTTCCTTTTTTTTGTCGGTTTAACTAAGAGATGACGCCAGCGAAATGTACGGAGGGTAATAATTTGACACATACGTCATTTTGTTCGTCTGAGATTTAACTCCAAACACCCACCCAGTCTGTCAAAAACTGGCGTCTTTGTTTTATCGTTCAGTGATCATGTCGAGTATTGTGACTGAAAAACAACATTTGCGGCACGATTACCTTTTCCTATTTAATCAAAGGAAAAAGGCTGTTGGAAGTCATCGTTTGCTGGGGGAAACATACGGTGAACACGCTCCATCAATTAGAACATGTGAGACATGGTTTCGACAATTTAAAAGTGGTGATTTCAATCTGAAAGACAGTGAGCGCTCTGGTAGACTACAAAAATTGTGAATACGGGCAATTGCATGAGTTATTGGATGATGATCCAACTCAAACTCGACGTCAATTAGCAGAATAATGTATCAGAAGAAACAATCAGTAGAAGTTTACTAGCAATGGGGAGGATTGTAATACTCCTACCACCGTGCTTCCGGTTCTCCAGGAAGAGTGTGCCACCGTTGCTGTTCTTCATAACTTAATCTGCGAACCGAATGATGTTGCCAATCATTTAGGGACGGAAAATGGTCACTGCACACACTCGAACACACATTCGAAAAAACGACGACCTGGAGAGAAACGTCCAGTCACGAAACACTTATACGTTTTTTTGGAGATCCAACGCAGCTACACATATACTCCGATCGTAAAATGAAAATGCAAAACAAAATGATCACTTTTTATGTACTATGTTATTTATTTATACTGGAATGTACAGTTACACGACTGACTCTCTCCACTGTTCAACTTCAACTGCCGAATCTCATTTTCCTACCCTGCGAAGTCCGGACACATCGCCCCTATCTCAGATACTTTTTGAGGTTTTTTGTTAGATTGAAATAATAAAAAGCTACTTCTCCAGATGATTTACCAAAGAATGTGACCACGGAAGGAAAGAAGCGCACTAAATAAGAAACTGAACAGTGGGTGAAAACACAGATTAATGAACAAAGAATCAACGCTGAAATTGGAGCCAAATCATCCGAAGAGGTGTCGTCATCGACCAAGGCAAACCTAAATATGATGATGATCATCGGCACTACAACCGGGAACCGGTCTTGGCCTTATTTAGCAAGTCCTGAGACTTGTTAAATTTTCCATAATGATTAATTTTTTTTTCCGGGCAAGTTCATTAGTCTTGCTAATGACTCCTAAATATGGAGAAAAATAAAAAAGGTGCGGCTTGTGATTCGGGTGTGTTGACAAGTGAAGAATCTCCGCCAAAGCCAGAGCCAGGGCAATGAATTGAAACGTCCCACTAGTGAACAAATGACGATTGGGGAACTCATCGCCGCTCGGTTCGCGACACAGGACACCATCCCTCGCACCTTTCTCAACCTGCAGGACAAGGGGCAACTAGCCCCGACCAGGACATAAACCATCAAACGCGACGTCCGCGCCGAATGGGAAGTTATCCTCGTGCGGCACAACGAAATCACCCACATGGCGACCCCTAAGTGTCAGCAACACAAGTACTTCGCGGAAGATTTTATCGCCGAGGCCAAGGAAGTACACCTCGACGAGCAGACGAAGCTACTCGATGCTCAGTACGCACTTGCATCAGCTTCGCAAACAATGGCGACAAACGTCAACGTCAATTTTGCCCATCCAAGTGGGCCGCCCCAGTGCAGCCACCGGGAAAGGAACCGTGCACCACACCAGTCAATCACGACCAAGCAACCCGGCAGAATGCCGCCGGTCCAATGACCAACCTCCTGGTCGACAGAACACCGCCGGAAACGGGCTCCATGCACGTTCTGCAGGACCTCACACTCTATTTATGTTTGCGAAGGCTTCCGATCACTCACACCTGGTCGGCGAAAGTCATTCGCACGCAAAAGAAACCTGTGCTGCAACTTTTTGGGTCACCATCGGCTGCGCAATTGCCACTCCACCAAGGCGTGCCGGCAATGCCAGCAGAGACACCATACCTTGCCGCATATCCGGACGACCGCCATCAATGGGACGACCCCATCACCACCAGGAGTAAGCGCAGGACACGCCCCTCGAATCAAACACCATGAAAGGGCCTGCTCACACAGAATCAATACCGCTCCACAGCAAACTGCGCTGCTCGCAACATCTTGAGTTATTGTCATATCGACCTCCAACAGAAGACTGAAGTCCTTGCTTTGGTGGGCCCGTGCTCCAGCGCCGCCTTCATTTCGGAGCCCCTCGTCCAAAGGTTGCACCTCCGGCGCCAAGCACCATTCGTCCCAACCTACGGTGTCGGGGGCACTCACAGCCTTACCACAAGGATGCGAGCGACAATCACCATCGCTACTCGCCTCCACAGCTCTCAAAATTGGACACTGAGGCCCTTCACCCCGGCCCGCCTCTCTGTGTACGTGCCACCATCACAACCAATGACCAGGGATCTCTCGTTTGGGGCGGATCTGGACCTCGCCAATCCCAACATCGCATCCGCCGACAAGATGGACATTATCATTGCGGCAGACCTCTACCCCACCTTCACACTCGAAGGTTTAAGAAACGACCAACGTTCGAAGCTCGTCGCGCAGGCTACTAAATTGGGATTGGTGCTAATAAGCGCAGCACCCACCACGTCATCCAGCTCCGGTGTGACGAGACCTGTTACCAGCCACCACGTGGCCATTGATCGTGGGTTGCGAATTTACTCTTTACGCACGTCGTAACCCCTCTAAGCAAATGGAAAGGAGGTCTCGTCGGCACCGAGCCGGGGGCCCCACACGTGCCCCAACCGCCAAACATACCCCAGACCCATTGAATCACCGCAAGGGCAAGGGGAAATCGAGGAACCAAGAGCTTACCCACCTAAAGAGCTCAAGGCTGACCACTAAATCCCAAGGAAACTCCACGTCAACCATTCAGGAAACTCACCAACGCACCTGCCCAACACCAAAACGCAACATCGGTGATGAGTCGAGTCGCCACTTGAACGATTCAAGGCACCCCACCACATCCAGGACACCAGATGTCCAAGCTCCCGCCCAAGACCAGTACCACCGGGCCGACCGCTACCACGTGTAGCCACCACAATAGGGATAGGAACGCGCAATGCCCCGTTTGGCGGGCGGTGCTCCCCAGCAACCAGCGATAGCTCGAACTCCAACCAGAGAGCACGCTTCTTAGTGCACCAACAGAAGCTGTGCTCCAACGACCCCGGATGGCATCCCACCGGCCACTTACTTTTGACTAGCGATAACGGGTGCAGCACCTATCATTTCATCCGGGTCCCGTGTAGCGAGACCCATCACCAGCCATCACGTGGTCACTGATCGTAGGTTCGACCTTACAACTCCAACCCGGATTAATTGGCCGGTTCCGCGACCACAAAAAGCAATCGGCCCCAACGATGGGAAGGAAAGTCCGGTCGTCATCGGCCCCACGGGCCATCCCAGACTCCCATGCCTTCAGCGCCCCTCGTAGCGGGCGGCCTCCTACCAACTTCCCATCCAACTTCATGTCTTTTTGCCACCTCTGCCAATCATAGAGCTAAGGGACACCAATGCCAAATACCGCTCTGAGCCATCAATTCGGCGATCAAGCAAAGAACGCCGGAAAACTAAATACAATCGCCGAGACAAGTGCAACAGTGGAGACTCGGGGATCCAATTTGAACTCGAAAATGATAAATCACTCGCCGGAATGGAAATCAATGGGGTAATGCTACCCTCGCCATCAAATCCAAGAGCACGAAGAACAAACTCAGCCAAACAACACGTACATTTACATAAATCTCGAACGCAAAGCCTAATGTTCTCAAGAAAATGAAATTTTGATAGCCGTATGACACCAAGCTCCTTGCAGGCAAGGGGATCACTTAGATTAGACCGAGGGCCGGAAAATGAGGCTAATGAGAGGGATACGGATAGAGCCTCTTCACACCCTGGCCATCAAGTAGCGCAACACCGCCCGATGGTCGGTGAGGTCTTGCACGACTTTACCCCAGCCACACCACAAAAACTGGCTCTTGAGCGAGGTAATTCAGTCGAAATCCTCCGTAAGGAAATTGGTCCCTGGTGGTATGGCCGACCAAATTATCTCATCGAAACCCTACCCAAACCACAATTAGGATCTTGTCCATGTCACTTAATATCCCGAACCTAATGCAGGACTCCCAAACAGGCAACGGAAGCTTCACCAGGAAGTTCTCACCTGGTGTAGCGCAAGTTCACAATGCTACAACAACAATCATGTACGACGAGATTCCACGTGATCACATAACAACCAAGGGATCAGTTGAGTCGACAACCTCCAGCAGACCACACACCACCGGCTCCAAGCACACCGCCGGCCCCCTTCCCCTGGAACAAAATGGGTCGACAATGATTGGCGAAGGCGGGCGGAATGTTGCGGATTCGCAAGTAAATATAGCGGAGAGAATCTAGTACGTTCAACGTCTAGTACATTCACCATCCAGCATATTTACCACATGCCTGTCAGCCGCCAGCCGACAATGCGTCATCACCAAGGGACGCCATTCGACAGTCACCTATTGTCGCATCTCGCTCCACAAAATAGCGTAGAGAACATTAACTGCCGACAAAATTCGACCAGATAATATCATCAACATTGTATTGGCACCTTAACTTTCAATAGTACGCCACAGCATTCGTCGAGTTTCGTCCAGCTATCGTTCTGGAAGGAACAGCCCCGCCTACTTCCGCTCATCAAAGGATCAAGATGGCGGTCATTAAGGATTCTTGTCATTGAAGATCCTTTTTCAACTCTACCACTTCGTCGTCGCACACGAGCAGGGCACAACGTTTTCGTTTCGTCTCTCAACGCTAGTTTTGTTATTTTCGTTGTCGTTTGAGAGTTGTCATTGTCATTCATTCCTGCTTTTGAATATTTGTTCATTTCGAAAATAAATTATTGTGTCGTTTGTCGAATCGAAAATAAAATAAAATAAAATAAAGTGTCGTACATTAAACATTTTCGTGTCGTTCGTTTCGCCGAACTTTTAAATTGCACGGTAAACGCACCGTGAACATATGGTCCTTCGACACGGATCGATTTTAATTTAAAGAATCAGTGCTCTTTTTGTTTAATCGGTCTTCTAAAACAATTTACAACTTTTAAACTCGTAAATCAGTGATTAGTTTAATTGGCCTTATTCCGTTCGAAGAAAGAGGAACTTAGTGGATCACATTTTCGTGAATTGTTGTGTTCGGTGGAAAAAACGATACTGAAGCAGTAATCTACGCATCGTTTGGACTAGTTTCGACAACCAGCTGTAATCGGAACGAGAGTATCGCGTCTTCTATACCAGCTGCAAGCAGTTTATTCGTTGGAGCTAGCATCTTTAGAACAAGCCAGAAAGGAGAACGTGGTAATAATTTCAGGTGAGTCATTAGTGTTAAGGATTGTTAAAGAGCTACTAGAAATATTATTAAAAATAAAGAGCTACTAGAAATATTATTAAAAATAAAGAGCTTTCAATTGTTTTGTTTTACCTCTTGGCCCTTTCCGTATTGTTCTTTATTTGTGCATAACTTGCGTCCACCAAATTAGTGTCGTCGTGATTTTGTCCACCTCTACTACTTCCTTCTTTCCTTAAGTGTACAAAATTCCTTCTACTCGTGTATAGCCTATTTTTTTTTTAACTCGTGTCGCGGTATTTAATTTCGTATAAAATGGCAGAAGCTCAAATTAAGGCATTAATCAGCAAACGGGCTGGTGCCAAACGATCCTTGACCAACTGCATGAACTTCTTAGACAAGTTCAATCCCGAAACTGATTTTCCCGCGCTCGAAAGGCGGTTCTCGGACATGGGAGGGATTCGCGAGAAGTTTTTGTCGTGTCAGGAAGCTCTGGAAAGCTTGCTAGAGCCTTCTGACGAACTGTTGGAACATAATAACGCCTTTGAAGATTCGTACTACAAGGCGTATGGTATTGCAACAGAACTTCTAACCGATCGCGTAAGAAAAACTGTTCCGGAATCAATTGTAGTGACTGAGCCAGCAGATGCGGCCGAGGTTGATAACAAGGATATCACCCACGATCGCAACTCTCTCGGTCCTCCACCGTTTCCATCAAATTCCTCATTGTCATCCAGTTCCGGTGCCCCTGGCGTACCAGAAAGCCCAAAACCAACGGTGGATAAGGCACAAGACATGGAAAGCCTAAGTCAGCAATTAATTTCGAAATTGTCCCATACCTTAATCGAAAATTTTCAATCCTCCCAGTTGCCAACCATATCGTTGCCGTCGTTTGAAGGTTCGTATGAATCCTGGCTAGGATTCTACGATCTATTCAATGCTATAATCCACCAGGACATCAAAATCGCGCCGGTCAAAAAATTATTTTATCTCAAAGGCTGCCTGAAAGGGGAAGCGGCTAAGGTTATCGCATCCATCGAGTCCTCCGATGCTAACTATCAGGTCGCTTAGTAGCTCTTGAAAAAGAGGTACGAAAATCGAAAAAACATCAGCGAATGTCACATTAAGGCTATTATCGATATGCCTTCAATAACTAGGGACTTCTCTTTCCAATCTTTCGTGGATGAGTTACAAAAACACTTGCGCGCATTACAAGCTCTAAATGAACCCGTTGAGTATTGGGACACCATGTTAATCTTCCTCCTTCGTGAAAAACTTAATCCATCCGCCCGGGAGCGATGGGAAGACTGTAGCAGCAGTATGGCTAAACCCACCATAAAAAACTTCATCGATTTCATCAAAAGAAGAGCTCAAGTAGAAGGCTCTCGAGCAAAAGCCAATTCTAGCGTACCATCGGAAAAGTCCTTTACTCGTCGCAACCAGAGATCGCAGCAGACATTCGTGGCTACGACTCGGGGTTGTGTTCTCTGCAACGACACTACCCATCAAATCTACGCTTGCGACAGATTTAAGTCGCTAACTCCGCAAGCGCGTTTCGAAGCCGCCAAGACCGGCCAGTGGTGCATACAATGTCTAAGGAAAGGACATCGAGTGTCGGGCTGTAAGGCGCAGCCATGCAACAAGTGCAATCAACGTCACCACGCCCTGTTACATTTTGAAAAGGCAAATAGGACAAACACGGTTGCTTCACATTTCGCAGTTGACGGCACGAGCAGGCAGGCTCAAAGCACAACGCATGGAGTGTTAGCCCCTGCCTTAGTTGATATTGTTAATAGTCAAGACAGGAGCCAATTATGCCGCATATTCCTGGATGCAGGTTCTCAAGTGCATTTTATAACCCAGGAAACAGCTGATCGTCTAAACCTCGTCAAAAGTCCGTCCAACGTTTACGTTTCAGGAATCGACAGCACTTCCACTACGGTTACACATTCGACTCGGGCAACCTTACGATCGCGGGCCACCAATTATGAGAAATCTATCGAGTTCTTAATCGTACCACAGATTGGGCATCCAATGCCTTGGACTTCTATCGATCAGAATACTCTTGATCTGCCAAGAAACATTCCACTAGCTGACCCTGAATTCTTCAAATCATCACAGATTGATGCGCTTATCGGCGTCAAATTATTTTACAAGTTGCTTTGCATTGGCCAAATATCGTTGAGGAAACAGCCAAATCTGTTATTGCAAAAAACACAATTAGGATGGATTGTTGCTGGCGATCTCGATCCAAATTATCAGGCAGCTAACGTGTCCTGCCATCTTTCGATACAATCCAGTCCCCCAGATGTGAATCTAACTCGGTTCTGGGAATCTGAGGAGATCTCAATTGAGAAAATTCGTTCGCCTCAAGAAATAGCTTGCGAGGATCATTATGCTCTCCACACCATTAGACTTCCTTCCCAGAAAAAGACCATATTAGGCGAGTCTTATACTATGGCATTAAGAAGATTTTATGCTTTGGAGCGCAAACTCCAAGCCAAACCCGAAGTGCAGCGTGAGTATACTGCATTTCTAGATGAGTACCTGTCATCAGGACACATGTCACTTGCAGTGAATCAAGAGCCTAAAGGCTACTTCCTTCCTCATCATCCTGTGGTGAAGGAGAGCAGCCTAACCACCAAGATTCGGGTTGTTTTCGATGGTTCCGCAAAAACGACAACAGGTGTTTCATTAAATGACACCCTCATGGTAGGTCCCAAACTACAGGATGACTTATTTGAATTGCTCTCACGATGTCGTTTTCACATTTTCGTCCTCACGGCTGATATCGAAAAAATGTATCGGCAAGTTCAGGTAAATTCAGCCGATGCAGAGTATCAAAAAATTCTCTATCGACGCACTATGCGCGACCCCATACAGGTTTTCAAGCTCAACACTGCCACTTATGGAACAGCTTGCGCATCGTATTTGGCCATAAAGACGCTGTTCAGACTAGCTGATGACGAAAAGAACAACTTTCCCAAAGCTGCTCAAATATTGCGCAAGGATTTTTATGTAGACGATCTACTCACAGGAGCGGATACTCTAACCGAGGCCATCCTGATCCGCGATGAACTCCTCGCACTACTCAAAAAAGGAGGATTCTGCCTGAGAAAATGGGCTTCGAGCCACCCAGCACTACTTATCAAGGAACAAGAACATCCTGACCATTCGCATATGTCTCTAGACCCAGACTCGGACATAAAGACCTTGGGCATACGCTGGAACTCTCGCAAGGACTATTTCTTTTATACTGTCAATATTGATAAGCCAAACAGCAGCACTAAAAGAGGCATACTCTCTCAAATTTCGAAATTGTTTGATCCGTTGGGACTCTTAGGCCCCATCGTGGTATATGCCAAGGTGCTGATTCAGCTCCTATGGAAGGCGGGGGTTGCGTGGGACGAATCTGTCCCTATGGAAATCCATTCGGCATGGTCTGCTTACCAAGACCAGCTCCACTTAATCGAAAATCTCAAATTTCCTCGTGGAGTAACCATACCCAATGCAGTTAATGTGCAACTGCATGGATTTTGCGATGCCAGTGAAAAGGCTTATGGAGCTTGTCTCTATTTAAAATCCGTCGATCCTCAAGGCCAAGTGCACATCCGTTTGATTGCTTCCAAATCGCGAGTTGTTCCTCTCAAACCCCTAACAATACCCAGATTGGAGCTCAGCGCAGCCGTGTTACTGACTCGATGAGGTCTATTTCTGGTCTGAATCCACCATCGTACTGCACTGGATAAGCACTTCCGCGCACAAGCTAAAAACTTTCGTATCAAATCGTGTGTGCGAGATACAATCTAATGCATCCAGATGCTATTGGAATCACATCTCCTCCAAAGACAATCCTGCGGATCTCATTTCTCGTGGGCAGCTTCCTTCTGAGTTCGTGGAAGGTAGCCTTTGGTTTAATGGTCCATCATGGTTAAAGGATCAAGATTCGTCGTGGCCGAAGCAAGCTTTGGCCAAAATAGAAATTCCTGACTTGAAACCCATGATACACACGGTCGCTTACATGTCGCTCGAAATTCGAAAGCAAGATATACTTGAGCGATACAGTTCGTTTAGTAAGTTACAACCAATCATTGGATATGTACTCAGATTCGTTCACAATGCCAAAGGCATGTCTCGACGCAGTATTGGCCCATTACGAGTTGACGAGCTTTCATGCTCACACAACGTCATCATCAAACTCGTTCAATTGCAGTCATTCAGGCGCGATATTGAAGCATTGTCGGCCAACCAGCCACTCCCAGCATCAAACAAATTAATACCGCCGAATCCAATTTTGGATTCCGCCGGCATAGTACGTGTCAGAGGCAGGCTTGCGCGTTCGTCCTTATCCGAAGATCAACGTCACCCTATACTGTTGCCGTCGCATCATCATATCACGAAATTGATCATACAGGCAGAGCATATTAGGCTCAAGCACGCTGGCGTCCAAACTACTTTATATTCGGTGCGACAGCACTATTGGCCGATTAACGGCCGCAGCACAACTCGTCGCATCCTTCATAAGTGCATGCCCTGTTTTAAGGCCAAACCTATTCTCGCTGACTACCCTATGGGTACTCTACCCAAACCTCGAATTACATCTTCTTGCCCTTTTCTACGTGTCGGAGTCGATTATTGTGGACCTTTCTATATAAAAGAAAAGCGTCATCGTAACAAAAATCGGGTAAAGGTCTACGTAGCTGTATACGTTTGTCTATGCACAAAGGCAGTGCATCTTGAGTTAGTTGGCGGATCATCCACTGAGGATTTTATCGCAAGCCTGAAGCGCTTCTTTTCGAGACGGGGAAAATCGGTCGAAATCCATTCGGATAATGGAACTAACTTTGTCGGGGCAAAAAACGAGCTCCAACGGCTCTACAAACTTTTTAATTCTAAGGAGCATCAAAATAATGTATCTAAATTTTGTGCTGGTCAAGGGATTGATTGGCACTTCATACCGCCAAGAACTCCTCATTTCGGAGGAATCTGGGAAGCTGCCGTTAAATCATTCACACATCATTTGAATCGAACTGTAGGCAATGTATTACTTACATATGAACAATTGGAAACATATGTGATCGAAGTAGAAGCAATTTTAAATTCCCGCCCTATATCTCCTATGTCCTCAGATCCAAATGACCTCGAACCATTAACTCCTGCTCATTTTCTAGTAGGTAGCCCTTTAACTTCCTTTCCACAAGTCGATTTCACAGATACACCCGGAAATCGCCTAACCGCCTGGCATCACGCTCAGCAAATGAAGCAGCATTTTTGGAAGCGCTGGCATAAAGAATATTTGCAATAGCTCATACAATTCAGCCGCTCACGCCGTCCCGAGGTCCAGCTAAAGGACGGAGTGTTAGTGCTCATGGCAGATGAAAACCTACCACCACTAAGATGGGCACTTGGTCGAGTCATGGCTACACACCCCGGCCAGGATGGAATTGTACGTGTAGTCACTCTCCGTACAAAAGGCGGCATATATGATCGTTGCGTCAAAAGACTATGCCCTCTACCCATCGACGAAACTACAGGAGCCGGAAACACCACATCAGTTTTGAACCAGACGCTTCAAGGCGGGCGGCATGTCGCATCTCGCACCACAAAATAGCGTAGAGAACATTAACTGCCGACAAAATTCGACCAGATAATATCATCAACATTGTATTGGCGCCTTAACTTTCAATAGTACGCCACAGCATTCGTCGAGTTTCGTCCAGCTATCGTTCTGGAAGGAATAGCCCCTCCTACTTCCGCTCATCAAAGGATCAAGATGGCGGCCATTAAGGATTCTTGTCGTTGAAGATCCTTTTTCAACTCTACCACTTCGTCGTCGCACACGAGCAGGGCACAACGTTTTCGTTTCGTCTCCCAACGCTAGTTTTCTTATTTTCGTTGTCGTTTGAGAGTTTTCATTGTCATTCATTCCTGCTTTTGAATATTTGTTCGTTTCAAAAATAAATTATTGTGTCGTTTGTCGAATCGAAAATAAAATAAAATAAAATAAAGTGTCGTACATTAAACATTTTCGTGTCGTTATTTTGTCGTCGTTCGTTTCGCGAACTTTTAAATTGCACGGTAAACGCACCGTGAACACCTATTCAAATGTGTGCAACGGTCTTTTGGTCAGTCTTTGACAGCCAGTAATAAACAATTATCAGCGATCAATTATGAATCGCCGTATATAACCACAGAACCGGCTTCATCATAAGCAAGAAGATAACGCTCCATGTAAAAGATGTGAGATTTATTAATGACCGAATGTCGGTACTAAAAATACAGGGCCCATGGTACAATTATGTACTTACTCGTATAAACGTACACATCCCAAGAGAATCTACTGACGTAGAAAAGAAGGACACGTTCTACGAGACCCTAGATGGAGTATTTGATGCGATTTCATCATTCGACGTTAAAATCCTCCTCGGGGACCTGAACGCGAGAATCTGAAAGGAAGATATCTTCCAACCAACTATAGATAAAAAGCCTACACGACGTTTCAAAAGATAATGGAACACGAATTATCACTTTGCAGCGTCCAAAGATCTGGTAGTGAAAAGTACGATGTTCAAGCATAAGCAAATTCAAATAGTCACATGGATATCACCCGACGGCGTAAAGCGTAACCAAATAGACCACTTCCTCATAGACACCACTCGAATATCATTGACGTAAGATCATATAGAGGAGCAGGTAGCGACTCCGATCATCTTCTAGTGATGGGCAAAACTAGGAGTCGGCTCGCACCAAACCCACACTGGCAGTGACGGGAGACGAGTAAAAAGTTCCATGCTAATAAACTAAAAGACCTGCACAAAAAGGCTGAATATCAAGACGAACTAATGAATAGATTTAGCATCCTAGAGAATGGGAGTATTGCGGAAGAGGACGCCATAAATGGAGTCGATCAGACACGTAATAAAACAAACAGACCAAAAGGTATTAGGATTTAAGAATGCGACTAAGTCCAAACCTTGGTATGACGATGAGTGCATGGAGAAGATCGAAGAACGTAAACGCCTCAGAGTGATCCGCTTAGAAAGATATGATGAAGTCAACGCAGAAAGATACGCGACGATTCGGAAAGAGACAATGAGACTCTTCAAACGCAAAAAAGCGAATGAGAGAAGAGACGGATCAAAAAAATCATAGAAAATGCTAGACCAAAGAATATCAGAGGCATTTACGCCGGCATAAATTCTATTAGAAATGGCTACCGAGGGAGAGACAAAATAATCCGAGACACAAACGGCTGTCTGGTCACAGAAACAAACAATATCGTGACAAGATGGAAGCAGTACTTTGAAAGCGTTCTCAATGTGCGCACTCATCAACCACAAATAAACGCACCAGACGTGCATACAGCCGAGCCTCAGATCCCAGAGCCCTCTTTCAACGAAGCTGTAGACACAATTAATCGAATGAAAAACAACAAGGCTCCCGGAGCCGACTGCACACCGGCAGAGCTTATGAAGAAGGAAGAGAGGCTACCTTTCGAAAGATCCAGCAACTGATCGGAACAATATGGAATAAGGAAGCCACTTCGGAAGAATGGAAAACCGCAATAGTCAACCCATTTTCAAAAAAGGTGACAGATCTGACTGCGAAAACTACAGAGGAATACCATTGCGCCCAACCACATATAAAATACTACCGAATGTCATACTGTAGAGAATCACACTGTACGTAGAAGAAATACTGGGTGACAACCAGTGCGGATTCCGTAGGAACCGGTCAACGAGCGGTTGAGGCACTTGGTGGAAAAGAAGTGGGAATACGGAGAGACGGTTCACCAAGTGTTCGCTGACTTCAAAAAAGCCTGCGATTCAGTCGCAAGCCAAAGACCCTACCACATTGTAGTTGAGCTGGGAATCCCGAAAAAATATGTTGCCCTCATTCAAATCTGCATGACCGAAAAGAAAGGGTGAGTTAGAATAGAAAACCATCTCTCTGAACCATTTGAAATCCGGGACGGACTAAAACAGGACATGGCCTCTCACCACGTTCTTTTAATATTGCCCACGAGGATGTCATCAGACGGGTACAAGACGACAACATGGCCGGATCAGCCCTGAACGGGGTCACACAAGTCCTCGCATATGCGGATGACATCGCCGTTCTGGGCGATAATCTAGAAACTGTAAGTAAAAATTGTGAAATCAGCATGCAAGCGGCAGAAGAGGTTGGCCTACAAATAAATGAAGACAAAATAAAATACATGATTACGGCGAGAGCAGTTGGACCACAGGGAACACATATAAACGTCAGAGGCAAGATATTTGAAAAAGTTAAGGAGTGTAAATATCTGAAAACAATACCGACGGCCAGTAACGAAATGTCGAAGGAAATTAACAAAAGCTATACTCCGGCAACCCTAGTTGGCACGCATTCAGTAAACTATTGAAATCCAAACTGCTATCACGTAATATAAAGCTCCGGATCTATAGAACCATAATCATGCCGATTGTTCTATACGGATGCGAAACATTGGCTCTCACAAAACGAGAAGAAAACAAATTCCGCGTATTCGAGAATAAAGTTTTAAGGGGTATATTTGGCGGTAAATATGACGAGGAGGCAGCACAATGGAGGAAACTCCACAAGCACGAATTGGAAGAGCTATACCGCAACCCTACACCAGTGAGAGTAATCAGGTCCCGAAGGTTAAGATGGGCCGGACACGTGGCAAGAATGGGCAACGGTAGGACCGTGCGTAGAATTCTTGACGGTAAGCCAACGGGAAAGAAACCGGTAGGACGGCTGCGACGGAGATGGGAAGACAATATAAAGTTTGATCTTGAGTGGATCGGATCAGATAGGCAAGCGTGGAAGGAGAATACACACGACAGGGAGCGATGGCGGAGTCGAATCGGTGAGGTCATGAACTTCCGGATTCTTATAGGCCAATAAATAGTAATAGTATAGTAAGAAGGAATAGTAATACTATAGCGTTTGCGACGAAAGTGAAGAACGTGTGATTCGAACTGATGATATGAATATGGTTAGAATCACTAAAAATTGAACCAATGCTCAACACATCAGGCCACTGCCGCGTGTACGAATTCGGTTTCTAAACTCAAGTACATTTAACTGATGTGGAATTGTTGTGTTATCGCTATAGTATATGGCTGTGGGGTATGTTGCTAGTGTGTCGGCGTACGACACGGATTTAGACAAATACAACCACGACTCTATTAGGAGCACTAATTGATCCGCCGGAGAACACAGAAAAGTCAATCCACCGATGTACACTGGAATAAAACGCACTTTTATTGAATATATTTTTTTCTTTTATTTAAACTGGGTAAAGTGGAGTAACGTTCACAATTATTCATTCGATGGTGTAAGGAAATAAAATGCACTGGTTATATACAAGACAACGACACTTTACAGCAACAGAACGCAACTCCTATCACAAGACCATTAGTAATTTAGTTACACCGAAAAAAAAAAACTTGTCAACGAAAACGCGACTCTATAAATCGCGTGCGTACACTTCAGGCGATGAAATCTGACTCCTCGAGCTGGGCGACGTTGACCCAGCCTCTGGTGATTGCGATGAGTTTCCGCGCATGTTATCGCAGGGGAAAAACAATCTTTCCTATTCAAGAAAGACACTCAAACACGCACTGGGCGCAGGAAAGGAAAAACAAACATGCAGCTGGTCAAATATGATGATCGGTGTACGGCTGGGTGTATTCCCATAGTACGATAGGGGATCGATTTGGGTTGGCGATAAGTCAACAGAACTTTGCTGCGACGGCAAAGGCTACTAGATTTGGGTGCATGTTTATTTTAGGCATTGGATAATGCACAGGAATACCGGCATGCAGGCAAAAATAATTTCTTCTGTTTACGTAGAGTACACAGAAGCATTTCGTTTAGAATAGCCAGCGTGAGAATAGTGGTTGGTCGTTGTTTAGACAACGAATCATTAGACATGATCATGGGTATGATTGTCTAACGTCAATCATATTCGTGCCCAAATCCCATGATCGGTAGATAACCGATAAAGGAAATTGGTCGCAACTGTAGCGAACCTAGGGATTGGAGCAATATTCACTGATGAACCGTAGCAAGAATATCGGCTACAGCTGTGTCAACAATTACGCTGGCCATGTTTGTGTTTGTCGTTTATAATTGCTGACAAGCCGAGCCGATTGGCTTGGTACGGCTCATGTAATATGAATGAAATAATTTGTTTGATGTGCATGCTTGCTGGGGTTTTACTTTCAGGTATGAGTTATTTGAAAGAAAGCTTACACTGCTCGAATGCAGGTAAGTATGGTGGTTTATGGAGTGAGGGAAAAGTAGGTTGTTTTAAAGAAATGGATGGTTCTTTAAGAAGGTTTTAAAGAACCTCCACATCGCTCTGATGCTTTTGCTTATTCACATTTCTTTCGGTGTTCTTCACTATTGGCTTGTGTACTGTGTTTGTATCTGTTAGAAACGCCACAATACCACTTGTACTAAGCGAAATAAACTGGGTGTCCATTCATACATAATAAGGAAATGTTGCCTTCCTTGTTTTTTATTTTTTGATATGTGTTTTAAAAAGCACAAGTTAAGCCTCACTTTGCTCGACCGCGTAGACCTGAGTACTCATTCACCAGGTAACACAAACTACGTTCGCTTCCAGCAATTTTCAGTAATACATAAACGTAGCGACTAAGCGAGAGAATGGCGACCGACGAAAATGGGGTACAGCCCCTAGTAACTCACTATACGAGGGTTGCCTCTTATGTTTCGGGATTTGGCAACCCTAGCGTTGCAATCCGGCAATTGACAGTTCTGTCGTAAAGTTGGACATTTTTGAGGTTATACGCACTCAGAACGTTTTGACATACGAGCGCTATTTGTGTTGTTTACAGTAACTTAAAAGATTCATCTCGGCCCAAAATTGGAATTAAATCGTCAACATTTTCGTGCGATTATTTTTTACAACTTTCGGTGTGGATTAACTCAGCAACAGTGCATGGATGAACTTAATTCAATTTTTGGCGATGAAGCTCCATCAAGGACCAGTGTTTATCGATGGTATGGTGAATTCAATCGTGGTCGTAGTTCACTCCAAGATGAATTTCGTGAAGGTCGTCCAAAATCAGTTGTTGTTCCGAAAACCATTGATGCTGTGCGCAATCTGATATTGGAAGATCGTCATGTGACCTATCATGAGATTGATTGCATACATTCAATATTGCATAAACATTTGACTGTCATAAAAATTTGTTCGCGTTGGACCCCACACAATTTGTCAATCGCCCAAAAAAAGGCTCGTGTCAATTGGTCGAAAGAAATGCTCAAAAAATACGGTCGCGGTGCTTCGAAACACGTCTATGACATCGTGACAGGCGATGAATCGTGGATTTACGCGTATGAGCCGAAAGTAAACAGCAGTCGACTGTCTGAGTGTTTCAAGATGAGCCAAATCCAACAAAAGTTGTTCAGAATGCATGTGTTGGAGATACCTCGACCAGAGTGGCAAAAGTGCTTCGACAATTGGTTCAAACGCATGCAAAAGTGTATAGAACTTCATGGGGAATATTTTGAAAAACAATAAAGTGATTTTCGATGATCAATATTTGTTTTTGTTCTCTAATCCCGAAATATAAAAGGCAACCCTCGTACTAGTTATGCATTATAAGAAATTGATTTTCATGTTCACTGAAAAAAAAAATGGCTGGAACTACAACTTTGTTATCCACCACTCAAAAACTCCATTGAAAATAGTCCTTCATCCCTTAGACATTATTTTATAATTGTTATTACGAAACTGAAGGTATAAGTAAGTAATTATTATGTGCTAGGCTTCATACGACAATAAATAAATTAGCATTCGACCTTTTTGTAGATTTTTTAACCTTCCAGCGTTTTAAAATGCATCCTCTCTTATTACTATATATCTTCTCTTATTGTAATATTGGGACGGTTGAATTAGAAGTCGAACAGCTCTTATATTTTCACTCTCACTGTTTTCAAAACATATATCACAAACAAACCACCCTTCAAAAACAAGGCATTTAGCATATTGAATGAACCACACTTGTTCACTTAAATGGGCAGTAGGATGGCATGAGCATTTAATTAAACAAGTGTCCCATAAACTTAGACGTAT
This sequence comes from Microdon myrmicae, assembly GCA_963931805.1. Classification (NCBI taxonomy): domain Eukaryota; kingdom Metazoa; phylum Arthropoda; class Insecta; order Diptera; family Syrphidae; genus Microdon; species Microdon myrmicae. The sequence continues at coordinate 112,955,282 of OZ007496.1, forward strand.
TCTAACTTAAGGATCTTTTACTTCTTGTGTTGTCAGCTGCATTTTCGATTATTTCGGTTTAGGTTGTTAAACTCTCGCACATTTTGAGTGAACTCTGTTTACAGATCGAAAATGGAAAAACGACACCTTCACACAAATTGTACGCCTAACATTTTTTTGTTTTGATTTTGGATTCAACGGTGATTTTGCAAGATATTGGAGTGAAATTTAGTTGACTAGACTTGGGAGATATCTTAGGGTATATTTACCGTGTTGTGATCTTGAAAGTGAATATCTAATTGACTTGTCAAAAATCAAACCGCCCCTATCCACAACGCAATTACACTTTGGCCATCAACTAAGATACAAAATGGATGAAAAGTTTTTCATTCGACACAGTTCAACAGTTTTTCCTATTTAGATATATTCTTTGTATTTTCTAATAAAATTTCAACTAGATAAATATCCAACACCGGCATAGACAAAATGCTCAAACTTACTCTAGTTTCCTGTATTGACACGACACTTAGATATATAATCACACCCGAGATCACTCCCGAAAAAACAAAATACATGAACTGATACCGGTTCTCGTCGTGCAACATTACAGCCAACTATTGAATGTCTGACTGGACCTGTAGACGAGTTTCTTCAAAAACAATTCTTCAGCGAAGCAATAGATTACTTAGTCTCAGGTGGGGTACTAATAGAACTAGACATGTGTACATGTATCGATTAGTGTGTATTACGCTTGACGTTCTCACAATATAGCACCGCACTTCCCCGTCTTATTGGTTTAGTCCAGGGGTGAATTATTTTTACAATACCAATGTACAACGGAGTTAATTAACTTGTAGGGGTTGAGGTCCTTCCGATGAAATTTTTACTATATCATTTGTATTGTGGCATTTGTGCCGATTCTCACATATTGCTCAGAATGGAATGCTTGAAATTTCTAGAAACAATTACGGCCTCATTTTAATTGAATATCAATAATTTATTCACGTTAGCTTTTGAACAAAGGCGGTCCGTAAAGAGCTATTGGAAATCCAAGGAGTATCTTAGTCGCTCACGGGCAGAATACTAACTTCGACTCGAATCGACCTAGAATTCACACTTCCTCCATTCGTTCGATACACAAATGAATTTAATATAAAAATACTCATCTTTTTTTACTAATGCCACGGCTATTTTTGTAACGACCGCACAAGCGTGTGTTGGCCCATTTTTAGGTGGAGCATTCGCGTTGTTCTATTCACTGCCGTACTTCTGCCGATCCAACATTACTGGATCCACGAGAAGTGTGGCACATTAAGTTTGGATAAATTTCCACTTAAAAAAATGTTATGCAATTCTGCTCTTACTTTCGAAGTTTGATGGGTCTGAACGTCTTGATCAATATTATGTATCTCAGGACTAAAAGCTAATTTTCGAAACTGTATTTCCTTTAAAAGTTGCAGTAAGTTCAGAAGTAAAGTGACGCAATCTGGCACACACTTTATATTTTATTAGCTGTATTTGTTTTTAACATTTTCGCTATGTGTAATTAATTTGTTTATTTTTAAAATTGTTTTCGGTCTATTTCAACTTTTAATGATTACTACTACAAAACAAAAGTTGAAAACGGAATTAACTAAAGAACAAAAACATGACTACATAAAAAACAAATTGATAAATGGATAAAAAAAAAAAACATGAAAGGGAAAGTGAACAAGTTATTCTAAGATGTATAATACTGTAGCGGGCTTCGGGTTCGCTGGATTAATTATTTTTAATAAATAAGAGCCGTTAAATCGATTTTGAATTAATATAACACTTTATTAGTCCGTTAATAACAACCGTTACTTTTACCGAACACTTAACGATTTCTTTTCTTATCGCTTCCGTACTTATCGCGTCTTTCTGCTTACTTCTTACTTTTTACTTATCTCCATGATCTGTGTGCGACGTATTTATACCGTTTCCGCATTCTGATTCGGCGTTTCGTTTCCGTCCGTTCCATAGCTTTGAATGTTCTACTGTTCATAGTCTCCAGTTTTCCAGTACTTTCTAGAATATTCTAGTACTTTGTTTTGGACTTTCTCGAATATTCTAGTACTGATTGTCATATGCGTCACATTACCCTCCGCCTAGATTAGTTCGTCCCGAACTAAGTTCACTGCTCTCCTGGGTTAACAAAAGTCGCCAGTCGGTCACGATGTACCACTTTCATCTTGGCGTTCGGTCTTCGCTGAATCTTATAGACAACGTCGTTAATTCTTGTGAGAATCTTATACGGTCCTTCCCAATGTTGCTGCAAGTTCGGAGATCTTCGTTTTTGCCGATGAGGGTTATAAAGCCACACGTTATCGCCTGCATTAAATCCGGATGCGTTGGCTCGAACGTCGTACCTTGTTTTCATCCTCTAATTTCGTACCTTGGTTTGCTTTTGAACCAAATGATGTATCTCGTCGCGGCGATTTCTCCATTCGGCTACGTAGTCTTCGGTCTTATCTATGGCGTCTGGAGGTATTCCGAATCGCAGATCGGCTGGTAATCGTATCTCTCGTCCAAATATAATTCTTGCTGGAGAATGGCCTGTCGTCTCGTAATTAGCCGATCTATAACTCATGAGAAAGGTTTGTACATATTTGTCCCAATCTCGTTGGTAATCACTAACGACCTTCGATAAATGCTCCTTTATTATTCGATAGAACCTTTCGACCATTCCGTCTGACTGCGGATGTAAGGGCGTGATCCTGGTTTTCCTTACGCCCAGTGCCACACAGATGCCTTGAAATATCTGTGATTCGAAGTTTCGGCCTTGATCGGAATGCAGCTCACATATCTGCTGATCCAATTATTGATAAGCTGCTCAATGACGGTTGTCGCTTCTTGGTTTGGAATTGGAAGGACTTCCACCCACCTGCTGAAGTAATCCATGATAACTAACATGTATTTGTTGTTGTCGTTTGGTTTTGGGAATGGTCCTGAGATATTATTAGTATTATTATTTATTACAATGCAAGTAAATTACATGTTAACTTAAAACTAATAGCACTAGCGACTAAGGCTTTCGGCTAGGGGTCCTGAGATATCAACCGCAATTCGCTCGAAAAGGGCACCCACGTTGTACTGCTTCATAGCGCTCCTTGGTTTTGCTGTTGATCCTTTGGTCGCAGTGCAAGTTGTGCACTTCCTACACCAAGACTCGTCGTCATCTCTCATGTGAAGCCAGTAGAATCGAGATCGTAATTTTGAAAGTGTCTTATTAACTCCCAGATGTCCACCGGAGGCCCCATCGTGCATTTCTGTTAGTACATCCTTCACTTTTGATGGTGGGACTAGAATCTGCATTCGATGGGATTTTCCGTCCGCGGCTTCCCATTTACGCTTAAGAATTCCATCTTCCACCAGCAAGGAATTTCATTGTGCCCAATATGCCTTAAATGTTCCACTCTTGTCGGAAATATTGTTCCAAGTTGGTCGCTCGTTCTTTTCTTTGTGTTCCAGGATTAGCGACATATCTTCATCCTGAAGTTGAGCTGCGCACATAGCATCACTCGTCCACCCATCTAGTACTTCTACTTGTACATTTTGCAGGTCTTACGCCTCTTCTTTCTCTTCCGCTTTATGACAATGTTTAAAATCTGGCTTACATCGTCTTCTTGATAGAGCATCAGCGTTATTATGAACCTTCCCTTGCTGAATTGAGCTTATCATTGATACGGGTGCACATTCTGCGGTTAACCCTCCTTTTCTTATTGCGACCGGCTCGTCAGACGCATTTAGTACCCTGACAGGTACAATGTGCTTCTTCACCTCAGGTTGGTCCGTTGATAGTCTCCTTTTAAGATAAGCACATGAACAACAATTCTCACTTGATGTTTCATTCATTTGTCGGCGTTTCCTACAGTCAACAGAGATGTGGCCGACTTCGCCGCATGTCCAACACTTCATATCAGGTCTCGGCGTTCTCCGGTGTACATGCCCGATTCTTTGGCAGGAACATTCTTGGACGGACGTTTCTCGGACTCTATGTGTACTCCTGGTAGCGGATCCATATGCCAATGCGAACACCAGTATTTCATTAGTCGTCTTCTTTCCCGCCAAACGAACGCCCTGTTGTAAGCCCCGATCTTGGAGTGCGTTTATAAATGCATCCATTACTACTTCGTTCAGAAATTCCTTAGTCATATTTGAATAAGACAAGTTTGCCAATCGCTCAATGTCTGCCTGCAACTGTTGAAAATTTTCTCCAGGTTTCTGCGTTCTGCTCCGCAGTTGCATGTGATAGACCTGCTGCATGTGGTTGTCTCCATACCTAGCTTCAAGGCCGTCTCTCACCGCTTGGAAATCTGTTTGCTTCTGTGCTGGTATGGTTTGTAGCAATTCTGCAGCCGCCCCGGGGAGTGACAAGATTAGTGATGTTGACTTTTGCTCATCCGACCACTTATTATAATTGGCCGCGGCGTCAAACTGACGTATAAATACGAAGAAGGGTCCCGTTCCATCGAAAGTTGGCGGTTGCATCCTTGTATCTTTGTGGTCATGTTGATTGCTAGGCGATCTCTTATTTCTCTCAACACACCCAAGTCTCTTTTCGATTCGCGTTATTTCGTCGGTGACTTTCTTAAATTCAGCTTCCTTTTTTAGATCCAGATTTTCTACTTCGTTTCGAATTCCTCCCTAAAGTGTTGAAAATTACATTTCATCCACTGCGTTTGGGCGTCGAATTTTGAATTAACATCTGCAGCTTGCGCGTCCAATTTTATCATCATCATCCTGAACATCTCCGAAATGTCCAACAGTGGCGAACTCTTCTCCGTCACATTGGCACCATCTTGATTCGCTGTTTCTTCTCCACCCGGACAGTCTGGCCTAATCGTAAAAACATATGTGTCGACATCAATACCCTCTTCCTCCATTGCTGCTTGAAGACGCTCTCGAAGAATTTGCTTCTGTCCTCTGCTGTCCAGATTCCGGTCCTGAAGTTCCTTCTTCACCTCAGGAACGCGAAGATCCTCCAAATGTCGATCTGACATCGTCACAACACACTTTCACAGACTTATTCACTTCAACAATAATTAATCCCTCTTCTGACACCAATTGTAGCGAGCTTAGGGTTCGCCGGATTAATTATTTTTAATAAATAAGAGCCGTTAAATCGATTTTGAATTAATCTAACACTTTATTAGTTCGCTAATAACAACCGTTGCTTTTACCGCACACTTAACGATTTCTTCACTTATCGCGTCTTTAACTGCTTACTTCTTACTTTTTACCTCGTCTTCTCGATCTGTGTGCGACGGATTTATACCGTTTCCTCATTCTGATTCGGCGTTTCATTTCCGTCCGTTCCACAGCCTTGAACGTTCTACTGTTCACAGTCTACAGTTTTCCAGTACTTTCTAGAATATTCTAGTGCTTTGCTTCGGACTTTCTCGAATATCCTAGTACTGATTGTCATATGCGTCACTATACGTTTAGGGATCTTTCGCCCTTTATACTCGTATCCCCACCTCTTGCTGTGTTGTAATCTATTGCTTACAGCTTTATTTTACTCATTGATGGCCACAGAGCGTTGGAAACATGCCTGTCATGGAATATTTATCTATTTTTGTCGTTACGGAAATCCGCTCAACGTTGGTCTTTGGTAAGACCTTTTTTATTCAACTACTTTTTATTCAATTTGCACAGTAGCATAGAGTTGTTACTGATGACGATACAGAACATATGATAACATTTTCGTTACCTCAGCCATTGGAAATATAGGATCCTTGCGTCTGGATCTCAGGGCTTCTGTACAAACTGCACTCCATATTTAATCTAAACTCTGACACAACAAAGCTTTTAGCCTCATATCTTTCTGCCAGAAAATTCGTTGTGAGAATAAATTCTTGTGTCTCAGGAACCCACACCATAACCGCGGGTGTTCCCCAAGGCTCCATTTTAGGGCCAATATTATATTTGCTATATACCTTAGATATTCCTCAGCCCGTATCTCCTAATGTTGTAATGCTGAATTATGCTATTATGATACATTAATTTACTCTAGCAGCAAACTTATTAAGGATGCAAGAAACCGCATTACAAACTTCCTCCCTAACCTATCAACATACTTTAATAAGCGGAAAATCCACCTTAATCCAAATAAAACGCAGCTCATAGTATTCAAGGGCAAAACGAGCACTGTACAAACAACACTAGACGCTGCCACAACAAAATTAAAATTCAACTGAACAATACTCTGATAAAACCCTCCAAAACCCTAAAATATCTGGGAATCACTTTTTCTAATAACTGGTCTTTTTCCTCCCACATTAAAAATTCCCTTCAAAAAGCCACAATTCAGCTTAATCTCTGTAAAGAGTTATGTGGAAACCTCATAAAGTCAAACTGCTCATCTACAAACAAATTATCAGACCCACACTCACGTACGGGTGAACATTGTGGTACCGTATCACACCCTCCCAAATGGAGAAGTTGCGAGCATTCGAAAGAAAATGCCTTAGGTATGTCTCTGGATTACATCGTCGTCCTAACTCCTATAAGTACTATAGTAACGTCCAACTCTACAATGCCGCTGGTACAGAACGCCTCGATAGACGATTCCTCGAGCGGTCTATCAAATTTATGGAAAACCTACAAAATAACCCCAATCCCATAATAACCTCACTCTTAGCGAACCCTCTAGATATCAGCACTAACTATCCTAACTGTCTCCACACAAAAGTTATGTTCACCTCAGCCAGACTGGTAAATGATTCAAACGAGATCATATACCACAACACTGAACTTACCCCCAACCAGTTTAAATACTGTAACGTCCAACCATTTTCCAACATTCTGTGTTTTTCCAATGAACAACCGGAAAGAAATACTATACCTCTAACCCATAACTGACTTCACTCCACATCCTGCAATTCTTATATCCCCTTAATTATAAAACTTTGTTTTGTTTATAGCTCATTTTATAATAATCAGACTAAGTTAGGTTAAGTTATATTTATATTTGGGGTTAGGTTTAGATTAAGTAAAGTAAAAATAAGAAATTCCTGGTTTTCTGACCTTTTCCAGGAAGACGAAACCCCACTAAATGTATAAACACACATCTATCCTGTAGCTCTTAAAACAATGTATTATAATAATAATTAAATGTAAACAGTTGTTACAAAATTAATTTTAAGTCACCGTATCACTTAAATGTACAAATTAAAAATACGGTTAATAAATAGAGTTTAAAAAAAAAAAAAAAAGATTCGAGGTTCAGTCTCTAGGTTGGCGTCCGACGTTTAAGGACGCCAATCAATTTAAAATAAGTATTAAAATTAATAAAAGTAGTTCCAGATTCCAAAACCTGCAGTTTTATTGGATTCGGCCGATTTTCAGGTCTCTTTTGCAATAATCGATTGTCACTCTTCCCGGAGGACCCGGAAGCACGGTGGCGGCCGCAACGGGTCCCCTCAGGAGCGGCCTATAGAGATCCCTCATCCTTTTCAGGGCAAGGAGACATGCTCCCTGAGAGAAGGACTGTGGGGGGTGGAAGTAGGTGCGCCAACGTATGGCACTAGTTCACTACCGCCCCACTAAAGAGTTTGTCGGAAACCGTCGTCCGAAATTCGAGCACCAAGGGGAAAATGAAAACACTTGTTTTGTTCGTTGATGTTTCTTTTATTCGCCGGGGTTCACACGATCACTCGGTTGTCCTCCCTTTACCGCTGTTCCTGTTCCTATCGCCGAGTGAGGCGCCTTACCTATTCCTTCGGCTACGTGTCTGCTACGCAATGGCCGCGCGATATAAGACGGGGTTTGTTCGGTCTAACGGTATGAATACCTGGTTTTCGCGATTTCTTTTGAGGGGCCGGTTGTTCGTTTTAGTTTCGGTGGGGATTTAAACTGTCCCTTCCCGTTTTGCAATGATTTGCGGATTAATGACTAACGCGGGCTCCCAATTGACTCGACTTGGGCCAAAAAAGTAACACGCGACTGTGCGCACTCTACGGTGGTTGGACAACGACTTTTTGTGGCAGACGCCACGGTGGATGAATTGCGACTGACTTACGAATGGAAATAATTCATTCATTGCGCCGTGGCGGTGCGTCATAGCAAAATTAGGCTTGCTGCCAATTACAAGGTTTTTCGAGTAGACTTACTATGCTTGCATAGGAATTCAGTTCCAGCGAATTCTCGCCGTACAAGTTGTGTTGGATTCGTTGGTTGGGTGTACCGGGAAATTGGCTTTGGGAACGCGAGCAAGTATGGGCATGATTTTTCGGGGGAAATTGGAATTGCTTTGGTGCAAGCAAGGAATATCATTTAGGTAAAATATTAACCGAAGTAATTTCGGGGAAATGTGCGAGACATAGTATAATTGGTGGTGATGGTTGATGTTCCGTTATGGATTTGAATATGCGTTTCGTTACAGCATATGAATTTCGGGGAAATTAGGATTGCTTGGTTGCGGTGAGAAAATATAACTTGAGTAGGGAGTTGACCGAAGCAATTTTGGGAAAATGTATGTGGGGTGATGTAATGGGGAAGATGATTGGTATTTCATTGTAGGTAGGAATATGCATTTTATTATGGCTTATGGATTTCTGGGGAAATTAGGATTGCTTGGTCGCAAGGAGGGGATAGAATTGACCGAAGCGATTTTGGGGAAATGTATGCGGGGATGATTAGAATATATTCTGTTGGGAGTTTGGGTAATGTTTGTTATTGCAGATTGGGAGATATATGCTGTTGTGTATTTTGCATGGGGAGTTGGGTTGAGGTGACGTGCTGTTAGCGGTCGGGGTTGGTTAGGATTGTGCGTTGGTTCTCCGTGTGATATAGAGAACTCCCACAGGACCACAACAGAATAACTGCATCATCAGTCAGCTTACGCAGACTTAACTTTTCTAGAATTAGGCCAGTATAAGATTTAAACTTTTTAAATAATAAAAAAAAAATAAAAAAAATTTAAGGAAGTTACATTTTAAGTAAAAACAAGAAAAAAAAATGACATACGTTTTTCTTGATTTTCTTTATCACACAAATATTCATAACTAAAGCCACGAGCAAAGTTCTGTCGCCGAAAAGCAAACTACACAATAGTCATATAATGTTTAGCTTAGAGCGTCTACGTAGGTCCAGTAAGTTCTAATATAACATATTTAAGCTAGAATTTAACCATTTTTTGTTTAGCGTATAATATGGAATCTAAAAAAAAAAACGGAAATAAAAAATCCTTAGAAAAAAAATTTTTTTTTTAAATTACAATCGTTTATCTTGAGTGCGTATGAGTTTAGAAATTGCCTTGTCCTTTCTTTGCATACGGAAAGTTATCGTTTATGTGAGGCGGCTTCATTCCTTCTACTCATTACCGCATAATAGCCCGTTTGTGTACACCATGCCCAGGATTCGCTATTGTTCTGTGATCTTGCCACAAGGCGAGGCATTATTATGTAAATATCATAAGCCAATTCAGTGGACATACCATGTATGTCATACCATGGCACAGTTGAACGGGATTTTTCCCTAGGGAAAGTCTTACTCTTTCCTCACATTACGATGGCAATATAAACGAGCGATCTTGGGGGAAAAATTATTACAGGAAAGGCAGATTCGTGAGCATTTTGAGATGGGACAGGAAATTTGTTACACAGCAATACCATCTATACACCCTTCGAGCAATTACAATTTGCTGTTGTTATTATACAATATGTTTCAAGATTTTCATTTACGATGATGCCCGTAATAATATGTTAAAGGGGCTTTTGTCGGGGTGGTCGGTGTCTACCGGAGCTGTGTTTTCATCTAAACGACAAATGTTTCCACAGCGAACACTTTCTTCAAATTTTTTCAAAAATGTTTGCAATAACATTTTCAGTTGGTCCATCATATTGACCAAAAATATTGCAAAGTGCACGAACTGAATTTTTATTTGAATGTTTGTTTTCGTAAAATACTGTAACACACCATTGGATGGTTAACTTCCCATCGTTGGAATTGCCAAATGCTAATCAAACTTATCAATTGAAAAATGAGTGTCAAACATCTTTGGGTATTTAAGCATCATCCCCATTTACTCTAGTTTTCTCTTTTGTATCATTTGGACACTCTACATATTAATTATATGCTGTCATTATGTATTAAGGAAAAGAAAAACAAGTATTCTATTATAAATTAATGCTATAGAAATGGGTGGGCTATTTTTTAATTTTTACTGGCTTTTAGCAAACATATTCGAATTTCAGGTGTTTCACTTCAGAAAAGTAAAAAAACGGTGATTTTTATACATCAAAAACGTAAATTAAATAAATATTACAGTTATTTATTAATGCTGTTTCACTGTAATGATAAGAATGTTAGGCTAAGCAAGAATTGTTGTACTTAATGTTATACAGTTGCTAGTAACTATATTATATCACTAAGAGAAAACCTAATACAAGTTTCCGTGGTGTAGTGGTTATCACATCCGCCTAACACGCGGAAGGTCCCCGGTTCGAAACCGGGCGGAAACACAGAAACCAAATTTCCACTTTCTTAAACTTTTTTTTTTATTAAGATACAGTTTTATAACGTTGGAGTCCAAATCACGTACCGTGGTAACGTTGGCATATTAATTTTATTAACAAAATAATATTAATTATGTTTTGGCGGAACTATTATTGCGTATTGTAGGTTGATACTGGAGCGAAAGTTTGTTGTCCTTCGCTTGAAGGTTTTGTTGCAGCGTTCCGCCGAACACTGCTAACACACAAGGAAATCCACAAAGCGAAACAGCACAATTAAACACGGAAGAAATTGTTTTTCTATTTGTAAATTTTATTGAATTATTAAATTTTACTACGTTAAACACTTGGAAGCACGGTTCCAGTTATTTATTTTACTTCGAACTTTGTCTAGCACAACATACTAACTACTTCACACACCGGATTTTGCTACCCCGCAACACACGACTTGAAATACATCCGAGTTACATTGAAACGCGATTCTTTACGTTATCGTATTCACGCGTTATGCCGATGACCTTCTCGTTGAGGTTTCTCAATGTCCGACCTCTTCAGTGGGGTTCGCTGTCCTCCTCGTCGCGTTGACGATCAAAATCTCGCTGGCTATCTCAAACCTCAACAATATCCTGCTCACACAAATACCCAGATTCAAACTGGTATCTGTATCTATCCGGAAAATATTCCCTATTTGCTCTGCTAACAGAACTTCCGAATTTCTATTAGCAGCATGTTATCACATCCCCCGGGATATTTTGTAGTTTCCTGAAAGGGGAAAGTCATCTTTGCATACATCATTATTATCGCTGATAGAATTTCATTTCCACGGCCTTCTGTTTGCACAGAACATCTGGCGCCCAGACCAGAGATATTCGGCGATTGTTTTGACGTGCAGTCCGTGGGTCTTATTTGAACTTGGTACCCGGAATCGAAATCCATTAGATCTTTATAATGGTGCGAAATTCTAGCGTGACCGTGGGACCGGAGTATTGCCTCTGTTGGCTTAACTCCTCATAAATTATCGGATATCTCGTTGAGATATATTCGATTGCGATAGGTCGTGGCTGCCTTCTGTTGTTCAACGGATTTGGGTGGTCCTTGCATTAGATTACCCGCACGTGCATCCGTTGATCGGTTCATTCTTTGATGATAGCAATTCTTTTGTATCGAATTTCGGAATTGCCGGTTCGATGAGATGTTCCTGGGCGCAGGCAGCATGTATGGCATTTTGGGAATTGTTTTTTTTTTTTTTTTTAGGAATAGAACGCGTGGATGTTTATACCTTTGTTTCAGGCATGATGAGTTATAATTGTTGAGCTTGACCTAAAAAGCTTTGGGAACGTTCAGTTCCTTGCTTTTTGGTGTCGGTCTCAACGTTGGCTGCGAGTTGCAGGCCCTATGGTGGGACTTTGGGGCACGCGTCTGTGGGCACGTGCGCTGCGTTATCAGGTAAGTAAGTTCTTTGAAGGTAGGAACCTTACCTGCGCGGAATTGTGCGTTCGTAGAACGCTACAATGTCAAAATAAATGAAAACTAAATGAAGTCAATCATAATAAACATGTCCCTGTACCCAAAAAGGAAATGAGCTTCACCTTCGATAAATTTCACTCCTATCTTACTTGAGGAAATATTGGACAAAATTATATCTTCAGAAATGGACATACACCCGAGGAAAAATGATCAGAGGTAAGTACACTCAACGTGGAAAAGGCGTTCGACATTGTCTGGAAAGAAGGGCTGATATCTAAATTCACAGAAACCCATTTTCCTCTTATCATAAGGCATACGATCTGTAATTTCCTAAATGGAAGCACAACCAACATTGAAGGCAAGTATAATAAATCCCACAAGTTCTATATAAAAAGAGGAGAACACTAGGGAACGACGGTGGACGGAGAGTTGTAGTTTTTCGATATGGATGATTTTCCGCATGCAACAGATATTGTAAGACTGTAAATCCATACTATATGCCGACGATACTTTAACCTCGGGGTATAGTCGGACATCAACGATATCAAGGACAGCTCCCGAAATCGTTTCCGAACACCTTAAATAAATGGATACATTCTATCGACGATAGGGTATGAAAATCAACGTACCCAAGTCCAAAAATATTTGCTTGCGAAATCCCAGTGGAAACCGTCATTCTGAAGAAATCTGGGAAACAATCTAGACCTCGTAAACGAAGGAGTAGCCCTTCCAACCGAAAAAAAGCATTTCCTATGTGAAGATAATAATAATAATAATGAAAAATAATTGGCTAAAATGTAACCAGCAATACTACCTGGATATAACTTAGTGCCTCTGTTCTTTTCACATCGTGCTATAGCCACATACATACGAAATGATATTACTTATCAGCTTCTGCCACAATATGGGCTCTGCTCCAACCCAGAATTTAATTTCTCTTGGCTAAAACTTCACGTTCGTAAGCATATCATACATTACTGCTTTCTCTACTATTATTTTTTACTACTATTTATTGGCCTGTAGTTTATGACCTCACCGACTCGACTCCGCCATCGTTCCCTGTCCTGTGCACTCTCCTTCCACGCTTGACCAGCCGATCCGATCTCCTCAAGGTCCAACCTAACATTGTCCTCTCAACTGCTTTCTTTACAGAAGCCCAAACTTGGATAGAAACGCATCCTTTAAGGAATTTGATGCTCTGTGTGATTCTGTCGATAGGATCTTGACCCTATATCCGCACACTGAAATCGTTATTGCGGGTGATTTTAATGTGCATAACTCTAGTGACTTCGTCACTCCGGACACACAACACCTAAAGGTCAAAATGTCCAGCTTTTTGCTGATTCAAATAGTTTAACTCAACTTGTCAATGAGCCAACACGGGTACCAGATATATATGGTCATTTCGCCAACACACTGGACCTGTTTCTCACCTCCCACCCAAACAAATACACAATTAAGTTTCTTCGCCCTTGGGCACTTGAGACCATTGTGTCGTGTCAGCTAAATTTGCTCTAACTAACAGCAACGTTTACGAGAAAGCTCCCAAAAGAACAAAAATGTTCTACAAGAAAACCAACTGGGAAGGTCTGAATGACTTTTTTGGGAGGTTAAATTGGTCGTTAGTTTTCCTCAATAACGATGTTGACTCTATAGCAGACACATTGACAGACACGATTCTACTTGGCATGCGAACCTTTATTCATAGGGTAAAGCGTACCAAATACAAGAGAAATATGTGGTTTGATTACGGGTGCAGATAAGCCATTAAGGCTAAAGAGTTGAGCTTCCCGTTGTATAAATCAAACAATACTCAGGAAAACCGGAAACGATTTAAGAGAGCTACGAATGACTGCAACGCGTATATTCAACGCGCCAAGTTCTTGCATGACCAGAGAGTGAGACAAAAAATACTACACTCTCCCACAGGTAGTAGAAACTGCTGGGGATTCCTGAAAAACATTCAAAACTCGATCTCGTTATCCATTCCATCGCTTATAGTCGATGACACACCAATCACCACTGCAATAGAAAAGGCGAATCTACTTGCTGCACATTCTGCAGCCTGATACCACATTAGTTCCGCCTCAACTTGAGCATAAGCAGCACATCATGAGCCAGATTCACTTCCGAACGCGTAATGTTGCCCGCGCACTCAACGAGCTACGCGCAAACAAATCCGCTGTTACGGATGGCATTCCCCCAATCCTCTTGAAGAGATGTTCCTCTTCACTCTCTAACCCACTGCGGAAACTCTTCCATTTGTCTTATTCTACTGGCCATTTCCCACATAACAGGACAATTGAAAAGTCCCCGGCCTTCCATAGTAAAATTTTTGGCAAAATTAGTTTTTTTTATTCAACATAATTCCCTTCGAGGGTGATACACTGATTATAGCGACCCTCCAACTTTTCGATACCTTTTTTGTAGTACGATTTGTCCTTTGCTTCAAAATAGGCCTCAGTTTCGGCGATCACCTCTTCATTCGACGAAAATTTCATCCCAGCGAGCATTCTTTTGAGATCTGAGAACAGGAAATAGTCGCTGGGGGCCAGATCTGGAGAATACGGTGGATGCGGAAGCAATTCGAAGCCCAATTCATCGATTTTTGTCATCGTTTTCACTGACTTGTGACACGGTGCATTGTCTTGGTGGAGCAGCACTTTCTTTTTCTTCAAATGCGGTCGTTTTTCGGCGATTTCGTACTTCAAACGGTCCAATAACGCTCTGTAATAGTCGCTGTTGATGGTCCTTCCTATTTCAAGATAGTTAATGAAAATTATTCCACGCGCATCCCAAAATACAGACGCCATAACCTTGCTAGCCGACTGTTGCGTTTTTCCACGCTTTGGGGCGGGATCATCGTGTGCAGTCCACCCGGATGACTGTCGATTGGACTTCGGAGTGAAATGATGGAGCCATGTTTCATCCATTGTCACATATCGACGCAAAAACTCGGGTTTATTACGCTTGATCATCTCCAAACACTGCTCCGAATCATCAACTCGTCGTTGTTTTTGGTCAAAAGTGAGCTCGCGCGGCACCCACTTTGCACAGAGCTTTCTCATACCCAAATATTCGTGAATGATATGATGTACACGTTCAGTTGATATCTTTAGAGTGCCTGCTATTTCATTCAATTTCAATTTACGGTCATTCAAAATCATTTTGTGGATTTTTCTAATGTTTTCGTCGGTAACAACCTCTTTTGGGCGTCCACTGCGTTCACCGTCTTCGGTGCTCATTTCACCACGTCTAAACTTAGCATACCAATCCTTGATGGTTGATTTTCCTGGGGCGGCGTCTGGAAACTCGTCATCAAGCCAAGTTTTTGCTTCAACCGTATTTTTTTCCTTCAAAAAGCAATATTTTATCAACACGCGAAATTCCTTTTTATCCATTTTTTTCACAATAACAGAAGTTGCTTCACTCAAAATACTATAATTCACAAACTAATGATCCGAAATCTGTCAAATTTATACACGCGTCTTTTGAAGATTAGGGCTAACTAAAAATCACGTGGACTTAATTCTAGTGCCGCTATCTATGTGTCAGGCGGCCGACTTTTCAATTGACCTGTTAGATGGAAGTCAGCGAGCATACAGCCAATTCCCAAAAAGGGTGACAAATCGTCCCTCTCTTCTTATCGAGCCATAGCACTAACTTCTATTTTCTCCAAGGTAATGGAATCACTTATCAACCGTCAACTTTCGAAATATCTGGTATCAAATGACCTCCTCAATGACCGCCAATATGGCTTTCATAGCAACAGGTCTACAGGAGATCTGATGGCGTACCTTACCGAAAAGTGGAGCCACCCCACTTAGTACATCGGTGAAAGCAAGGTAGTCGCATTGGATATTTCAAAAGCCTTCGGCAGAGTTTGGCATCCAGCCCTTATGTCTAAATTGAATTCATATGGAGTGGAATATTTTCTGATCCAATGGATAAGAGACTATCTTTCCGGCCGTTCCATTCAAGTGGTTCTTGATGGTGTCAAATCTGTCTCCCATCAAACTAATGCAGGTGTTCCCCATGGTTCTGTACTCTCACCCATTCTCTTCCTGATTTTTATAAATTATCTCTTGTCAAGTACTCACAATCCAATTCACTCGTTTGCTGATGATAGCACGTTGAGTTTCTCGTACTCATACGGACTCTCCCGCCGGAAACCTTCGAACGTCAATACCAACCTGTAGCGTATGCTTAATACACTGAATTCCGACCTCAACAAGATATATCAATGGGGTTGTCTAACCGAGTGGAATTCAATGCCTTAAAAACTCAGTGCAGTCTCTTGTCGTCAAAGGCGAACTCCAAAGTAAATATACTGTCTATGAACGGCACTTGCATCGATGAAACAAAGGGACTATCAATCCTCGGCACTCGAATTAA
The DNA here is from genome assembly GCA_963931805.1 of Microdon myrmicae. NCBI lineage: Eukaryota > Metazoa > Arthropoda > Insecta > Diptera > Syrphidae > Microdon > Microdon myrmicae. The sequence goes on from OZ007496.1 coordinate 112,971,601, forward strand.
TTCGACTTTTAATTGGAATGACCACATAATTGGAGCTGCGAAAAGTGCAGCCAAATGTATGGGGTTCCTTAAGAAATGCAAAAGATACTATTTACAAGGCCAAAAATGGAGTTCAACCCCCATATTTCATCAGGCGCATCCAAAACTGCACTACACGTGCTCGACTAGATGCAAAAACGAGCAGTGAAACTTATTGGGAACTCAGCCGTAAGTCGATCAATTACATCGTTAGAACATAGGCGCAACGTCATACAACGATACACAGTGACCGAGTGCGGACGTGTTTTCAGTTCGGCGAGCGAGTTGAATGAAAAAATTGCTTCTATGACTCTCGAGTGGCTGAAGTGTTATAAAAAGACTATTTATAAACAAATAAATTAGAGTGATAGAAACGATCAAAGTGAATATAAATAAATAGAATAAAATAAAAGAGATCGAAGCCACGTGTTGTGACAGTCAAAACGAAGAACAAGTTTAATACAAAAAGTGTGTGAGTAACACGTTAACGGCGTTTACGTGTGAGTGCGCGAACATTGTGAGTTTGTGCGCGAGGCCACAATCTGTTTGTCCTTCACGCAAAAAAAAAAAAAAGAATACATTCCATAATACGGACGTAGATCCAAAACAAAAAAAATAATAAAAAAAGTGAGAAATATGGACGGAAAACAAATGGATGCCAAAATGATACATCGGAGAAGGCAAAATACGGACCTAAACCTAAAGGTTAAACGCGTTAAAACAAACGAAAATAAGAATACAGACACGTCGATTGTAACCAGCGATGACAAAGACAACAGCCATGGTGACCAGTACTCAGGAGCTGGAAACCAATTCAAAGAACTAGCTGTCAGCGAAACAATTGCAGACGCTAGCAACCAAATCGAGGTCCTCAACAGACTCATCCATGAGATTAGTCGTAAAAAAGAAGAACTGGATAGACAAATGGAGGAAGTTGTTAAACTAAAAAACAACCTGTCGCAGAACGAGCGAAAACCGAAAATGGTAGAACAACAACAGCAAGAACAAAGACAACCGCAACTCACGAAGGCAAAGAAAACACGACAAGATAAGGAAATTCAACAGCAGGAATCACATCAACAACAACAGCAGGAACCACATCAACAGCAGGAATCACACCAGCAGCAGGACACATATCGGCAGGAAACATCTCAGCAGGTGCCAATCAAAAAAAGGGACAAAGTACCTCCTATATACATTAGCTACATGGAGACAAAGGATCTCATAAAATTGGGTGAATTGACATGCAAACTTTTAAAACAAAACGAATAAATAATTTTAAGATAAGTTTAACATGCGAGGATTTGGAAGGGTATAACAAAATTAAATCGGCATTAGGGAAATCGAAAAGCGAGTACTACACGTACACCCCTAAATCGGAGAAAACTGTCTCCATGCTCCTCAAAGGAGTTGAACCTTCCTTTACTCCCGAAGAGGTGCTCGAAGAGCTAAAAAACTTCGAAAACGATAGTCTGACGTTTACAGGTGTGAAACCATCTTCTACAGCAAATTCTAGAAATCGCAACCGTAAGTTGCCTTTCTTCATTGTGTCGCTAAGCCCCAATAGTAAAATTGATGGACTTAGATATATTAAATACATTAATCACCAAACAATAAGTTGGGAGAGAATAAAGAAGTGCGACCGCGTATTGCAGTGTATGCGCTATCAACGCTTCGGGCATGTGGCAGCGAATTGCAATATGCATTTCAGATGCGTCAAATGCCTAAACAAACATATCATTGGAGAATGTCCATTGGGCAAAGAACAGCTTCAGTTGAGAAGTAAACTATCCTGTGTCCTCTGTAACAACTCAGGTCACCCTGCTAACTTTAGAGGTTGCCCTAAGTACCAACAACTGAATTCAAAGTTGGAAGTCAAAAAGAAGCACGTTGAAGAAGAGAAAAGGATGACAACTTGCTCTTACAACAACTTCGTGGCACCAAGTGTGTCATACGCCCAAATGGCAGGTGGAGTAAAAAATGCACCAATCTTAGAACAATCACGTAATGTCATTAAAACGCCTGCTCCAGAGGCACAAACTGATATAACAGCAATATTACTGTCCATACAAGGACAGTTTGCTGCGTTTGATAAAAAATTCGAAAAGTCCGAAAAAAAACTGACGGAACAAGTGGCTCGAACGGACATTATCTATTCGACCCTGTTTCCAGACGAACCCACACTCTAATCATAACGTTCACTGCGACTGAATTAACCGTACAAATTATTGCTGTGAATGTTAATTCACTAATCCGCATGGAAAGAAGGGATGATCTCAGCAATCTGCTGGAAGCTGAACGCCCGGATGTGCTTTTGGCTAACGAAACTAAGCTAAATCAAAGGCATAAATTGGGCTACCCAAATTATAAAATAATTAGACGAGATCGTCCAAATTCCACTCAGGGGGCGGGGTCGCTGTCTTAGTTAAAAATGGTCTCCAACACAAAGTCGTCTACAGTAGAGACGTATACAAGTTCCAGGTACTAGAAGCCTGCGTTATAGATATTCCTTTGCAAAGTCAAAGGCATCTATATGTGATCTCTGCGTATGCTCCCGAATCTTCACAGTGTCTACAGTTTATCAATGAACTTGATACCCTTTTTCGAAGTCTCAAGTTAGACTCGGAAAATAATTATTTCTTTATGGCGGGAGATCTCAATTCCAAGCACAGTACTTGGGGTAATCTTATCACAAACACAAGAGGCAATGTGTTGTTCGACTGGTGGCAAACAAACGCTATCGAACATAAACTAGAATTGTACGCTACAAGTACGCCGTCATATCCAAGAGGAAATTCCTTCTTGGATTTACTGTTGCTGGACGAGCGAATACAATTATTAGATACGGATCTAACTACTCGAAATTGTCTTCGTCCAATCGAGTACGATAGCGATCATTACGGACTTGGTGCTGTAATACATGTGCCAAACGAACATTCACTACTTGAGCAGTACAAACAGATACATTCTTTTAATTTCGGAAAAGCACACTGATCGCGCTTTGATCGGATAATAAAAAAATAATTACCCTCCAATGGCATAGATCCACCAACTGACAGAAATCTTCATAATGACGAAATTGATCATTATCTTTCGACGATGAAAAACACTGTTACTAATACAATGAATCGTTCTATCCCAAAAGTGTCTCACATGGAGAGCCATACAAACCGGTACAGAAACGTAACGATCGACGAGCTCTATAGGCAAACGAGTATTCTGCTCTCTAAGTTAAAACTGCTCTACAGACAATTCAGCGAACCAAATAGCCAGGAAATAACAATTAAGTCATTAATTAAAAATCTTCAAAAACTGATCCGTGACAACTATAGATCAGTAATTAATGAAGACTGGAACAAGAGAATTCAAGCCATTAAAGCTTGTGGACCGAATATGTTCCCACAAATAAATAAAGTCTTTCGAAGGAAAGATTATAATGACATCCCATGTCTGCGAGTTCCACGGACTCCCGAGAATTGTCAAACTCTGCTGAACGCAGGACTTACCCTGGAACACATCAACTCTAACGAAAAGTTCATAATAGTCGAGGATCCGCTAAAAAAGGCGAACTCAATTGGCGCTTGTTTCGAAGCAGTGTGTAGATTGAACGAATCGGCTCATTCTAACCTTGACCTGGAAAATAGGGCTCTTCAAAAACATATTTCGCTAGGAAATGAACTTAACAATTGGCGTCTCTTAAGTCGAAGTTTCACTCTCTTTAGTGAAAATAATAGAGCGGATTCCCCGCTTAGAGATCTAAACACTAGCATATTTGTACACAAAGATGAACTGACGGACATTCTTAGATCGATTAAGAACAAAAAATCTTCTAGAATACATAGTATTCCAAACATTGTTCTAAAGCATTTACCTCTTGAAGTAGTGAAGGTTTGCACTATTTTGTTCAATAACGCTCTAAATAATGCATATTATCCAACACAATGGAAATCTGCAGTAGTCCATCCCATCCCCAAAAAGGGCAAGGACAGGAGCAATCCAGCCAATCTTCGCTCGATTAGTTTGCTTCCGAACATCAGCAAGATATTCGAGAAAATTATAAATAAAGCATTGACTAACTGGTGTGAGGAAAATAGTATTACTCCAAACAATCAGTTTGGTTTCCGTTCGCAACATGACACAGTTCATGCTGCGACAAAACTTGTTTCCGACATACAATGGAACAAGGCGAAGCGACAATGCACAGGGGCCTGTTTGGTTGACTTTGAAAAGGCTTTCGACACCGTATGGCTAGAAGGTCTGGTATATAAGTTATCAAATCTAGGTATGCCCGAATATTTATTATACATTATCTACGATATGATAATGGGTAAACAATTTGTAGTGAAATGTGGAGATATAATCTCTAACAAGACTTTCCACATCAAAAACGGTCTACAACAGGGAGCAGTGAATTCTCTCATTTTATTTACCATTTACACTAGTGGTCTAGTGGGTGCTCTCAACCATGCAATTGCGGATGCCGACGACATTGTGGTGTATAGATCTGGAGAAAAGATTGATGTCATCAACAGACTTCTGCAAGATGATTTCAACAAAATCAAACGTTTTTGCGACGACTGGAAATTAAAAATAAATTTCCAGAAAACAGAGACAATCCTTTTCGGAACGCGACTGTCCAGTGCATCAAGGGATACAAAACGGAATTGGAAAACATTTTCCATTGCAGGAAGTAATAATCTTCCCCTACAAGTAAAAACTGTAGTCAGATACCTTGGAATCTGGCTTGATCAGTATCTTTACTTTGATAAGCATACAGCAGCTGCTCTTACAGCAGCTAAAAACGCATATGCAATGACACGAAGACTCTTCCGTAGTAGTCTGCTGGACCCCAAGGTGAAAATACTCAGCATTCATCCGACCAATATTGGTGTATGGCTGCCCGGTATGGTACAACATATCCCCATTTTACATGGCGAAGTTTCGGGTGTTCGAGAGGCAGTGTTTGCGTTCCTGCCTCGGAATGTACAGAACCCCAGAGTCGCAGTATAAGATATACTATCCCAATACAGTCCTGTACGACAAATCAGGACTAAACAGAATAGATAACTTCATTATTAAGATTTTTCGTGGTCACACAACAAGGGCAATGTGCAGTGAAAATGATCTTATAGCGGGAGCATTCTATCCCAATGATATGTATATGGAGAGTACTCTCCAGAATGGGTTCATTCCCCCAGAAGCGTTCCCTTTCTTGGATAGAAACGGACTTATCCAAGACAAACGCGGAGTCCCTATTATTTACCACGCTTTCCGTAGTGCCAGGGATAAACGAATTCTCCACGATAACGATATCTCTAATTCTCCGGAGCGCCTGCGTTTTAGTATGGTGATCGGTGAAAGAGATAAATCAATAAAAGATCGATCCCATCCCAACTGGTGGTGGATCACTGATGAAGAAAGGACTACACGTCCCCAAACATAGTATGCCTCTTAGGCGCACCGCTTTCCTTCCCCCTATCCCCAATTCCCAATTCCTAATTATTTTTATTTTCTTTTTATTTTCGTTTTTAATTTGATTTTAATTTTTTAGTGTTTTATTTTTATTTGTATTCCTTGTTTATGTTTGTCCGTTTAGTTTCATTATTTTATTTTTAATTTTTTGCGTGTCAACTCCCTACATATGTAATTAAAAAAAAAAAAAAAAAAAATAGTACATGGTGTAGAAAAAAAATAGAATACATTTAAAAAAGAAAACATATCCATTATTGTGACATGTTATAAAAACAGTTATTGTACGCCGAAAGGCATAAGAAAAATAATAATGTATAATTTAGAGTGCTTGCGAAGAGCCAGTAAGTTAATGTAAGATTGATATTTGTAAAATAGAAATTAACATTTAGTCTTAAGAAAAATATGTAATTAATTTGTTAATTAAATGTGGATATAAAACAAACGAAAAAAACATAGGCGCAACGTATCATGCCTATCTCTTTTCTGTAACTACACTAAACTTCTCGGTATTATTATGGTCGTTGCTCAACTGTATTTGCTCGATGTGTTCCGCCCCTTCAGACATTTTCCCGCGATACCTGTCAATCTGTAAATGCGCATCAGTTCTCATTGAAAGTGGACTTCAGACACACAAATAAACATAGAGAGTCACTCTTTAGCCGAACCACACGAATGTGGAATGTTCTACCTGATGATGTATTTCCTCGTCGTTGTGATGTCCAGGCAGTCAAGACAAATATATATACATCGAAACCTCCTTTCCTTATCCGCTTCCTCCCCAACCGCTCGCACTGGGCTCTGTCATTTAAGGCTACTTCAAAATCCCCTTTTGTGGGCGCGTTAGTGTAAAAAAAGATACTTATGTCAAATGACCATAATCAATATAAACGAGGGACTTCTATTTGAAATATTTTGCTATCTTACTAGACATACACATATATTTGGTAGTTTTCTTTTTCTTTTCGGAACTTAACTAACGAAAATTGAAAACAGATATATAAAATATACACATGAAAAACAAAATGAAAATAAGTGATGCTGTGGGGAAGAAGTATTGTGCCTGACACGGACACTTTGTTCCCTTCTTCCTCCAGCATTCACTCCACTGTTCACACGGTTCCGCCCAAACTCTTGATGATTCACCGCAGCAGGAAAGGAAACACCAGCGTCGCTCAATTGTCACTGAGCACGCCATCACACAAGTAAAAATATAAACTCAGGATCTCTTTGTTTTAGCCTTATTTATTTTACGTTACGTTTACAACTTCACAAAAAAATGGTTTAAAACTATCGCTCGCACGACTACGGGTGGGAGTGGCATGACCATACTGGCCTGCGGATGGTAAAGGACTCCTCGAGGATAGAACTCTGACTTCTATTCTATCCTCAATTAAGGGTGCGATATGGAGGGGAAAGAGAAAATGTTCTCTTAAGGGTGTGGCCACTAAGAAAATGCGATCTTTTTGGTACAGTGTGCGCGATCGAACAGATTCAATGTTGTTCCACGTGTTCGAAAGCAGTGGAACAAAGAGAAAGGCAGTCAGCGAGAACAAGGAAAAGGCGACCAAATGGTTTGCTCCGTAATGAGGGTCATGTTTATGCAACGTCGCTATGACGGACGTTGGAAAAAAGGTGTTAATGGGATACGATACTTTATACCATGGAAATTGTATATCGTATCTTGGGTTAATTGCCGATACGCATCCCTTGCTTGCATTTATGTATTCCAAGTAATTAGTGGTGGCGACGAAAGAAATGCATCATAGTTTGTCGCTAGTGTTGCAGCTGTAAAAACAAGCTGACGACATAGTATTTTAACTCAGACAAAGGGTATCGAATGTTTGGTATTTATGGTGCATATGCACATTAAGGATCAATTTTAGGAATTTTAGATAATGCTTGAAAGCATTACATGTCCTTGGAAAAGGATATGTTTTCTGGGGCAAATGCAAATGCATTGGCGGGAAACAATGGGAGTTATGGAATTTCTAAAAAGGTCAATAAGAATTCTTACAGAAAATTGAATGCAAAGGGATGCATGAAAATGTAAGTTTTCTTTATAGGGTGAAATTGCATTGGTGAAATTATATGGGAAGATGGATGTTATGCGGGTTTTTAAGGAAAGCGTACCGTGGGGTTTGGCGGAACCGCCACAGTACTCCTCCGCCAGTGACGTAGTCACGAAATAAAGATGGTAGGGCTGAAGTGATGCTCGAATGGGTGGTGCGTAGTGATAGGAGGGCCGGACGCTTGGGTTTCAAGATGACCTTGTCTACTTCGGGGAGCGCGGTGGTTAGTTACTTGTGAGGGGGCGGGCACACTTATGAGGTTGTTGACGGCGGAACTCGCTATTTCAGAGTCCTGGGCCGTCAGGCAATTTATGAGGATGTCGAAGACGGAACTCGCTATTTCAGAGTCCTTTGATCCTTAGGAAGTTTGTGAAGGTGTCGACGACGGAACTCGCTATTTCAGAGTCCTTTAACCCTCAGGTAGTTTGTGAAGGTGTCGACGTCGGAACTAGCTATTTCAGAGTCCTTTAACCCTCAGGAAGTTTGTGAAGGTGTCGACGACGGAACTCGCTATTTCAGAGTCATTTAACCCTCAGCAAATTTATATGGGTGTGCCGGCCGGTAGCGCTTGGATTGGTGATAGCCGACTTAGGTTACGGGGCTCCTGGTGGATGGTTGGTTGTGTCCAACCCCAGGGCGCCTTAGGGAAATGATGCGCGCTCCGAACTGTGATGCATCTGGTAAGTGAGAGGCGGCGTAGAGGGGCGTGTATTGCCTATGGTTGCCGCTTAAATTGGCCATGCTGGCTTGGGGAACGTCGGGAGCCCCTAGGAGAAACGATCCTTGCGTCTGAGTAAGGGCGATGGGACCGGACATCCTAACAGTTGATTGTCACGCGGAGTAGCTGTGATTACGAGAGGAGCCGACATCGTGGGAATTATAGGGAGTCGCAAAGAAGGTAGAGTGTGAGGTGAACTGGGCGTCCTACTAATTGTTTGCTACGCGTAGTAGCTGTGGTTCAGTGAGGAGCCGAGGTTGTGGAAGAAGGGTGTTGAGCAATGGCGAGCGGAGTCGCATAAAGACTGCATTTGGTGGGCTTTAGCGCCAATATTTAGGGAAGGGCCGAAAAGAAGGTGTTGAAATAGAGGGTGGGCCGAGGCGAATTTTGCCTGTAGTTAAGGAAGGCCAGAAAGGGGTCGAAATGTGTCGAACAGGGGTTAGATGGAGTCGGGAAGGTTGTATGGATTCTAAGGTGATCGAGTGAAGTCGCGTGTGTGTGAACGGAGTCAGAAGACGTTGAAAAGGAGTCGAGCGTGGGTGATTTGAAATCGAAGGCCGTCGCAGGGAATCGTGTGATGAGGGGCCGGAGTCACGAAAGCAAGGCGTCTCGCAGAGGCGGGCAGTGTCGCATAAATTGCGTTTGGCGGGCATGTGCGCCAATCTTTGAAGACGGGGCGGAAAAGGTTTAAAGCGGGCGTCATGTGGAGTGTGAGATGAAGGGGTTGAAAAATGTCGAGTGAAGTCGTGTGGGGTCGTGCGCTGTTTAATACCCTGAAGGGGCTTACAATATTTATTATTTTTTAACAATGTTTATTTATTTATGTTAAACTTAATATAGGGACAATATAATAATGTTCCTGCAAGTGTATAGTATTTTAACTCAGACAAAGGGTATCGAATGTTTGGTATTTATGTCCTTGGAAAAGGAAATGTTTTCTGGGGCAAATGCAAATGCATTGGCGGGAAACAATGGGAGTTATGGAATTTCTAAAAAGGTCAATAAGAATTCTTACAGAAAATTGAATGCAAAGGGATGCATGAAAACGTAAGTTTTCTTTATGGGGTGAAATTGCATTGGTGAAATTATATGGGAAGATGGATGTTATGGGGGTTTTTAAGGAAAGCGTACCGTGGGGTTTGACGGGACCGCCACAATGCAATAAATAATGATGGGGAATAAGTGAGGAAAGTGTTGTGCCAGGAGACAATCCTTATTTTAGAACGTAAAGTTATTCATTATAATTCCACCACACAGTTGGGAGGGGATTGGTGGCTTATTCATTTATCTCTTTCACCGATCGCTATACTTAATGAACGCTATCTAGAACATTAGATGTATTACAATGATGGAATTTTTCCCCTGGGACCATAAGAAATGTGGTAAAGAATAGAGACTTGATGTTTGTCTTATATACAACTTTCTCTATTCAAGAAAAGGAAAGCATCGGAAGGAATAAATATTCATGAGATATATAAGTACTCTTCAATCTCGGCAATATGCATTGTTACCTCATCTTCCAGATGTAGAATTGTTATTGGTTTATTGGCAAACCTTTACCATTAAAATACCGCAAAAGACAGCAAACCAATGATGACAAATTCTGCGATATTGGCGGCCAATTGGCTTCACTACATCGGAAGATTATGCGGTTGCGGTGTTATAAGTATCGTACCGAAACACGGGCACTTGGTTCACTTAAAATCCACCAACTCGACACTGTACTAATAAACGCACCAAACGATTGTTCCACCGTAAATCCAGGAGAATGCAATAAATAATAATGCACTTTTGTTGATTTGATGTTAATCCGTTTTTTTAATGGTATTGTTTTTTTCTTTTTTTACTTAACTTATAACTTATTATTAATGTGGTTAAATTGTTTTTTTTTAATAAATATTTTACAAGATGAAACACTTCCTACTCGACACTGTGACCGTAGTAATTGGTAATTTGACTTATATGCTGGTGACGACAGTAGTTGGATATCGACTGATCCCAATTATGGATGACATTTTGGATTTAATTTTGCACACAGGACAACCAATAGAGATCACGCTTCTGCTCTCTCATTGCCGCGCCCGTCGAGGTATGGTGAACACTTCGGTTACTTCGATAGTCGACGAACATGGGAGAATGAGAGAACAGAAACACAAAGTACTATGATCTCGGGGTGGGTTTGGTTGTGTGTGCATGAATCAATGCAGCTCTGAGGGTAGCCCACTGGCCCAATTCGGTGAATGTGGTGACCTCAGCGTGCATTGACCTCTAGGGAGACAGAATTGTGGAGGAGAGGGAAATGTACCTGGTGCTATTCACCTGCGAAAAGAGAACATTGATCCCCAGTGAATCTAGTGTCTGGGGAAAGTGAGTAGGACGCCGACTTGGCTAGGGAAATCTGATCATGGGAACTAAATTAAATACTTTAATAATTTCCCCAGCGGTTGCATGATTATGCAACCGCGTCGTTTGATCAGACTATGCCGTTGCTAACCGACATGATGTGATTTCCGGCGGAAATCTCATGGGTTAACGAAATGGAGTTGCCGTATGGCGAAAAGATAGCTTAACTCAATTATGCATTATCTGCATTGGATAATGAGTTTAGCTATGCGTCCCTTTGGGAAACATGTTTTCCAGGTGAATTACCGAACGGTGGGATAGGGGATAATGTGATGCGCTGTATGCGGTCGAAATTAAGTTGAAATTGTGGGTTGGTTCTCCATGTAGTGTAGAGAACCCCCACACGGTCACTAAACTTTAATAAACCAGTGAACTGGGGTGAATTGAAAATGGGGCCAACGTATAGATTTTTCTTTTCTGTTACACTTCTCTTGGGAGACGCGAAACTATAGCACCGAGTCGCCACCGTAAGATGCCACCAAATAACAGTTCCAGTTCTTTTTGAACAGTTGCTGGTTGTAATGCTCCGGAAACTCTCGCGCGGGAATTCCACAGCTTTCCCGGTCTGTAACGGAACGACTTCTGACACAGGGATATTCCTGCCGTCTAGAAATGAATCGCAAAGTGGTCCAATCCGTCGGATTCTCTCGTGAAGGGCCTATACCCCGAATTGCGCCGAACACTACCACGAATCTCCGAAGAACAGTACCCGTGATAATATATGTAAAACAGACAGAGGTCAGCTACGCGCCTTCGATGCGTAAGCGATTATACTCCCCGATCAGATGGATCGGTCGTTTCTGTATGCTCTCAAGTAGGTCGAGGGTATGTTCAGGAGCAGAGCTCCAAACATGAGACCAGTATTCGAGCGCGGATCTAATTTGTAATTTTTACAAAAGAAAAGTTTGGATCGGAGTAAAAAATGTTTAGCTCTAAAAAGATAACTCAGTTTTTCTGAGGCGGACCTGGCGATGATAACACGTGTTTATGCCACGATACATTCCCGTGACGCCGAGCTATTTCATGTTTTCCCCAGATTCAAGGGCCTGGCCATTCATCATCAGCTGTGGAGTCGATGGTCCAATTTTCTTGGTGAATGTTGTATATTGTGTCGTCGTTGCAGTGAAGTCGACGAGATTGGCCATTCACTACTGAAGGACCTTATCCAGATCCCGATTCACAGAGCCGATTTAGCTACATTTCAATTGGTGCGACGTTGATGAATCGATCGTTCACTCGAAAACTGAACACTCTGTTATCCGTAGACTCGAACAAATCATTTATGTGAAGTAAACACAGGGTTGGAGCTGAAATAGAACCATGAGCCACTCCGGAATTAAAAGGATGCTGATCCAAAGATTCATCCGTCATAATAACTCGCATTGATGGAGTTCGAGATATTACATAGGTAAGAAAATATTTTAAATAGGTTTCCGTGCTGTAGTGGTTATCACATCCGCCTAGCACGCGGAAGGTTCATGGTTCGAAACCGGGCGGAAACACAGGAACCAGTAAATATTAAATATAAATATAAATAAATATAAATATAAATATATTAAATATTTTTTTTTATTAAGATACAGTTTAATAACTTTGGGATCCAAATTACCTACTAGGTGCCAGCAATTTTATTAATAAAATAATATTAATTATGTCAAAATAAATGAAAAGTAAATCATAAATCATAATGGACAGGTCCCTGTACCCAAAAAGAAAATGAGCTAACCTTCGATAAATCCCACTCCTATCTTACTTGAGGAAGATATTGAGCAAAATTATATCTTCAGAAATGGACTTACAAACCAGGAAAAATGTTCAGTGGTAAGTACACTCAACGTGGAAAAGGCGTCCGACAGTGTCTGGGGAGAAGGGCTGATATCTAAGTTCATAGACACAAATTTCCAATTTATAAATTACAATAATTACTATTCCTGGTGAAAAAGCAATTAAGCCATTAAAGATGTCAGTTGACAATATTGTCACAAAACTAGTCATACAAATTTATTACTGATTCCAAGAAAACTGAAAATTTACGTTTGAGTCTATAATTTTTCCGAGCACTGTACGTAGCTTAGTCATTGCTGCTTTTATAACTAAGTTTTAGTTATCTATTTTTTTTATTTGTTTATTATTTATTACAATGTAAGTAAATTACATAGTAACTTAAATCTAGTAGCTCTAGCAACTAAGGCTTTCGGATGGCTTTTGTAAATATATGTCTGTACCTTTGTATCTTTGTTTTCAAATCTTATTTTGTAACTTAACTAGGGTTAGTAATTTGTAAATTTTGTCAATGTTGGGTGAAGTTGGCTTGGAGATGATGTTGATGATGTCGTCTTGAAAATGTAGTTGAGCCAGGGATATAGGATATGTTTGGATGTTAAACTGGATTTAGAACTGCAAATATCACAGGTGGGTGGGTTAGTTTTGTTGATGATATGTTGATTGGTGATAAGCGTGTGTCCAAGGCGTAGACGGAGGAATATGGGTAGAAAAGTATATGTGCCGTCGTTGGCACCGGTTCTATTCCTATGTATTAAGTTACCCCATTGGGTTGTCATCAATGTGGGGTAAGAGTTCCGGTTTCGGCTTTGTTATTAATGGGGCTGACGATCAGTTTGTGGAATGCAACTGCCGTGGATGACATTTGATTTTACCGGGCATCTTGTCGATGGGCTTCTCCAAAGCACTATTAACGCGTCTATCCTAATGCAATGAAACGAGACATCATCAATAAAAGCGGATCACTTGGCGAAGAAGTAGCAAAAGGATAAACGTGAAGGAATTTCAATGGCGAGCAACGCACTTCCCGATTGTGGTCAGTCCAGAATTAGTCGAATAAGATTAAAACACATTTTTCATTTCCTTTAATACAACACATCGATTTAATATTGTTTTACTGTTCACAATTTATAGTTTGCACGCTGGTTTCGGGAGCACAATTAAATAAATAGCTTGCGTTGAACGAATGTTTTAATGGTTGCAAAGTAAAAACTATAATATAATAGAATATTGTGTATTTAATTAAGAAGAATAATAATTTCTTTTTTTCATTTGGGACGAAAGAAAAAATGTTACACACCGACAACACTTTTTTTATTTAACGTGGGGGCCCGACTTGCCTTCACGGAATCCAGATCGCGATTAAAGATATGAACTGACACGACAGAATACCGAAACTTTCATTCATTGCCACGATGACCATATAAGGAATGATCAACGAAAAGATGTGCACACACACAGATGAGGTTGTTTCGCCGTCTCATGCTGTCGTATTCTCGATGGTAACTTTCCATTTTGAGAACTCGACTTGCTTGGGCGATCGGCCGGATGCCATCATGTATTTGTCGGTCGGGTGACGTATTTAGCATCAGCAAATACTATGTTTTTTACAGCGTTTCAAAGCTTTATGGTACAACCATGAACAAGTAAGTACTTGCTTTCCAGGTTTTTGGTATGCCCTAGGTGGGAGTTTCTACGTGTTAATGGGAAGATGATTGGTGGCGTTCAAGGGAACCTCCACAGGTTGCTATGCCTGTATAGGGGATTTAGTTCCGGGGAATCATCGCCGTATAGGCTGAGTTGGATTCTTTGGTTGTGTGTACCGGGAAATTGGTTTCGGCGGCATAGCGAAGTATGGTCGAGGTTTTTGATCGTTGGGATGGTCGTTTCATGGAAAGGCGACGCATCATGCTGTTGGCTTGTCAGTAAGAGGGAATTGGTGTGGTTCTACATGGTTTAGGTGGAATGGGAACCGAAATAGTTTTCGGGGGAACTAAATGTTGCTTGGGTACAAGCGAGGAGATAGTTTAAGCAAGAAGTGAGCCGGAATGATTTTCGGGGGAAATTGGAATTGCTCGGTTGCAAACAAGGGATATAATTTAGATGGGTTATTAGCCGAAGCGGTTTTTGGAAAAATGTGTGCGGCTCGATGTAGTTGATGGAGATGGTGAGTATTCTGTTGTAAACTTGAATATTCGGTCATTACAGAATATGATTTTCGGGGGATATTAGGATTGCTTGGTCGCAAGCAAAGAATATAATTTAGATAGAGAATTAACCGAAGCGATTTTGGGAAAATGTATGCGGCTCGGTGTAGTTGATGGAGATGGTGAATAATTTGTTGTAAATTGGATATGCGTTTATTACAGCTTGGGAAATGGGTTCTTGGTAGGTTGGGGGTGTATGCAATTGCAGGTTAGGGGAAGGATGTTGTTGCATATTGGGATGTGTTTTAGCATGTTTGGGAATGGATTACAGGTTGGGTTAGGGTTATGCGTTGTTAGCGGTCAAAATTGGTTGGCATTGTGGGTTGGATCTCCATGTGGTATAGAGAACCCCCACACGTATTTTGTTAAAGTAAGTTAATCAAATGTAAACAAAAACACATTAAGATATTAATTAAAGTTGTTCAAATAAAAACAACATAAAAAAAGCAACAGCTTAGTGTTTCAAATGCACAAAAAAAAGGACCACCATATTTAAGAGCAGCACGAATCGACCAATTTTAAAAAAATGTTTTCATATTGTTTATGCTTTTTTCCACTAAAATGATGTTTTCAAGATCACTTGTTATATTATTCAAATGCGAGAGAAATAGATTCCAGTTTTTTCTACAAGATCTTATATTGAGATATAGGCACGAATGTATTATGTTTTGGGATAACTCATAATTTTTTAATTCATTCTAAATGTGTGAAAATAGCTCGATGACTATTTTGCTTCGAAAACAGCAAGTTTCTATCGCGAGGGTATCATCATCTACCCGATAAATGGTAAAAGAGTGTAGCAATGGTGAATATTTCGATTATTAATGTTTGTTTAAGTATGTTTTACAATAAAGTTGAATTTGACGAAAGAAGCCGAGTTTCTACTTGCACACCTAATAGATAGCGTTACATACATTTGGGCATGTGTAAACAAGGTAACTTGCAAATTAAGTAATGAACCAACCAATGTCATGGCGAATGCCAATTGTACTGGAATTGTAGTTTCTTCAATACCATCGACGTGATTAGTTCTCCTTTGGCATCTACAGTAAGTCTAGGAGTATTGAGACTATATTTCCCTTTTGACCCGCAGTCCATATTTCAATCATCAAATCATATATTTGTATCTTTCTCACTATTAATTTTGTTCCATTACACAATTCATCCGATATACAGGACAAACAATTTATCAACAATTTTGCAATACATCCATTTTTAACTGAAGCTCTGCCGACGCAACTCAGATGGAGTTGTGGCGGTTCTTTGCGGCTCGCCCGAAGAACCACCCATTTTCCTAACCCAACTCCCCATTCCCAACCTTCAATACTTTACTAAGCATTACCTCTTACATGCATACGAGCTGTACAAAGCTTTTTTCAACAATTTCTTACCTGAAAAATAAGCCCACGGCAAGATCATCATCTTGCTATGGCATCATACGAAAGCATATCAACCAAACCACTTCGGTTCATTTTACATGAATCAGTTAGGAACCTGATCGGTTCCTCTGGGCGGCAACATGCCAATCAAACATACACCGATCCTCCTGTGTCTTCTTGTTTCAACAATCGGTTGCTCCAAAAAGACACGTCGGGCAACTCACTTGCTTGCACATCTGCAAGCCAGATTTCCGATGATCGATCGCCTATGCCGATAACCGATCATCGAGTTGGACACGATATGATTGTTATTTAAACAATCATACCAATAATCGTGTCCCACGTACCGTTTTCCTAACCCAAATAATCTCCACCCTAGCCATTGCCAGGGTGAACAAATCTTCTGTTTACTTATCGTCACAGAATAATCGATTGCCTACAACGGCATGATCTTAACCGATCATGTAAACAACCGATGTTCCCATGTCGCATTAGCAAACAAACCCGTATCTTAGCGTATGACCCCCGAAATAGCGTTTCTGTTGACATTATTATTATTATTTACTGGCCTGTATGAACCCGGAGGTTCATGACCTCACCGACTCGGCTCCGCCATTGTTCCCTGTCCTGTGCGCTCTCCTTCCACGTTCGATCATCCGATCCGATCTCTTCGAGGTCCAATCTAACATTGTCCTCCCATCTCCGTCGCGGCCGTCCTGTCGGTCTCTTCCCCGTTAGTTTACCATCAAGAATTCTATGCACGGTCCTATCATCCCCCATTCGCGCTACGTGTCCGGCCCATCTTAATCTTCGCGACTTGATCACTCTCACTATTGTAGGTTTGCGGTATAGCTCATCCAATTCATGGTTGTGGACTTTTGTCCATTGTCCTGACTCTTCGTCATATTTGCCGCCAAAGATACCCCTTAAAACTTTATTCTCGAATACGCGGAATTTGTTCTCCTCCCGTTTTGTGAGAGCCCATGTTTCGCATCCGTATAGAGCAATCGGCATGATTATGGTTCTATAGGCAGGGAGCTTTATATTACGTGATAGCAGTTTGGATTTTAATAGTTTACTGGCTGCATGCCAACTAGCGTTACCGGAATGTAGTCTTTTGTTAATTTCCTTTCACGTTTCGTTTCTGGTCGTCAGTGTCGTTCTCAGATATTTAAATTCTTTGACATTTTCAAATATCTTGGCCCTGACGTTTATATGTGTTCTCTGAGGTCCACCTGCTCTCGTCGTAATCATGTATTTCGTTTTGTCTTCATTTATTTCGAGGCCCACCTCTTCTGCTGGTTGCATGATGATTTCACAGTTTTTACTTACAGTTTCTAGATTATCGCCCAACACGGCGATGTCATCCGCATATGTGAGCACTTGTGTGACCCCGTTCAGGGATGTTCCGGCCGTGTTGTCGTCTTGTACCTTTCTGATAACATACTCGAGGAGAAGGTAAAAAAGGCATGGTGAGGGGTCATCACTTGTTTTAGTCCGTCCCGGATTTCAAATGGTTCTGAGAGGTGGTTTTTTATTCTAACTCGCGCTTTGTTTTCGTTCATGCAAATTTGAATGAGGGCGGCATATTTTTTCGGGATTCCCAGCTCAATTACAATATGGTAGAGTCTTTGCCTTGCGACTGAGTCGTAGGCTTTTTTGAAGTCAACGAACAGTTGGTGAACCGTCTCTCCGTATTCCCATTTCTTTTACAGTAGTTGCCTTATTGTGAACATTTGGTCGCTTGTTGACCGGTTCCTACGGAATCCGCATTGGTAGTCTCCCAATATTACTTCTGCGTACAGTATGATTCTCGCTAGTATGACATTTGTTAGTATCTTTTATGTGGTTGGGAGCAATGATATTCCTCTGTAATTTTCACAGTCAAATCTGTCACCTTTTTTGAAAATGGGGACGACTATTGAGGTTTTCCATTCTTCCGGAATGACTTCCTTATCCCATATTGTTTTAATCGGGTGGTGGATCTTTCGAGCGGTTGCCTCTCCTCCATGCTTCACAAGCTCTGCCGGTATGCAATCCATTCCGGGAGCCTTGTTATTTTTCAGTCGATTTATCGCGTCTACAACTTCGTCGAAAGAGGGCCCTGGGATCTGAGGCTCGGCTGTATGTATGCCTGGTGCGTTTATTTGTGATTGATGGGTGCGCACATCGAGCAGGTTTTCAAAGTACTGCTTCCATCTTGTCACGATATTTTTTGTTTCTGTCACCAGACAGCCGTTTGTGTCTCAGATTATTTTGGCTCTCCCTCGGTAGCCATTTCTAATTGAATTCATACCGGCATACATACCTCTGATATTCTTTGCTCCGGCATTTTCTAGGATTTATTCGATCCTAGTCTTCTCCCATTCGCGTTCTTTGCGTTTGAAAAGTCTAGTTGTTTCTTTCCGAATTGTCGCGTATCTTACTGCGTTGACTTCATCATATGCTTCTAAGTGGATCATTCTGAGGCGTTTACGTTCTTCGATCTTTGCCCTGCACTCATCGTCAAACCAAGGTTTGGACTTAGTTGTTTTCTTAAATCCTAATACCTCTTGGGCTGTTTGTTTGATTGTGTCTCTGATCGATGCCTATTTAGTGTCCACACTATTGGCTTCCTCTTCCTCACTACTGTCATTCTCTAGGATGCTAAATCTATTCGTTAATTCGTCTTGATATTCCGCCCTTTTACGTAGGTCTTTTAGTTTATCAATCTCGAACTTTTTGCTCGTCTCCCGTGACTGTCTATGTGGGTTTGCTGCAAGCCGACTTCTAATTTTGTCCATCACTAGAAGGTGATCGGAGTCGCAATCTGCTCCTCTATATGATCTTACGTCAAGGATATTCGAGTGGTGTCTTTTGTCTATGAGGAAGTGGTCTATTTGGTTACGCGTTACGCCGTCGGGTGATATCCATGTGGCTTTATGGATTTGCTTGTGCTTGAACATCGTGCTCTTCACTACCAGATCTTTTGACGCTGCGAACGTGATAATTCGAATACCATTATCATTTGAAACATCATGTAGGGTTTCTTTACCTATAGTTGGTTGGAAGATATCTTCCTTTCTAATTTACGCATTGAACTCGCCGAGGAGAATTTTAACATCGAATGATGAGATCCCATCAAATACTTCCTCTAGGGTCTCGTAGAATGTGTCCTTCGTTTCTTCGTCGGTAGATTCTGTTGGGGCGTGTACGCTTATAAATACATAATTGTACCATGGGCCCTGTATTTTTAGCACCGACATTCGGTCATTAATAAATTTCACATCTTTTACATAGGATGTAATCTTCTTGCTTATGATGAAGCCAGTTCCGAGGTTATGTGTATCGGTACCTCCACACACCAGTGTAAACCCGTTGGTTTCGATTACTTGATGTGGGAGTTAAACTTCCTGAAGCGCGATGATGTCCGTTTTATATTGTTTCGCGTTTTTTACGACCGTCTGTATCGCGTCTGGTTTATATAACGTTCGAACATTCCACGTGCCGACGCGTATATCCCGCTTTTTCAGTTTTTCCCTACGTCTTCTTTTTGCCGGTGTTTTCTTCATGATTTTTTCCCTTATGGTAGTGTCGGCTCATCACACCTACGCCTACCGGTTTTTTCGTATATTGTTTTTTTTTGTATATTGGTTGTTTGTTTGCAGACACATTTATTCACAAAGTCTTTTTTATATTTTACAATTTTAGTCTAAATGCTAAACCTATCTTAATAATTTTACTACATAATGTAATTTACTGGCTTGTATATTGGTTATCCATTTTTGATTCCACGAGACTTGCGGTTTCAAATAGTCCGCCACATCAGAGCCCCGTTTTGATGTGGTAAGGTCTGCTTACTGCTCTGATTCGACTCGGTGTCAGAGAGGCGCCGTTATAATACAGCCGGTATACCCCTGGCTGCAAACCAACCAATTGGTACGGTGACGCGTAACACCCTGGATTAGGGATGGTAGATATTTGTGTGTTACTCCTCGCTAGCCTGTCTGACATGGGTGACCTTACTGGAAGCATATGCTTCCGTCAGCATAGCCTGAGTGATTCATTGTACTTTAAGCCCCCGCACCGCGTCAAGGTTTCTACCAAGCGGGGGGTTTCTGTTGACATAATACTCAGAAATCTAATCCTGCATACGGCGATCACCACTATCGTTTATGATGGCAGGGCAGCCAGCCTCCGTACATCAGTCATCATATTTGACCAGCTCCATGTCTGTTTTCGCTTCCTTCACCCAACGCATATTTCGTTTGTCTTCCTTTCCCAGGCAAAGACATTCAACCTATCGGGACGATGTCTATGGGAACCTTCACCAGGGATGCGAATCGGTTTTTCATTGGTCGTCACCAGAATGAAAATATCGGATTGGCTGGTGACTATAGCAGTATGATTCCACCCCAGTACGCCCGGCAATACGATCCTACCGATGGCGGGGAGTCAAATAATAACTATCGAACGGCGCACACGCGCCCAGTGCATTTCATTTTTACAACATTTTTTATTTAGTTTTATATTCTTATTTTCTAATTTATATGCTAGACAAAAAATGCTTAAATTCTAGCTTAATTATCTTATATTATAACTTACTGGTCCTTCGCAGACGCTCTAAGCTAAACATTGCTTAACAATTGTATAATTTGCCTTTCGGCGACAGAACTTTGTGGCAGTACTCGTACTTAGAAAGACAAAGAAAAATTTGAAAAACTTTGTCGAATTTTTTTTTTTTTTTTTTTTTTTTTCTTAAAATTTAACTTATTTTTTTTTTAATTTTTAATTTTACTAATTTTATTAATTTTATTTAAAAGCACTGCGCGCCCAGTGCATTACGTGTCGATGTAGAAAATCCTAATCACGAAATGCGTGTTCGAGTGTAACCCCAATCCCGTTGATACGTTCTGATTGTTGGTGCGTTAGTTCCTAGGTCTTTCGGTGCACTGTCTCCGCGACACTAGCGAATGTTAACCTATCAATGTGTAAAAGTCCAAAAAGTATAACTATGCGCGAACGCGCGAATCTTTAAATGAGTAAATGTCCAGAACAATTCCTGCGTGAATTCCAGTTGCGAATGTTAACCATTCAATGTGTAAAAGTCCAGAAACAATAACTATTTGTGAATGTCAAAATCAATCTATATGATAAAACCAGAAAGAAACATAGTTTAGAGAAATGGTGAAATAAAGAAAACTTGATATAAACAAAAAACACTCTAGCGTTCTTTTATTTATTCATCCTTCGTCGGAGAATTGTTTGTAGTGATAATCAGTGGGAGTTTAGTGAACCTAGCGCCCAAGACGGTGCACTGACTAAATTTTACCCCACAGAGTCAAAGATGATATCTGGTGGATATTATAAAGCGATATTTTCAAGTTGGGTTTCGTCTCCATTAAGAGATTCCGCCAAATCAATGGAAATGCACTTTAAAATATATCCGGACAATCTGTCTAAACCGGATAAATTTATAGACTTGGAGCAAGGCATGATTGAGACGCCTTCTGCCATTGTGATACAAACTGTAAATTGTAAAACATATTGCGAAGCATATTGTGAAAGATATTGCGGAAACATGTTGCGAAAGTACGAAAGCAGCAATCGAAACTGTTGACGTACGTGGGAACCGATAGAGAAGTGAGCGCATCGCATTGCCCCCCCATAGTGGAGGAATTTATATGAGGTATATTAACGCTAATCGCTTTTTAATTACTTTGGGTGCACTTAAAAAAAAGAACCACGTGAATACCCGTCACATGAATGATCTGAAACACAGTTTATTGTTTATTGTTTTTCTTTTTCACAGCATTCGTTTATCTTTACATACTTCTCACTTCTGATTAACAAAACTTCTACATTCAATAGTTATCAATTTGATATTGATTATATATCTTGTACAGTTGTATTATAATATATTACGTTTGAATTATACCAAATAAATCTAACGCTGTTCGACAGTTTCCGTGGTGTAGTGGTTATCACATCCGCCTAACACGCGGAAGGTCCCCGGTTCGAAACCGGGCGGAAACAATGATAATGACTTTGGTAGGCATTATTTTTTTTCGTTTCTTACTTTTTATAAACTTTCGGTGGCATTGTGACTCAGTTTAATAATATGATTAGAAAGACAGATACTTTATTTATACTTAAAACTTTTTGCGGATAGATACTCTAGTTATACATAAAACATGTTAAAGTTAACAATAAACGATTTACTTCTAGACAAAATGTGAATTGTTAGCGGTTTTTTGTTCGAAACAACTTTTACTTTTTTGTAAAAATGCGAATTGTTATCATGACCAAATCATTGACACCTATTGAGATCAGTTAAATAATTATTGAAGTTGCTTAATGGACAGAATTTCGTGTAATTCTCATAAACAAACTGCCTGCGGTGAAAGTGCTTATGTGGAATTAAGGAACGAATTTTAAATCTAAACTGGGTCCGTGTTTATGTGGGGTGTCGTATAGCAATGAACCGTATATGCCCGTGCCCAGCTTCCGGGTATCTTGTCTTCTCTGTTGAGATAGCTGACGATAGGAAGGTCCGACCTTTGTTCTCTGCGGCCTTTACATGCGTCGATGAAGTAATGTTCCCAGAATCCCGGTCGTTGTAATTCAGCTCAATGAATGAATGAATAGGACAGAACCCTCATTTTATTTCGCTTAGTACAAGACGTATTGTGGGGGTTCTTTAACCCACTTCCAAAGAACCTCCCATTTCCATAAATTAGCTGTCTCCTACTTACCTGCAAATGAGCATTTCCTCACAGCTGAAAACATAGGCCCACGGCAAGACTATCATCTAGCCGTGACATCAGACTTTCACCTTGGGGCATGCGCGCACCCAACGCATCATGTCCCCGAAAGCTAATTCGACTACCTCATCAGGTAACCAGGAATAAGGCATGCACATGCCAATGCTCTATGAGAAGAAGCATTTTCCCTTACATGTGCACGACATGTTCATTCTCATCACCAAGTCATTGGTCGATTGTACAAACAACAACCTACAGCGCAGCCATTGCTGGCCACCTTTAGAAATTTCCAGTGTTGTTTTAACACAAACAACACATCCGACACACCGACCGATGGGACGTTGGCAATCTGCGTGCAAGCTAATTGAAGCAATGGCCAATGAATAAACATCCATTCCTCCTATCCTGAGGTTCGCAACACTTGCGACCAATTCCCTTTCAGCGGTTATCAACCGATCATGGAATTTGGGCATGGAGATGATCATTGTTTAGACAATCTTACCCATGCCATGCCCTATGATGACCCACAGCAAATCAAAGCAAACACACAGTACCTCACTGCGTTTGTTTTGTCTACTAACCGCTGGTCCATGGTTTTCCTGGGTGAGACGTTAGCCTGCACATCTGCAGGTCAAATCCCTCACCACCATGAATAATTTCCCGCCTTGTGCCCCAGAGCCATACGGCTAAAACAAAAAAACCCTATAGTCACCGAAGAAAGTATAGCCTGCAACGGCATGATCGTGAACGCCTAAGTAAACACGATAATGTTCCTATGCAGCATCGGCTAAACCATGAACAAGTGCAGGATCGTTCGTTATCGGTTTTTCAGAAAAAGGGGCATCGTACATTGACCTGTAAGGATATATGAAAAATTCATCTTTATGGCGGCTGGTGGAAGTTGATCTCGACGAACATCGAGGAGTCAGATTGCAACCCCCGTCGCGTACGCAAACACTGGGGAGTCATATTTTATTGGTCAACCAGAGTGGTCGAGGTCGTAGTCCGAAAAGTTTAATTCTCATCGTTGTTACGTACGGTTTCCGCCACCACCATCATTCGATAATTTGTAATTTTAATATAATTTGTTTTAAAATGGTGTGATGGTAAGGTGGTGGAGGAGTTGCGCGATCCACAAGTGAGTTTTCGAACACGCCCCGATTCGGGTGTGGATCGTGCAGCTCTTCGAGTTCGAATTCGGTTTTCGAAGTGGACGTTAATGGGGAGCGAGAGAGAGAACAGGTCAATGTTTTTGATATACGGTTTTGAAATTCCGTTTGTTGGAGTTGATTAAAAAAGGCAAGAAAATACGGTTGTTGGTTGCCCGGTTGAGAGAGATTGGTTGGAAAGAAGAAAAGAAGCCCGTGTTTTTCGGTTTTGAAAAGTAAAGATGAAAAATTGAAAAGTAATAGGAGCATTGTTCAAAAATACACTAGATTCCCAAAAGTGTTAAAATTGTTTGTTACGTTTTAAATATATCTAATAATTAATTAAAATTCTCAGTGTCAGATTTTTTCAAATGATTCGGTTCAGAAAATTTACCCTTCATATAAATCCAACTCAGATATGACCCGAGTGTGAACGTGCAAAAACAGCAAACTATAATTTTTTGTACAGTGTCACGAACATCTATTTGTAATTAAATGCTGATCACTGTCCTGGAGAGCTGTTTATAAAATACCAAATTGTTTCAATGGTGCCCATGGAAATAGAAGAGCTTCAATATATGATCTATGCATTCTAACTAAATCATTCACCATTGAAAGGACTAATCTGGCCGAGAGCGGGAACACTGTACATTCCTGACCATTCCTGACACCAAGATTACAGGTAAAATTAAATTAGAATTGATTTTCTGTGGCAAAGACAAAAACTGTCACATCGTTACTTAAAAATCACCGATAATTAGCGTGCAGGGCGTTCTTTTTGTTTCGATACTTGTGCTGCCGAGTGAAATTATAATGAGCGTTGTGTCCGGCTTACAGAACAATTGTAATTGACTAATGTAATCGTAACGAGTGTTGTGATTAGCTTGCAAATTCAACTTACAGAACAATTGAGATTAATTATTGAGAATTGTAATTCACCAGTGGAAGATACTGTCGAAAATAAACTTGTAAAAACAAAAATAAAGGAGCTTTGACCGAAATCAGCTTCAGTGCGTTTTTATTCTTTTACTGTTTATTCCTTATTGAGCGGCAGACTATTCTCCTGGAACAACCAGTGGTGTGTTTAGTGATTTGATTCTTCAGCAGTGGTGTTTTGCTCAACCCGCGCCCGTGCTTGGTGCACTAGCACTAGCACCGCCACAGTATAAACATATAAACTTATAAATACCCTTAGAAACTACTGTGGCGACTATAACAGATACACACACAATTCACAAGCAAAATAGTGAAGAACACGAATGAAAAATCGAATAAGAAAAATACATCAGAACCGTATACCTTAGCGAATAACATAACAATTCACATCAGTGAAGTATAGTCGAGTTTTAAAATCAAATTTAAAACACGGTCAGTAGCCTGATAGGTAACGCTTAGGTTCAATTTTTTTCGTGATTCAAGCTGTCATAGCGTCAGTTCGAATCACACGATCTTCTTCACTATTATTTCAAACGCTATAATTGGTGACAACGACGTGATCTGTACACACACAGCATACACTTTCCCATAGTAAGCAGAACTTCACACACGGTCACGACTTCCGCATAGAGCCCAGCCTCCGACGTTCTCTCGTTCGTCCGTCGTCCGCATACGAATCTGATCGTAACGAAGCTACTGCGAAGGGAGTGGTGTGGCGACTGTAACAGATACACACACACACAATTCACAAGCAAAATAGTGAAGAACACGAACGAAAAATCGAATAAGAAAAATACATCAGTTCTGTCTGTATACCTTAGCGAATAACATTACAATTCACATCCGTGGATATAGTCAAGTTTTGAAATCAAATTTAAAACACGGTCAGTAGCCTGATGGGTATCGCTTAGGTTCAATTTTATTCGTGATTAAAGCTGTCATAGCGTCAGTTCGAATCACACGATCTTCTTCACTATTATTCCAAACGCTATACTACCTTAAAAACTAAGGCATGTGTAGTACTCTAAAAAGCCTTACCACCTTTTTCCCCCATTCCTACATCCAATTCACGGCAATAATACTCCAAAACCCTAAATCCTATCAAAACCCGAATTTACCCAAACATGATCCAAAATTCGCAATAAACGAATCAAACATTCGTTTATCGCTTATTAGCTCCCCCACGGCATAATTAAATCCAAAATCTTGAATTAAAATCAAATTTCCAATAAACGAATCTAATATTCGTTTATTGTTCTACATTTGCTCCACGGCATCATGAAAATTCAAAATTCAGAGATCATTATCTCTATCTGGAAAAATTCCTAATAAATTGAACAAACAAAACCCCGAATTCCTTTACATATCCACATCTGCGCAATGGTTTCGTAAGAATTCAAGAAATTGAATTCTTATCTTAAATAAACACTGAGCATCTCACTCAGGATACCAAAATCGGGATTTTTGTATGAAATTGTGTATTTTCGAGATACAAATCTCGATTTGCTTCTCCTTATAAGGGTGATGATATTCAGATTCGAGGATTAGTCTCGATTGGTGTCCGAAGTGGCAGGACGCCAGTAAATTAAATTAAAAATAAAATAAGAATTTAATAAAATTAAAGCATTTTATTGGACCTGGCCGATTCCTCCTACTCAACGATCGGTAGCTGCTCTTTCGTCAAGGTTTGAGGAAGCACGGCGGCAACCGCAACGGGTTCCCTCAGGGGCTCCCTGAGAGAAGGATCACTACACATGCGGGTTGGGGATGCAGGACTAACTTTAAAGTAACTTAAAAATGGAATGGGGAAGGGAAGGGCGAGGATAAGCCGGATGCTAGGGTGTGAGTATGGGTGCGGGAGACTGTAGTCGGTGAGCGGGGTGAGGTCAGGAGGGGTAAAAGAGGAGACGACATTTGCGAGCTGGAGAGGCGTGATTGAAGTCAAAGAACGCGGGGTGAGAGTTTTCCCAGCCCTGCGTTTGCGAAATGGGTTCATTAGAGCCGTAAGACGTATGATGGGCAGCCAAATAGAAGAGACGAGGGTTTCGCAGATTTCGGGGATTAGTGGAAAATGTGATTGCGGGGAGCAGGCTTGGGCAGTTGATTAAACCTGAGAGTAGACGGTGGATGAAGAGGATGTCGGCATGAATTCTGCGCTTTTCAAGTGCGTTAAGGTTAATTAGGTGAAGACGGCTCGTGTATGGGGGTAGAATCAGGGCATTTTCTCAATTCAATCCTCGGAGGGCAAAATACAAAAAACGACGTTGCACGCTTTCGACACTGGCATTTTGGGACAAGAGTCTTGTCTTGAGTATGGCAAGACGAAGATCCTCTTCCGGCTCTCCGCTTAGAACGATTTTAGGAGGGGACATATAGTCTCCGGCTTACAAATTTATGATCGCAGTCTCGATTTTCTCGACATCTTCCATGGAAGACAAGAAATCAAACTGGGTGGTGGAGATTCTGCCACATGGAAAATTCTATTCTATTCTATTTATTGGCCTATATAAACACGGAAGTTCATGACCTCACCGACTAGGCTGCGTCATCGTTCCCTGTCCTGTGCACTCTCCTTCCACGCTTGACCATCCGATTCGATTTCCTCAAGGTCAAACCTTACATTGGCCTCCCATCTCCGTCGCGGCCGTCCTACCCGTCTCCTTCCCGTTGGTCTACCGTCAAGAATTCTTCGAACGGCCCTATCGTTGCCCATTCTCGCTACATGTCTGGCCCATCTTAATCTTCGCGACCGGATTACTCTCACTACATGGGTGGGCTGAAAAGTTTCTGACCTCAACGTGAAGATAGCAGCACTCGTCAATAGAAGCTAGTGAATGTAGTTGTGCATCTTTTGACAGCTACTCACCAGCATTTCAGCCATTTTGGACACGTAGTTTTTATTCGGCAGTCGTCTGACTGAGCCGATGTGAGTGTTTTTGTAAAAATGGATAAAATTGAGTATCGAGCTGTCATTAAAATCTCGTTTTTGAAAGGCAATCACCATCATCGGCACTACAACCGGGAGCCGGCCTTGGCCTTATTTAGCAAGAACTGAGGCTTGTTAAAATTTACATAATGCTTTTTTTTTGTTTTTTTGCGGGCAAGGTTATTAGACAATCAGGCCAATACGCCTACGCAAATCAAAGATGAGTTGGACTCTGTGTATGGGGGCTCTGCACCATCTTCACCCCAGTGAAATATTGGGCAGCTGAAATTAAACGTGGCCATGAGAGTTCAAGAAACGATGAACGTTCGGGACGTCTAAAAACTGCAACAACTGACGATAACATCACTAAAGTTCACCAAATGGTGCTATATGACCGCCGAATTCAAGTGAGAGAGATAGCAGAGGCTATGAAAACGTCCGAAGAACGTGTTTGTCACATATTAAATCAAGATTTAGGCATGAGAAAGCTGTCTGCGCGTTGGGTGCCGCGTTTGCTCACGTTAGACCAAAAGCGTGTTCCAATGAATATTTCCACCAGTCTGTTGGCGCAGTTTAGGCGCAATAATTCCGAGTTTGGACGCCGATTAATTACTGTCGATGAAACTTGGATACACCATTATACGCCCGAAACAAAAGTATAGTCAAAACAGTGGACTACAAGGGGAGAATCGGCTCCAAAAAGAAGCAAAGACTGTTTTTTTTCGGCTGGGAAAGTGATGGCGACTGTTTCTTGGGATAGTCATGGAGTTACCTTAATCGATTATCTTCAAAACGGATAAACCATTACAGGAGGATACTACGCATCATTACTTGACCAACTGAAGGCAGAAAATGCCAAAAAACACGGCCACATTTGCAGAAAAAGAAAATTTTGTTCCACAAACACAACGCGCCGTCTCACCCTTTAGCGGTTGCCATGGCGAAAATCCACGAATTACGGTTTGACCTGCTTGACCACCCGCCTTACCCATCAGATCTAGCCGTAAGCGACTTCTTTTTCGTGCTTCGTGAGCACTACAATAGTCTAGATGGAATACTACCAGCAATCCTTAAAAACTGTGCTCCAAAACTATCACAGGTACTTAGAAAAACTTTTCTTTTATCTTATCACAGGTACTTAGAAAAACTTTTCTTTTATCTTATGCACCGAAAACATTTCATATCTACTGGAAAACTGCTCAAATTCAACGACAAAGTCTATGTAGTCTAAGGTGATGGAAAGGGCCATCAATATCGAGTTCATTAAATATTTGGAATGCAAAAGACACCTAAATAATCACCAATACGGGTTCTGTACCAGACGGGAGACCGTTTGAACTTTGTGACTGACATCTGACTATCTGATATTGAAAGTCAGGATGAACCACGAGTAGTCACATTAGATACCCCTATGATTTTTGACCGCATCTAGTGTCTAACGTCAATCATATTCGTGCCCAAATCCCATGATCGGTAGATAACCGATAAAGGAAATTGGCCGTCAGTGTTGCGAACCTCGGGATTGGGGCAATAAATGGTTATGAACCGTAGCAAAACCATCGGCTACAGCTGTGTCAACAATGACGCTGGCCAGCGAGTGTTTATCTATTATAATTGCTAACGAGCCGAGCCGATGGAGATATGGAATGGTTCATATAATATTCAATGTGATGCATGCCTTTATGAGGTTTAACTTTCAGGTGAAAGTTATTTGAAAGAAAGCTTACGCTGCTCAAATGCAGGTAAGTATAGTGGTTTACGGAGTGAGGGAAAAGCGGTTGATTTAAAGAAATGGATGGTTCTTTGGGAACGCTTTAAAGAACCGCCACTTCACCCCCCCCCCCCCACCAGTGACGTAGTCACGAAATGGGCAAAGAAGGTTGACAGGGAGCTAGTTGCCTCTGGGCGTGAGTACTAGCGCGAGTGCGGGGAGATTGTGCTGGTTGGATGATGGGTCTTTATGGGACATGAACGTGAGTAAATAAACGATCACGTTCATGCTCAAATCCAATGCATGTCTGGGTATTGATTAGGGAATTGGTCGCACTAAAGCGGACCTTAGGGTAGAATAAGATATACGATTATGTAGGTATATCGATTGCGGCGTTACGTGGTCTCACTTGCTGTCATGCATACCTCGATGACATCGCTTCGCGAGACCACGCTGAACACAAGCGCCACTTACGTCAGGTCCTCGAGCGCCTCCTCGAATACGGCCTAGTCATCAACCCAGATAAGTGTCAATACGCCAAAGAGCAAATCACCTATCTGGGATATGTTGTTGACAAGCAGGGCACACGCCCACTACCAGACCGTGTGGAGGCACTCATGAATTATCCTCGTCCCACCAACGTAAGTGAGCTCCGACGATTCCATGCTGAACTTCTACCGTCCGACTCTGAAGAACGCTGCCCAGATACAAGCTCCCCTCAATGAGTTCTTAAAAGGAGCTAAGCGCAATCACAAGCGCCCAATCCCCTGGACAGAAGCCTCGGATCGAGCTTTCCAACTGTCCAAAGATCAATTGGCAAACGCCACCTTACTCCAATACCCCCCCGAGGGAGCGGCACTATCCATCCAATGCGACGCATCGGATACCGCAATCAAAGCTGTCCTTGAACAGGACATCGAAGGCCGACCGGAACCACTCGGTTTCTTTTCAAGGAAACTGAGTCCCTCAGAGCTACATTACAACGCTTATGATCGTGAATTACTTGCGATCTACAGCGCTGTTAAATACTTCCGTCACATGGTGGAAGGTCGCTCGCTGTCCATCTCGACAGGCCACAAACCATTAGTCTACGGGTTCCGAAAGAAGTCGGGAAACGCCTCCCCGCGACAAGAGCGCCAATTAGACCTCATTGGGCAATACACTACGGAGATCAAGCATAGCTCCGGTAACCAGAACGTTACGGCGGACGCCTTTTCTCGAATCGATACGATTCACTTGCGTACCGCCTTAAACAATGCTGACCTTGCCCTGGCTCAACAGGAGGATGACCAGCTTGTAGCGTTTGAAATAATAGTGAAGAAGAACGTGTGATTCGAACTGACGCTATGGCAGTTTGAATCACCAAAAATTGTACCTAAGCGTTACCCATCAGGCTACTGGTCGATTTTTGAATTTGATTTTTAAACTCGACTATACTCCACTGATGTGAATTGTTATGTTATCGCTTGGTATACGGCTCTGATGTATTTTCTTATTCGATTTGTCGTTCGGTGCTCTTTACTATTTTGCTTGTGAATTGTGTGTGTATCTGTTAGAGTCGCCACAAGCTCAAATCCCTCCTAACTGCCGATACGGCACTCGAGCTCAAGAAAATTGCTCTGCGCGACCCTTTGGGCGAAATCTGGTGTGACGTCTCCACTGGAACCACTAGACCTTACATTCCCGAAAAACTTCGTAAGGGCGTGTTCCATGTCTACCACAACCCAGCCCACCCCAGCGGCCGAGCCCGTTGCTGTCCGTCGCAAATTTGTTTGGCCCCGAATGAGCAAAGATCTCACCGGTTGGGCCCGTGCTTGTCTCCAATGCCAACACTGCAAAATAGCGCGACATAATGTATTGAAGCCAGCACAATTCAAGCTTCCCACGGCATGCTTCGCCCATGTCCATATAGACATAGTGGGACCGCTTACTGCATCAAGGGGATGTTCCTATATCCTCACAATGATTTATCGCTACACGCGATGGCCAGAGGGAACACCTCTCCAGGCAGATATTGCCGAATCAGTCGCCAAGGCCCTTTACCCAACTTGGGTCACACGCTTTGGTGTACCAACTACACTAACGTCGGACTGAGGCCCGCAATTCGAGAGAACGATATTCAGACAGCTAACAAACCTCCTTGGCTGCCAAAGAAGTCGTACCACCGCCTACCACCCCGAATCCAACGGGATGATAGAGCGCTGGCACAGATCTCTCAAGGCCTCACTCGTGTGTCACAACGACACCCAATGGTCTGACGCCCTTCCCACTGTCCTCCTCAACCTGAGGACAAGCATAAAAAAGGACCTGGGTGCTTCGGCAGCAGAGCTCACCTACGGTACCAACCTCCTTCTTCTAGGAGAACTCTTCCTGGATTGTGAAACACCGCGTGACCAACTTCATGAAGTGGGACATCTCCGTGACCTGCTACGTAAGGTTTGGGCAACCCCAGTAGCCAGGCACAGATCCAAAAAACTTTTCGTCCACCCTGAACTGCACTGCTGCACACACGTCTTTGTCAGGGTGGATAAAGTCAAAAAACTCCTCGACCGCCCTTATGATGGCCCATTCAAAGTCTTCCGCCCCATCAGCGACCGCGTCTTTGAGATCGATATTAGAGGCAAGCGAACCACGGTCAGCGTCGAGAGACTTAAGCCCAGCTTTCTGGATGCTTCCGCTCCAAAACAGCCCACTTTACCTGGCACTCCTAGCACCCAACCTAGCTTCATCAGTGCCTTTTTATTTATCTTTCCTCTCGGTGCGTGGTTTTTGGAGAACATTTTTGTGAGGAAATCGTTGGTGGGTGAGAATGCCCCTGTGTCGTACGCCGACAATATCGTTATCTCACGCCACAGACGTGTCATCTGATCTCTATCCTTTTAATTCCATAGCCTCCGTGTTCTATTTCGGCTCCAACCCTATTTCTGCTTTATATTAATGATTTATAAAAAAATATATATATAAAAAAAAAAAAAACAAAAATATATATATATATATATAAACTAAAACTTATAAAGAAAGATTAAGAAGTATCCTTCCCTTTAAATCAAAAGTGTAATATTTAACCGAAGTACGTAAATATTTCATTTATTTTAATAATAATAATAACTTAATAACAAAAAAAAAATCTCATTTCTTTTTTAATTATTGTATTATTCAGTCCTTTAATCAATCTGGAGTGACACCAATAAGCTCTATAATCTCTAAGCTGGAAAATATGCTTTCAAACACCTTCCTCAATCGACTTACATTTAAAAAAAGAATAACACCAAGAAGAATCCCCATTGGAATGTACTTATATCTGATCCTTGATGGGCATATCTTAAATATCTCTAATCCCTCCGCAGATGCGATGTCAGTCAGTGGCAGATGTTTCAAAAGTTGACGGGGTGAATATTTGCGTTACTCGTATAATTCGCGCGCACCAAATTCCCGACACCGGATGTGAGATATCTCCTTAATGTACAATTGAACAACTTATCAAGGTGAGACACAAATTATGCAAAGTCGAATCATAAACTGTGGCTTTCTATTTTTTTTCTTGTTTTCGTGGGGAGAGAATCAAAAATCACGCATCAGTTATGGAACCAGATGTCTGATAAGGATGTCCCTATAATGAAGTTACTATTCAGATTGGTCGTGCGAATTTAATGATGCGGTGCAGCGGTCCACGCATTCACGCATTCACGCAGGACATTAAACGTAGATTTTATGGGTGTATCCGCCCCCCGTATCAGGTTACCTACAGAGCAGACTGTGTTGTTGTGCGGCATGCCGAGTGATTCTTTGAATTCATTTGCGGCTGCGAGTGTTGCCTTGGATATTATTTGCACGTCATCGGTGTTCATTTTTTTTTTTTAGGTCGCAGGATTTTCATTAAAATATTTCTTTTTTCCCCAGATGATATATTTCCATTTATGGTCGGCGCAAGCGGTTCTGGCATGGCGTTGTCCGTTGATTCATGCTGGTTTGTGTTGTCTAGTTCCATCAGCAATAATTATTATACAATTTTTTTAATAATATAGAGTAATTTTATTGAATAATTGCTTATATGAAATTCCGTTTTGGATACTAGGAATTTATACGTTTAGTTCCAAGGATTGAAAAAAGATTTTTTTTTTATGACCACAAACGACATTTAGTGTACGTTTCAAATGTTCAGCCCAAAACAATTGGGACACAATGAAATACCCAACTCTTATGAATTTCTCATGGATTTTCTGTTAAGGATGTTTTTCTGTTAGCAATTTTAATAATATCTGCGCACAGAAGGCGATTCTAACTCCTTAATTGTTAAAAAATGGCACAGACGTCTGGGGAAGGAATCAAAGTTAGTTTCTTATCAAATATTTTTAATGTGTCATGATTGTCTTCAAAAAAAAAAGTATATGCAGTCGGTTTCTTTCTCACAATTTCTATGTTCCTCCATGTCCTTGTCAACAAAATAAAAGTCGCACCAACAACTATTCTACTTTCTGCATTGACTCAAATCATTGCAAAGCTGTTGTAGCATTTTTTCCGAACTGCAAAGGGGTGTCATGTGTGTTAATATCGCGTTGAGTCTATTAATGGAGTTCGCCAGCTCCAATTCAATAGTCCTTCGATACAATTCACCAATCGTATACTGTTGGAAATAAACTCGTGAAAACAGTCACTCAAGGGTGCTATATATTAAAATTGAAGGAATCACCTGAAACAATGCGGACTTCCTACGTACCGTGAAACGAATCTCCAATGCAGAATTACCTTCTTCATGAGTTTTATTAAAAAATAGTTCGATTCTTGGACGTAGGAACAAATCGGATTCAAGTACCAGAACCTCCTTATCGCGATATTCGGAAACCCGCAATAAATATTGAGTGTGTGCTGAAAGTAGATTTTCAAAGGTTAGTGATGAACATGATTAAATCTTGACATGCTCACATGAATATATGATAAAGTGTTTTCCAACCCCAATGGGCTTCGAGTCGCCTTCCATGAAAAACGGCAACCAATTTATCCACTGAAAAGTATAAAGCTATATATAATTTTACTATAACTATAGTAGAACACACATATGATTCGCGTTTAGTAATTAGATTCACGGATGAGAAGTGAGACATTGAAGCACCAGACTAACGGCCGCGTGTACGAATTCGACCGTTATTATCAAGTACACTCAACTGATGTGGAATTGCTGTTGTTGGTTGGTATACGGCTGATACGTTTTGGCTTCACACACCTTCTTTTCACACTATTTCCCGTCTTTGTTTGTGAGTTAGAACTCTTTCGCTGGAGGCAGTTGATCCCTATACCGCTAATCCTATCAACATATGGATAGATAGTTCCACTTGTTTGTTCTTACCCCTTGCAGTTTTGTTTACTTTTTCGTTGTTTTTCTGTGTTGGGCTCATAGAAATTCTTTTCTTCATCAGAAGCCGGTGGTGTCTCTAACTCATGTTCCTCAGTAACGAATTTCGTTAACCTTTCAACTTTCACCTCACATATCTTCACTGGGTGCTGTATCGTCATCTATTTTGATGTCTCCCTCGGCCTTGCTTTCCTTATGATCGAAAGCCATTGGCTGTTTCAGCTCCTCTTCCTGGATAACGGATTTCATGTCTTTTTTGACTTTCACTTCTGCATCGCTGTCATCAGATTCGCAGAGAGCCTTCATTTGCGTGTCGTTTTCCTTCAGAATATCTGTGGCGGTTCCGCCAAACCCCACTGTTACTTACCTGAAGAACCCCCATAACTTCGACCCAACTTATAAGTTTCGCTAATGCAATCGCAATAGCACCTTAAATGCTTCACGCATCAAATAGATCAAATTTATATAAGCTAAAAGTCCCTATAAAAGCATTTCTCCGCATACAAATTCCGTACAAAAATTCTTTCTATTATACGGGAGCATAAAACAAAACCTATTCGGTACCTTCAGTTGCCAGGCAAATTCCAACCTTCCCACACCTGTACCGCAATCTCCCCGCAGCAAAAACATTTCCTTCCCAAGGATAATTAAAGCTTTCAATGCATTACCTGGAAATGCCTGCAAAAGCATTTTTCCTACAAGGGCATTCATACATGTATCAATGCATCTCTGCATTAGCGACCCAGAACCGAATTTCCAATTAGTGTAGATATTCACACTAGAGTTCGATCCTGGCGTCGCCATAAATGCGATGTACAATTGACACAGTTGGTATATACAAACCGTCATTGTGTAATCATCTGAATTGTTTCGCAATGACTTGCAACTATCGATATAGCTGCAAGCACTTTACCCAGAAACGCTCCTTTGTTTGAATCTCCAAACAATCATCGACTCCGCGCATAGCCGCCGGATTGAATTCAAAGCATAAACAATGCAAATATCGAATCCGTTTCCCACAAACGAATTTCCCTGCATATACAAATGGAAGCAAGGAATTCGTTTCGTCCACCAACCCATTAGCACCTTTCCCAATGTCTATTCGTATATTTACACAAGGGCATCACTCATCTAAGACTTTTATGATGCCCTCGTCTCATCTTTTCTCTTACCACATTTCTTCGATGTATCGTCGTCTATTTATTTAGACGCGATGCACTTCATAGACAACGATCTTCTCGATCTCCTAGTCCTTGCCGCCTGCCTGCTTTGTTTTGCCATTGCCTTCGCGCATGGGTAAACAACACAGATCTAAACGATCACACACATGCCACCATAATCTTCATTACGAGATCTGGTTTTCTATTCCACCAAGAGAGACTTTACGTTTCTCGGGTGGTAAGTAAAAACATATCCTTAGTGGAGAGGATATCTACCACCGCATCACAAACTCACCCCATTTAGCGAGTCGACTCTACATGAGCCGCTTATCGTCGAGTTGTAGCGATTCTAACAGATACACACAATTCACAAGCAAAAATAGTGAAGAACACCGGACGAAAAAAAAAATCGAATAAGAAAAATACATCAGAACCGCATACCAAGCGATAAAATAAAAATAATTCATACCAGTGGAATATAGTCGAGTTTGGAAATCAAATTCAAAACTCGGTTAGTAGCCTGGTGTGTAACGCTTAGGTAAAATTTTTTTCGTGATTCGAGCTGTCATAGCGTCAGTTCGAATCACACGATCTTCTTCACTATTATTTCAAACGCTATAATTGGTGACCCCGACGTGATCTGAACACGCAGCATCCACTTCCCATAGTAAAGCAGAACTTCACACACGGTCACGACTTCCGCATAGAGCCCAGCCTCCGACGTTTTCTCGTTTCTCTCTCGTTCGTCCGTCGTCCGCATACGAATCTGATCGTAACGAAGTTACTGCGGCGGGAGTGTGTAGCGATTCTAACAGATACACACAATTCACAAGCAAAAATAGTGAAGAACACCGAACGAAAAAAAATCGAATAAGAAAAATACATCAGAACCGTATACCAAGCGATAAATAAAAATAATTCATACCAGTGGAATATAGTCGAGTTTGGAAATCAAATTCAAAACTCGGTTAGTAGCCTGGTGTGTAACGCTTAGGTAAAATTTTTTTCGTGATTCGAGCTGTCATAGCGTCAGTTCGAATCACACGATCTTCTTGACTATTATTTCAAACGCTATAGAGTCTTATTACATCCGGCGATCACCACGGTCGTTGCCGCTTCCGCTCCCCGGTGCACACGGGAACGCGAAAGTCAACCGCGGGTCGCGTGAGTAAAGTTTTGACATACAAGCGGTCGATCCATTACAGCGGACGTGTGCGCGCATTTTGATGGACAATTCGCGCCGGAGCGGTATAGTGTATGAGGAGGAAGATGAACGGAGTGTCCGTGTTAGGCACAATACTTCCTCCCCACACATCCTTCGTGCTACGCTTCCTATGTACGTAACTGCAATTTCTACTTTTCGTCGTCGTCGCTACGCCCGCGACATGGCCTTCTTTCAACTTGTTGAACTTGACGCTCTTGATCAACTTTTTTGTTTCGGCAACTTCGGCGATAAGTGACGCTTCCTTCGCTACTTTCGAGAATGGCTCCACTCGTGGCTCATAACTTTTCTTTTATGAAACAGATATTATTTTTGGTTGTTTCCAGGGTTTAGGAAAGTACCCGTTGTTGACGCAGTGGTTAACATGATACACACGCAGCAACCGAGTAGAACGGATCTCCGCCCACGCGCCCGGTATTTTATTTAATTTCGTGATGACGCGAGGTAATTAATACGCAAGTTTGGTGCAGTGTTCAAAGTGTTGTGGGGCAAAGTGAGAAAGCAAAAAAGAAAAAGGTAATTAAAGGCCCACAAAGAAAACATCATTTAAAAAAAAGAATTCAAGAATTTCAATGACAGTGAAAAAAAAAAATTAAAAATTAATTGGAGCAAAGTGGATCAGTGAAAAAAAAAAATACAATAGTCAGAAGGCAAATTAATCCCATATATGTTTTCAATTGCCCCTTGGTGATTGTTTCAGTGTGGCAAGTTTTGTCCTATCAAATTTGATTTTGGATTCTGGATTTTCAGAGACCAGTGTAGTGCTCCAAGAAGCCCTACTATTTTACTCCCACATACATTTCTACCCACCTACTATGTCATGCATCCATATCCCCAAACTATAACAATCCAATGTTTAAATATCAAATCGTTCCTAAATACTAAACACCACAATGCATATCTGCATATTCAAACAAACCCATATTAAAACATATCCATTTCATTCCCATACACACAATCCTAAAATCCAGCCAGATGTGTATATTCTAATAATAGATATCACATCCCTTTTCTACAGTACTCGACACCAGCCGAACTACATTTTGAAATTTTGCTTGCATTTCGATGCATCCGCGATACAAAATCTCGAAAAGATTTTGTATAAAGGGGCGATGGATTTTGTATTCGAGGATCAGTCTCTAGGTTGGCGCCCAATGTTTAAGAACGCGAATCACATAAATTAAATATTGAAATT
Source organism: Microdon myrmicae (assembly GCA_963931805.1). Taxonomy (NCBI): domain Eukaryota; kingdom Metazoa; phylum Arthropoda; class Insecta; order Diptera; family Syrphidae; genus Microdon; species Microdon myrmicae. Next base: position 113,010,040 of record OZ007496.1, read on the forward strand.
AATAAAAATATTTTTAATTGCAAATACCTGCGTTTTATTGGATTCGGCCGAATATCAGCCCGTATTCTGCAATCGGTTGTCACCCTTCCTGGAGGCAACGGAAGCACGATGGCGACCGCAGCGGGTCCCCTCAGGAGCGGTCTAAAGAGATCCCTCATCCTTTTCAGGATAAGGATACAAGCTGCCTGAGAGAAGGACCACTACAAAAATGGTGGCAGCGGCGGAATACCCAAAATCCCTTACCAGCAGGAGACACGACAAGTCGGACGGACAAAAAAAAAACAAAATTCAAATAACAAAAGCGTGCCGGGGCTAAACACCGGCAACAGTGCAATTAAAAGTGAGAATATTGAAAAAAAAAGTGCGATGTGGATGACGGCCTCGAGTCCCGTGGAGAAGCAGGAAAAGCGGTCCTGCATAACACTTACCCCAATATACCCTACCGAGGACGACATTGACGACACACCAACTCAACAACAAATTGATTGTGCATAACTCCGCATTGGCTCAAAAATTGATACAAGGCAAACCATCAGTGAACAACAGCATTACAAACAGATGTTTTTGTTTTCAAGTCGAGAGGAAATGCAACCCCACACTCCTGGTTCCCTTGAAAAAAGCTTGCTACAAAGGGCAATCACATGGGATGCTTGACCAAGTGAAATGTGAAGTGATTTTCTTAACAACAACAGACTCCAGCTCCAATAAATTGGTCCACAGAGGAAGCTACTACCGTCTACTACCCCGTGGATAATGGTCCAAAGTGTAGTACAATGGCATACTACAGCAACTACAGGCAAATGCAGGCTACCAATTGAGGACATCACGAATTATTCTGCAATATAGGCTGCAACAACAGCATCAACAGGTACCAGGTATTTATACAATTTATATATATTGCCTAATAGAAGGGGACAAATGAAAACCCCCAACGTAAAATAAAAAAAAAATTTACATTGAAAAGGGACAATGAGATTCCCACAACACATATAAGAAAATGTTTCCTTTTTCTCAAAGGGGACACTTATACAATATATTAATGAATTTAAAAATGTTCCTAATATTTAAAATATCATCAAAGTGGAGAATAACTAACATATTTAAAAGTAATTAACGTAAACCGCTTATTATATCACATATGCAAAGTAAAATATATACCATGTATTAATAAATAATACACACATTTTAAGGGGATAAAAAAGACAAACCCCACAAATAAGTGTAAAATCCCCTAAGAATATAAATATATATATATAATTTAAAAGGGATAACAATTGACAAATTAAACAATTTTTGAACAAATTCTATTTAAAGGAATAATAAACGGTAAAGTAAATTTTAAATCCATGCATTTAAAGAGGGTAAAAGGAAAACTCCGTATTAAATTAATTTTTTTAAGCTCTTAAACGTATTCATTTAAAGGGACACAAACACCCCAAAACTCAAATTTAAAACACATATTTACTTAATTACTTTATTTAATTGGGGAAAATTTTCCATACTCTCGAACAGGCAATCCTTGATTTTAACACGCTCACCCTTATATGTTGCTGGTCTTTTTCGCTTCATCTTTTTAGATCGATTTTTCGCAGGATCGTTCGCACATCTCTCAGGATGTTTCCATTTTAGGATTGTTCTATTTGGGTTCTATAAAAATCTCCTCTCCTCTTACCTTCGATAGGATCGATTTCCTTAAATTCTCTTCACATAGGTTCGTTCCATTTATAATTGGGAAGATGAATTTACCCAAGGAATATTTCAACCAAAATAATACGCGAAACGAATACGAGGGTTGCCTTTTATATTTCGGGATTAGAGAACAAAAACAAATATTGATCATCGAAAATCACTTTATTGTTTTTCAAAATATTCCCCATGAAGATCTATACACTTTTGCATGCGTTTGAACCAATTGTCGAAGCACTTTTGCCACTCTGATTGAGGTATCTCCAACACATGCATTCTGAATGCAGCAACCGCTTCTTCAGGTGTCGAAAAACGTTGACCTCTCAGTTTGTTTTTATACGTACGGGAATAAAAAGAAGTCATTCGGTGCCAAGTCAGGACTATACGGCGGATGACCCATTAAATAGATGTTTTGGGTGCTCAAAAATGCAGTTGTCGCAGCCGATGTGTGAGAGCTCGCATTGTCGTGGTGAAGAGTGATCCGTCTTCGGCGGTTGGTTTTCCTGATTTCTTGGAAGACAACTGGCAAGCAAATGGTTGTGTACCACTCAGAATTGACTGCTCTGCGTTGTTCTAGTGGTACGGTTGCGACATGTCCAGTTTTTCCGAAAAAACAGGCGACCATTTGCTTGGAAGTGCTTCGTGCGCGAACAACTTTTGTTGGATTTGGCTCATCTTGAAACACCCAGACAGTCGCTATTTACTTTCGGGCTCATACGCGTAAATCCACGATTCATCACCTGTCACGATATCATAGACGTGTTTCGAAGCACCGCGACCGTATTTTTTGAGCATTTCTTTCGACCAATTGACACGAGCTTTTTTTTGGGCGATTGACAAATTGTGTGGGATCCAACGCGAACAAATTTTTTTGACAGTCAAATGTTTATGCAATATTGAATGTATGCTGGTCCCACTAACGCCTAAGGTTGTCTCAATCTCACGATAGGTCACATGACGATCTTCCAATATCAGTTCGCGCACAGCATCAATGGTTTTCGGAACAACAACTGATTTTGGACGACCTTCACGAAATTTATCTTGGAGTTTCAATTTCAATTTCAAAAATTCACCATACCATCGATAAACACTGGTCCTTGATGGAGCTTCATCGCCAAAAATTGAATTAAGTTCATCCATGCACTGTTGCTGAGTTAATCCACGCCGAAAGTTGTAAAAAATAATCGCACGAAAATGTTGACGATTTAATTCCATTTTTGGGCCGAGATGAATCTTTTAAGTTACTGTAAACAACACAAATAGCGCTCGTATGTCAAAACGTTCTGAGTGCGTATAACCTCAAAAATGTCCAACTTCACGACAGAGCTGTCAATTGCCGGATTGCAACACTAGGGTTGCCAAATCCCGAAACACAAGAGGCAACCCTCGTACTTAAAACACGCGAAATTATTACGTAACCAATAATGAAGGTTATTATCGGATTTAGGGATATTTTGGATTTCGTACCGATGTTTAACGGTACCCCGGACGAATTGGATAATTTTATTTCTTGTGGGGATATTGTTTTCTCACAGGCACGGGACGACAGTCAGCATGCTTTCTTCCTAAGCGTGGTGAAAACCAACCTGCAGGGGCCAGCATACGACCATATCCGTTACAAAGTCATTTCAACCTGCAATGATCTTGCTTTAGAATTAAAGGGAGAATTTAAAATTCTCACCTCTAGGTCGGCGGCACAAAACATTCTGGTGACAGCCAAGCAAGATAGCAAGGAAGATATGAAGGAGTTTGGAAACAGACTCACACACCTCTTGCATCTTCTGGACAAGATGGTCTTAGGGATTCCCATTTAAAACTTTCAGTTAAAGCACGATGTACCCCAAGTCTTAGAGCAATGTCGTATTCCAAACCGTGCTTCCTCGACGCGACCGAGGGAAGAGCGTGGAACGTATTTTTTTGTAACATTTAACTTTTAAATGAAAAAACTTTTCTTTATATTTTTGTCACCACGAGACGTCTGTGTTTATTTTATTTCTTTTTCTATTTACTATTTACAAGCTTTCGCGTCGGAAGTCTAACTAACACTGACTCTTGACATTCTCAAAAACATTCTCAATTTCATTCTGTATGAACGAAATTCATCTGTTACCCTTAGTTACATTCATGGGGGTGATTCGTTATTTTTCGTTAACTGAAACTATTGCAGCTGTTTAGTTATTTTGGATAACGGTAATTGTGTTCGATGCTATTATGTAAGGGATATGTTTTGTATTGTATGTATGTTATGTTATGATATGAAATTTGGGAATTAATTAATTATTAAGTCTCAAACAATAGAAAATACTTCACACTGATTAATTATATATAGTCGATTAGTTATATATAGTTCGATTAATTATATGTAGTCTTAAACAATAGGTTCTATGTCACACCGATTAATTATATGTAGTTTTAAACAATAGAAAATATTCCACACTGATTAATTATATATAGTCGATTAGTTATATATAGTTCGATCAATTATATGTAGTTTAAAACAAAAGAAAATATTTCACACGGTTAATTATATATAGTTTCATATATAGTCACAAGCGACGTTAGGCACGCGACCGCACTCCAGGACTCTCAGAAATCAACTCTCCTTTTTCCATCGGCGCGATAGAACATCAAAAACTCTGTCATCGTTACGATGACCATATTTGGTAATGATATCTGTTATCTGGAGCAAGCAGAAAGGGTTGCACACGCACATACACGATGATCCCTTTCGCTGCTCGTCGTGTGTGTCGCCCAGCATGCGAACCATAGACTTGAATTTGAATAAACAATCGTTCGCAGCTGGGGCGAGTCATCCTGTATAGGATTGGGATATGTACACGATCAGCGACTACTTGTAGCATCATTGCTGATCGTGTGTATGTTGTTGTTGGCATCTCCACGTAACCAGCCAGATACCCTGGTGTACTTGTCGGTCAGATGGCCGTTGTATGTGGGCATGCATGCTAAGGGTAAGACACAATATTTTTCATGTGTGCGGCTGGCGCGTGAAAGTGTATTGCCTTAATGTGGAGGATGCCAGCCAATTCAAAGGTATCAAACCGAAACTTGCATCAAGAATTGGTTAAGCACTTGTTGGCCGCATTGGTGATCATTTATGTCGGTGATTTGAATACTTGGAACCACAACGTCTTGAATAGCTTTATTTGAAGTTGTAGTGGTGGTGCTTCGTATCGAATCACTTAATTTATCCCAAAAATTAAATAGCTTCCCGGATTGATTGTATTTTAAATGAAAGTAGAAACTCAGCGAAGGTGGTAGAATGCATGTTTCGTACAGCAAGGTACAATTTTCCAGATTTGATATGCCCTACGTGGGAGCTCTATATGGGGTAGTGGGAAGTTTAACTGGTGGCGTTCGGGGAAACCGCCACCGATATGTTTAGGGTTGAGGTTTGGATTATTGGAAGACAGTAGGACTGCGGAGTATGTTACTACATCCTACCCTTCTTTGAGAAAGAAAATTATTCTTGAAGAGGATAATTTTCTTTGCACGAGGTGACGCGGAGAGAAATTTGAGACCATTTTGTCTCTTTATTTAATACTAGATTGTTACTGCAGATGATTTCGTTCATTTACAATATTCCTTAAAATAAACTAGTCCTAACAAAAATTTTTTTTCATTGTTATTTTAATAAAGTTCCTATTTACAATTTTTTCAAATAAGTTTCCTATTCTAATAATTTTAAAATAAACTTTTACAAATAAGTTTTTTATTCTAATAATTTTAAAATAAAATTTTACAAATAACTTTTTATTCTAATAAGTTTAAAATACAATTTTACAAATACGTTTTTTCTTTCTAGGATGTATTAAACTATTTAAGGACAATTTCAATTTTACTTTACAATTTTCAAATGAATTTTTTTCTTTTCTTTAAAAATATTTTAACTCTTTTCTTTCCTTTCGTTCTCTCTCTCTCTCTCTCTCTCTCTCTCTCTCTCATATTTTAACTCTTTTCTTTCCTTGCGTTCTCTCTCTCTCTCATATTTTAACTCTTTTCTTTCCTTGCGTTCTTTCTCTCACTTTTTTTTTTTTTTCTTTGAATTATATTTTATAAGTTCATATATATATACATTTGGATAACAAAATAAAACCCATTGGTTTTATTTTATATAAATTTACCATTGTTTAAATGGGGTTTTTATTATTCATATATATACATATCCGGTTAAAAGAAAAGCCCTTTGTCTCATTTTAATTTTTTCCTTAAATTCGTGGAAAATTCTCCATACTCTTTTTGATTCTATTTTTAAGATGATTGTTTTAAATTTGATACGTTGAGTGTATTTATTCCGAAAATATTTTTATATTATTATTGTGTAAAATTTTAAATTTCTTTCCTATTTTGATTTCCGAGTTCTCGTCGGATACTATTTTGTGTATCTCGTAAGGACCCTCCCATAAAGAAGCAAGGTTGTTTTTTCGGGTATGATATTTTATTACCTTGTCACCAACGTTGAATGTTTTATGGCTTGCTCCTTTGTCGTAACACGCTTTAGCTTTTTCCTTTTTGTCCTGTAATATGTTCTTAGCGACCTTATAGCCGTACTGTAGACGGGCTTTTAGCTTGTTAGCGCAGTTGTCATAGTTGTATGAGGTTTGCGGATTTGTGCAGGAAAACCATAAAATAATTCAAAAGGGCTAAATGCGGTACTACTATGAGGTTTGGTATTATAAATAAACATTGAATATGGTAGCCAGGTGTCCCATGAAAGTTGGTCATTGTTAACGTAGTGTCTGAGATATACGGCCAACGTCCGGTGACTACGTTCTAAGGCCCATTTGTTTGGGGATGATATGGTGTTGTCTGTATCTTTTTGACTTTCAGAATTTTACATATCTCCTTCAAAAGGTGGCTCAGAAAGTTGGTGCCTTGGTCAGTTAATACCGCGCCGGGTATTCCAAAACGACATGTAATTTTCTCCACAAAACTACGAGCTATGGTGGGTGTTTGGCGGATTTTTTTTACTTTTGTCGAATGTTTGATTATGACGGTGAAGTGTTCCGCCGAACACTGTTCACACGAATGCACAACGGAGCGAAACGGCACTTTACTAAAAACACAGCGAAAAGGTTTGTTTATATTTTTCTTTATTTTATTGTTGGTAGTCCAGGATTCACTACACTGGAACGCGCGTGGCGATTTTGCAAAAGGTACTCTTATATAAAAGGTATAATATAACACGTAATTATGCCAACACACTCGCAACCTTCGGTGGTTGGTTCACTTTTCTCTTAACTCCCTCGTTGGGAATCTGTATTTCGACTGCGACGACACACGAACGACTCTCGTGGGAATGGAGGATCTGACCTCCGTGAATGCTACTCGATGACTGATTATCGCGACAGTTGCGTTCGCGGATCCTGAATCTCGAATGTTCTCTCTAGTTGATCTATTAGCACGTGTGCTAATAGATCTATTGTTTTCTCCTGCAGCGAAGGTCCTGTCAAAGGGGAATTGAGAAAAGAGCAAAGAACAAAGGGGCATCATAGGATCATTGTGTAGCTGCTTAATAGTCTGCAACGCAGGACAATGGCGCTATAAGGTATTTCGGTATACAATGGTAATTGTGTCCCGTATCTTAGCTGGCGGCAAGGATTATATTTGCACGTTTGCAGGTAACGCTGGCTAGCAGGGGCGCCAATCAGGTTTTCGAATTTACGATGCCTCTATGATGTATTATATATAATTATTTTTAGGAATTTACGACGATGCGTTAAATGTCCTTCGTAAGGCAATGTTTGTCCGTTTGTTGTGTCCTTCGATCGCCGTGCAGGCGTAGGACGATTGATCGGACCTGTGACCCACGTGTCTGTGGACACGTGGGGTAGTTGCCTCCACGATGTATGTTACCTTCGTTTCAGGTATGGTGGAGGAGTTTTGAGGACACGTGTCTGTGGACAAGCGTAATTTACCTATAGGTGAGTGTGTTCCTTGGCGGAACGACGACATCTCGAGCATTAGTGGATTGTGTGGTTCGTAGGACCGCCACGGGACTCCCCCCCCCCCCCCCCCCCCCCCAGTGACGTAGTCACGATATGAAGTAGGATGGTGTTGCCTGAGGGCGAACTGTTGTCTTTTATGAGTGTGGTCCCTTCCATCTTGGTCGATGCTTGGGTGGTAAGGGAGCGAAGGAAATTGCCTTTGCCGTCTTCTGGCGGTAGTTATTGGGCGCGGTTTTGGGCCGTGGATCTTCTGGTTGCTCTACGTTGACGATTCTCGCGGCGTTTTCTCTGGCGCGTTGATCGAGGGCGCGCTGCCGCGTTAAGGGTCCGTGTAGGACTTGCGTAGCCTCGCGTGTAACCATTTCTCGGGGGTTTGGTTGACTTTCAGTGGCTGTCATGCCTTGCGTTTCGGGGGAGCGTGACGGATGACATGCGGGGCAGCTTTCGGCTGCTGCCGCTGGTTGTTGGTATACTTCTCTTGGTACCGCATCGCGCGGTTGCTCTAAATGGCAGGGCTTCAGTCTTTCGACACTGGCGGTGTACGGTTTTCCGTCGATGTCAACGGAGAAAACTTGGTCATTGATTCGGTCCAGCACCTCGTATGGTCCTTCGTAAGGGGGTTCCAGAGGTTTCCTAACTTTGTCCACCCTGATGAAAACGTGCGTGCAGCTGTCCATTTCTGGGTGAACAAATATCCTCTTGGAACCGTATCTGGGGACCGGTGTTGCCCTGACCTTTCGCATGAGTTTGCGTAGGTTTTCCATATTTGGCAACTGTTCGAGTGGAGCTTCTCCATCGGCGAAGAACCCTCCTGGGAGGCGCAGATTGGTTCCGTAGGTAAGATCTGCTGCTGAGGCTCCTAGGTCCTCTTTTATGCTTGTGCGCAAGCCTAAGAGGACAGTTGGTAGGGCGTCGAACCATTGATTGTCGTCATGACACATCAGCGAGGCTTTGAACGAGCGATGCCATCGTTCTATCATCCCATTGGACTGGGGATGATACGCGGTCGTGTGGCTTTGTTGGCAGCCCAGTAGGTCGGTCAGCTGCTTGAAGATCGCTGCCTCGAACTGTGGTCCTCGGTCGGCTGTGAGGGTAGCCGGAACGCCGAAACGTGTGACCCAAGTCGAATAGAATGCTTTGGCTACATTCTCTGCGGTCACTGTTCGAAGTGGCACTGCTTCTGGCCACCGTGTGAAACGATCAATCATCGTCAGGAGGTACGTGTAGCCTCTCGACGGTGTAAGCGGTCCCACAGTGTCGATATGTACATGGGCGAAACGTGCCTCGGGGAGCTTGAACTGTGCTGGTTGTAGCACGTTGTGACGGCCGACCTTGCAACGTTGACATTGCAAACAATTGCGTGCCCATTTAGTTATGTCTTTGGCCATGTGTGGTCAGACGAATTTACGTCGGACGGCCGCTGCGGTTGCGCGTCCGCCTGGATGGGCCGGGTTATGGAATGTTGCGTACACATTCCTTCGGAGGTTTTCTGGGATGTAGGGGCGAGCTACCGCTGTCGAAACATCGCACCAGACTTCGTCTTTTGAGTCATTGAAAGGGAGTTTACGCAAAACTAGTGCTGTCTCCGCTTTCAGTAGGGACTCGACTTGACGGTCTTCTCGTTGCGCTTGTGCCAGGTTGCCATCGTCGATTTGCACACGGAGTTTAATTGCATCGATACGCGAAAAAGCTTCTGCAATTAGATTGTCTGCACATGGAACGTATTCGATTCCGGTGCTAAATTGCCCGATGAAGTCCAGGTGCCGTTCTTGTCGCGGAGATGTGTAGCGTTCTACGAACGCACAATTCCGCGCAGGTAAGGTTCCCACCTTCAAAGAACTTACTTACCTGAGAGCGTTGCATGCGCCCACAGACGCGTGCCCCAAAGTCCCACCATAGGGCCTGCAACTCGCAGCCAACGTTGAGACCGACACCAAAAATCAAGGAACTGAACGTCCCCAAAGCTTTTAATGCCAAGCTCAACATTCGTAAGTCATCATACCTGAAACAAAAAAGAAACATTCAATCCGCCTGCGCCCAGGAACATTCCATTGAATCGGCAATTTCAAACGTCTATGCAATGCAAAGTAGCCGACCAACGATGCACGTGCGGGTAGCTGCCATAAAGACCACCAAGTCTAGCGGCAAACATAAAGAAACGGCAACCGTAATTATCTCAACGAGATAATTCAAATTGTATGAGGTTGAAAACCTACAAGGAAACTACTCCGATCCCACGGTGTCTGTTTGTATTTCACACCCATTAGAAAGATCTAAAGGATTTCGGGTGTATTGACAAAAGTCAAACAAAACCCATGAACCATGCATCCATGCAAATCGCAGGATATCTTTCGGCCTTCGCGCCAGATGTGTTATGTAAATAAGGCGGCATACAATCGACAACCGTCGAACCGAATTTCGACCACCACCACGGACGGTGATAATGATGTTCGATGATGAGCGAGTTTCTTCTTTCAGGAATGAAAAATCACCCCTGGGACGTGATAACATGCTGCTAACAGAAATTCGGAAGTTCTGTTAGCAGAGCAATTAGGGAAATTTTTCCGTGTAGATACAGATACCAGTTTGGAATCTGGATATCTGTGTGGGCAGACAGGCAGTCTAATTATGATCGTCAACGCGACAAGAGTGGACTTAGAGCATTGAGGAGGATAGTTCGAGAACTTAACGAATAATATCTCACCGCGAAACAATTTAATGTAAAGAAAACCTTCCGGTCGTCGAAAGGAAATGTGTGTCGGTTGGCGCGTGAAACGAATTTTTACGTTGTAGTTATGTGTGACGAAAGAAAAAAACGTTACCCAATAAAATAGCAAGTGAAAATAACTATCCGTGTTTGATTTAATTTGGCAGTGTCTCCGTGTTCCAGGTTTTTTTTCCCATCGTGAACAGTGTTCGGCGGAACACCTGAACGACGTATTAAAAACGCCAAAGATGAGTTTCCCGCTTTCTTATGGAAGGCATAAACCAATGGTTTATGATCGGTTTTGATCGTAAGTTGGCGTCCTTCAACCATGTGCCGGAAGTACTTCACTGCGCAGTAAATCGCTAGTAACTCCCTGTGTTAGGCACTGTATCGTCGCTGGGTCGGATTCAATTTTTTTGAAAAGAAGCCCAGCGGTTCCCATTTACCGTTGCACTCTTGTTCGAGTACGGCCCCAATTGCAGTGTCGGGAGCGTCACACTGTATGGCCAATGCGGCTCCTTCGATGGGATGTCGAAACAAAGTTGCATTCGCCAGCTGTTCTTTCGATAAGCGAAATGCTTGATCGGCTGACTCGGTCCATTGAATTGGCCGTTTGTCGTTACGCTTGGCTCCTATTAAGTATTCGTTGAGAGGAGCCTGGACCTGCGCGGCGTTTCGAAGCGTTGGGCGATAAAAGTTCAACATGCCCAGATAACGCCTAAGTTCTCGCACATTCGTGGGGCGAGGAAATTGCATTAGTGCGTCCACCCTGTCTTGTAATGGGCGGACGCCTTGGCCGTTTATGAGGTAGCCAAGGTACTTGACCTCTGATTCTCCGAGGTGGCATTTGTCTGGGTTAATTACCAGGCCGAAAGCGGAGGCGCTCGAACACTTGCTTCAAATGGGAGCGATGTTCGGACATGTTTTTCGATGCTATGAGAATGTCATCGATATACGCATAGCAGAAGTCAAGTCCGCGGCGAGCTGAATCTATGTAGCGCTGGAACGTTTGCGCTACATTTCGAAGACCGAACGTCATCACCTTGAACTCGAATAGTCCGAAAGGCGTGGTTACCGCGGTTTTTGGTATATCTTCGGGAGCCACCGGAATTTGGTGGTACGCCCTCGTAAGGTCGAGTGTCGGAAAAACGTCGCACCCCTGCAGCTTATACGAAAAGTCGTCCAGGTGTGCTATCGGGTATCGATTGGGCGTTATTACTGCGTTCAGCATTCGGTAATCGCCGCATGGACGCCACTCGCCGTTACTCGTCTTGACGAGATGGAGTGGGCTCGCCCATGGGCTGTCGGGCGGCTGGCAGATTCCTAACTCGAGCATGTACTCGAATTCTGCACGAGCCTTGCGCAATTTTTCGGGAACCAATCGGCGCCGGCGTTGGCTCACTGGGGGACCGCGCGTGTCGATATGATGAAAAACGCCGGCTTTTGCGCGTCGGGGGTTGCTGAGCGGAACAGTTATGTCCGCGAATTCTCGCAACAGATCGCTGAATGGACCGTTTGCGACTGTGCACGTTAACGTCAATGCCTCTCCCGCCTTTGCGTTTACTGGCTTGGAGAGAGACGTTAACGGGTCGATCAGTCTGTTGCGCGCTACGTCCACTACTAGTTTATAGTGTCGCAGCAAGTACGAACCTATCAGGGGTTCAGTTACATCGGCCACGAAGTACCATCGAATTGGTCGGCGGACGCCTATTTTTAGTGTCATTAACCTTCGTCCGAAGGTTTTAATCGGCGTATTGTTCGCGGCGAACAATCTCAATGAATCCGGCAACCGATCGGCAGGTGCGTATGAGCGCGGAAGAACGGAGATATCCGCACCTGTGTCTATGACGAAGTCCATGTTTAACTTTGGGTCGTAAATTGATAAGCGACTTAATTGGGGGTTGCCGGCCGTTTGCGCTTTTTCTGCGGTCGGCAATTCTGGTTTAAAGGACTAGACTGCGTTGGTCGCGCTTGCGCCCAGTTGCAGGGTTGCCTGCACTTTCTGGCTTGTGCACCGAAGCGGAAATGGAAATAGCGCACGCCAGCGGTGTTTACGTGGTCTGGCGTGCGTGTTCTGCGACGCCAGCGTCCTGTATTGTCGCGCGACCTACTTCGGCGCCGCGCTCTGCCACGGCCTGCCCATGAAGGATTTCCGACACTGAAACTGCCAAGTTGTGCTTGCAGCTGTCGGATTTGCAGGGTCAAGCTTTCGAGTTATCTGCTTGGCTGCATCGCGTGGGTGTGTGTCGCCATGGGGGACTGACCTGGGTATTGGGGTGCTTGGAGCGGTTGGCTCGAGATTATTTGGCTCTGGGGCTGATTTTGTTGCCACGCTCGGGGTGCCGCTGATGTCAGTGGAGCCTGTAGGTCTGCTCGTAAGCGGTCTGTAGCCATTACGGCTACCGCCCGTCGCGCGAGCTCGTCCAAATTCAACTCCGTTTGGGTGGCGAGGATCGCTTGCACATATTCGGGTAGAGATTCCCGGAAAATGGCTGCTAGGGCTTGTTCCGTCGTGTCTGTGCCGGCTAAAGATCGTATGTGGGCGGCATGTTGAGACGGTCTCATACCCTGGGTGTCTACTTGTCGTAGCAAACGTCGCAGGCGGTTCTAGAGTGTTTCTTGAAACGCTTTTGTTACTAGGGGGAGACTTGACCAGGTGTTTCGTATATGGGAGGAGTATCGGATCGATGTCTCGTGTGAGCAACAGGAATCGCGTTCGGTCATCAGTGATCCCCTCTAGTTCGAAAGTCTGCCCTACGTAGCAGAACAAAAATCGGGGTCGTCTGAAGTGAAATTCAGAAATTTTATATTTTGCCCATGTAGACGTCTGTCCGAATTCGGGGCGTTGTCGACCTCTGTGGGGTTGGGGTGGGCTTGCGCTGCTTCCTCGGACGAAGCTTGCGCCCTGGTTGTCGGCATAGTTGCGTTGATTTTTCAAAATTCGGGCGCACGGGTCGCGTTTGCTGTCTAAACTGGAGTTAGCGTTTTTTTTTTTTCGGGTGACGTTTTCGATAGTGGAACGCGGCGAAACGACCTGCTGGTTCCAAAGAATTAACAGGGACGGGCTTAGTGCAAGGAAGATTATTCTGTTTTCCTAAGGTGAATCAGGGATGGGCCTACTCCAGAGGATCCTACGTGTGGTTCGGCGTGCTGGGAGCAGAAAGGAGAGAACTTTCAAGTTCGGAGGAGGTGAGACCTATAGACGTTTTTTTTTTGTTCGGGAGAATCGGCTATAACGGTGAGAACAAACGAGGATTTTTCATGTATGTAAATTGAATTGATGGGAAATTGATTTAGGATTAAAAAGATATTAAAGGATAATAAAGTGTATAAATGTATATTTTGGGAAATTATCTTGAAATGGATATGTTTAGGGTTGGGGTTTGGATTATTGGAAGACAGTAGGACTGCGGAGTACTACAGCAGCAATCAATTATGCTCTCGAGCAGGCCCCACGACTAGGCGATGGAAACCATCTTAATTTATCTAATAATTCCAAATATAGCCAACCAACAATTTGCCAATCGTGCAATAGGTCTGGTCATGCTTCTGCGACATGTCGAAATGAAAATGTTTCTAATGCTATCCCCCAACAAATGAAGACAGACGTTGAACGCCTCCAATGCACATATTGTAACAAATTTAATCATTTCCAAACAGAATGTAGGAGACGGTCGCATTTCAAAAGTCAAAACGACTCTCCATCAAATAAAAACGATTTTAGAACTCAGCCCACTTCTACCGCAAACATTTGGAGAAGTGGAGTATTAACCAAAACGAACAGGGTACAGTTAATAAAAATTGATTCAGAGAAATTAAATACGGGAAAATTTGAACAAATAACGTTAGAAGCTAGGGATATAAACAGGAAGGTAGAAAATGCCTCACCTTACAAGGTGTCGTCTACGGATGAAATTGGCATTCGAGATAATAGAGACAAAAATCAGAGGCAGTACGATTTAGAGGCCCCCCAAATAGAGGGAGTATCATCCAAAGATCTTATTCAACAGTCAACATCTGAATCCGTTTGTCTACGGGCCGGATCTGATGATTCGACAAAGACCCCTGAACATACTATCCTAACACCTCCATCTACTTTCATATTCTTAAATGCCCCGACTTCTAGCAACAACACGTCCAAGCTCGTAGAGCACAAACTGAAAATCCCGGCAAAGTGTAAGCCTGCCGAGCAAGAACTCCTAGCAAACTGTAAGCCCGAGGAACAAGAAATTTCAGCTAAGTGTAAGCCTGTGGAACAAAGAGTCCCAGCAGAACTTAAGCTTGAAAAACCACACGAATTCCCAGCATCCGATAAGCCCGAGGAACAAAGATTCCCAGCTAAGAGTACGACTGGGGAACAAGAACACACAGTAGAATATGAGCCTGTAAATAGCAGCTATATCAAATTACCCCCTTTAAATTACTTGTTTGTCCGCATCGTTTCTCTAATTTTTCAAACCTTAAAATGTGTTCTACAAATTAATCATAAAAATAAAAAAATGATCAAAATATCTTTTACAAATAAAACAATGGTTGGTCTTCCAAAATTTACTATGAATTCTGCATCCTTTAAAATGCCTTTCATAGATGGTTTTACTGTGCAAACTTTGAAAAATGTTACACAACCCAACCCTCAGAAAACATGGAAAATTTTTCACAAATTTAAAGAAAAACTTAAAATGAACAAATGGATTTTCCTTATTATTCAAATATATATGTATAGGTGTATGAACATAAAAATAGAACACAAAATCTCACATCTAAAAATGAAAAAATAAAAAATAAAATAAAACTATATGTAAATTAAATAGAAAATATATAATTAATAATATTTAATTCCGCTCTTAACAAATTATTGTACAAAAACAAAATAGACACATATACATAATAACGCAAATAAATAAAATAAAACAACCAACTTTGTTTTGGGAAATTTATGTGTCTAAAAGAAAATTGTTTATAATAAAAAGAGAAAATTTGTAAATAATACAACTGTATTAACAACTCAGGAGATAATAAGTAAAATATAACAGAAATAAATCTTTAAATAGTTTATATTATGAAAAGAGTCTCCCCAAAGTCATATTATTAACACATAAATGATGACACAAATATTAACCCCCTCAAAAAAATAATTTTGTAAATATTATACAATATTTTAATTAATTGCCATTAACTTAAAATTTAAATAAATGAACAAAAATATTTTAATAATGAATGATCTTAATTTGTAAATAAAAAACATATATAATTCTGATATAAAAAAAAATTAACTAAACAAAACAAAATCTATGAAATAAACAATATTAAATACAAATATAATATTTTCAAATACCTATGTAACATTCCTCAATTAACCTAATCACATATATCCTAAGAAAAATAAGGATCTAACATTTTTTCCCTTAAATCAAAATGAATTTTAAAAATTTAGAATTAAAACTTTCTTTATAATACATGGAAATAAAACATAAATATAGTCCTCAAAATGAAACAGAAATATACTCTGTATATAATGTAAATTCCTATATAATACAAAAGCTGTAATACAATACATTATTACGACTTACCTAATATTTATCCGTACGAGGGTTGCCTCTTATGTTTCGGGATTTGGCAACCCTAGTGTTGCAATCCGGCAATTGACAGCTCTGTCGTAAAGTTGGACATTTTTGAGGTTATACGCACTCAGAACGTTTTGACATACGAGCGCTATTTGTGTTGTTTACAGTAACTTAAAAGATTCATCTCGGCCCAAAAATGGAATTAAATCGTCAACATTTTCGTGCGATTATTTTTTACAACTTTCGGCGTGGATGAACTTAATTCAATTTTTGGCGATGAAGCTCCATCAAGGACCAGTGTTTATCGATGGTATGGTGAATTCAATCGTGGTCGTAGTTCACTACAAGATGAATTTTGTGGTCGTCCAGAATCAGTCGTTGTTTCGAAAACCATTGATGCTGTGCGCGAACTGATATTGGAAGATCGTCATGTGACCTATCGTGAGATTGAGACAACCTTAGGCGTTAGTGGGACCAGCATACATTCAATATTGCATAAACATTTGACTGTCAAAAAAATTTGTTCGCGTTGGATCCCACACAATTTGTCAATCGCCCAAAAAAAGGCTCGTGTCAATTGGTCGAAAGAAATGCTCAAAAAATACGGTCGCGGTGCTTCGAAACACGTCTATGACATCGTGACAGGTGATGAATCGTGGATTTACGCGTATGAGCCCGAAAGTAAACAGCAGTCGACTGTCTGGGTGTTTCAAGATGAGCCAAATCCAACAAAAGTTGTTCGCGCACGAAGCACTTCCAAGCAAATGGTCGCCTGTTCTTTCGGAAAAACTGGACATGTCGCAGCCGTACCACTAGAACAACACAGAACAGTCGATTCTGAGTGGTACACAACCATTTGTTTGCCAGTTGTCTTCCAAGAAATCAGGAAAACCAACCGCCGAAGACGAATCACTCTTCACCACGACAATGCGAGCTCTCACACATCGGCTGCGACAACTGCATTTTTGAGCACCCAAAACATCGATTTGATGGGTCATCCGCCGTATAGTCCTGACTTGGCACCGAATGACTTCTTTTTATTCCCGTACGTAAAAAACAAACTGAGAGGTCAACGTTTTTCGACACCTGAAGAAGCGGTTGCTGCATTCAGAATGCATGTGTTTGAGATACCTCAATAAGAGTGGCAAAAGTGCTTCGACAATTGGTTCAAACGCATGCAAAAGTGTATAGATCTTCATGGGGAATATTTTGAAAAACAATAAAGTGATTTTCAATGATCAATATTTGTTTTTGTTCTCTAATCCCGAAATATAAAAGGCAACCCTCGTATATATTATCACGAATTGAATTTAATACTTTATTTAAAATAACCTTATTTTATAGAAATAATTCGCAATTATTATTAAATATATTGGAAAAACAAAAAATACTGTAAATAACATGTTTTAATATATGTAATTGCAATATCAAAACTTAAAATATGTACTTATATACACGATAAGAAAAATTGTGAATTTAAGCCTTTAGTTTAACACATAATCTTAGACTTTATAAAAACATAACAAAACATTGAAGAACACTCTACCGTAAGTTACAGAATTAACACAAAATCTTGAATAATACTTAAAAACAAGAACAAACATTTAAAAAAGTAGCAAGCAATTGTAACTACAATGAAAATTTAAAGTAACCATTATAATTTGTAATCCAAATTATGTAACGAATCATGATGACATCGCCCTTCACCTTTTATCGCGTCACTCCTAGAAAATTAATCTCTTACAGATTAATTTTTTCTTGAAGGAGGGGAGGATGTAGTGCTCCAAGAAGCCCTACCATTTTCCTCCCACATACATTTCTATCCACCTACTATGTCATGCATCCATATCCCCAAACTATAACAATCCAATGTTTAAATATCAAATCGTTCCTAAATACTAAACACCACAATGCATATCTGCATATTCAAACAAATCCATATTAAAACATACCCATTTCATTCCCATACACACAATCCTAAAATCCAGCCAGATGTGTGTATTCTAAAAATAGATATCACATCCCTTTTCTCCAGTACTCGACTCCAGTCGAACTACATTTTGAAATTCTGCTTGCATTTCGATGCATCCGCGATACAAAATCCCGATAAGATTTTGTATAAAAGGGCGATGGATTTTGTATTCGAGGATCAGTCGACTTAACCCATCTAAAGCAGTAGCTATAATTCTGAGTAGTAAACACTCCCAACCTACTTCTCGATATTCACAGAATATCCGAATACAAATGGGAGGTACTACGATTAGACCGCAGGACAGGATGAAATAGCTTGGGGTCATCTATACCCCAAAAATGAATTTCATCAAACATGTGACCCACATTCTTCAAAGGGGCCTCGGAGCAACAAAGTTGACACCAAAGTTAAGCTACTCTGCTATAAGCAGCTAATCCGATCTGGAATATCGTACGCCTTTCCCATATGGTCCTGCATATCTTCGGCCCAAATGGAAAGACTGCGAGTTTTCGAAAGAAAACGCCTCAGAAGATGCACCAATCACTACAGAATGCCTGAATGCCGCCACTACCCGAACTCTCACCTATACGAAGCTGCCTCCATTATCCCTATCGACGAGTACTTGCTAGAATTAGCATATAAGTACCTCGAAAGCATTCAGAACAGCGAGAACCCACTTGTACGGGAATCTTAAGTTCTTGACCCTTCTCTCTCTCACTCTCTTCGGATCAGACCACCACAATTTCTTCTTCAGTACAAAACTGATGAAAGCACCCTGCCCAACAACTTTCTCCTCTATAATAGAGGATTCCTGGACCCATCCCGTAGGATCTACTGCTGACACACTACAAACACGCACGCACAGTACAAGACAGCACAAGCACACACACGCATATACCGACCAAAGCATAGATTATCAGACGCCAAAGACGCGATCGTCTTATACTATTTCTTTCCCACCATCCCTCCATCCAAGTAGTTAAAGAACATCCGAACTAACCCTGTCCACACTATCCTTAGATACCCCCCCCCCCCCCCTTTTTTCTTTTTCAGATATCTCGAGACCGAGCCCAACATCCTCACGGATGTGGGTGATTCTGGTTATCGCAAGATGACCAGAAGCCAGAGACAAGATGAAGGACACATCTGTCCTTGTCTCGCCAAAGTCGGCCCTCTCGCCACCCTTTTTGTTTTTCTTGTTTTTTATTCGAGGATCAGTCTCTAGGTTGGCGTCCAATGTTAAAGAACGCGAATCACATAAATTAAATATTGAAATTAATAAAAACAGTTTTAATTGCAAATACCTGCGTTTTATTGGATTCGGCCGAATATCAGGCCCGTATTCAGCAATCGGTTGTCACCCTTCCCGGAGGCCCCGGAAGCACGGTGGCGAGCGCAACGGGTCCCCTCAGGGAATTTTCAGGATAGGGAGACAAGCTCCCTGAGAGAAGGACCACTACACCAGTATAGAAGTACACAACGCCTGTGCTATACCGACGGCGGCTGATGGGCCTTTTCACAGTTGTGCAAAGAAGGGTTTTTTTGTGGATAATTTGCGGCAACAAGCAGAACCGTGATGAAGGTGATGATGGTTGTTTGGTGTTCGGACTGCTCGGAGAACGGATCGCAGAATTGACAAGGACGATCAAAATTAAAAAGCAAAGACATATTACTAAGGTCGTGCGAGAGCTGGTCGGGGTCATTGGTTGCCTTTATGATAAGGAAGTGGAAAATCGCTTAAAAAAGCCATCTGCCTCGGCTGAAGCAAGCGGTGGAAACTTGCAAATCCAACCAGATCAAAACTCGCACACAGACGTAAGTAGGGTCGCGGGGTAGATCAATGATGAGTCACCCAATTACAGTGGGTTTACAATTGGCCAGAAGGGGAGGAAGAAGGATGCGAGGTTGGAGGGTGAAGAGGCTTCAAAATGTGATACTGGGAAGGCCAACATTGTGAAAAAAGAGGCCACGCCAGGACATTATAATAATATCCAAAACTGGTGAAAAAATTTATGCGGATATACTGAAGTGCATGAAGGCCAAGCCCGAGCTAAGTGAACTCGGAAATAGCGTGAATAAAGTTCGAAAGACAGTAAAGGGGATTGCTGCTAGAATTGAAACGCCGTCCAGAGGCCACCACCGAGACACTGAAAGCAAAGGTACAACAAGTACTAAAGGAAGATGCCAGTGTGAAAACAGTGTCACCGGAAATCACGGTCGAGTGTCGTGATTTAGATGAGGTGACCACTGTGGAGGAAATCCTGACTGCGATCGCTATAGAGTTCCCTGCGCTGAACGTGATACTAAAGGAAGCGGTAAAGAGTTTAATAAGGAAACCAGATGGCACGCTGGCTGCCATGATCCGCTTCTAAAGAGAAAAGGCTAGCACGTTGCTGGCTACAGGTTTCCTACGGGTTGGATGGGGGAGATGCAGACTTCGAGAACACATCGCACCCATACGATGTTCCGGCCACCACTCAACAGGGAGTTACAATTGCCGAGCATTTAAAAACGCCATGTCCAATCTCCTCAATAAAAATGGATATGTTTAAGTGCATTCAAAATAACTTAAACCATTGTGGAGGCGAACAAGATCTCCTTTCCCAAACGGTTAAGGAATATGGTGCCGACCTGGTACTCATCAATGAGCAGTACAGGGTGCCTGACACTGGTACTATTACATGGGAGGAAGACAGCAGCGGAACAGCGGCCATCTGCACAACTAGAAATTTCTTCAGAGGAATTCATTTCTACTGTTGTTACGCTCCGCCAAGGTAGGAAATAGAATATTTCAAATGCTTTTTGGATAGGATAACGCAAGAAGCTAGAGATAAGAGCCATTTATAGTTGCTGGAGATATTAACGCTTGGGCAATAGAATGGGGAAGCACAAGAACCAACAGTAGAGGCCGGGCACTACTCGAAGCCTTAGCAGTCCCAGATGTGGTGTTACTTAATGATGGTGTTGATGACACCTTCATAAACGAGAGAGGCCGGTCCACAATCTACATCACATTTGCCAGCTCCGTGTTGGCAAGAAGTATGGAGTGACGAGTTTTGGACACCTACACCCATAGTGATCACCAAGCCGTGATGTACGAAATATTACCGCACAGGGGATTCATCACCGGAAACAATTTCGCGATCTGGGCATCCTATGCTACAAGGAGCTCAAATTTACCGCACATATTGATTACATAATCCTCAAGGCCAACGAGGCCCTTGGGTTTGTCAAACACTGGTCGAAGGAATTCCTTAACCACTATGTCACCCGATCACTCTACACAACCTTTGTCCGGCCACTATTCGAATACGCTAGTCAGGTCTGGTATCAAGTGTCTCACATTCGCAGGATTGAGGGTGGTCAACGTCGTTTCTTGCGCTTTGCCCTCCGCGGACTAAACTGGGAAAATCCGCTGACTCTACCACCATACACAAGCCGGCTCTCTCTAATCAATCTAAACACACTTGAACAGCGCAGAATCCATGCCGACATCATCTTTGTCCATTGCCTTCTGCCTGGCTCAATCAATTGCCCAAGCTTGCTCTCCACTTTAACATTTCATACAAATCCCCATAACGTACGTAACCCTCGACGGTTTTACGTGTTCGCTCATCACATTTCTTACGGCGCTAACGAACCCATCTCGCGTATGCTACGACTGGCCAACTCGTTCCCCACCTCGAGAACACATCTTTTGTCTCTCGCCAAAAATTATTGGGAAATAATGTCACATAGCTCTGACCTTGCACCTTCGTTTTACCATTTATTTCGATCTTTGCGAAACTTCTTGTATGGTAGAACTTTCAATGAAGACGAGTCTTTGAAATCATACTTGGTTCAGTAAAAATCAGAAGTTCTTTGCGCCTGGAATCCTGAAGCCCACAGAAAAATGAGCAAAGGTCATCGATAAAAATGGAAAAGATATCATCGACTAAAGTTTATTCATTGTATAGAAAAAATCATGTTTTATTGATATAAAAAAATCGGCAATTGCTTTCTGGTGAACCTATTACATTGAGTCTGTTGCTAATACTGTGGGAGTGATTCACTTACCCTGTCAACTAATTCAGCGTTGGTGACAAATTCATATAGTTGTCGTCGGTCAACATTAAACTTATGCGAAATAATAACTTGAAACTTTTTTGCAAAGCAGTTAACGTTAGTCTCGTAGCACATCGCCAGAATGAAGACTATCATTAAGACGAACTTTAAATACATGACCCGTCTGTTTGTTTATTTATATGAGATGTATCGTGCTTAAGACACTTTTATTAGCGAATTTCCCAGTCTTAGTGTTGCGAAGTTTTTAAACTACATTTAAGTGCAAGGTTAAACCGCGAAACCGGCAATGTTTCCACATCTATCTAACATAACTAATTCGCGGTATAGATGTCACTGTCAAAGTTATACTCTTCAGACACCACTGTCAGAATTTCCATATACTTTAAAGGCAACTCAAGAGCGTCTCTAATCCAATTTACCTATACGAAATATCAGAAAGCAATCACGAACGTGGAAGTGTTTGTATTAGAATAGTTGAAAAGGAAAATGAAAATTGACTAAGGGTGGTTTTCATTGAATGTAACCTGACACATTTACACCTGAAATTTAAACACATGACCTAGGGAAAGACTTAAGAAAGTAAACGTCGCCCAATAAGACGGTTATGCTTCTCGAATAATTTGCCTCATTTTGAGTTATTTGCGAGTAAAACGTTTTATCTTTAATTAGAGAAACTAAAACGAGTTAGCAGCCGTAAGTTAATTGTGGGCGGGATCAAGAATCCAGATGATGAGTATAAGAATCTAAATGATTGATTTACAAAGACAAATCTGACCCGACGAGGTAACGCGTAACCAAATAGACCACTTGCTCTATTCAAACATCATTGACGTAATGTCGTACGTACAGAGAAGCAAATTGTGACTTCAAGGATTACTTGGTAATGGGTCGAGTCAGAAGAGATGAGCAAAGTGTCTGACATTGATAAATTGAAAGATCCCCACAAAAGGGGATGACAACATACGAGAGAATAGGAATAAAGAGGAAGACGAAAATAATAATGCGTAGGTTGAATTGCCCTCAATCACAGGTGTGATAAAACAAATGTCACAAGAGGTATTAAGATTTAAGAAAACAATTTAGGGGACACATGTAGTCAATAAGGCGAAAAAGGTAGTTCGTTTCCGATATATTTTTTGAAAAAAATAATTGAATATATTTATTTCAAAGTTGTTGCATAGTGGTTATTATCAGTTAAAGGATACTGTTTATTTTTTTATTTAAAAAATGAATTATTATGCAAGTTATTAAAAATTATTCCTCGCATCCTAAAACAAAGTGACCACCCGTGAACATAATAACTCGAGACTACATCAGCTGAGATTAAAAAACGAAAGGATTAAAAAAAATTATTACATTTTGGATTTTTTAAATTCAAGAGCCCGATTTTTGTTAAAAAAAAAATTTTTGTTTTTTTCTAAAATGAGTAATAATCATTGAAAAAAGAAATCATACGTCTATTTCCGGGTGAATTTTATCTAAAAGAAGTTTCATTATTTTTTGAGATATCATGTTCACCCACTTTAAAAATGTGTTAACATTTTTCGATAGGGATAGGAGCAGTTCGAAAATATGGTACTTAAGAATACTTCATCTTATTCAATTTCCTCCGGATAGACTCGTAATTGGTGGACAAAATTTCTGAAATGTGGTACTTTCATAAAAAAGACATTAAAAATCGATTTTTTGAATGCTGTTTTGGGATAAACGCCTTAAACATTTTCGAAAAGGGTATGATGTCGGAAGGATGGGCCTAAAAAGCCTTAAAAACAATTGCTTAAAAATTCAATTTTCATATCAACTCGAAATTTCTGGAGAATATTTTAGAGATGTTGCATCTTCATAAAAACATAATTTATTATTATTATTATTTATTGGCCTGTAGGAACCCGGAAGTTCATGACCTCACCGACTTGGCTTCGCCATCGTTCCCTGTCCTGGGCACTCTCCTTCCACGCTTGACCATTCGATCCGATCTCCTCAAGATCAAACCTAACATTGTCCTACCATCTCCGTCGCGGCCTTCCTACCGGTCTCTTTCCCGTTGGTCTACCGTCAAGAATTCTATGCACTGTCCTATCGTTCCCCATTCGCGCCACGTGTCCGGCCCATCTTAATCTTCGCGACTTGATTACTCTCACTATTGTAGGTTTCCGATACAGCTGTTCCAATTCGTGGTTATGGAGTTTCCTCCATTGTACTGCCTCCTCGTCATATTTACCTCCAAAGATGCTTCTCAAAACTTTATTCTCGAATACGCGGAATTTGTTTTCTTCCCATTTTGTGAGAGCCCATGTTTCGCATCCATATAGAACAATCGCCATGATTATGGTTCTATAGACACGGAGCTTTATGTTACATGATAGCAGTCTGGATTTCAGCAGTTTACTGACTGCGTGCCAACTAGCGTTGCCGGAATGCCGTCTCTTGTTAATTTCCTTCGACATTTCGTTACTGGCCGTCAGTATCGTTCCCAGATATTTAAATTCTTTAACTTTTTCAAGGATCTTACCTCTGACGTTTATATGTGTTCTCTGAGACCCACCTGCTCTCGCCGTAATCATGTATTTTGTTTTGTCTTCATTTATTTCTAGGCCCACCTCTTCTGCCGCTTGCATGATGATTTCACAGTTTTTACTAACAGTTTCTAGATTATCGCCCAGAATGGCGATGTCATCCGCATATGCGAGCACTTGTGAGACCCCGTTAAGGGATGATCCGGCCATGTTGTCGTCTTGTACCTTTCTGATGACATACTCGACCACAAGGTTAAAAAGACACGGCGATAGACCATCTCCCTGCTTTAGTCCGTCCCGAATTTCAAATGGTTCTGAGAGGTGGTTTTCCATTCTGACTCGCCCTTTGTTTTCGTTCATGCAAATTTGAGTGAGTGCGGCATATTTTTTTGGGACTCCCAGCTCAACTAGAATATGGTAGAGTCTCTGCCTTGCGACTGAGTCGTAGGCTTTTTTGAAGTCAACGAACAGTTGGTGAACCGTCTCTCCGTATTCCCACTTCTTTTCCAGCAGTTGTCTTATTGTGAACATTTGGTCGCTTGCTGACCGGTTCCTACGGAACCCACATTGGTAGTCTCCCAGTATCTCTTCTACGTACGGTGTGATTCTCGCCAGAATGACATTTGTTAATATTTTGTATGCGGTTGGGAGCAATGATATTCCTCTGTAGTTTTCGCAGTCAGATCTGTCACCTTTTTTGAAAACGGGGACGACTATTGAGGTTTTCCATTCTTCCGGAGTGAGTTCCTTATCCCATATTGTTTGGATGCGCTGGTGGATCTTTCGAGCGGTTGTCTCTCCTCCATGCTTCACAAGCTCTGCCGGTATGGAGTCAACTCCGGGAGCCTTGTTGTTTTTCAATCGATTTATTGCGTCTACAACTTCGTTGAGAGACGGCTCTGGGATTTGAGGCTCGGCTGTATGTACGCTTGGTGCATTTATCTGTGGTTGATAGATGCGTACATTGAGCAGGTTTTCAAAGTAGTGCTTCCATCTTGTCACGATATTGTTTGTTTCTGTGACCAGACAGCCGTTTGCGTCTCGAATTATTTTGACTCTCCCTCGGCAGCCATTTCTAATTGAATTTATGCCGACATACATACCTCTGATGTTCTTTGCCCTAGAATTTTCTAGGATTTTTTCGATCCGAGTCTTCTCCCATTTGCGTTTTTTGTGTTTGAAGAGCCTCATTGTCTCTCTCCGAACTGTCGCGTATCTTTCTGCGTTGACTTCATCATATCTTTCTAAGTGGATCACTCTGAGGCGTTTACGTTGTTCGATCTTCGCCCCGCACTCATCGTCAAACCAAGGTTTGGACTTACTTGTTTTCTTAAATCCTAATACCTCTTGGGCTGTTAGTTTGATTGTGTCTCTGATCAATGTCCATTTAGTGTCCACACTATTAGCTTCCTCTTCCTCACTGCTCACATTCTCTAGAATGCTAAATCTATTCGTTAGTTCGTTTTGATATTCAGCCCTTTTGCCTAGGTCTTTCAGTTTATCAGTATCGAACTTTATGCTTGTCTCCCGTGACTGTCCATGTGGGATTGCTGCGAGGCGACTCCTGATTTTGCCCATCATCAGAAGATGATCGGAGTCGCAATCAGCTCCTCTATATGATCTTACGTCAAGGATATTGGAGTGGTGTCTTTTGTCTATGAGAAATTGGTCTATTTGGTTACGCGTTACGCCATCGGGTGATATCCATGTGGCTTTATGAATTTCCTTGTGCTTGAACATCGTGCTTTTTACTAAGAGATCTTTTGACGCTGCGAACGTGATAATTCGAATTCCATTATCATTTGAGACGTCGTGTAGACTTTCTTTACCTATAGTTGGTTGGAAGATATCTTCCTTTCCAATTTTCGCATTGAGGTCCCCGAGGAGGATTTTAACATCGAATGATGAGATCCCATGAAATACATCCTCTAGGGTCTCGTAGAACGTGTCCTTCGTTTCTTCGTCTGCAGATTCTGTTGGGGCGTGTACGTTTATAAATACATAATTGTACCATCGGCCCTGTATTTTTAGCACGGACATTCAGTCATTAATAAATTTCACATCTTTTACATGGGGCGTAATCTTCTTGCTTATGATGAAGCCGGTTCCGAGGTTATGTGTATCGGTACCTCCACACACCAGTGTAAATCCGTTGGTTTCGATTACTTGATGTGGGAGTCAAACTTCCTGAAGCGCGATGATGTCCGTTTTATATTGTTTCGCGTTTTCTACTACCGTCTGTATCACGCCTGGTTTATATAACGTTCGAACATTCCACGTGCCGATGCGTATATCCCGCTTTTTCATTTTTTCCCTACGTCTTCTTTTTGCCGAGTCGGTGTTTTCCTGACGATTTTTTCCCTTATGGTAGTGTCGGCTCATCACACCTACGCCTACCGGGTTTTTTGTGAGATTGTTTTTTGTGTATTGATCATTCATTTCATTGGATCACTCTGGGGTTTCAAATGGTCCGCCATATCAGAGGCCCTCTTTGATATGGTAAGGTCTGCTTACTGCTCTGATTCGACCCGGTGTCAGAGAGGCGCCGTTATAATACAGCCGGTATACCCCTGGCTGCAAACCATCCAATGGGCACGGTGACGCGTAACACCCTGGATTAGGGGCGGTAGATCTTTGTGTGTTACTCCTCGCTAGCCTGCCTGACATGGGTGAGCCTACCGGAAGCGTATGCTTCCGTCAGCATAGCCTGAGCGATTCATCGTAGTTTAAGCCCCCGCACCCCGTCAAGGTTTCTACCAAGCGGGGGCATGAAAACATAAAACGCACTTTTTTTTTAACGATGACTACATATCCCTCTTAGTCCTAACCGTGGTTTGAAGATCAATGCCGGGGAAGATAGAGAAACGCAAACGTTTTAAAGTAACTCATTTAGAAAGATATGATGAAAGATAAAGAGCAGCGACAATTCGGAAAGAGACAACGAGACTTGAATCAAGGTTTAAGTATCATTATCTAGTGACAATACGAGGGTTGCCTCTTATGTTTCGGGATTTGGCAACCCTAGTGTTGCAATCCGGCAATTGACAGCTCTGTCGTAAACTTGGACATTTTTGAGGTTATACGCACTCAGAACGTTTTGACATACGAGCGCTATTTGTGTTGTTTACAGTAACTTAAAAGATTCATCTCGGCCCAAAAATGGAATTAAATCGTCAACATTTTCGCGCGATTATTTTTTACAACTTTCGGCGTGGATGAACTCAGCAACAGTGCATGGATGAACTTAATTCAATTTTTGGCGATGAAGCTCCATCAAGGACCAGTGTTTATCGATGGTATGGTGAATTCAATCGTGGTCGTAGTTCACTACAAGATGAATTTCGTGAAGGTCGTCCAAAATCAGTTGTTGTTCCGAAAACCATTGATGCTGTGCGCGAACTGATATTGGAAGATCGTCATGTGACCTATCGTGAGATTCAGACAACCTTAGGCGTTAGTGGGACCAGCATACATTCAATATTGCATAAACATTTGACTGTCAAAAAAATTTGTTCGCGTTGGATCCCACACAATTTGTCAATCGCCCAAAAAAAGGCTCGTGTCAATTGGTCGAAAGAAATGCTCAAAAAATACGGTCGCGGTGCTTCGAAACACGTCGTGGATTTACGCGTATGAGCCCGAAAGTAAACAGCAGTCGACTGTCTGGGTGTTTCAAGATGAGCCAAAACCAACAAAAGTTGATCGCGCACGAAGCACTTCCAAGCAAATGGTCGCCTGTTTTTTCGGAAAAACTGGACATGTCGCAACCGTACCACTAGAACAACGCAGAACAGTCAATTCTGCGTGGTACACAACCATTTGTTTGCCAGTTGTCTTCCAAGAAATCAGGAAAACCAACCGCCGAAGACGGATCACTCTTCACCACGACAATGCGAGCTCTCACACATCGGCTGCGACAACTGCATTTTTGAGCACCCAAAACATCGATTGGATGGGTCATCCGCCGTATAGTCCTGACTTGGCACCGAATGACTTCTTTTTATTCCCGTACGTAAAAAACAAACTGAGGGGTCAACGTTTTTCGACACCTGAAGAAGCGGTTGCTGCATTCAGAATGGATGTGTTGGAGATACCTCAATCAGAGTGGCAAAAGTGCTTCGACAATTGGTTCAAACGCATGCAAAAGTGTATAGATCTTCATGGGGAATATTTTGAAAAACAATAAAGTGATTTTCGATGATCAATATTTGTTTTTGTTCTCTAATCCCGAAATATAAAAGGCAACCCTCGTAATCACCTTCCGCAATACAACTGGCGACGTAATTTCTAAAGAAGGCATATCCCATAAAGGCTTACAAATTTTTGCCTAACGAATTACTAAAAATTTATTAAACAACGCAGATAGTATTAATTCTACCAATGGGGCACTTTCTTCCCCACCAAAAAAACTGAAATCAGTAATCGGTAGCTATATAGATGTAGTGTTCACTTGACGTTCGAACGGCAAAGATATTTTATATCGCGCTCCTCGCCACACATTTTATACACACAAACAAACAAAACTGAAAGTAAATAAACGCGTACGCAGGCTCTCTATCAATAGTGACAAGTGAATAGTGTAAGTCACGAGCAAAAAAAAAAAAGTGTAAAAACAACAACAAAAAACGTTTAGAAAACAAAAAAAAAACATGTAAAATAATTCATAATTATAATAATGGAAATAATATCCAGCTAAGTAATACGAAACACGGCAACATTATGACGTATGAACAGCTAGCAGCAGCATACCCACAATAAGCAGCTATGTGCCAACATCAACAACTATTACTATACTATACTATTACTATTTATTGGCCTGTAGGAACCCAAAAGTTCATGACCTCACCCACTCGACTCCGCCATCGTTCCCTGTCCCGTGCGCTCTCCTTCCACGTTCGACCATCCGATCCGATCTCCTCAAGGTCCAACC
The DNA here is from genome assembly GCA_963931805.1 of Microdon myrmicae. Taxonomy (NCBI): domain Eukaryota; kingdom Metazoa; phylum Arthropoda; class Insecta; order Diptera; family Syrphidae; genus Microdon; species Microdon myrmicae. Next base: position 113,039,446 of record OZ007496.1, read on the forward strand.
TAACATTGTCCTGCCATCTCCGTCGGGGCCGCCCTGTCGGTCTCTTTCTCGTTGGCTTACCGTCAAGAATTCTACGCACGGTCCTATCGTTGCCCATTCTTGCCACGTGTCCGGCCCATCTTAACCTTCGGGACCTGATTACTCTCACTGGTGTAGGGTTGCGGTATAGCTCTTCCAATTCGTGCTTGTGGAGTTTCCTCCATTGTCCTGCCTCCTCGTCATATTTACCGCCAAATATACCCCTTAAAACTTTATTCTCGAATACGCAGAATTTGTTTTCTTCTCGTTTTGTGAGAGCCAATGTTTCGCATCCGTATAGAACAATCGGCATGATTATGGTTCTATAAACACGGAGCTTTATGTTATGTGACAGCAATTTGGATTTCAGCAGTTTACTGACTGCATGCCAACTAGCGTTGCCGGAGTGTAGCCTTTTGTTAATTTCATTCGACATTTCGTTACCGGCCGTCAGTATTGTTCTCAAATATTTAAATTCTTTGACGCTTTCAAATATCTTGTCCCTGATGTTTATGTGTGTTTTCTGCGGCCCACCTGCCCTCGCCGTAATCATGTATTTTGTTTTGTCTTCATTTATTTCTAGGCCCACCTCTTCTGCCGCTTGCATGATGATTTCATTGTTTTTACTTACAGTTTCTAGGTTATCGCCCAACACGGCGACGTTATCCGCATATGCGAGCACTTGTGTGACCCCGTTAAGGGATGATCCGGCCATGTTGTCGTCTTGTACCTTTCTGATGACATACTCGAGCACAAGGTTAAAGAGACACGGTGATAGACCATCTCCCTGTTTTAGTCCGTCCCGGATTTCAAATGGTCCTGAGAGGTGGTTTTCTATTCTAACTCACCCTTTGTTTTCGCTCCTGCAGATTTGAATGAGGGCGGCATATTTTTTCGGGAATCCCAGCTCAACTACAATACGGTAGAGTCTCTGCCTTGCGACTGAGTCGTCAACGAACAGTTGGTGAACCGTCTCTCCGTATTCCCACTTCTTTTCCAGTAGGTGCCTTATTGTTGGTCGCTTGTTAACCGGTTCCTAGGGAATCCGCGTTGGTAGTCTCCCAATATTTCTTCTGCGTACGGTGTGATACTCGCCAGTATGACATTTGTTAGTATTTTGTATGTGGTTGGGAGCAAGGATATTCCTCTATAATTTTCGCAGTCAGATCGGTCACCTTTTTTGAAAATGGGGACGACTATTGAGGTTTTCCATTCTTCCGGAATGACTTCATTATCCCATATTGTTTTAATCAGTTGGAGGATATTTCGAGCGGTTACCTCTCCTCCATGCTTCACAAGCTCTGCCGGTATGCAGTTGACTCCAGGAGCCTTGTTGTTTTTCAATCGGTTTATTGCGTCCACAACTTCGCCGAAAGAGGGCTCTGGGATCTGAGGCTCGGCTGTATATACGTCTGGTGCGTTTATTTGTGGTTGATGGGTGCGCGCATTGAGCAGGTTTTCAAAGTACCGTTCCATCTTGTGACGATATTTTTTGTTTCTGTCACCAGACAGCCGTTTGTGTCTCGGATTATTTGGGCTACTTTCCCTCGGTGGTCATTTCTAATTGAGTTTATGCCGGCATACATACCTCTAATATACTTTGCTCTGGCATTTTCTGGGATTTTTTCGATGCGACTCTTCTCCCATTCGCGTTTTTTGCGTTTGAAACGTCTCATTGTCTCTTTCCGAATTGTCGCGTATCTTTCTGCCTTGACTTCATCATATCTTTATAAGTGGATCACTCTGAGGCGTTTACGTTGTCCGATCTGCGCCCTGCACTCATCATCAAACCAAGGTTTGGACTTACTTGTTTTCTGAAATCCTAATACCTTTTGGGCCGTTTGTTTGATTATGTCTCTGATCGATGCCCATTTAGTGCCCAGATTATTGGTTTGCTCTTCCTCACTACTGCCATTCTCTAGGATGCTAAAAAACCTGCTCCTCTATATGATCTTACGTCAAGGTTATTCGAGTGGTGCCTTTTGGATTTGCTTGTGCATGAACATCGTGCTTTTCACTAGCAGGTCTTTGGAAGCTGCGAACGTGATTATTCATTATTTTAAACGTCGTATATGCTCTCTTCACCTATAGTTGTTTGGACGATATCTTCCTTTCCAATTTTCGCATTTAGGTCCCGGAGGAGGATTTTAACATTGAATGATGAGTATTAGACCGTCGCTTTTCCTGACCCATTTACGCTCAATAGCGGGGACCAGGATTTCGGACGATCTAATTAGGCCTCATTTCCTGAGGTGCCTCCCACAGCATGCCCGTTCGGCATTAATAGCCCAACCCAATCAGAGTTCGGGCTATTTAACGAAAATCGCCGACGCAGTTTTGGAAAGCTCAGACCCGCTGTCCATTTCTAATTGACCTCAGACCACTCCCCTGCACACGTCACTATATTTGACCTTCTGGCGCTCCAGGCCTCACTCCGCCGTGATTTAAATCAAATTCGCGCGGAGGTAAGAAGCGCTCAACGAAGTGCGCAGAAACGTCCCACCAACCGGCAGGAACCCCCTCAGAATACCACACCAGTGGACACAACCACGAGGGACCAAGCCGCTCATCGGTTCTACCAGGTGACTGCAGGCATCACGTGTAGTTTTTGCCATAAAAAAGGCCACCTATACGACGAATGCCTAAAAAGGCGAAACATACCTTTCTACCGGGAGTGCTGGCAGTATGGCCACGGCATTATAGGATGCAGTGCGCACTATACTTCACTCCCAAAGAATAGGTCACCGCACCAGCAGAGGGAAACCCAGAAGAAAACACATCCGAGACCACACCAACCCTCTGCCTCCAAAAACTCAACTATATCAACCCTCCGAGTGTGTAGCGGTCAAATTAGCTGCGGGGTGTGTGGCCGTATGGACCACACGCGGGGCAAGTGCGAAAGGGGGGGGGGGGGTGAGGGGGATAAAAACAGGAAATCCCCCAGTAACACTCACCCCAACACAAAGTCGCAAGGCTAAGACTAAACGTCAACGCCAGCGTCCACAAAACCACACTTCTACCAAGGGCGGCGAACTAGTCTCCATACCAACGTATGGACGAAAAATGCCGACCGTGGACTCGGTTCTTCTCCATCCCGCACACGGCACCCCGTCACTGCGGAGACGAATAAATTCTGGGCTTGAGCTCCTCCATCCCGCACACGCCACTTAGTCATCGCGGATGAGGGCGAGCTACCGATAGGCCACGGCCTACTCGGACGTCATACCTGTTGGTCCATGCAAACCACAACAGGCCAGTGGCCGCACCGCAATCCCCTTGTCCCAACAAAAACCAAAAACCACGTTTTCCAAAAGGACGCACAGCTAAATTCATTATTCTATGCAGACAATGCATAATTGAATTTAGCTACCTTTTTGCCATACAGCAACTCCATTCCCCTAACCCATGAGATTTCCACCGAAAATTGCAATTCATGTCGGTTAGCACCGTCAAAGTCTGACCAAGCGGCGCGGTTGCACCATCGTGCTACCGCTGGGGAAATTACCGAATTCCTTAGCGTATTTCCTACGGTAATATTTCCCTAGCCGATGTAGCGTCACTTTGACTTCCCCCAGATACTCTTTTGTCAGGTGAATAGCACAAACCATTTTCCTCTCCATCCCATTTTCATCTTCGCATAGTTCATTGCACTCTGAGATCGCCGCAGTCATCGCACTAGGTCACTCGGCCAGCCTCAGAGTTTGCCTTGGTACACGCACACAAAAGCCAGATCAACCCTGGGTCACTGTGTTCTCTCCTTTGGTTTCTCCATTCTTCCCATGCCCAGCGACGGTCGAATGAATGCGCAAGTGTTTATTCACCTCGATAGGCTGGGAAGTTTAATGCAGCACCAGAGAGCACGACGATGATCGGTTAATCGCTGTGCAAATCCTACATCTCAATTTCCATCCCTAATTGGGATCAGTCACTTTACATCCACCACCGGTGTCGGTCACGCCGCACTGAGTCTCCATTCAAACATCTAAGTGTGCACACGCACATGCAGTCGATTTACATCTATCACCAGGAGTGCACACCACTACGAGTCATTTGTTCAACTTCTACGACGATCGCTCACGTCGCATAAAAGTCTAGTGTATAACCTTCTGGGGTGTTTTTTTTTTGTCGAGCTTCTCTAATACGGCCGCTTGTTAGTATTGTGGTTTATGGATAATTTCGTGGTTTATCAATTAAATTTAAGTGTACAGTACATCTAAACTAAACAATAAATGTAAATATAGATTTTAGAGTGCTCTTGTAAGTGAATCCAGTTTCAACAAATATAAGTCAAATAGCGAATGCATTTCTGCTGGATAGTTTCGTGCAAAAAGAAAAACTTAGTGTAAAATAAAGGAAAGAAGATATTTACACAGCAAAAACCCCCAGTGCGTTTTATTTATCCATTCTTCTCAGGTGAACAATTTTCGGCGGATCATCGTTTGGGGATTTCAGTGAATCCGTGTCGTACGTCGGCATCCATACTTATACCCCCACAAAACGAGTGACCCCAATGGAGATTGCCCAAGAAATCGACAAAAGTTTAAATAACCAAAAAGCACCAGGCATCGATGAAATATCACCTGGTGTATGTTCAACAAGCGTTGAACACACCTTCCACGAACACCGGGTTCTTATTGTGTTGTGGGCTGGCGTCAGGAACATGGCGGTCTCCTGACGTGCACGTTGTTTTTTGTTTTCAATTCGTTGCTTGACAACCAAATTCGATTATGTCAGCTAATTGCTGACATTTGTTATTGTGTTGCCAAGGCCAGCATTCCATTGAGACTTCACTGGCTGCATCCAGTGAATCCGCAACACCTGGCGTGTACAAGGAATTACCTCGGAAAGCTGTCATTATGCTAACATATCTGTTTAATACTTGCTTTCGACTAAGATACATTCCAAAATCATTCAAAACAGCCCCCCAGATAATAATGTTCAAGAAATCAGAGAAACCAGCAGAAGAAGTAATGTCTTATACACCCATATCGCTATTGCCATCCATTTCAAAACTGTTTGAGAAAATACTCTTCAAGCGACTCAACCCACTCATCAATATTCCAGACTTGCAATTTGGCTTTAGGAATAAACACTCAACTATTGAACAGGTTCACCGTGTGACCACAGCAATAGAAAAGGCTTTCGAAGAAAAGAAATATAGCCCAGCTGTCTTTCTTGATGTCTCCCAAGCATTCGACAGGGTATGGCATGAAGGTCTTATATATAATTTGAGTAAACTGTTTCCAGCAACCTATTGCCAACTACTCGAATCATACTTGTCTGATAGAACGTTCAAAGTAACACACGAAGGAGCTCACTCTAGGTTTTATCCAATAGAAGCAGGCGTGTGGGGTTAAAAAGCTAATGTGCCGGCACGGCCACTGATTCACTAGATCCCCTACACTTGTTCCGCCGAACACACGTTCACAAAATTATCCATGAATCCGCAAAAGAATGTAAAATAAAATTCACTGGTAGTGTTTTGTTTATATGTTCTTTTTATTTTTTTTTTAACTTAAAATTGTTTATCTGGCGCAAGGCTAATAACCTTGCCCGGGAAAACAAATTATTATGGAAAATTGTTAAATAAGGCCAAGACCGGATCCCGGTTGTAGTGTCGATTATGATGATGATGAAAATTGTTTATAAAAGAAATTGTTTATTATAATTTGTTCGAATGGATAAAGTAACACAGATATTTATCATTCAATTTTCCTTTTATAGATTTCGTTATCACTTTTGGAAAGGTTTCCGAAATGAGAAAAAAAAACGACGTTCTAAATTCTTCTTATTATCGAGAAACGAAAATAAAAGAAATCACATGTATGTATGTAAGTGAAATAGAATATTATAACGCGGACAATAAGACTGTAAACGACTTTAACAACTGATTATACTAACTCGACTCGTGTGGCGTGTGCGCACTCGACGTGGGATGCAAAACGACTTTACTCCGCGAGGGATGAAACTTGACTGTTGGTTCTATCCACACGATCAACCAATCTCAATCGCACACTCATCCACATTCTCTCATTTCCCCGCCCATCGAGGTAAATAAACTCTTGCGAATTTACCCAATAGTCAATGGGCTTAGAGAGAATGTGAGAACTGAAACGAAGAACGTGATGATCTCGGGGATGATTTGCCTTCGCATGCAACGAAAGCAAAACCAATGGTGACCGCATGACCCAATTTGATGTTGGATTGAAAGTATATTTTTCGTGGTATTCACCTGACTACTGAGTTTATTGATACCCAGCGAATAGCCCAGTCTGGGGGAGGTCGAAGGACACCGCGATGGCTTGTGATAATATCAGCGTGGGAACAAAACTAAAAGAATTTGATATTACCCAAGCGGTTTCTCTATATAGCAACAGCGTCGCCTGCCCAGCCTTTGCTGTTGCTAGCCAAACATGAGATTTTTGATTTCCGGTAGAAGTCTCATGTGGTTCATGAAATATATGTATGTACCTTTTGCAGATCAAATAGGCCGACGGAATGGATTGGGGTTGAGGTGGTGCGCAGTTAGCGGGCGAAATTGGGTTGTAATTGTCGGTTGGTTCTCCGCGTAATATAGAGAACCGCTGTGGGGTAGGTGATCGTGGCGCCAGAATGGGCGCGAGTTCTACCACCAACCCACAAAGCTAAAAGTTCGACGAGCACCAAAGAAAAACACAAACCGAGCTTCACAACGCACCATCCACAAGACGTAATTAATTGTTCTTATTTGATCCGCTGAAAAGTAAACTGGAAAAGCACAAACAGAACTCGACGACGCAACGCCCACAACAGGAAAAGGAAACACACTGATTTAGTTTATTATTATTTAATGAATTCGATTAGGTTACAAAGGACCGATTCTAATTACACTGACGGCGAAACGGACGCACAAGCACAATGTAAGACAGTGTACTCTACTTGTATGGCCTTATACTGGGGGGCGCTCGAACTCTACTTTTTGTGTCACACCGTACCGGCACCACTACGGTGGATGGCGGACGACCCGTCCGCTTTGGTGGTGGTAAACAGACTCCACGATTCAACCATCGTTTGGGGTGAGTTTGGTGGTGTGGTGGTAGATATCCTCTCCACTAAGGATATGTTTTTACTTACCACCAGAGATACGGAAAGTCTCTCTTGGTGGAATAGAAAATCAGATCTCGCAATGGAGAGCATGGCGGTATGTGTATGATCGTTAAGATCTGTGTTGTTTACTCATGCGCGAGGGCAATGGAAAAACAAAGCAGGCGGGCGACAAGGACAAATGAATCGTGACGATCATGATTTATGATGTGCATCGCGGCTAAATAAATAGACGACGATGCATCGAAGAAATGGTGTTCAAAGAAAAGATGGGACGAGGACATCATAAAAGTCTTAGATGAGTGATGCCCTTGTGTAAATATGCGATAAACATTGGGAAAGGTGCTAATGGGTTGTGATACTTTATACAATGAAAATTGTATTTCGTATCTCTGCCGACTGGAAGAATCGGATTCTTTTGTTTGCATATGTTTATGCCATTGAATCCAATCCGGCGGCTAAGCGCGCCGTTGGTGATTGTTTGAAGATTCAAACAAAGAAGTATTTCCAAGAGAAGTGCTTGCAGCTGAATCAATAGTTGCTAGTCTTCGGAAAGTAATTTAGATGGTTACACAATGAGGGTTGTGTATACTATCTGTGTCAATTAGGCATGGCATCTATGGCGACACCAAGATCGAACTCTAGTGTGAATATCTACACTAATTGGAAATTCGGTTCTTGGTCGCTAATGCAGAGATGCATTGATACATGTATGTATGCCCTTGTAGGAAAAATTCTTTACAGGCATTTTCAGGTAATGCATTGAAAGCATTAATTATCCTTGGGAAGGAAATGTTTTTGCTGCGGGGAGATTGCGGTGTAGGTGTGGGAAGGTTGGAATTTGCCTGGCAACTGAAGGTACCGAATAGGTTTTGGTTTTATGCACCTGTATAATGGAAAGAATTCTTGTAGGGTATGAAAACTTGCATGAAAAGGTAAGAATTCTTTTACAGGGACTTTTGGTTAAATAAATTTGATCTATTTGATGCGTGAAGCATTTAAGGTGCTAATGCGATTGCATTAGCAAAAACGTATGAAGATTAGGTTGTAGGGATGGGGGTTCTTCAGGTAAGTAGGCAGTGGGGTTTGGCGGAACCGCCACACCCCCACAGGCGTACCACAAGGAAGTGCCCTGGGAACTTTCCTCTACTTACTATACACAGCAGACATCCCAGCAACCAAGAATACATTCGTAGGCACCTTTGCAGATGATACAGTTATAATATACCCTGACGATAATCAAAAAAAGCTACACAATAATTACAACAGGCACTCAACGGAATCAGCCAATGGACCACTGATTGGAAAATTAAACTCAACGAAATGAAATCTATTCACGCAACATTTACATTGCGACGATCAGATAACAATATTTCTACATATCTCAACGGAGTTCCAGTTCCCAAAGCAGATTCAGCGAAATATCTCGGTATACATTTGGATAGTAGACTAAACTGGAGACATCATGTGATGTAAAAAGCTGAACAAATAAAGCAGAAACGTAGACAGATGTATTGGTTAATCGGGAATCACACTCAACTCAATCTCTATTGTAAAAGATTGTTCTATCAATCTATCATCAAGCCGATCTGGATATATGGAATCCAATTATGGGGCTGTACAAAGCAATCCAATAGAGATATAATTCAACGAAGCCAGAATAAATTCCTTCGCATTATCACGAATGCTTACCGTTTTGTGACAAATCAGGAAATTCATGATGACCTAGAGATGAAATGGATTTATGAAGTTATCCAAGAATATGCTGTCAAACACGAAAGACGCCTACATAATCATACCAACGTAAAAGCCATTCAGCTCTTGGATATTACCCACGAATTGAGACAGCTAAAACGGACGAAACCTCATGAATTAATATGTTAAAATCTAACATACTAAAATCGAGTTGGGAGCTGAACACTGATCCAGTAAACCCTTACATGTTTTACTTAATTACACTAAATGAAGTACAATTTAAACCTAGTATTAAATTAAATTGTTAAAATTGTACTATTCATATCCAATAAAGGATGTTATTAAAAAGAAAAATATATATGTAACATATATGGATGATTCCCGTTTTTTACATGTTAATTTCTAAAGAAGAAATGTGCTTGTCTATCACTGCAGTGGAAGCTGTTGTGTATGATGATGGATATAATTAGCTCTATGAAGCTTTGAAAACATAGGACTAGATTGTAATTCAATTATCTTAAATGTTTTATATCTGTATCATTACTACTTTTACAGCATATTTTCAATCATTTAAGATATGCAAATTTTGAAGGTGGCCCATGCCTTGGAATTTCCCAAAGGTATATGTACCAATATAGCCATATCCGTGCCTAAAGATGCCTTCCCCTAAGTGGGCCACATATCTCATACAAGAATACTAATAGACTTCGACTTCACCCACCAAAAGTTTCTCGACAGATAATAGCATTTCCCACCCTGGAACTTAAAGCACATCCGATTGTAGCTTTTGTTCCCCCATCTAGGGCAAAAAACAAGATTAAATTGAACAGCCATTCGCATAACACACGTCGTTCCTCAAAAACGCTGTAGTTTCTGTTTCTCCCCAAGGCCTGTTACGTTGGTTGTAGTAACTTTTTTTTTTATTTGCAGACGAGTATTGATGTAATTGGAACAGCAAGAAGGCCTTGAGGGCAAATTAGAATCCATCCCGAGTATTGGGTTTGTCACTTAAGCTATAGTTTGATTTCTCATGAGTGTATTGAGTTTTTAACCCTTTTACTGGATATGGCGTTCTTGAATGTAATTGATTTTGTTGAAGGTTATTCGCCTTTTAATAAATTTAAAATGACTGTTTTTAATTGACCCTATATCCGCACACTGAAATCGTTATTGTGGGTGATTTTAATGTGCATAACTCTCAGTGGCTTCGTCACTCCGGACACACAACACCGGAAGGTCAATATGTCCAGGTCTTTGCTGATTCAAATAGCTTAACTCAACTTGTCAATGAGCCAACACGGGTACCAGATATATATGGTTATTTCACCAACACACTGGACCTGTTTCTCACCTCCCACCCAAACAAAAACACAAATGAAATTTGTTCGCCCTTGGGCAATTCAGACCACTGTGCTGTGTCAGCTAAATTTGCTCTCTCCAGTCTTGGCCTTATTTACAAGTCTCTTTACCGGTATCCTGTCCTTATCCGAGACTTGTTAAATTGTCCATAAACATTTATTATTAAACTCGTGCCTTTCTCAGGCTGTCGCTGGAGCGTTGGTTCACTACTTAGCGGGTACCAAAGTAGCTATCCAGGGGTGTCATGTGGAGACTGTGTGGTGGTGTTATCGGCATTGTGCCAGCACGGGCACGGGTTGACCAATATTCCATCGGGGAAGAGACAAATCACCAGGCACAGACGAGAAGGTTGAGAAGTGTCAAAACAATAAAACGCGGTCTCCAATTACACTTCGTTAAGTAGGTCCGATTTATTAACAACTGTAGCTTAGATTTCGGTGACAATTGTATTTTATCCAGTAACTAATAAGATAGACAACAGTTCAAATACACTATTGTTTATGTGACAAAGCGGAAGGCGATTATCTTAATGTCTGAAACACTGTCTGTGGCGTTATCTTCACGTAATTTCGTTGTTCTAAACTTAAATCCGGGTTCAAAAATCGTGACAAAGCGGAAGGCGATTATCTTAATGTCTGAAACACTGTCTGTGGCGTTATCTTCGGGTAGTTTCGTTGTTTTAAATTTGTATCTGGGTTCAAAACTGTGACAAAGAGAACGGTGCGCGTGGTGTTTGCCTGGTGCGCGCACTAACTCGACTCGCTCTTCGTGCGCACTCTAACGTGTATGAAAGTCGACTGACTAATTACTGGCGAGGAAAAGTTCGTCGCGTCGTGGCAGTGGGGTCATAGCTAAAATCAACTCACTGCCATTTACTAAGAACTTTGAAAAGGGTTGCTATGCCTACATAGGGGATTTAGTTCCGGGGAATCATCGCCGTATAGGCTGAGTTGGATTCTTTGGTTGTGTGTACCGGGAAATTGGTTTCGGCGGCATAGCCAAGTATGGTCAAGGGTGTTGATCGTTGCGATGGTCGTTTCGTGGAAAGGCGACGCATCATGCTGTTGGCTTGCCAGTAAGAGGGAATTGGTGTGGTTGTACATGGTGGAATGGGAACCGAAATGGTTTTCGGGGGAACTAAATGTTGCTTGGTTATAAGCGAGGAGATAGTTTAAGCAAGAAGTGAGCCGGAATGATTTTCGGGGGAAATTGGAATTGCCTTGTTGCAAGCAAGGGATATAATTTAGATGGGATATTAGCCGAAGCGGTTTTTGGGAAAATGTGTGCGGCTCGATGTAGCTGATGGAGATGGTGAGTATTCGGTTGTAAATTTGGATATCCGTTTATTACAGGATATGCTTTTCGGGGGAAATTGGAATTGCTTGGTTGCAAGCTAGGGATATAATTTAGAAAGAGAATTAACCGAAGCAATTTTGGGAAAATGTATGCGGCTCGGTGTAGTTGATGGAGATGGCGAGTGTTTCGTTGTAATTTGAATATGCGTTTATTACAGCTTGGGAAATGGGTTCTTGGTAGGTTGGGGATGTATGCAATTGCAGATTTGGGGACGGATGCTGTTGCATATTGGGGCGTGTTTTCGCATGTTTGGAAATGGATTACAGATTGGGTTCTGGTGACGCGCTGTTAGCGGTCAAAAATGGTTGGAATTGTGGGTTGGTTCTCCACGTGGTATACAGAACCCCCCACAACTGCATGTCAACTTGGATTGAACAGAGACAAGGATCGTCCTGGCCTTCGCCGGGTTGAAAGCACATACTTTACCCTGTATGTTCGCTCACATCCCCATATATATACATGTATTGTTCAGCGTCGAGATAGGTTACTCGACGTGACAGCAAAAATCCTTGTGGCGTTGTTGCCCAGCAAATCTCCAATATACATCAATGTTCAGCGTCGAGAAGGATTCCTCGACGTGACAGCAAAATGTCCAAAAAATGTGTCGCCATGGACACATTAAAACCTACTACCGCACTGGGCAGACATGAAACACACGTTTGAATTTTATTACACGATTTACGATGTTCACATTTTAAAACAGACGCTGAAGGCACCGTATACAAACAACATTGCACCGAAACAGCAAACTTCAAACTGCCGGCATCTTTCCTTGTTCCTCATTTTTCTTTGGGTTATAAGATTAGGGGATCTTATAACCGAAAGCCTATCTTAGACACCGACTCCGTTGGAGTGGTGCCCTCGTGGCAGCGATGTGCAGTGGGCGGTGTTAATAGGATGCCCCCAGAGCATTTCGTCCAGGTGGCGAAAAGCGAAGAGCCACAGACACGTGACAGCGATGTGCCCAGGTGGCGAGAAGCGGCAAACTCCGGATGCGTGAGTGATGAGTCCAGGCGACGAGAAGCGGTGTACTCTAAACGGTGACAGCTTTCCGATGGTATGATTTTCCGACGGGTGCCGGCATCGTTCCTTGTTCCTCGTTTTCTTTGTCCCTTAATCTTACAACCGAAAGCCTATCTTAGACACCGACTCCGTTGGAGTGGTGCCCCCGTGGCAGCAATGTGCAATGGGCGGTATTAAGAGGGTGCCCCCAGAGAATTTCGTCCAGGCGGCGAAAATCGAAGAACCCCAGACACGTGACAGCGATGTGCCTGGGTGGCGAGAAGCGAGAAATCTTTTCTTAGTACTGACCGCTTAGATTTAATTGTATTGTCTTCATTGACTGTTTTGCCCGATGGGTCATCGTCCTTGAGGTTCTTTCATTGTACGCGGGGCATATCTAAGTTCTTTAGCGTAGGTCGTGAAAGGTACTTGTAACGTCGTTAAAAGAGGAGCCGAATGATGTCCTCAACCTGGTACTGGGACCGATTAGAAAACTTCCCTATTTACCTGCGGTGAATTCTGTAGAATTAGGATAAATGAAACAACCTTGGATCTTGAAAAGTGGACTGTAATTTGTTTTTGTTAAAGTTGATTATTATTTAAATTGCTAAATAATAGTAATTTGGTAGAATTACCAGGGTTTCGTTTATTAATTATGAGATCAATATTATTATTCAGGTTATTGTTCCACCTATATGTTAACGTTGAAGTGTAAGTTGCTTATATTGGAGGTTGTAATATGGGAAAAAGCAGGAAATGTATATTATTTTATTTTATTTTCCGCCGATTATTATTATTATTATTATTATTTATTGGCCTGTAGGAACCCGGAAGTTCATGACCTCACCGACTCGGCTTCGCCATCCTTCCCTGTCCTGGGCACTCTCCTTCCACGCTTCACCATTCGATCCGATCTCCTCAAGGTCAAACCTAACATTGTCCTCCCATCTCCGTCGCGGCCGTCCTACCGGTCTCTTTCCCGTTGGTCTACCGTCAAGAATTCTATGCACGGTCCTATCGTTCCCCATTCGCGCCACGTGTCCGGCCCATCTTAATCTTCGCGACTTGATTACTCTCACTATTGTAGGTTTGCGATATAGTTCTTCCAATTCGTGGTTATGGAGTCTCCTCCATTGTCCTGCCTCCTCGTCATATTTACCTCCAAAGATGCCTCTCAAAACTTTATTCTCGAATAGACGGAATTTGTTTTCTTCCCGTTTTGTGAGAGCCCATGTTTCGCATCCATATAGAACAATTGGCATGATTATGGTTCTATAGACACGGAGCTTTATGTTACGTGATAGCAGTCTGGATTTCAGCAGTTTACTGACTGCGTGCCAACTCGCGTTGCCGGAATGCAGTCTCTTGTTAATTTCCTTCGACATTTCGTTACTGGCCGTCAGTATCGTTCCCAGATATTTAAATTCTTTAACTTTTTCAAAGATCTTACCTCTGACGTTTATATGTGTTCTCTGAGACCCACCTGCTCTCGCCGTAATCATGTATTTTGTTTTGTCTTCATTTATTTCTAGGCCCACCTCTTCTGCCGCTTGCATGATGATTTCACAGTTTTTACTAACAGTCTCTAGATTATCGCCCAGAACGGCGATGTCATCCGCATATGCGAGCACTTGTGTGACCCCGTTCAGGGATGATCCGGCCATGTTGTCGTCTTGTACCTTTCTGATGACATACTCGAGCACAAGGTTAAAGAGACACGGTGATAGACCATCTCCCTGTTTTAGTCCGTCCCGGATTTCAAATGGTTCTGAGAGGTGTTTTTCTATTCTAACTCGCCCTTTGTTTTCGTTCATGCAAATTTGAATGAGCGCGGCATATTTTTTTGGGACTCCCAGCTCAACTAGAATATGGTAGAGTCTCTGCCTTGCGACTGAGTCGTAGGCTTTTTTGAAGTCAACGAACAGTTGGTGAACCGTCTCTCCGTATTCCCACTTCTTTTCCAGCAGTTGTCTTATTGTGAACATTTGGTCGCTTGTTGACCGGTTCCTACGGAATCCACATTGGTAGTCTCCCAGTATCTCTTCTGCGTAAGGTGTGATTCTCGCCAGAATGACATTTGTTAATATTTTGTATGCGGTTGGGAGCAATGATATTCCTCTGTAGTTTTCACAGTCAGATCTGTCGCCTTTTTTGAAAATGGGTATGACTATTGAGGTTTTCCATTCTTCCGGAGTGACTTCCTTATCCCATATTGTTTGGATGAGCTGGTGGATCTTTCGAGGGGTTGCCTCTCCTCCATGCTTCACAAGCTCTGCCGGTATGCAGTCGACTCCGGGAGCCTTGTCGATTTTCAATCGATTTATTGCGTCTACAACTTCGTTGAGAGACGGCTCTGGGATCTGGGGCTCAGCTGTATGTACGCTTGGTACATTTATCTGTGGTTGATGGGTGCGTACATTGAGCAGGTTTTCAAAGTACTGCTTCCATCTTGTCACGACATTGTTTGTTTCTGTGACCAGACAGCCGTTTGCGTCTCGAATTATTTTGACTCTCCCTCGGCAGCCATTTCTAATTGAATTTATGCCGACATACATACCTCTGATGTTCTTTGCCCTAGAATTTTCTAGGATTTTTTCGATCCTAGTCTTCTCCCATTCGCGTTTTTTGCGTTTGAAGAGCCTCATTGTCTCTCTCCGAATTGTCGCGTATCTTTCTGCGTTGACTTCATCATATCTTTCTAAGTGGATCACTCTGAGGCGTTTACGTTCTTCGATCTTCGCCCTGCACTCATCGTCAAACCAAGGTTTGGACTTAATTGTTTTCTTAAATCCTAATACCTTTTGGGCTGTTAGTTTGATTGTGTCTCTGATCGATGTCCATTTAGTGTTCACACTATTAGCTTCCTCTTCCTCACTGCTCACATTCTCTAGAATGCTAAATCTATTCGTTAGCTCGTCTTGATATTCAGCCCTTTTGCGTAGGTCTTTCAGTTTATCAGTGTCGAACTTTTTGCTTGTCTCCCGTGACTGCCCATGTGGGATTGCTGCGAGGCGACTCCTGATTTTGCCAATCACTAGAAGATGATCGGAGTCGCAATCTGCTCCTCTATATGCTCTTACGTCAAGGATATTCGAGTGGTGTCTTTTGTCTATGAGGAAGTGGTCTATTTGGTTACGCGTTACGCCGTCGGGTGATATCCATGTGGATTTATGAATTTCCTTGTGCTTGAACATCGTGCTTTTTACTAACAGATCTTTTGACGCTGCGAACGTGATAATTCGAATTCCATTATCATCTGAAACGTCGTGTCGGTTTTCTTTACCTATAGTTGCTTGAAAGATGTCGTACTTTTCAATGTTCACGTTGAGGTCCCCGAGGAGGATTTTAACATCGAATGATGAGATCCCATGAAATACATCCTCTAGGGTCTCGTAGAACGTGTCCTTCGTTTCTTCGTCCGCAGATTCTGTTGGGGCGTGTACGTTTATAAATACATAATTGTACCATCGGCCCTGTATTTTTAGCACAGACATTCGGTCATTAATGAATTGCACATCTTTTACATGGGGCGTAATCTTCTTGCTTATGATGAAGCCAGTTCCGAGGTTATGTGTATCGGTACCTCCACACACCAGTGTAAACCCGTTGGTTTCGATTACTTGATGTGGGAGTCGAACTTCCTGGAGCGCGACGATGTCCATTTTATATTGTTTTGCGTTTTCTACGACCGTCTGTATCGCGCCTGGTTTATATAACGTTCGAACATTCCACGTCCCGACGCGTATATCCCGCTTTTTCCGTTTTTCCCTACGTCTTCTTTTTGCCGAGTCGGTGTTTTCCTGATGATTTGTTCCCTTATGGTAGTGTTGGCTCATCACACCTACGCCTACCGGGTTTTTTGTGAGATTGTTTTTTGTGTATTGATCATTCATTTCATTGGATCACTCTGGGGTTTCAAATGGTGCGCCATATCAGAGCCCCTCTTTGATATGGTAAGGTCTGCTTACTGCTCTGATTCGACCCGGTGTCAGAGAGGCGCCGTTATAATACAGCCGGTATACCCCTGGCTGCAAACCATCCAATGGGCACGGTGACGCGTAACACCCTGGATTAGGGGCGGTAGATCTTTGTGTGTTACTCCTCGCTAGCCTGTCTGACATGGGTGGCCCTACTGGAAGCGTATGCTTCCGTCAGCATAGCCTGAGCGATTCATCGTAGTTTAAGCCCCCGCACCACGTCAAGGTTTCTACCAAGCGGGGGTATTTTCCGCCGATTAGAAAAGAAAAATTATTAAAATAAATAAGCAGGTGTTAGTTTGTTTTGCAAACGTAATGAAATATGCGACCAGTACGGCTGGTATATGTCAGTCCGATTTGAAACTCTAGAAATAGATATGCGGTAAGCATATTCCACTTGACCACGGTATATTCGTTTTTCAGAATCACATCTGCCAGAGTTCCAATCCTTTTGAATACATTCAGCGTTTGGTGATGTAATACCTGCATCAGATTCCCATTGTTTTCGGTAGAATTCCTTTCTGCGTTCTACCTGATGTAGGTTCGAATTTTATTTGTTTAAATGCGGGTCGTTTTCCCAGAGATTCTGATCAGATTCTGTGCAGGACGTTATTAGACATATAACATCTTGAACAATTGCATCCGTGTGAAGTTTAATTGACATCCAGGAATGCACATGAGCCACCGTATTTTTTGGGTACGTTAGACTATATGTTAAGATTCGCGGTGACACTTCAACGTGGTTATGATATTGGTCGAAAACCCCAATTGAAACATCCAGGACACCTGGCATGAACGTAGGAAGATACTATTCCTCAAATGTCCGATATATATTAGGTTATTAACGTTTTTGGGACTTCCATATCTTTCAAACATGTGGACTATTATGTCGGGAGCATGCACAATGGCATTCACAATATTGCCCCGAATCAGTGCACGATCATGTTCAAGAATTGAGAAAGTAATTGCTTCCTTAGGTTTTGTTTCCTTGTCGGACCAGAGGGAGAAAATGAAACTTTTAGGTAGATAAGTTCAACATCGTTCTTCATAACGATTTGTAAAATTGTTTGAGCAAATCACATAATTTAGTGGATCTGTGATAGTTGTTCTTCGGCTTGCTTTCGCTGCTCAGGAACAACAGCTATTGTGGCCCGTATCAATTCCGTCCGTTTGTTCAGGTCCTTTTTTAATCGTTATTATCAGGTTCTAATTGAATAGCTTTCGTATAGGTGTCTATGGCTTCATTGTACTTTCCTGTATTGAGATATGCATCTCCCATTCGGCCATATGCTTTGCTGTAATTTGAATTGTAGAACAATGCAGAATTGCAGTCTTTAATCGCACGATAATTTTCTGTTAAACGGATATATGCTGCAGCTCGATTACAGTAGAATATTGGGTTTTTCGGATCGAAACTGATGGCCCGGTTTCATTGAACTACCGCTTCTTGATACTTGCGTTCATTCATCAGGCGGTTGCCTTCATTCTTAATCTGTTCGGCTGTTTCAAGGGATTGTGGATTGCGTTCTATAAACATTGATTGGAAAGTCTCGAATAGATCTAACCTTGTGGCCTTGGTTGTAATTGCCATTATTGATTCCAAATCAATGTCGACACTCAGTTCAATTAGAGATTTTATCACTCCAATATTAGTAATGTTACTTAAAAAGTGATAATCGCTACCCGGCGGTAGAATGTCGACGAAAGTTAAACACTTTTACACACACCACACAACACTTTTATTTAAATCCTGATCATTTTAATTAATTTATATTAAAATTATATTGATTGCCACCTACCTTGGTTTTCGGTGTTAGTTTCCTCGTGGAGGATGTTATATATGATGATGATGTCTTCCTTGACAGTCTTCCTTCGTTGGACGTAATCCATTTTCCTTGTTCGGGGTTGGCGGATTTATATAATCCGGCTCTCTGCACGCGATGCACAATCCTGCACTTAGAGCCGGATGCAGGAACGCAAACACTGCTTCTCGAACACCCGACACTTCTCCATTTAGAATGGATATGTTATACCCTACCGGCAGCCATATACCAACACTGCTCGGATGAACGCCGAGCATGAAATTATGTTGCCTTTTGATTCCAAAAGACTGCTGTGGAAGAGACTTCTTGTCATTGTATATGCGTTTTTAGCTGCAGAGAGAGCAGCTGCTATATGCTAATCAAAATAAAAATACTGATTAAGTCAGATATCAAGGTATCTAACTATAGCTTTTACTTGTAGGGGAAATTTATTACTTCCTACAATGGACATTTTTTTCCAATTCTGATATGTATCCCTCAGCGCCCTGAACAAGGGCGTTCTGAAAAGTATAGTTTCTGTTTTCTGAAAATTGCCACTTAATTTCCAGTCGTCGCAGAAACGTTGACTTCAACAAATCATTTATGTGAAGCAAAAACAACGTTGGAGCCAAAATGGAACCTTAAGGAACGGCGGAATTAACAGGAGGCAGATCCGAAGACTCACTGCTGACGACAATCCGGATCGATAGATTTTCGAGGAAGCTCTTCGTCCAGTCGCAAAGCTGTTGAGAAAGTCCGTATGAACGAAGTCTGCTCAGCAATGCCCCGTGCCAGACGCAGTCAAAAGCCTTGAAGATATCCAAGTTTGATTCACCATGGCCCTGAATCGGTGATGTCCATATATCGGTTATAAGGACCAAAATGCATCCCGTGGACCACCCGCCACGGAATCCATATTGACGATCGTTTAGAAGTCCGTTGCACTCCAAATACTTATTTAACTCGGCATTGATGACTTTTTCCATCACCTTAGATGATATATGTTATATACGAGGGTTGCCTCTTATGTTTCGGGATTTGGGAACCCTAGTGTTGCAATCCGGCAATTGACAGCTCTGTCGTAAAGTTGGACATTTTTGAGGTTATACGCACTCAGAACGTTTTGACATACGAGCGCTATTTGTGTTGTTTACAGTAACTTAAAAGATTCATCTCGGCCCAAAAATGGAATTAAATCGTCAACATTTTCGTGCGATTATTTTTTACAACTTTCGGCGTGGATTAACTCAGCAACAGTGCATGGATGAACTTAATTCAATTTTTGGCGATGAAGCTCCATCAAGGACCAGTGTTTATCGATGGTATGGTGAATTCAATCGTGGTCGTAGTTCACTCCAAGATGAATTTCGTGAAGGTCGTCCAAAATCAGTTGTTGTTCCGAAAACCATTGATGCTGTGCGCGAACTGATATTGGAAGATCGTCATGTGACCTATCGTGAGATTGAGACAACCTTAGGCGTTAGTGGGACCAGCATACATTCAATATTGCATAAACATTTGACTGTCAAAAAAATTTGTTCGCGTTGGATCCCACACAATTTGTCAATCGCCCAAAAGAAGGCTCGTGTCAATTGGTCGAAAGAAATGCTCAAAAAATACGGTCGCGGTGCTTCGAAACACGTCTATGACATCGTGACAGGTGATGAATCGTGGATTTAGGCGTATGAGCCCGAAAGTAAACAGCAGTCGACTGTCTGGGTGTTTCAAGATGAGTCAAATCCAACAAAAGTTGTTCGCGCACGAAGCACTTCCAAGCAAATGGTCGCCTGTTTTTTCGGAAAAACTGGACATGTCGCAACCGTAGCACTAGAACAACGCAGAACAGTCAATTCTGAGTGGTACACAACCATTTGTTCCAAGAAATCAGGAAAACCAACCGCCGAAGACGGATCACTCTTCACCACGACAATGCGAGCTCTCACACATCGGCTGCGACAACTGCATTTTTGAGCACCCAAAACATCGATTTGATGGATCATCCACCATATAGTCCTGACTTGGCACCGAATGACTTCTTTTTATTCCCGTACGTAAAAAACAAACTGAGAGGTCAACGTTTTTCGACACCTGAAGAAGCGGTTGCTGCATTCAGAATGCATGTGTTGGAGATACCTCAATCAGAGTGGCAAAAGTGCTTCGACAATTGGTTCAAATGCATGCAAAAGTGTATAGATCTTCATGGGAAATATTTTGAAAAACAATAAAGTGATTTTCGATGATCAATATTTGTTTTTGTTCTCTAATCCCGAAATATAAAAGGCAACCCTCGTAGTAATGCAATCGGGCGGCAATGGTGTGAGAGACACTTTTTCTACTTTTTGGGATTGGCTGAACTCGAGCCACGTTCCAGAAGGTAGGAATGTCCTCCGTGCATAAGATAAGCGAAAGAGTCTGCCAAGAACCGTCGATACTTCCGGAGCACAGTTCAGTAGGGACTATTGCACAGTTCAGTAGGGACTATTGACTGGTATTCCATCCGGCACGGTTGTTTTCTTACAGTTCAGTCTATGTAGAATTCGTTCAATAGTACGCGGGCGGAACCTCACATCCCGCATCGAATACCGTACCGCCGCGATCACAGGTGGTTCCAAAAGACCGGAATCGAGGTTTGAATTCGCGGAAAATAAATTCGCGAACACATTAGCTTTATCCTTTGAATTTATGATTAACGTCCCGCTGTCCATCACAAACGGAAGAAAAGAGGATGAAGCGAGGTTACTGCTGACAGCCCTCGCCATTGACCAGAAGGGATGCGAACCAGTTAGGCACTCAAGGACTTTGTTGGTCACTCTATCGTCGTAGGCCTTCTTCGCGGTATCGATCGCCTGGGTGCACGCGTTTTTGATTCTCACAAAATTCGTTCTGTTCACGTCGGTAGGATTAGAGCGCTCGCATGTTTTTATCATACCACGACTTATCAGATGAACTTCATTTGATGGAATGCGGAATGTAGATCTCCATCCCGAGAAGAACAATCTCCGTGACTGACTCTGTGCATGCGTTAACATTAAATTCTCCAAACCACAACAATCTCCACAGTATAAATGCTCGGGTGGGATGACATAACAGATCCAGAGTGTTGGCATAATCAGCTCGGGCATCCATTACTCGCATAGGTTTCTCCACGAATTGAATCAAATTGCGGCTAATAGCAAACATTACCGCCGGCCTCCCAGCCTCGTTGGTTCTGTTAAAATATACCGACCAGTTGGAGTTGTGTACATTAAAATCCCCAAGGACGACTATTTCAGAAGCCGGGTGCGTGAAATATGTTCGAAAAATATCGCTCGTCGATCGACATTGGGGGAGCGGTAAATACAGCAAACAGATTTAATAGAAGTCCTCAGCACGACCCTCAACCACACGATGAGCACGATATTGGGTTTCATCGCCTCCATCCTTTAGCAAGCCGGATCAGACCGCGTGAAGACGCAGACTCCATCCTTAAAATGGAATCTCGAATGGAAGTCGTATCCTGAGCATCAAAGATATGCCGAATCAGTTGATGAATCGACCTGTGTCTCGGTTAGGGTGGGGATATCAGGTTTCGCTGTTTGAAAATATTGGTGGGCGGGGTTTAAATTCCTATTGGCGAAACTGATGACCATGATGTTACAAAATGCGGTTATCAGTCGAACGACAGAGCCACGAGAGCAAGCCCGATTACGTGACGACAAATATCTTAAAGTTTGGTTATTTATTATAATATTTGCACGATGTTCCCCTTACATAAACCCCCCCGGAGATCCGAATGGGAAACTAGTTTACCTCCGGAATTTTTTATCTCAGAAGGTACCATCATGACTCATATCCGTGCCAGTCCGGGCGATCAGCCATATATTCGAAACATAGTCGAAAATTTCTCCCGACGATATCGCGGGATATATAGCGTGTCTTGGTGGTACCTCGCCTTGGGACCGACTACCACCTAAACCAATATTTTCTCGAGCCGGTCCAGCAGACAAGATTCGAAAGATGGGCAGGAATTTTTCCCGATCATTTCACGAAGCCTATAGCTCGATGGAGTGGTATATGATCGGACGACAGGGTGTTGGGACCCCACGTACCACTTGGCCTTTAGCCGCCTCTCACCACAAGCCGGCCTAGCGGTGAGTATACTCTAACTTCTTACTCACTATGCCTGATAATAGTATCTATATCAGTTATACAATAGATAATATACAGAAAATGAGACCAAAGTGACTTCCTTGGGGGACAAGTGATGTGGGGAGAAAAGGATTGGATGGGGCAGATATGACTCTAACCTCGTAGAGCCGATCATGCAGGTACATAGAAATCGATTACTAGACAAAGCAAAATTTATTTAAAAATTATGAGTTTGTGGGAAATTTTATCGAAAGCTTTACTGAAATCAGTTGTAGTAACATTAACTTCTCTGCCGTTCTCGAAGGCATAGGGTGTGGGGCTCGAGAACTCTACTAATTAGTTATATAACGAAATATAATGTTTCGTACAGGATATTATCGAAGATTTTTATAATGTGGGGAAGTTTGCCAGTAGGACGATAATTTGAGACATCACATATGGGGGTCTCTGTTATGCATAAGGGCGATGAAAGAGGTTTTCCAAATGTTAGGGAATTCACCTTGAGAACAGGAGAGATGAAAGAACCTTGATGCAGAAATAGAGTGAGTAGAGGAACTTTTTATTTTTCTTTGAGAAATGTAGCCGGGAGTCTATCTGGGGCGGAGCTGAATTCATCTTTAAGAAGGATTAATTCATTTTTAATTTGGGATCGTTGAATAAGTTGGGAAATGTATGGGCTGATGAAGAAGTCTGGTAGAAATAGTCTCGGAGAGAACGTGCTCACAGTATAGTATCCCACTACATAAACCCAATTTAACATAATACACATATTGCACACAATGCGCTCATAATCGTCTAATTCTTTAATTACCCACCTGTGACGGACAGTCATTTCCAAGCTATGCATTATCCAATTACGAATCATTCATTCCCACAAGTGCACACATCAAGATATCCAAATACTATAGGCAAGCGTCACAACAGGTGGTGTGTGGTATTGCTGGTGTGGCATCTATCTCTAACAGATACACACAATTCGCAAGCAAAAATAGTGAAGGACACCGAACGAAAATCGAATAAGAAAATACATCAGAACCGTATACCTAGCGATAATAAAAATAATTCACATCAGTGGAGTATACTCGAGTTTAAAAATCAAATTCTAAACACGGTCAGTAGCCTGATGGGTAACGCTTAGGTTCGACTTTTTTCGTGATTCAAACTGTCATAGCGTCAGTTCGAATCACACTATCTTCTTCACTATTATTTCAAACGCTATACTGGTGCCTGCAAAAATACAACGTACGGATAATGAAAGTTACTATACGCCAGGTGTCACGTACTCGTTTAAGGGGATTCCCATTAAAAATGCTTACACCTGCGAAAGAAAGGCCTATGGGTAATAACAAATCGCCACCGGTAATTGGAAGTGACCAAACGAATGCTTAAACCAAGGCCACTGCACTTTAAGTGGATCGACTAATTGAAAATATTAACTAAGTGAAGCGAATGACTCGTGCCGGGCAATTGCACTCAATGTGGGTCAAAGCCAACCAGGGCAAATGACTTAAGTGTGAGGTAATGCTAGGTAGGGAAGAATTGAGTGCATCATTTGCCATTTTCCATGAATAACTTTGTTATAAACAGAGTGGAAAAGGAATAGGGGGGAGTTAATTAAGCAAAGCAAAGGGTCGCAGCCCAGAGTAAGAACAGCGGGGCTTTTGCTTAGGAATAAATAAGAAGCTAATTGAATAAATCAGGAGAAAAAATTAATTAAGTACTTCTATGTATCCGCAATAATGGCTCATATTTGCAAAAATATGTATTAAATAGTTTTTTTCTAAACAAAAAAAAAAAAATCGACAAAATCGGCATTTTTTGGCCTTCTACACCAGGATACCCTCTTAATGTAAAGGAACCAAGGTTGGCCGCCGTGATACTAGGAACGTGTATTTTATCTTATTTTCTAGAAAACGGGCTTCCAAAAGGGTTATCAGGTCGATGTCTTACATCGAGAACATGAAACATGGAGGTAAATAGAATTAAAAACTTCTTTGTAGATGATAACGGTGGGGTCTTCTACCATTAAATGGTCAAAGTGAACGTTAAGATTCTCATTTATATGACATACATAGAATTTGGTTCTTAGAAAACGTTCGCGAGGTGGCAGGAGGAGGGTGGGGGAACGTGATAAAGAGTCAGGGGAAGCGGTGGATGGTTGTTGTTGTGGGGGTTCTTTACATTACACGGAGAACCAACCCACAAATTCAGACCGATTTCGCCCGCTAACAGCGTACCACCTTAACCCCAATTCCTTCCACCATCTATTTCACCTTAAAAAAAGATATATCCCAAACGGACGCATTACTGAATTCATTATTTATACAAATTATGTATAATTGAATTCAGTACCACTTACCATACGGCAACTCCATTGCGCCAATCCCATGAGATTTCCACCGGAAATCTCTAAGTCATATTGGTGAGTAACAACCAAGTCTAACCAAACGACGCAGTTGCAACATCTTTAAACCGCTGGGGTAATTTTCAAATTCTTTGAGTTTGGTTCTCACGCCCATAATTCCCAAGCTATTGCAGCGTCCCTTAGACTTCCCCCAGACACGCTATTCGCTGGGAATCAATACCCCCTTTATTCAGGTGAATAGCACAAACCACTTTCTATTTCATTTCATTTTCCCCTTTGCTGTGTGCATTGCACTCTGAGATCCTAACTATGTCACTCGGTCATCACCAGATGTAGCGTTCGTGCATGCACGCTAAAGCCAAAGCAACCCCGAGATCATCGTGCTCTCCTTTTGATTTCCTCATTCACCTGATGTTCATCGACTGTCGAATGAATGCACAAGTGTTTATTCACCTCGATGGGCTGGGAAGTGAAAGAATGTCGAAGAGAGCACGATTATGATTGGTTGATCGTTGTGCAAATCCCAAATGACAATTTTCATCCCTGATTGGGATCAGTCGATATTCAACCGCCAAAGTGCGAACACGTTCCGGAGTCGAGGTCGAGCATTCATTGAGTAAAGTCGAATTTCAACCACCACCGGGGTCGGTCACACCACACCCAGTCACAATTCAACCGTGGGTGTGAAGTGAACCAGTGCCGTACCGGCACATTACTTCTAACCCCACATTGTCCATGAGGAATTAATAGGGTCAGCTGCGAAGATAAGATAACGATGTCTCCCCACGTTATTTAAGAAATTGTTTATTTGACGTAGAGACATTCCTGGGCACTAAAGAGATGCCAGATATAAAAACATTGATCGCGATGATATTGTCCTAGGAATCATTTTGATAATGCGGTCGGTTATTGGGAACTCGCAAGATTAACAGTATTGGAACTGTAATATATAGAAACAATTAACACATCTAATTTGCAGGGGTAAATTTATTTTTATTGAAACATAGTCGAGTTTAAGAGCGGAAGAGATAGTGATAAGGAATGGCAAAAATGTGTTTTTTTATAGTTATGAACACAACAATAGGGGGAATCAACACAAATTTGATGTACATCGTCCTCACGGGAATCTGTAAAGGAAGATGGGAATAATTCTTGATGTTTAATATTGGGGGTTAATGTTTAGTGTGTATTTTACTTCTCACAGGAAAGGCGAACCTATAGTGCTGAGTCAGCGCTCTGAGATGCTATTTTTTTCTCGACCAGCCAAGTTCCAAGAATTTCTCCATACCATTTCACAGAGCCGATAGCTTAATGAGGTGGTATTTTACCGGGCGACTGGGTTTTGGAACCCAACCTACCACTCAGTAATTGGGCCAAACTGCACAATAACAAAAGTCGTCAGTTGAACGTTTGCACAATCAAACGCAACACAGAACTTCCTTACCAACTCAGCCATTGAGGCTTGTTTTAGTTACAGCGCAAATATCGAAAGGAAGATAGTATTTTTTTCATTTTTGATTGAGTCTTGAAGCAAAAACCTCCACCATTCTGATAGTAGAAGGGTAAAGGGAGATTATTGGGAGTAATTCTCTTGAAATCCATCTTCGACTGATCAAATCCAGTCCCATTAAACAAAACGTTTCTTTCACCAATGATATTAACATGGCCCACTTCAATTCTATTATCTTTTCCTTTTCAATGAATATCTTATTCTTCTGGAGCAGGAATAAACCGAGCGCCAAAGTCATTACATCGTAAGAGCAGAGATGTAAGGAGCAATAATTCGCAACTAAAATTTAATTTACATGGGTGGTTATTTTTCTACTTTTATTGTCTTTTCTCCCATTTACATTATATAACGAAAGGAATTCTATGGGATTGTCCTTCATGGAGTATATCAAGGATTCTTCTTCTTCACTTGAAACGCATATTAGCCGAAGACCGACACTGGCAATGGGGAGAAATATAAAACGATAAGTAAACCAGAAGAATGTATGTGGCCATAAAGCTGCTTTCATTTGATAGCTCGCACTGAGAAATTATTACCATTATACCCTGGAGCAGTGTAGCATCGTTAAACTAGTTCACCTAGACCCTCCATTTGCGCTACTTGAGCGCATTCTTCCGTTATGCCAGTGAAATATATTTTGCTCGAATAATTTAAGAAAGCTAGAAGTTCGCACGCAAAGGATTGAAGAAAGTAATGACTTGCGAAGGCATTAATTAGTTAAATTCCCTTTTCTTCGCCTACGTCGAATGCCATTAAACGCCCTAAATCTGTTGTACTTATAAGTCCTGTAACACGAGTTATTTTAATAGCGAACAGTAAGTAAGATGTATTTTTCCTAATTTATTCACATGTAGATATTTAGACTTTGAATGGGGGAGATCAACTCATCCAGTTTATATCATGAGAGCACATAAGAGTTATAGACGTATGCTAAAGGAACGTGCTTCTTTTCTGGACAGCATAAAATCGACAATAATAAACGTGCTAACAGAAAACCCGTATGGGTGTCCTATCAGAGGGAGCCTCCATCTTCATGAGTGGAATAAAAACTTCTCAGAGTTCAATCCTATATACTGAGCTAGCCTACCTAGTGGAGAGTTGTACGAAAACGTAAGTAAGTGGATGTTTATAGTTTAGGAGTTATATTAGGTCTATACAAAATAAAACTTCTCTCCATAATTATCATATAAATAAAGGGCGTCTCAAAATGCACGCAATATATGAATTTTGCCCCATTCATGGGGTAAAGTGTTGCTAATAGAGAAGAACAAAAGGATGGTGAGAGCTGTTAAAAATAGAGTTCAGTGTTAATAAATTTGTAGCGCGAGTTATTTTGTGCTGTTCTTGGAGAAAAGATTTACAAATGAAAAGACATTTTTATTTGTTTTATTTAGAAACTATCATCATCATCATCGGCACTACAACCGGGATCCGGTCTTGGCCTTATTTAACAAATCTCTCCACCGGTCCCGATTTCGAGCCGATGTCATCCAGTTTAGCACTCCCAGGCTCTGGGCGTCCTGGTCTACGCCATCCCTCCATCACAGACAAGGTCTGCCGCGCTGTCTCCTTCCATACATCCTGCCACAAAGGACTTTCCGGGCAGGCTCCTCTTCGCTCATTCGAGCTAGGTGTCCCGCCCACCGGAGTCTACCGAGCTTGATTTTTCTTACAATATGAGCTTCAAGGTAGATTGCGTACAACTCATGGTTGTAGCGTCTCCGGAATCGTCCTCCCTCACATACGGGGCCAACAATTCTCCTTAAGACCTTTCTCTCGAACGCGGCCAAGAGTTCAGAGTGCCTTTTATTGAGCATCCAGGTCTCGGACAGTGCACGAGTACTGATAAGACCATGGTCTTGTACAGTAGTAGCTTGGATGTTCTGGATAAATTTCGGGATTTAAAAAAGCCTTGATAGACCATAGTAGGCTTTGTTGGATTTAATCAGCCGTTCGCGTATTTCTTCTTCCATATTGTTATCGGCTGATACTATTGACCCAAGGTAGTTAAAGGATTGCACTACTTCAAATTCGTGCTCCACTACCCTGATAGTTTGACCAACGTTAGGTCTTCTCTTCGCAGAAGTTGCCACCATGTACTTGGTTTTTCCCTCATTAATGCGCAGTCCCAGTTTTTGTGCCGCCTGCTCGATCTGGGTGAAGGATTCCTGTACCGCCGATTCGGTTCTACCGATGATGTCGATGTCATCTGCGTAGGCAAGTATCTGGCTGGACTTGGTGACAATAGTCCCTTTTGTTGTAACGCCAGAGTCACGGATTGCTTTCTCCAACGCCAGGTTGGAGAGGAGGCAGGCCAGACCGTCCCCTTGTCGGGGTCCATTATAGATGTTTATTGGTTTGGACAGCAATCCCGCTACTTTTACTTGACTAGTTACGTTGGTCATGGTTAACCTACAAAGTCGTATCAATTTATTTGGAATGCCGAATTCTCTCATGGCATTATATAGTTCTACCCTGGCTATGCTGTCGTAGGCGGCCTTGAAGTCTATAAACAGATGATATAGTGGAATCTTAAATTCCAGACATTTTTCCATCGCCTGCCTAACGGTGAATATCTGATCAATTGCTGATTTGCCTGGGATGAAGCCACACTGATATTGACCAATGATGGCTTTAGCGTATGGGGCTATCCGATCTTGTAGGATAGTGGAGAGTATCTTCAGCAATGTTATACCCCTATAGTTGGTGCACAGTGATATCTCCCTTCTTATGTATGGGGCAAACTATACCACGACGCCAATCTTCCGGCATCTCCTCTTGCTCCCATACGTGCACCACGATCTCGTGAATTGTGTGATGTAACGCTGTCCCTCCTTGTTTGATCAGCTCAGCTGGTATGCCATCAGTTCCAGGGGCTTTATTTGATTTTAGCTGTCTAATGGCTTTTAATGTTTCCTCAATGCTTGGTGGCGGCAGCATTTGGTCCTGGTCTTGCATTGGTGGAGCCCCTAATTCTTCTGTGAGCTGACCATTTAGCAATTCATTAAAGTGCACTTCCCATCGCTCCAGAATGCCTTCAGGATCGGTGATCAGATTACCCTCTTTATCCTTGCAGTAAGTGCAGCGTGGTGTGTACCACGTCATACTGCGGATTATTTGGTAGAACTTCCGCGCCTGGTGCGGACCTCGCTCTCTACTTTTCTCTATTTCACAGACAAGATTTTTTTCCCAGGCACTTTTCTTTTGTCTGTGAAGTCTTTTTTCAGTTCTTCTGACCTCTTTGTATTTCTCCTCGCGCACCCGCGTCCTATGAGACTGCTGCATTGCCCGGTATGCAGCATTCTTACGTTCAGTCGCTAGTTTGCACTCATCATCAAACCAGTCGTTCCTATCTCTACGACTACTGCCTAAGATGGAGTTGGCAGTACAAATTACAGTATTCTTAAGGCGTATCCATTTCTCTTCTACGTCCGGTATTCTGGCCCCAGGACTTACTCTCCCTCCGTCGAGCTCTTCGAGCGCGAGTCTTAACGCATGACCAAAGGTGTTGCTGGTGTTCTCATTGCGTAAGGCAGCCGTGTTGATTCGAACCTGATCCGCGGATGCAATACGTCTCCGTAAGGCAATCCGCGTTCGGATATCTGTACCAACAAGATAGTGATCCGAGTCGACGTTGGCACCTCGGTACGTTCGTACCGTCATCAGGCTCGAAGAGTGGCGGCGATCTATCAACACGTGGTCAATTTGGTTGCGAGTGGCTCCATCAGGTGATACCCAGATGGCTTTGTGGATATCTTTACGCGGAAACCTGGTACTCCCAACAACCAAGTTTTTCGATGCTGCCAGTTCGATGAGTCGTAGTCCATTGTCATTAGTGTTCTCATGGAAACTATGGGAACCTGCGTAGTGCCTGAAAACCGGCTCCCGACCTATTTTCGCATTCAAATCCCCAAGAACGATTTTCACATCGTATCTTGGGCAGGCATTGAGGGCCCGTTCGACGTTCTCATAGTATTCTTCTTTTTCGTCGTCAGGGGACTCCTCTGTAGGTCCGTGAACGTTTATGAGGCTTATGTTCTTAAATTTGCCTTGCATGCGAAGAGTGCATAGCCTTTCATTTATTGCATTAAAGCCGATGATGGCAGGCTTCAGTTTTTGGCTGACTAGAAAGCCTACCCCGAGCACATGGTGTTTTGCGTGACAGCTGTAATAAATGTCATACTCTTTTCTTTGAAAAACACCACTCCCCGTCCATCTTATTTCTTGTAATGCTGTTATGTCAGCCTTATATTCGGACAGGGCATCGGCTAGCTGCTGTGCAGCTCGAGCTCTGTATAGTGAGCGTATGTTCCATGAAAAAATCCTTAAATCATTTAGCCGTTTTCGTTTCCGTGGTCGTCGTCATGTATCCGGTCCATATCCGAGGCTTGTTAAATTTGCCATAATAATTCATTTTTACGGGCCTGGTTATTAGCCTTGCGCCAACCTTTCTCAGGATGTCGGTGCATGCATTGGTCCACTACTTGGCGGGTGTCAAATTAGCTATTCAGGGGTGTCACGTGGAGACTGCATGTCAACTTGGATTGAACAGGGACAAGGATCGTCCTGGCCTTCGCCGGATTGAAGGCAATCAGAGACTTTGCCCTGTATGTTCGCACCCATTCCCCCATTTAGAAACTATGTTTCCGTTTTATTATGGTTCTCCTCTGAGCAGCTTGTGTATTCAAGTCCGTGGTCAGACCGGATTTCTTGCTTTACATTTAGAAATTAACCCTATTTATATCTTTCGAATCTATTAATATCTTAAGTCTATTAGGTAAAACAGGTTTTGAATAACCTGTGTTTTATGTTTTGAAGTATCTGTGTTTCTATTAGTAGAATACACTGGTTCACGTTTTCTTTTGTTCGTGTTTTGGGAATGACATTAAGTTGAACAGATTTTGAAGTATCTGTGTTTTATGTTTTGATTGTTACCTATCTTAATCTTTTAGGGATGTTAACTATCTTATATTTTAGGGGTGTTAACTCGCGTCACGAAAAAACAACTCCTTTCCGTTGTTGAACGATACAAATAAATGTCTTAAAAATATCTTAAAAATATAATGAAGTGACACCGTTTCATCAATTGTGAAAAGAATAGTCAGTATCTGAAAAATCGTTGAACGAACTAACACATCAAGAGGCGAGTGTTTAACCTGGAGTCGCAGTGAATTTCCGCGCGAATATAAAGTTTGCTTTTAAATCGTGAATTACTTAATATCGCGTTTACGCAAATCGAACAATTCCTTTCATAAACTGAGACTAACATATTGATTGCCGCTTTTCTAACACAGTGGTTTACGTTGGAAGTAATTATCCGTTACTAAAGACTTAATAATAAGGCGATATTCGTGGGTTCATGTTTATAAACAATATTAATCCAGAGAAATAATTGACAAATTAAGAGCAGTCAACCGAGTGTATTAAGTGCATGTGTTGTGGCCGAATACGAGTATTCGTCTAGTTTATTTATGTACAGAGGTTTTCCTCTACATTGTGGACAGAGATTTACTGACATTTGTAAATTAGTTAATAACAGCCCTCAGCAATTAGTGAAATTTTGTAAAAAAAACAATTAAGTCAAAATAAAAGGGACATTAAACCATCAACCTCTGTAGTGCGTTTTATTTGACTTTCCACCGTCGAACAGCGTGCGAGTGAACTCGGTACTTCGGCATTCTACTGAACTATTATGTTAGGAAGCTTAGTGAACCTTGCCAATGCCGGCACATAACTAAGCAAAGACCTACATATTTGTCCACAGGGATGTACCTACGGACATTCTTATATCCATTAAGAAGAAGAAATAAAATTTCTTTTGGTCATTCGGAATGTTGAGAAAAACATTCGGCCTCATGTAACACACCTAGTCATTTCATCTCGTCAATTGACGTGATTACTCCGGGATCGAAGATATCGTTCTGAAGGTATTCTCAGAGTCTACCCATAATACTTTGCGAAGCTTAATTAACGGGGTATTCCAGTCTAGAGGCAAGAATTTCGGGCGTTTTGTCGACCTCTGTACGAAAAACAAAGAATCCATTTTTTTATCCTAAAGTGGGGATCCAAGAAAAGGGATAGCCTGACGTACATGGCCCAACCCTTCTGGTCATCTGAAACAACAAAATCCAACGGATCTTAATCAGTAAAGATGCCCCTATCGCCCCTAAGGATGCCCGGAAGTATCGATTACACCACCGCCACCCCAAGGCGTATCCACCCTGGCTCTACTGTCACGGTGTCTACGGAGGCTCTAAAGCAGATCGATCGAACAAAGAAGAGTGGTCAACGATGTACATTTTGCAGACGACACACCCACACGGCGGCAGTGTGTCACCAGAAGGCAAAGTGGGAGAGGTCGGAAAACTTCCAGAGGTCGGGTCGAACAACACCAACCCGACCGAATTAAACTCGCAATTCAGCCAAAGCTGTTCTAGACCAAAATCCCAATTGTTCAAATCCCTTTGGAGATTGGCCATAGAAACACCACTTTCTTAATCTGAAGGCACTCCACCAAAGGTATATAGTGGATGCCCAGAAAGCAACTAGAGGTTATTGCCAGGGGGAGTTCAAATTACATAAAGAAATCCCCTGTCGCTTCCAGGTAGTAGATTCCTTATCGGGGTTGTCTGCAGACGGCCTGTTGAGTAACGACTTTCTCTCTAAGAATTGTAAAGCTTTTTTCTTTCTTTCTTTCTTTCTCTCTAATTTATTGTAGAATTTTGTGGTATGCTGATCATATGCGAATCAAATTGTTTTAGTTGCTTATTTCACGACGAACTAAACTGATATTTTTTTTTTTTCAATTTAATTTTCGGTGCTTATTTTTTATTTTTTCTGTCGCCGTCGATTTTTTTATTCGCCATTTAAAAAAAATATTTATTATTGTTATATTTCAAGAGAGGGGGAGAGAGAGAAATCTGGTTTGGTTATCCAACAACCCGCCCCCACCCCCCCAAACAAGTTAGAGTTCCCTACTTTGAATAGGAATAAAACTCACTTAGCGGTAATGTGTGTGGGGTCCACAGCACTACCTATAGTACGGTAAATCTAGTATTTCTTTGCTTCTTATTTACTACCTTATAGGGACCCCGCCACCCCCCGCTTGGTAGAAAGCTTGACTCGGTGCGGGGCCTTAAACTACAATGAATCACTCAGGCTATGCTGACGGGAGCATACGCTTTCAGTAGGGCCACCCAACGGATTTACACTGCCGTGTGGAGGTACCGATACACATAACATCGGGACTGGCTTCATCATAAACAAGAAGATTACGCCCCATGTAAAAGATGCGCAATTTATTAATGACCGAACGTCGGTGCTAAACATACAGAGACCATGGTACAATTATGTATTTGTAAACGTACATGCCCCAACAGAGTCTACAGACGAAGAAACGAAGGACACATTCTACGACACCCTAGAGGAAGTATTCGATGGAATCTCATCATTCCATGGAATCCCATCATTCGATGGAATCCCATCATTCGATGGAATCTCATCATTCGATGGAATCTCATCATTTGATGTTAAAATCCTCCTTGGGGACCTTATTGCAAAAATTGGAAAGGAAGACATCTTCCAACCAACTATAGGTAAGGAGAGCCTACACGGTCACTGTTGCCCGCGAACTCAAAGAGCTCATAGGACGAGAAAGTAATCGTGTGCGTGCCGCTTGTGTTTGACCCGCGCAGATATAAAAATAAAGAATTAATAAGTTCATACGAAAATGTTTAATAGTTTACGTGAAAACAAATCAATAACACAAAAAACAAAAGGACAAACAATAAACAATAAATTTAAATTTAATTAACAGTTTGATTAGCTATGCAATAGTCTCGTTGAGAAAAATAATAATATATCGCATACCTCCGAGATCTCCATTTTTTTCTTTCACTTGATTAAGCATAATCAAGCAAAAACGATAAATTGGTTTCAGTGACATTATAAAGTGCGCTGCTTCACAGCAATAATAACAGTCAAAACAAAGTAACAGAACGAAAAGTGAATCAAAAGTAATCGAAAATAATCGAAAATAAACAAAAATAAAAACAAACAAACAAATTAAAGAATAAAAAAAAAAGTGCATAACAAAATCCTTTCAGTGAGGTGCGACAAAGAAACTATCAATTAAAATATATCAGCTCGCAAGCGTGAATATTGAAACAGACAATATATTGCTCATTAAGCAAGTGGTTTTTAAGGCAGCATTTGGCGCGAGGGCAGAGTCACTGATTCCTACTCGACGATAGCCAAGTTCGAGTCGGCGTACGGAAGAAATCGAGTTCGTGCTTCGTATTGCGGGTCGCCTTTGTTTTTTTTAAATGAAAACAAATTGGAAAGAACCAGTATGAACACGGAGGACGACAAAAACGCAACAACACACAAAAGAAAAGGTACACAGAAAATCTCCATTGTGACGCGAAGTAAAACCGCGAAATTAACAATGGAGAAAAAAGGCCAGCAAATGGAGGAGGACAGAGGGCGCCCCTCCCCCTACAATTTTAATATGTATGGGGCAAACAATTCGTTCGCTTCTCTTGCATCCTCAGAGTCTGAGGATGAAGAAGAGGAAATAACTGAATTGGAGGCGAAACTTGCGATGGCAAGAGCCCGTCTAGAAGAGAGACGCCGAAAGAAAAAAATAGCGGCACTCGAAAAAGAAAAAGACACGGAACAACAACAAAAGCCGAAGCCAAAAGTCGGCCAACAGCAACAGCAACAGCAACAGCAACAGCAACAGCAACAGCAACAGCAACAGCAACAGCAACAGCAACAGCAACAGCAACAGCAACAGCAACAGCAACATCAACAGCAACAATCAACACAAAATCTACCACAGCAAGCAACACAACAGCGGCAAAGCAACAATCAGAACCAAAAAATAAAGATGCCACCGATCAACACTATAGATATTGAGTGTAAGGAATTGGTAAGTCTTTGTAAGCTAGCGATAGGTAACAATTTTGTAGTTAAAAGACTGGCTGGTAATAGGCATGCCATTCAAACCTATGCGGTGGCAGACCACGAAAAAATTAAAGAGGTCTTAAAAAGGGCCACCACGGAATTCTACTCGTTCACGCCGAAGCAAACAAAGAGGGTAACGGTTCTATTAAAGGGTGTCGACCCTGAGGTGGAACCGGAGGCTCTGCTCGAGATGCTTCAAAAGTTGAGGCACGACGATCTCGAGTTTATCTCCGTAAAACCGTTCACTACAACCAAGGCAAGAAGGGAAAACCGCAAGCTACCCTTCTTTTTGGTTTAACTAACGCCCAGCAGCAGAATTGGTGGTCTAAGAAAGATTACAGTCTTGGATCATCAAAGTGTCACATGGGACAAGTTAAAAAAAGGCAGAGACATCCTGCAATGTGTCCGCTGCCAAAGGTTTGGTCACGCGGCGGCGAACTGTGAAATGCAGCACCGTTGCGTGAAATGCGGAAAAGACCATAAGGCAGAAGAGTGCCCTCTGGGAAAAGAAAGGGTAGAAGACAAAGCCCTTCTAAAGTGCGCAGTGTGCCGGAATGAGGGACACCCCGCTAATTATCGAGGATGTCCTAAATTCCGAGAAATAATGGCAAGAAGTGTGATCCGGCAAAAAACCACAGAGCCAGCTCGTACTACAACAATGCCCGTAACATCGCAGCGGTCGTACGCACAAGTTGCGTCGGGTGGGAGACCATCAAACCAGGCTACAACATTGGTAGCCACAAATACTCTCACACAGACTGAAACAACATCGCAAGCGGACGTGGTCACGGTTCTGCTTAATCTGCAGAGACAGATGACACAGCTGCAAAACCAAATAAACGAGATCTACTCGTACTTGCCCAATCTAAACAAAAAGTCAATATAAACCCTCTAACCACAACATCAATAAAAGCTCTTGTCGTGAATGTAAATTCACTAATAAGAACTGAGAGAAGAGCCAATCTTTTCAACCTGTTGCAAGTTGAACGGCCTGATGTACTTCTGGCGGGGGAAACAAAGTTAAACCAGAGACACAAGATATGGCATAAAAACTACGATATTATACGAAGAGACCGACCTAACTCCTCTCACGGGGGGGGTGTCGCAATCTTTATTAGAAAAGGGATCCCTCATAAAGTTATATATAGTGGAGAAGTGCGCAGGTTCCGGGTGCTGGAAGCCTGTATCGTACGCATACCCCTTCAGCAAGGAAGGGGTTTGTATGCGATTGCGGTCTACGCACCTGAGGAGCACCAACATAATCTATTTATAGCAGAGCTCGAGACTCTCTTCCGATGCTTACAATTGCACCTGGGCAAAAATTACTTTATTCTAGGGGGAGATATGAACGCCAAGCATAGAAATTGGGGAAATTATATATCTAATGCCAGAGGAAATCAGTTGGCTGGCTGGTTAGACCAGTTTCATATTGAATATAGAACTGACCTGCTAGCTACCGAATATCCATCGTTCCCTAGAGGTAGATCGTTCTTAGATATCTTGCTAATCGATTCACGACTGAGAATACTTAACACCAATAGACGAAACACAAACTGTTTACGGACAATTGAATACGATAGTGACCACTGTGCATTCACGGCAGTAATGGAGCTTCCGAACGAGCTCGCAGATCTGGAGGAATTCGTGATCCCGCAACCCTATAACTACGGGGCAATGCGATGGCCGCGGTTCACCAGATCATTAACAAGAGAACTTCGTTCGAATGACTTTAATCTGCCAGTAAACAGAAACCTGACTAATGTCGAAATCGACAAATACATTCAACAAATGGACGAAACCGTAAAACGAACAATGGACAAAACAATTCCCAAAACAACAGTTACAGATCACACTAACATGTACAGAAACGCAACAATAAACGCACTCCACAGGCAAAAGAGCAGACTGCTATCGAAATTAAAACAATTACACAGACAGTTTACAGACAGACAAGACCAGGAGATAATATCACTGAAATCCCGATTAAAAAACCTCCAACAATTACTTAAGGCTAATTATAGATTAGCAACAAATTTGTATTGGAACAACAGAATTCGAGCTATAAAAACTAATAGCCCGAGTATGTTCCCACAAATAAATAAAATATTCAGGAGAAATAATCAAAATGAGATTCAGTGTCTCCAAATCCCACGTACTCAGGTAAACAAGCAGCTGCTAACCAACATTGGCATAGATGCAGAGAACGCTATCCTCAATGGTGAGCTCTTCGTGATCGAAGATCCTTTGGAAAAGGTGAACGCTTTGGGAGCTGTCTTTCAGGAAATGTACAAGGTGAATGAAAGCATTCATCGAAATCACGACCTGGAGGACAG
The DNA here is from genome assembly GCA_963931805.1 of Microdon myrmicae. Classification (NCBI taxonomy): domain Eukaryota; kingdom Metazoa; phylum Arthropoda; class Insecta; order Diptera; family Syrphidae; genus Microdon; species Microdon myrmicae. The sequence continues at coordinate 113,077,041 of OZ007496.1, forward strand.
AGTTCTACTCAATCACCTGCACCTCCGGAATGAAATTTCACTTTGGCAATCGGAGAATCCGAGTTTTACCGAATTCAGTGAAGATAATCTGTCAATTGACATTAATGCCAATGGTGTAGTGGCTAATAGCCTTCTAATAACAAGGGAAGGAATCCAGAGTATCTTCGACTCATTAAGAAGCAAAAAGTCAGTGGGAATAGATGGAGTACCTAACATCGTACTCAAGAACCTGCCCCCAATGGCAATAGATATATACACGGTCCTGTTTAACAACGCGTTGAATAATGCATATTATCCCGCGCGTTGGAAAACGGCTATCATTCAGCCCATCCCAAAAAAGGGCAAAGACTGTACAAACCCAAGGAACATGCGTTCGATAAGTTTACTCCCAAGCATCAGTAAAGTATTTGAAAAAATCATTAACAAAGCTCTGCTAAAATGGGTAGACGACAATAGCATTATTCCAAATAACCAGTTTGGCTTTAGGGCGGGTCATGAAACCACACATGCCGCAGCTAAACTGGTCTCTGACATACAATGGAATAAATGTAGGAACCAATGCACAGGTGCCTGTCTGATCGACTTGGAGAAAGCCTTTGATACCGTCTGGATCGAAGGGTTGTATTACAAACTGGTCAGACATGGCATACATAAGCCTTTACTATATGTACTTTACGATATGTTAAAGGACAGGAGGTTCGTGGTCAAAAGTGATAATGTGACCTCTAATAAAACGTATAATATCAAGAATGGCTTGCAACAGGGCGCGGTACTCTCTCCGATTCTTTTTAACATTTATATTAGCGACTTATTAGAAGCACTTCCGCAGGCTATTGCGTACGCAGACGATCTCATAATTTACAGAACAGCTCCGAAAGTTGCGATTATAAATAGGTTAATACAGCGAGACTTCAACAAAGTGCAGCGCTATTGCAATGACTGGAAACTTAAGACCAACTTCCAGAAATGTGAAGCCATCCTATTCAGAACTCCATTATATAAAGCCACGTACGACACAAGGAAAAACTGGCGAAAGCTAGTTATCGTGGGACCGCATGGAGATAAACTGGAAACCAAGAGTTTAGTTAAATACCTTGGCATCTGGCTAGACCAATATCTGTATTTCAACAGACATGTAGAGGCTGCTTTGCTCAAAGCGAGGAAAACTTTTGCTATGACAAGGAGGCTATTTCACAGTAGCCAACTTGACAGCAAGGTAAAAGTCATATGCTACATGACGCTAATCAGGCCAATGCTCATATATGGTTGCCCAGTATGGTTCAACATAGGTCCAAATTTGATGGAAAAGATTCGGGTGTTCGAAAGAAAGTGTCTCAGAAGTTGTCTCAGATTATATCGGACACCGGAATCGGACTATAAAAAGTATTACTCAAATGAGACTTTATATAATGAAGCGTACATAAATAGGGTGGATAATTTTATGATTAAATTAATCAGAGGACATATTGCGAGAGCAATAAGCTCGTCCAATGACCTAATTTTCGGGGCCTATTATCCAAACACCTTGTACTATGAGAGCGTGCGTCGCAACGGCTTTGTTCCACCAGAGGCGTTCCTTGACTTGGATATGAAAGGGCTTATACAGGATAGATCCGGAATTCCGCTGATCTATCATGTAAGTAGATCATCTGTAGACGGGCGATTGTGCTACGAACGGGAAGTAGCGCGCACCGAAGAAGAGCTCCTGCGATTCAGTAGGGCTATCTCCCACAGAGACCGGGACGATAGTATTAGACAGCGTCAACAGTTCTGGTGGTTGAATGGCATATAAAGACCTGGATACCAAAGTCAGTATAGAATCATAATATCATCAGCTAGCTTACATAGACTTAGCTTTTCTAGAATTAGGGTAGTATAAGATTTAAGTTAAGTTAGGTTAAGTGCTTTTACATAAAAATAAAAAAAAAATAAAAAAAATAAAAAAAAATAAAAAAAAATAAAAATAAAAAAAAAAATATATATATATATATTAGGTAAGTTAAGTAAGTTAAATTTTAAGAAAAAAAAAACAAAAAAATTGACAAAGTTTTTCAAATTTTTCTTTGTATTTCAACTAATTATCAGTACTGCCACAAAGTTCTGTCGCCGAAAGGCAAATTATACAAATGTTAAGTAATGTTTAGCTTAGAGCGTCTGCGAAGGACCAGTAAGTTATTATATAAGATAATTAAGCTAGAATTTAAGCATTTTTTGTCTAGCCTTTAATTTAGAAATTAAGAATATAAAAAGAAAAATAAAAAATGTTTTAAAAATGAAAAAAAAAAAGAGCCTACACGGTGTTTCAAACGATAATGGAATTCGAATTATCACGTTCGCAGCGTCAAAAGATCTGGTAGTGAAAAGTACGATGTTCAAGCACAAGCAAATCCATAAAGCCACATGGATATCACCCATTGGCGTAACGCGTAACCAAATAGACCACTTCCTCATAGACAAAAGACACCACTCGAATATCCTTGACGTAAGATCATATAGAGGAGCAGATTGCGACTCCGATTACCTTCTAGTGATGGGAAAAATTAGAAGTTGGCTCGCAGCAAACCCGCATAGGTAGTCATGGGAGACGAACAAAAACATCAACATTGATTAACTAAAAGACGTATGCAAAAGTGCTAAATATCAAGAGGAACTAACGAATAGATTTAGCATCCTAGAGAATGAGAGTAAAGAGGAAGAGGAAACCAATAATCTGGGCACTAAATGGGCATCGATCAGAGACACAATCAAACAAACAGCCCAAAAGGTATTAGGACTTAAGAAAACAATTAAGTCCAAACCTTGGTTTGACGATGAGTGCAGGGCAAATATCGAGCAACGTAAACGCCTCAGAGTGATCCACTTAGAAGGATATGATGAAGTGAACGCAGCAAGATACGCGACAATTCGGAAAGAGACAATGAAACTTTTCAAACGCAAAAAACGCGAATGGGAGAAGACTCGGATCGAATAAATTCTAGAAAATGCCAGAGCAAAGAATATCAGAAGTATGTGTGCCGGCATAAATTCAATTAGAAATGGCTATCGAGGGAGAGCCCAAATAATCCGAGACACAAATCGTTGTTTGCTGACAGAAACAAAAGATATCGTGACAAGATGGAACCAGTACTTTGAAAACCTGCTCAATGTGCGCACTCATCAACCACAAATAAACGCACCAGACGTACATACAGCCGAGCCTCAGATCCCATAGCCCTCTTTCGACGAAGTTGTAGACGCAATAAACCAATTGAAAAACAACAAGGCTCCCGGAGTCGACTGCATACCGGCAGAGCTTGTGAAGCATGGAGGAGAGGCAACCGCTTGAAAGATCCACCAACCGATTAAAACAGTATGGGATAAGGAAGTCATTCCGGAAGAATGGAAAACCTCAATAGTCGTCCCCATTTTCAAACCAGGTGACAGATCTGACTGCGAAGATTACAGAGGAATATCATTGCTCCCAACCATATACAAAATACTAACAAATGTCATATATGGCAACCAAATGTTCACAATAAGGCAACTACTGGAAAAGAAGTGGGAATACGGAGAGACGGTTCACCAACTGTTCGTTGACTTCAAAAAAGCCTACGACTCAGTCGCAAGGCAGAGACTCTACCATATTGTAGTTGAGTTGGGAATCCCGAAAAAATCTGCCGCCCTCGTTCAAATATGCATGAACGAAAACAAAGGGCGAGTTAGAATAGAAAACCACCTCTCAGAACCATTTGAAATACGGGACGGTCTAAAACAGGGCGATGGTCTCTCACCATGTCTCTTTAACCTTGTCCTCGAGTATGTCATCAGAAAGGTACAAGACGACAACATGGCCGGATCATCCCTGAATGGGGTCACACAAGTGCTCGCATATGCGGATGACATCGGCGTTCTGGGCGATAATCTAGAAACTATAAGTAAAAACAATGAAATCATCATGCAAACTGAAGAAGAGGTGGGCCTAGAAATAAATGAAGACAAAACGAAATACATGATTACGGCGAGAACAGGTGGACCTCAGAGAACACATATAAACATCAGGGGCAAGATATTTGAAAATGACAAAGAATTTAAATACCTGGGAACAATACTGACGGCCGGTAACGGAATGTCGAATGAAATTAACAAAAGACTACACTCCGGCAACGCTAGGTTGCATGCAGTCAGTAAATTGCTGAAATCCAAATTGCTATCCCATAATATAAAGCTCCGTGTCTATAGAACCATAATCATGTCTATTGTTCTATACGGATGCGAAACATGGGGTCTCAGAAAACGGGAAGAAAACATATTCCGCGTATTCAAGAATAAAGTCCTAAGGGGCATCTTTGGCGGCAAAGGACGCCAAGACAATGGAGGAAACTCCACAACCACGAATTGGAAGAGCTATACCGTAAACCTACAATAGTGAGAGTAATCAAGTCGCGAAGATTAAGATGGGCCGGACGCGTGGCGCGAATGGGCAACGATAGGACCGTGCATAGAATTCTTGACGGTAAGCCAACGGGAACGAAATCGACAGGGCGGCCGCGACAGAGATGGGAGGACAATGTTAGGTTGGACCTTGAGGAGGTCGGATCATATGGTCAAGCATGGAAGGAGAGTGCACAGGACAGGGAACAATGGCGGGGTCGAGTCGGTGAGGTCATGAATTTTTGGGTTCCTATAGGCCAATAAATAGTAATAATAATAGGAAAGCGTTTAGTCCTTGAGACGTTCTCTGATTGCAGACATTAAGTCTCTTCTTTATTCATGATCAAACTCGGGTTTAATGAGAGGTTTTCACTGCCAGATACTTTCGTCGGCTTAAAAACGTTGATTAAACACTGTAGATTGAACATCTTTTATATATGACGATCTGATAGAAGTATGTGCGAATTTCAAACAAATTTTAAATTAAATTATTCACTCTCTATACAAAGAATTAATTTTTTATTCTGTTAAATGTCGAAACATAATGAGTTTAGAAGAAGAATTAAACAACAAAGGAAGGCAATGGCTATGCACTTTAACTTTGAATGCATTGAGTAAACCCTTTAAACTCGCTTATTGGTATCTGAGAAATGTTTGCAATCAGAGCAAAGAGACGCATAAAACACAAACTTTCCGCAGGTGAGTAAGTAAGTTTCCAGTGTGATTTATCTTCGTTGGTAATGTTCTTGAACGAAATCGTCCTCTGTGTTTGATTATGACCATATTATTTACAATTTTAAAAGTCTATGCAATGTAAGACCATATTCAGAATTAGAAATGGTGTTCTACTTCCAGATTTAATTACGCGATGTTTTCTACTATTTTTGGATAAATACTAAAATAATTGTGCTGTCGTCTTGTAATTCTGGTTACATATTTTCCAAATGTATATGCTTCTCTTAAAGTAAATATTAACTCTTAAATATGTAGTTTTGGTCCAATCTAGCTAGTTTTCTTTAGATAAATGCGCTACTTTATTGACAACCTAAGAAGGAAAGAAAATTTTCACCAAACCTCCGATATCCCCTTTCCCCTTGGATCTGAAATTTTAATCAACTTCTCTTTAAGTGTACCAAACTCAATTCAGTAGCATCGATTGGATTGTTTAATCCACAGGATATTCAATTTACCTTCCATGTTCCCGATGCTCCTTACCATTTAACTCACGTCGACGGGTTTGCTACTCCCTCTGTTTCGATACTCCCTTCGTAAATTGAAATTCCAAACACGACACTTTGCCAATAAATGCGGGCATCCAAATTCCAAATCAAAAATTATTACAAAGTCATCTATTCACCAAAGTGCCGGCAATATCACTTAATAAGCAGCACGTGCCCACCTGTATATTTGCCAGAGGGAAATTTGTGTTCAGAAACAGCAAAACACAGAAAATTGATGGCCGACACACAGGAGCAATTTTAACGTATCTGATCTATAGCTTCGGGATTGGAATATTCCCGTCTGGCAGTCGTTAATACCCGCGTATTTTTCAGAGATAAGTACGCTCCCGCGATTGATGACAGGCGCGAGCACCACACCCGCATATTGCCAGAGCGTTTATTAATTTTACTGCCACTCCAAGTAATCCATCTATTTCCCAATGAATGCCTGTCTATCGGGCATTATGAAAAGCCGTGGGTCATGCAACGTCGAACGATCGTCTCTCACGATAGGGGAAATTTCAAATCAAAGTCCTGCCCGTGGAACAAAGGAAATTTATGAATAGTCGTCACTTTCGTTTGGTTTCTCGCGTCCTCCCTTCTTGCATGGAAAATCACGTATCTCCTTCGACGTGTAATAGGATGAAACAGGATTTTTCATTTGAAGAAAACCAATTCACTACGCGCTACGTCAAGGAAACGATTTGATTTGTAGAGTTAAGAAGGAAATGCTGGCGGGGAGATAGTCTTCTTATACCGTGCCAAGGACTCAAGTTTTCAATTGAAAAATGCGCAGGAATTCCAAGGTCTCCCTTGTTCGTGGGTTTTGCAATCCTTAAGAATATTCGTCTGACAATGCCTTACCTCTGACGGCAGATGAAACGTAGTAATTTGAATGAGTTTTCCCAAGACTTTAATTTGGCTTAGGGTACGCAAACACCCTTTCAATAAAAAATCTGCGTCTTAATTGTAGAGCTGTAGAAACAAGGATTCTACTTGTTGGCTGTGCTCAGGCGATGGCATGAGAATCCTAAGGGTAAGGAATTAGGAGGTGAAATATAACTTGCAGCCCCGAGAGAGTACAATGCATATGAGTATGTCGGGGAATACGGATAATTTAAAACCAGGTGTTTCTGTTGAGTTCCACCGCCGAGAGGGATACGAAGAAACACTGCGCAACAGATATTTAAAACCCTACTTTCTGAGGCAATGCATTGTCGGTGTGTATAACTCAGATTTCTCAAGGGATGTTAAAGGATATTGTAAACTTATTATTGTGATGTCAGTTGGCGTGGCAAATGAAGTGGAATATGATGCCGCACTACACATTTCCAGATAAAATACGAGTTGCACGACCTTATTTGTATTCTCACGAAAGACCTATTTCCTTTCAAGCTTCAATTTTCTTGAGAGTAAATGCAGCAAGGCTTTGTTTAGTAGTATAATGATGCCTTCCGTGGACATGGAAAGTTTTCTAAAAGCACAAAATGTTATGGAAGAATCAATGAATATTAATTTTCATACTTCCTAAAGGAGGAGGTTCGTATGTATAGTTGTTCCATTCGTTCAGAGCGATCGAGGGTAGATATAACACCTGCAGAAGTGGGTACGTAACTTCCTGGGACGTAGCATATAACTACGGAACTGTCACTAGTCATTTTAAAATTTATCAATGTAAATTAGGTTCCAGTGGACAAATTCATATATTAACAAATTTTTCTTTAAGTTCTAAATGATGTTTTAAATTATTTGTGAAAAACTCAGAAGTGTAGGAAAATTCATGAAAAAAGTAATTAGGAAGTATGGGACTTCAGGTTCATTGTGGAGCACTTCCTAGATAATGACCAGTGCATTCTTTCCAAATGTAATGAATCTATTTAAGACGTTCCTTTTTTTTCCTTATTTTATAATTCTCACGTATAGGTTATACCAGTGGTGTCATCATCAATGCACAGTACTACTCAAATCTCAATTATCAATTGCCGAAACTGAGGGAATGGAAATGCAAAGTTATTTGATATTTTTGAACACCTTGCATGTCCGTTTACATTATTGTTGGTTTAGTTCGGATTAGTTTAGTGGGGCTAACATAATTACCTACAACAACAGAAAATATGTATAACTTATAAACTAAAGAGCTTAAGAACTATCTTAAGTAAGCTTAACCTTAGATAACCTGGACCTGGTTGCTTCGCGAACTACTAAATTGACTTTTAATGCGCTGTGTTCCCACTTATTATTTCCTTTTGACCACTTTTCTCTAGTTCTACGGAATAGAGAAACTCCGAGTTCGCCAGTTATATCGCCTGTCTAACGTCGGGTGAGATAAAAACACATTACTCTCGCGTATTTGATATAGTCAAGTGTCAATATTCAGGCGGAAGAAGACGTAGACGATTTGGGAAAGGACGTGCTGATGTTCATTGATCCTAAATGCCTGAAAGTTGTAACAGAGAAAAAAAAAACACAACCTGGCAGATTATGGACCTCATGCAGTTCAACAGAAGAACGAAATCTTAGGTTTATATGTTCGTCTAAAATTTACCTTTAAAGAGAATTTCCTAGTTGATGGCCTCCACAAGCAATTTATTTTATATCTGTAGAACTGAGATACACAGGAAATATTCCGCCTAAAGACTGAATTTGGCGTATTGGGCTTGGGTGTTTCATTACTCATTTTGCCATCTGACAAAAACGTTCGATGCAGTTGTTAATATTTGCGACCAAGTATATGATAATGAATCTGCAGTCTGTCAAATTGTAACCGGGACTGAGGCATTCAACTGGCCCGCTTTAATGGCATCTTAGAAAAAGTTGTTTTCTAACTTCAAACAACTGTCATCCATTTTGATGATGAGCTTAACGGCCATTTATATGGACATCAGCGATTGAGCGGCATGGTGAGTCAAGGGCGGTCGCATTGGATATCTCCAAGGCTTTTGACCGCGTCTGGAATGGGGCTGAGACCAGTTCCCGGTTGTTGTGCCGATGATGATGAAATTGAACACTATTTTTCGTCAATAACGATGTTCACTCTATAGCGGACACAATTACAGACACGAATCTACTTCGCATGCCAAACTTTATTCCACACAGGGTAAAGAGTATCACACCAAAGAGAAATATCTGGCCCGATTCCGGGTGCTGAGAAGCCATTAAGGCTAAAGAATTGAGCTTCCGGTTGTTTAAATCAAACAATACTGAGGAACACCGAAAAAGATTCAGGAGAGCTAGAAATGACTGCAATGCGCATATTCAATGCGCCAAGTTCCTGCATGACCAGAGAGTGCGACAAAAAATACTACGCTTCTTCACAGGTAGCAGAAACTGTTCATTCTTGAAAAACATCCAAAACTGGGTCTCCTCATCCATTACTTCACTAATAATCGATGACAGACCAGTCACCACTGCAATAAAGAAAGCGAATCAATTTGTTGCACATTTTGCAGCCAACTCAACCTCGCTTGATATCATATCAGGTCTGTGGCGGTTCTTTAATACATTCCCAAAGAACCGCCTATCCTCTTTAATTAATCACCTTCCAAACTCATAGTACTTACCTGCAATTAGGGGCAGCGTAAGCTCCCCTGCAGCATCACACATGAAAGTTAAACCTCATAAAGGCATGCATCACATCGAATTATTATATAATCCGTACCATAGCTCCATCGGCTCGGCTTGTCAGCAATTATAATAGATAAATACTTGCTGGCCAGCGTAATTGTTGACACAGTCGTAGCCGATGGGTTTTGGCTACGGTTCATAACCATTTATTGCCCCAGTCCCGAGGTTCGCAACACTTGCGACCAATTTCCTTTATAGGTTATGTACCGATCATGGGATTTGGGCACTAATATGATTCACCATAAACAATCATACCCCAGCCATGCCTACGATGACCCGCCTGAGATCTAAAGTAAACATACAGTATCTCACTGTGCGTTTTGCTTACCCGCATATTAATCAAACATATAGCCATCCAGCCTGACCCTTTGCCGCCGGCGATGAGGTTTGTGCTGACTTATGTCAACAAAATAATTTGCCTTCTTGTGCACCGGAGCCATATGGCTAGATTGGATATTGCCTACATCGGTGTTTCCAAGGAATCTTAGGCAAATACCATGACGACCCCTTTTGTATCAGAGGCACATCATATACATCATGTGTGCCACCATTTGATCTGTGAAATAGCGTTTTTGTTTACTTTGAAACAAAAATCTATTTCGATCTCTGGCATACATCACCAACGATGTATGGGTGCATCGCCCCCGACGATCGCACTTCTGTTTGATCAGGTGTCCACCGATCATCGTCCTCATCGCGGGATGTGAGATTGCATCCCTTGTCGCGAGCACTTGTGCTTCGAGTCAGATTTTAGCCACCGAACGGAGCAGAAGATCCCGAATTTATCTCCCGGCGGGATTACACGCGTGCCAGGAGTCGAGATTCGCCAGTCGCGTTGGTCGTTCACGAGAATAGTCCTTGTGACAGGTGTGAATATTGTAAAGGACCATTGTCCGGGAACAATGAACGGTGAACAAGTAAAATAATCGGTTCCGACAACAATTAAAATTCAACGGACAATTTGTGTGACCTTTATATATATAACATTTATAATCGTGTAATCGACCAAGAAGTCATTTTACAAGTGGAACTATTTTTAATTCAAAACTCGGGGCATATAAGTGTTCGGTGAATAAATAGAGAAGAACATAAAATAAAAAAACAAAAAGCTGATTCCGACAAGATTGTGCGTTTCATTTATTTTCATCGCTTCTCAGTGTACATCGGTGGATTAACTTTTCTGTGTTCTCCTGTGGACCATTAGTGCTCCTAATAGAGTCGTGGTGGTATTTGTCTGAATCTGTGTCGTACGCCGACACACTAGCAACTAACCCCACAGGTCCACCTCAACTTGCGCATAAGCAGTACATTATGAGCCAGATTCACTTTCGAACGCGTACTGTTCCCTGCGAACAACGAAGGCAAACAAGTCCGCTGGTCAGGATGGCATTCCGCCCATTCTTTAAAACAGCTGTTCTTCTCGACTGTCTAAACTGTTGCGGAAGCTCTTCCATTTGTCTTATCCTGCTGGCTAGTTAACCAATTCCCAAAAAAAGAGTCTAATCGTTTCTCTCTTGTTATCAACCCACAGCACTTACTTCTATTCTCTCGAAGGTAATGGAATAACTCATTAACCGTCAACTTCCCAAAATTTTTGGAATCAAATGACCTCCTCAATGACCGCCAATATGGCTTTCATAGCACCGGTCCACAGGAGATTTGATGGCGTACCTTACCGAAAAGTGGAGCCATTCTATTCACTTATTTGGATGTTGCATTGGGTATTTCAAAAGCCTTCGACAGAGTTTGTTTTCTTTTGGAGTGGACAATTCCCTTATCTAATGGATATGAGACTTTTATGGCCGTTTAATATGTGTGGTTCTTGGCGGTGTCAGATCTGTCTCCCATCAAATTAATGGAGGTATTCCACAAGGTTCTGTACTCTCACCCATTCTCTTCTTTATCTTTATAAATGATATCTTGTCAATTACTCAAAACACAATTCACTCGTTTGACGATGATAGTACATCGAGTTTGTCATACTCATATGACTATTCCCGACCAAATTCTTCGAACGTCATTACCAATCAGCAGGTTATGCTTGATACATCGAATTCAGACCTCAACAAGATATATCATTGGGATTTATATAGTTGAGTAGAATGCCTTACAAACGCAGTGCTGTCTCTTTTCGTCAAAGGTGAACCCCAAAGTATTATTGGAGTTCGTTAAATATAAAAAAGGTATGGGCAGCGTTATGGGCATCTCTACTTGACTTGTCACATAGTTCATGTCTGCCCTGCACTGTCATGTCAACTTATGGGGGACCCTGATCTCCCCCATGATTTTTCCTAATTCTATTTTGACTAGCCCAAGTGGTTTTACAACCTAGGTAAGGATGCTGAGTTTTAAAAATATACACTGTTTTATATTTTGGTGTCAGGGCAATGTATCTGCGATTTAATTAATAATAAATAAATAAATAATTAATAAATAAATTATAAGAGAAACTTTAGAAGAAAACAACACAACATGAAATACTGTCCCTTAAAAAACAATTGGATGCAGAAGAGATGCTTGCAAAGGGTGCTGAACACAACCCCACTTATGACTTCAAGAGATTGATGCTGAATATGTTACGTGAAAAAAAATTTGGCTTCTCCATAGTATAGTGGTTAGTATCCCCGCCTGTCACGCGGGAGACCGGGGTTCGATTCCCCGTCGGGGAGCCTCTGGCGCAAGACTAATGACCTTGCGGGGAAAAACAAATTATCATGGAAAATTTAACAAGCCCCATGACTTGCTAAAATAAGACCAAGACCGGTTCCCGGTTGTAGTGCCGATGATGATGATGATGATGTTACGAAAAGAGAATTTCACTAGTGAACCCATTCATCGAGAAACTCACGGCTGGCTTAGGCTTCCAATTTCTTTCAAAAGGAGCGAACATTAGCACATCCTTAATGGTAATTTTATAATCAATTTAGACCAGAAATGAGTTTCAATCATCGTTGGAAAAGTTGTTGGATCATCTTGAAGAGGAAACATCCTCATGGATTCCACAATTCGAAGGAACCGAATCAATTAATGACACGACCTCGTAAGTCATTCTTCAATTTCCGGCCATATGTGTCATATTTCATTACCAATGATAATATTATTTTTGTCCTCACTAATCCACCTAATTGCATTCGTATTGTTTTGCAAGTTGTTTATACAAATATCAGACCAGCGAAATTTTCAAATCTCCATTACTTTACACCCTCCTCTTCTCAAACGCTCCTTTTTAATAAAAAAATGTACGTGCGTACTATTCTGATACGTCCTTTAATAAATTTCACTTCTACAGCAAAACGAAACAATCTCAAAGTGACTAACATTTTTTACTTTTGTACGCCGTTTACACTCTTAAAACATGACAAAAAAATTGAGTTTGTGTGCTTGGTTACTAACAAATTTTCATTTGAATGGTTGTGCTAAACTGGCGTGCGATTGCGAAACGTCCAAGAAGATAATGCCTCTTTATACGTTTGTTGTAGAAGACGCCAACGTAATTTCCTGAACAGCATCCAAGCTAATCCGACAGATGACAGGCGTGTACGAATAGCAGCAAACAATTTCCCATGTAATCACCCGTGCGGAAAATTATATACTTTCTAATCACGATACGATGAGGAAACATTCTTAAGCTCTGTCTTTTCGTCAGCTATCGCTGTACGGTATTGAACATCACTTTCCTTACTTGGTAATTTGTTTTACTTCCTGAATATTTTATATTTCATTTATTTTCCGAAGCGAAGTATAATAAATGGCTGTAAGTGCTCGTTTTCTATATTATAATGGCTTTTTCTGCTATGATGAATCTAAGAACTCGGTACATTACGCAATAGCTACATTAGCCCGCCCACAAAACAGCTGGGTAAATATTGACAAATATAAGCGTTTCAATATAAATAGATACACACGCAGTTTATCACAGGAGATCTATATGTAATAAACATTCTAAACCGTTGATTAAATGCGATTTTTTTTAAAAGTATTTCGACTGTTTGGTTACTGGATTTTCACTGGAGAGATCTACCATAGATTATGAGCCATAATATAAGAACAACGTTATGTTATCCTTAATGTATTTTTTTAAATGCTGTTCCTATTGTTAATATTTCCGCAGAAGAAAACCCAGTCGGCAATGGTACAAAGAGGATCGTAAAATTCTGCTTTTGTTTGATGGGTTTTCTATTGCGCTGTTATTGCATGGATTTTTGAAAACTGGGCGCGTCTGGTCTCCGTTTCGTTTTTCAACAATGTGACAATGTGCAGATTTTGACAAATGGAGGACACGCCAAATATTGTCAGGAGGTAACCATCGGGCCTGGTACATGTGAGGCTTATGGCTCATTTGCTGGGCGATGAGACTGGAGATTTGTTCGCACTTGTATAGAAGTTTATAGAGTCGCTACAACTTCGCCTCTGGTAAAAAGCACTTATACAATATATTATTGAATTCCTGGGGCTAAAATATTTATATGGTGTCGACATTTAAGCTCTCGTTGACACATATTGTGACTTTTTGTCTTCTGAACTGTGGCCAACGAATAACGGGTTCACATTTTTTGGCGATTCTTTGCACCCCTTATACTATACACCCTTATACTATTCAATATTGGACTATTCATCGTTACACCATGTTATGACATTTACTTGCTTATGTAAAAAAATATGCAAGGCTGATTTTTTGTTTGCGCGCCGAATAATTTTTTTCCTCGGTTAGCGACGTGCACCTCACGAATGCCAAGAAACAACTGATTCTTATATGTCGTTGATAATTATACAGTTATGAAATCATATGTCTTAAAACACAACTGCTATAATGGTTAAGTGTTATACTCCCGTATTATTATACCATTGACCCGCACACTATGAACTCTCAAACTGTTACCCCTTCCAGGGTGGACGCTTATACCGCGAACTCTTATACTGAAAATTATGATATTGCAAACTCTTATACTCCAAATTCGTATACTGCAAGTTCTTACACTGCAAAGTTCTTATCTACCTCTCGTGACCACCGAAGAGGTGCTCTTGGCTGCAAGGGTCGTTGAAAAAAACAAGACCCCGAGATGGTGTGGATGGTATTCCTAACGCTGTAGTGAAAACTGCTTTAACAAAAAAGCAGAAACTATTCAACAGTCTCTTCGCGACTTGCCTCCAAACAGAACACTTCCCGCAACGATGAAAAAACAGCGACTTGTACTTATACCAAAAGAAGTCAAGAATCCAGAACCACCGTCGTGCTAACGCGCGCACAAATGGGGATTTTGAAGTACTCTTAAATGTCAGAGCACAGTGAGAGCGAATGGAGAGGAAGTGCTTAAGAAAGGAGTTGTCGACGTATATTGGTCTTGAATGTCTGGACATCACAACGACCCGGAAACACATGATCAGGGAGAACATTCCACGTTCGTATGGTTCGGCTAAAGAATGACTCTCTATGTTTATTTGTGCACCTGAAGTCCACTTTCAATGTGAACTGTTGAGCATTCTCAAATTGACGGGTATTGTGGGAAAACTCTGAGGAGGCGGAACACATTCAGCAAGTGCAGTTGAGCAACGACCGTGATAATACCTATAGAAAAGAGATAGGCATGATACTTTGCACCTGTATTCTAACGACGGAATTGATCGACTTGCGGCTGAGTCCCTAATAAGTTTCACTGCTCGTGTTTGCATCCTATCGAGCTCGTGTAGTGCAGTTTTGGATGCGCCTGACCAAATATGGGAGTTGAACTCCATTTTTGGACGAATATATGCCTTGTAAATAGTGGCCAAGTTGGATGGAGTGAAGTATCTTTTGCATCTCTTAAGGAATCCCATACATTTGGACACACTTTTCCTTCATGTGGTCATTCCAGTTAAGAGTCGAATTAATTCGAGTTCCAAGGATTGATAGTTCCTTGGATTCATCGATGCATAGACAGTATATTTACTTTGGGGCTCGCCTTCGACGATAAGAGGCAGCACTGAGTTTTTAGGGCATTGAATTCTACTCGGTTAGATAATCCCCACTGATATATTTTGTTGAGGTCTGAATTCAATCGATCAAGCATGCTGGACCCAACAGGAAAACTGCTTGACGAGTAATTGCCACTCGCCTGGTACAATTCACTGAGGGGACATCGGGGCTCTCTGAGTGGCAGTAGGGATTCCGGAAAGGTAGATCAACCGGTAAGGCACTAAGGTAGCCGCATATTATAAGTCGTATATAAGGGGAGTGAACCCATCATTAAGAGTATTCCAAACGGTATCCGAAGATTCTATAAATGTTTTGGCCGGGAGGACACTACTTGACATCGCACCTAAAGAAATCGCTACGTTTTCACTAGAGAATCGCCGTCGAATGCGGTCACAATTAAAGCTCTCCAGCCTATGAGAATGGCAATGAAGGTGGGATTTTTCCACCAAAGGAAGACCCACACCATGATACCTGATGTAGAAACCTGGGTAAAAAGAAAACATGGCGAGCTGAACTACCACTTAACTCAACTGGTATATATTAACTGACATGGATGCTTCCGGCAATACTTGCACAAGGATAAACATGTGAATCACCCATACTGCTTGTACTACGCAGACAAAATAGAAAATGCCGAGCACGTATTCACAGAGTGACCACACGGAATATTTTGGAAAAACATATGAGACGAGCGGTTACTCCGACAGGAGTAATAGAATACATGCTATGTTCCACACCAGCATGGTAGGTAGCAAATGATATTCTATGTGATATGATGCAGCAGTTGCGATGCGATGAACGGATTAACAGGTAAAATCCGTCCTGCCCCGCGATGGAATATCTAAAAGAAAGTTCGGCGGGGATTAACGGGAATATGCGCCTGACGGGAGGTGGTTTCAGTTGGTAAATATCCGGCACGCTTCTGGATCGGCCCAGAGGTATCTTTTGGAGATTTCCATGTTCCTACTGAAACCAAAAAAAAAAAAAAATATATATATATATATATATATCATTCTAAGTGAAAGCAAATACGAGTTAAGTTTGTCTAGCACTTTTAATTCCCTTTTGGCATGCGGGTGGGTGTGTCATTATTTACGTAATTTTATCAACCTTTAGGTGCTGTCAACGATTATGGACTTCGATACAACTCAAGTGTATTGTAATTATTATTTCTGTATTTTTAACTAAGGTATCCACTGATTGGCTTGTCTAACGACACCGCTAACGCCCCTGCATGCTCACGTATTTTTTTCAAAATATACCAAACAAACCGCGAACCATTCGAACGGCCCCTACCGTACGTGGTGCCGATGATGTCTGACCATAAAAGCGAGAACTAATGATTTTTAAGGCCCACAGAACAATGTTCAGTGGAGCAGCCGCAGGGATTGATAAGACACAAAACAGGGTACTAGAAATATACAATATACACTAATAGACTCCAGTGAAAAGAGTCCTAGTCAATGACAATATCAATGGAACACAATTAGAACGGGAAGCAGGACCTACTGAATGGTATGTGGTATCAAAGAATGCAGGAGCTAGCTCATGGAGTGGTATATGTTTATATGCTCCAATGCTTAACAGGATACGGCTAACTGAGCACTATAAGTATCGATTTAGGCACAATAAGAACCCGTAATTTCCGTATAGCATTTTGGGAAACAATGAAGATCATGATTTAAATCCCCAGCTGTGAATTGCTAGTTAATGCTCCTTTTTCCATTTTCTTTTTGTGCTGCTCACTATGGTTGCGTGTGCATATCGTTTGGAGTCTCTCCCCGGTAGCTATGTTGTGATAAACTTGTCTGAGGCGGTGGAGTGAGTGATCCAAATAGACCATGTTACATATAAAGTTCCGATTTACTATAAGAAAGTATTTAACTGAATGTACAGATCACGTCGGGGTCAACAATTATAACATTTTGTGAAGCACTGAAGAACGTAATTCGAACCCACCCCATGAATGAAGCTTAGACAATTCTTATCGAGTACTTCAGAGCGAACAGACGTTCGCTGATAGCATAGCTGAGACTCGTGTTTGTGAAAGTGTGTAACGCACGTGTGTGAAGTACACGTGTAAAAATTATTTTTGGAAATAAAACAGTAAAAACAGTGAAAACCAACAGTAACGCATGCTGGGCGACGGCCCCAGTGATGACCAACAATTCATCATAGAGCGTAAAAGAAGAGCCACCGACGATTTACTGACCGCAATAAAGAAACCAACAACCATGGAGACACAAGCTATGGACCACCAAAAAAAGTATCTGGAAGCCGTGGATTATATCAATACACTTCGACTCCAGATGAAACAACTCCACGAGGAAATTCGCTCCCTAAAAACAACCAATAAAATCAGAGATGACATCTGCATGGAAGAAACGCCTGGTCAACACCCCGGACTAGCCCCATCATTTCCAAAGCAACAATTATCGTCCCCCGAAACACCATCTCCCCAACAAAAGAAGATAGCCGGGAATCAAATGCCTAACACGCACGCCAAAAATACAAGACCACCACCCATCTATATTAAAAATATAACAAACATTAAAGAACAAATTAGAATGCTCAAAAGTACCTCAGGCCACCGCAATTTCACCACAAACGCAAGAGGTGCTTCGACTTCCATCACAACAGCAACTTTAACGGATCACAACAAGGCGGTAGAAAAACTTGCGCAACATAAGCTTGAATTTTTCACTTTTCAACATGGACAGTTGAAACCAGCGACTTTCATCTTAAGACATATTGATCCAGCATGGACTAATGAGGAACTTGCAGCGGAAATATTCAGGATCTGTCCGGAACTGAAAATAAACAGGTTGGACTACTTCCAAACACCATACATGCGGACTAACAAGACTCTCCATTTACGTATCATACAAATTCCTCCAACTGATGTCACCCGGCTCAAACAAATAAAATATTTTATTCACGCATAAAATTGCGATTGAGGAACCACATAAACAAAACGTCCTTCATTGCAAAAGATGCCAAGGTTCAGGCCACTTGGCGGCCGCATATCATCTTAGCGTACGATGCATAAAGTGTGCAGAGCAACATCAACCTGGAGAATGTAAGGTCAGCCCGCCTGGGATGGAATCAGGGACAATCCAAACAACAAACCCCGATGGATCCATTACAACGAAGAAAATCACAGTGACATGCTGTAACTGCGCTGGTCAATAGGGACATTGCTGCCAGTTTTACAGACTATACTTTGCCAGAGATCTCAAATCTACTCCCTGCTGAAATTGATCAAGCAGCCTTAAGAATAGAGCAAATACTAAAAAATGCCCTCTTCAGCCACACACCTACATCCATCCCTCATAATCACCTAGGAAAACCTTTATCCAACATCCTTACAAAACTGCTAAGCGTAAAAAAACAGCTTAGACGAAAACTACATAGCAGTTCATCATCATCATCATCATCATCGGCACTACAACCGGGCACCGGTCTTGGCCTTATTTAGCAAGTTCTGAGGCTTGTTAAATTTTCCATAATGATTTTTTTTTTTTCTGGGCAAGGTCATTAGTCTTGCGCCACTCCCCTTTTATTAAAAATCAAATCCAACTCTTGACTACCCTGATAAATGGACAACTAAAACAATTTGCCGACCAGGCTTACACTCTATACTTAAAAATATTAACTTGTGTATTATGAAGTTAATCTCGTCTATTATCGTATCCAATTAATAGAAAAAAAATTGGCGAGATTGACTTCTTTTTCTCTTAAAAATATTAAACCCAATCGTGATTTATTCAAAAATATCAACAGACTAACGGGTCGAAAATACAAACCCCGAATCGATTATTTTCTCAACCCTACTAACAATCACCCAGTCCAATCAGATATTGACATAGCCAACTGTCTAGCTAATCACTTTTATAAAATCCATCAACAAAACGACTCCCTCTCAGTCTACAATTTTCAAGATACTGTAAACCACTACATCTCCTTCACCCCTTTCATCGCGGAATTCAACGAAACAAACAAAGCGTCTCATCCTCTGGATAATGCAACCTTTCTAACAGCAGGCGAATTATCTGAATTTATAGCATCACGCAATAACAAGAAGTCGACAGGCTTAGATGGAATTCCAAACCTTCTTTACAAAACACTTCTCCCGTCAAATCTAGTCCATATTCTCGTTCTTCTCAACCACATAATCAACGGATCACATTTCCCAGATAACTCGAAAACCATGGTTATAGTCCCTATCAGTAAGTCTAGTCCTTCCAACAACCCCAGCAACTATCGTCCGATATCGTTATTAAACACCTTAAGCAAGCTATTGGAATGCAAGATATATCGAAATCTCCTTTCATTTGCTAATGACAACGCTATTATCCCAAATTCCCAGTTTGGCTTTCGCTCACAACACTCCACCTGTCATGCTCTGTTAAAACCAACGCACGTTGTCACCACTAATCTTCAAAACCAAAGCCCGACGGTCTGTATCTCTCTCGACATATCTAAAGCATTCGGCTGTGTTTGGATCTCAGGAATGCTTTACAAGCTGCACTACATATTTGGATTAAACACCCATACTACCAAACTTCTTACTTCCTACCTCTCTGATAGAAAATTCATGGTCAAAAAAATTCTTCTATCTCTCAATCGTATAATATAACCGCAGGGGTTCCGCAGGGTTTAATTCTTGTACCACTATTATACCTCCTCTATACTTCAGACATACCGCAGCCTCAATTACCCAATAACGTAATGCTAAATGACGCTGATAACACCATAGTCTACTCCAGCAGCAAGTTTGTAAATGAGGCAAGAAACCGCATTAATAACTTCACCCCAAATCTATCAACACACTTTAGGAGCTTTAGGCTCCGTGAAATGGTCGGGAGAAATTCCTGGCCATCTTTCGGAGCTTGGCTGACGGACCGGTTCGAGAAAAGGTTGGTTAGGTGGTAGTCGGTCCCAAGGTGAGATACCACCCCGTCACGCTGTACATTCCGCGATATCGCCCGGACTGACACGGGGATAAGTCATGATGGTGTTTTCTGATATAAAGAATTCCGGAGGTAAACTAGTCTCCCATTCGGATCTCCGGGGGGGACTATGTCAGGGGGAACATCATGCAGATGTCATGATAAATAATGGAACTTTGAGAGGTTCGTCATCGCATAACCGGGCTAGCTCTCGAGGCTCGGCCCACATTCGACTGGTGACGGCATTTTGTAACATCAGGGGCATCGGTTTCACCAATACTAATGTAAACGCCGTCCACCAATATTTGCAAACAACGAAACCTGATATCCTTGCCCTAGCTGAAACCCAGGTCGATTCGTCAACTGATTCGACATATCTTCGTTGCTCAGGATACGACTTACATTCGAGATTCCGTTTTAAGGGCGGAGTCTGCGTCTTCGCACGGTCCGATCTGGCTTGCCAGAGGATGGAGGCGTTGTAGCCCAATAATATGGACATCATATGGTTGAGGGTCGTGCTAAGGAATTCCCTTAAATTTCTTTGTTGTCTTTACCGCTCCCCGAATGACGATCGAGCGGCGACATTTTTCGAACATCTTTCATATACCGTCGACTGGATACAGATCAACCACCCAGCTTCTGAAATTATTGTCCTTGGTGATTTTAATATGCACAATTCCGACTGGTTGTTACATTCTAACAGAACCGACGAGGCTGGGAGGCTGGCGGAGATGTTTGCTGTAAGCCACAACTTGGTTCAACTCGTGGGGGAGCCAACGCGAGTACCGGATGTCCGAGGCGATTATGCGAACACCCTGGATCTGTTTTTGACATCCGAACCGAGTATTTATACCGTAGAGGTTTTTGCGCCACTGGAAAACTCAGATCACTGCTTGGTATCTGTCGCGCAAGCACTTGTATACCAAGCGAATAACCGGCCTAGGCAGCTTCGCCATGTATGGAAGTATGGGACTGCTAACTGGGACGATATGCGAGATTTCTTCGCATCCTTTCCATGGTCGGCGGTGTGCTTCGGAAACTCCGATGTTAACGCTTGCGCGGAGTCGGTATCAGAGATTATTCTCCTGGGGATGGAGATGTATATTTCACATCCCATCAAACGAACTTCGTCTGATAAACCTTGGTTTGACAAAAAATGCGAGCTGATTACAGCGGCAAAAAATAGAGCTTTTAAGCAATGGCGCTCCAATCCCACCGATGTTAACAGAACGAATTTTGTTAGAATCAGAAACGCGTGCAACCAGCCGATTGATACCGCGAAGAAGACTCACAACGACAGGGTGATCAATAAACTCCTTCAGTGCCCAACTGGTTCGCGCTCCTTCTGGTCAATGGCAAAAGCTGTCAGCAGTAACTTTGCTTCCTCCTCTTTCCCTCCGTTGGTGACAGACAGCGGGACGTTAGTCACGAATCCAAAGGATAAAGCTAATGTGTTCGTGAATTTATTTTCCGCGAATTCAAACCTCGATCCCGGCCTTTTGGAGCCACCTGCGATCTCGCCGGTACGGTCTTCCATGCGGGATGTGAGATTTCGTCCGCGCACTATTCAACGCATTCTACGTGAACTGGATTGTAGGAAGGCAACCGGCCCGGACGGAATACCAGCAATAGTCCTTAAGAACTGTGCTCCAGAACTATAGCCGGTTTTTGGCAGACTCTTCCGCTTATCTTATGCACGGAGGAGCTTTCCTGCCTGCTGGAAAATCACTCGAGTTCAGCCAATCCCAAAGACGGGAAAAAAGTGTCTCCCACAAAATTACCGTCCGATAGCATTGCTGTCTGTGTTATCTAAGGTAATGGAAAAAGTCATTAATACAGAGTTGGTTAAGTATTTGGAGTGCAACGGTCTTCTGAATGATCGTCAATACGGATTCCGTGGCAGGCGGTCCACAGGAGACCTTTTGACACTTATAACCGATATATGGACATCTGCGATTGAACGGCATGGTGAGTCAAGGGCGGTCGCATTAGATATCTCCAAGGCTTTTGACCGCGTCTGGCACGGGGCATTGCTGAGCAAACTTCGTTCATATGGACTTTCCCAACAGCTTTGCGACTGGACGAGGAGCTTCCTCGAGAATCGATCGATCCGGGTTGTTGTGGACGGCGAGTGTTCGGATCTGTATCCTGTTAATTCGGGGGTGCCCCAGGGTTCTATTTTGGCTCCAACCTTGTTCTTACTTCACATAAATGATTTGTTGGAGACAACGGATAACAAAGTGTTCAGTTTTGCGGATGATAGTACGCTTGTTTCCTCCTTTTCGAGTGATCGGCCGATTGGTGCATCAACGTCGCACCAGCTGAGATGTACACAGATTGACTCTCTGAACCAGGATCTAGATAAAGTCCTGCAGTGGGGAAAGGCCAATCTTGTCGACTTCAACGCAACGAAGACCCAGTATACAACATTCACAAAGAAAACTGGATCATCGGTTCCACAGCTGATCATGAGTGGCCGGGCCCTCGAGGCTGGGGAAAGTTTGAAATTGCTCGGCGTCACCGTCTGTGGGAATGTATCATAGCATAAACACGTATCGGGTATCGCCAGATCAGCCTCAGGAAAACTGAGCTATCTTTTTGGAGCCAAGAAATACTTTACTCCGGCCCAACTTCTTCTCCTATATAAATCTCAAATTAGACCCGCGCTCGAATATTGCTCTCATGTTTGGAGCTCGGCTCTTAAACATAACCTCGACCTACTTGAAACCGTACAAAGACGAGCGATCCGCCTGATCGGGGACTCGGCGCTGACGTCGGGACTACAGGCGCTATCACATCGAAGACGCGTGGCCGACCTCTGTCTGTTTTACAGATATTATCACGGGTGCTGTTCTTCGGAGATTCTTGGCATTGTTCCACGCAATTCGGTCTATATGCGCTCCACAAGATAATCCGACGGATCGCACCCGTTTGTGGTTCATCTCCCGACAGCGCGAACATCCCTGTATCAGAACTCGTTGCGTTACAGAGCGAGTGTTCCCGGAGCGTTACAACCTGCAACTGTTCAAAAAGATCTGCAACAGTTATTTGATGGCATCTCGGGGCGCCCACTCGACGCTATAGGTTCGCCTCTCCCGAGAGAAGTCTAAAAAAAAAAAAACTGGAAAATTCGCCTAAATCCTGATAAAACCCAACTTATAGTGTTTAAGGGTAAAAATGAGCACTGCACAAACAACACAAGGCGCACCCACAACAAAATTAAACTCAAACTAAATAACATCCAGATAAAACCTTCCAAAACTTTAAAATATCTGGGAATAACCTTTTCCAATGACCTTTCATTCTCCACCCACATTAAAGCCACAATACGACTGAATCTCTGTAGAAGAGTGATGTGGAAACCCAACGGTCTCTCTCACAAAGTCAAACTGCTCATCTATAAACAAATAATAAGACCCACACTCACATATGCGTGTCCACTGTGGTATTATATAACAACAGCCTCCACACCAGAAGTCTCTTCACCTCTGGAAGATCGGTTAATGACTCCAACGAGGTAGAATAAGTTAGAGTTAAGTTAAGTATTAGATTAGATTAAATTAAAAAATAAAAATCCTGGTTTTCTGACCTTTTCCAGGAAAACTGTTAATATTAAAACCTATAATACTCTAATAGTTATTCACACATTCAGTTATGTGTGAAAAATGTGTAATATATGCATGTAAACAATTGTATCACTAGAATTATAAGTTAGCTGTAGTACTTAATGTAAACATTAATTATTGGTCAAATAAACACAGTATGAAGCTTAGAAACTGCGGAATACATCGGGACCGAATGTAACAGAATACAGAAACGAAATACTATGTTTGCGAAGTAAATTGGGTTTATTCCGTAAGCGTTTCTAAAGCGGATTCGGCCACTTGTACATGCGCCGGTTCAATTGACGATTCTACACTAAACTCATAGCAAATCACAAACAAAGTCTCAGGAGATTTTGACCCTGCCTTGATGGTTTTGACTGGTTCGTTTCTTTGTTTTTTGTTTGTTTGTTTGTTGTTTTAATTTGTTTTTTTTTCTCGTATTCTTAACGACTTGATTGAGCTTTGTTGCTCTTTTGTTATTGTAAATTAATAAGACCTGTTGAAAGACATTATGTATTAAATTGTACCTTTAAAAATCATCTTTGTTAAGTAAAATTTGTCTGAAAGAAAAACATATTTGAATTTTTAATGATGCATTTGAACTTAGAAATTATTTTCTCTTCGTCACGGAAAATCTGTTTCGTTTCTTCAACAGCATCCGTCCAAATTTATTGGCAAACACTTTGTAGTATATTAGAATAAATTTCAACAAGTTCGATTAATTCAAAAACAATATTATTGAATAAAGTATTATGTTTACAGTTTATGAAATAATTCCTACTTTACCGCAATGGGTTTTGAATCGTACGTAAAATAACAACCTTTAATAGCCTTTCGACCTCGTGGGAACGCATATGTTCCTTTACCCCTTAGATGGATCTGTTTTTCGTCGATTCTTTTGTAAAAACCTTTTTGCTCTTTTGACTTTCAAAGTAGTTCAAACAAGGACAAGAACTGAATGGAAATTGAGGGGACAAAGAAAGGATATTAAATTCTGTGATTCTTTTGTCTAGTAATCTCCCATAAAACTTGTATTCACACAACTACACATATTTTTAGACCGGATCCAACCTACACAATTGATATTTATATTCAATAGAGATCCTGTTGCATGCACGAGAAAGGGATACAAACCAGAGAGGAAAATTCCCACCGTTTCCTGGTCAACGAAGGGACGATTATAAAGGTGACGTATATTTTCAATTTAGGGTTCGGTGCTTGTGTGTGCGTGTGAAATATGATCAAAAGGTGGTTGAAGTTGAATTGTTTCGGCATTTGATCAAGAAGTATAAAAGCATGGGCAAATGTGAACTGATCACAGCATTAAGTGTTTGTTATCTGAGGAGTGCAGAGACCCCGAGCTGCTCCGGCAGCAATTGTGGTACTCTGGAGTTTATAATGTGAAAAGAAGTTAATAACCGTTTCCAACAACAGTGTTTCAAAAAAGTTTTGTGTTCCAAAATCTATATAAAACGGTTTTATAGTGATTAAAACTAAATTACAGTGTACGTTGACTGGAAATCCACAAAACTCAATTTGTAATATGTCAGCCATGAAAAGTTAAATAATAAAAATTTAAAAAGAAAATATTTAAAATATGATTTTACAAGATTGACAAGATTGGAATGTCTGAAGCGCAGTATATACATTAAATTACTTAGGAGAAAGGTAAGCAAATTTAAATCATCAAATAAAAAACATATTCTGTATAAATTCATTACGCTCTTCCGAGAATGATATATTCAGTCGATATATTATTACTCTTACCAATGTTGAAAGCTTCGATATACTTACTTACGTTGTGTTTTTGTAGTTGTTTCAGAAATTTAATTTTATGCATTTTATGTTCTGTTACTTGCGTCTATATGTCACATAGTTTAGGACAATCATTTTGGACTGTAGCTCATAGACAGTACACAGTTCTCTATCGAGTATTATCTGTTCCATATGTTGTCTTCCCTATTCTTACAATGCGTCCATACCAGTTAAGCCATAAGTTTACTGGTAAGTTTAGGAAAGAGTTTTTGGCGCTTTTAGTAATAATTGACAGAATGTTTTTCAGTTCAAAAACATTCTTTTTTAAATCCAATCATTACCCTTTTTTTGACCAATCTGTACCATTTTTGAGCTAGAGTATTCATTTATTATAGAATTCCGGGTTTTTATCATAAAAAAATTGGCGGAGGTGCTCCATTAAGTTCAATTTTAAGCCAGCAAGGTAGTGTTGCAGAGGTAGTAATTAATGATAATCTATCGGTTCACTGGACTCTAGGGTAGTCGTATCAAAACTCCCCACTCAAGATCTCCAATTTTTGAGAAGTCATCCAATGTGCTCGTAGTTGAGCGTGGTCACTAGAACTCACAACAATTTTCGAGCTCATCGCTACCTGCAATATTTTCCTTTCAATTTCCTGCTTCAACCACGCTAATTACGGCAAAAGAGATTTGGATCCCTGTAATCCCAGCAAAACACAGTAGCAATCACTGAAGTCAATCTAGTTTGTAAATGTTCATCGTTTTCGATCAAAACCGTTTTCCTTCAATATTACATTCTGTCAAATTATAACCGGAAAACAAAAAACACAATTTAATTAGTCAACAAAAACTTTTTTGTCTAAAATAGACTCCTCTTTGAAGACGTACCTGTTTTTCAAGGAACAATCAAGTCATCCATATGTTTTTTTAAGGCTTATTCCAAGAACACATTTGGGTTTTGCAATTAATTTATGTTTGTGGTCTTCATCAGACATAACGTGTTACAGGAAGTGGTCATTCCAGTTCTGATAGGAGGTACAGGTCAAAGAATGCCATATCTGGAAAATGCGGTGCTTGATCCAGTAGATCGGTCGCGTTTCTCCTCAAAAAACCTCTTTTTTTTGCAATGCACCATTTCAAGAAAATTCATCACTTTTTGATCATCCCATGCACGAAATATCGACTAAAATGTAGTGGACTGGTTCCAAAGAAATACACAGTGAAAGCTCTTTCAAACTATAGTGACGATTTTCGGGCACTATTTTCCAGAGAGCTAGACAATGAAAGCTCTTTCAAACTATAGTGACGAATTTCGGGAACCATTTTTTCAATAATTGGTTTATAGGCCTCGAATAAGGCAAGTTTTCAACTACCTCATGGCATTTTTGGAACGTTTTATATCTCTCAAATATCGAGAACAAGATATTACAGAATCCCCGTAGATTTCCTTCAACCTTTTCAGTGTATCTGAACAAGAAATCCCGTTCGCGACATAAAATTTTTAACGAATTTTTTGTGGAATTTTTTCCCCATAGTAAGTACAACACTAAAACTAATGTCTCTGACTACTAACAACAAACTTATTGCCAGAAGGCGCCCAAACTCAACGTGAAAATAGATGACAGTTGTATCAATATAAGAAAAAACATCTTTTCAAGGAACCATTAACATGGATTGTCCCCAGTTCCCAGTTGCAATTTAACAGAAAATATGATGTTTAATTAATTGTTTATCACCCACTGCTATAAACTTGAAAAATCGTTTTGATTTCGTTCCGTTTCAGCAACAACTCGAAAATGGAGATTCGGTGTGTTAAATATTTTCCAGTCACTTTAACAGGCTAACCAGTTTTATACAAATTTGTTATAACCGTTTTCTGGTGGATCTATACTTATTTAGCGGTGTCTTTACTGCACACTTGTCAGTCTTTTTGAACCTCATAAATAATTTCATTAATGGTTTTGCCCACTCAGACTGAAGGTTTTCTTCACAATCAAATTTTCAGAAGAAGGCGGGCGCATTATATGCTGGCAGTTGTTTATTATAAAGTGTATTAACCACAAACACTACACGTCTTTTCATAACTTTCTGCCGAATTCTTTCCTTTATATTGCTACGAACTTTTTTATTTGCTGTGCAATAACTTGTTACGATCCACCAATCTAAATAAAATATGATTGTGAATACAACCTAAATAAAATATTATATATATATATATATATATATATATATATATATATATATATATATATGTATATATATATATATATATATATATATATATATATATATATATATATATATTGTCGTGTTTATAATATGTGCTTTATCTTGATGCCTTCGCCAGGCAACGCTGAGGCTGTGCCACTTGCGGGTATAGTTGCTTATGTTTTTCCTTTTACTCGGTGACTACTCGGCGAAGCGTAGCGCAACTGGGGGGGGATGCAACGGTGGCCGAAAAGTGTGTGCACCAAGAAAATAGTTGATCGTTCTTCCTTACAGGATGATGAACTGTTGCCTTCAGTCCGTTGTGCGGCTGTTTTCTTCTTTCTTTCTTTCCTTTTTGTTGGCGGACACAGTCAACGGTAGTCTTTGCGGTCACACACTCCCGCAGTTATCGGCCGACCATTTACCCCCTGCGAAACAGAACATTATTCAAACGCACAGGTTACCTTTTTTCTTTGAGAATGATCCTCCCACTTGCGACTCCAAACATTCGGTCAATCCACAAGAAAGAACAACAAAACACGTCACTGGAAGTTCAGGTTGCTGGTTCTTATTCGATACCTTTTAATTCGGTTGAACAACATGCTTCGGTTACAGTTTTTCATAAGATAGAACAAAAATAGGTCCGCCTTACAATTAGAATTATACAACTTCTCGCATCGTGCTATATTTATATTTTTCTTTCTAATTTCGTTTTAAATATATATATTAGTCTATTTTCCGCGTTTCGCTTTTTTCTTCGTCTTTTTGTTCGCCCACTTGACAACGACTGTTCTCTTTGACTTCTCGAACCAGACTGCTTCGAAAAACTTTCTCTCGCTCTCCGGCTAGGACCCCCCCGCTAAGGCGAGGTGATCCCCTCTCGACAAACCACTCCAGTGCCGCCCGTCCGGCGAAATCGTCCCTCTCCTATACATTTACTTTCCAATTTTGGACTGCTTTACTTGCCCCGGTCCATGGGTTGGCAGATCGCGGCGAGCCCGACACTTAAAACGATGGTCCGACCGAAAGCTCGACCGCCCACACGATCCGGTTACGACCCCCTCGTTAAGGCGAGGCGATCCCCTCTCGTCCAACCTCCGAAATGTCACCCGGCGGGTGAAATCGTCCCCCTCCTATATATTTATTTTAATCATCATCTTGTGGACTCGGTACTTGCCCCGGTCGATGTGTTGCTAGATCGGGGGGGGGGGGGGGGGGGGGGCGTTCCCCGTTCCAGCGGCAAAACCTACCATCACCCGACATTATAGTGCGCTTTCGCAAGTTCATATTCATGATCCAACCCCCAGCACTGGGGTTTGCCTTTGCAGTCTGCGCTGGGAATGCGCCTGTAGCATTAGGCCTGGCCTTAAAGACTTTTTCGTCAGACTCAATATTTGGTATCCCCGGACGAAGATCCTTTACAAGGACGAATATTCCGGAGATAAACCAGAGTCTGGTCAGATAGGATCAGGGGCTCCAAGTTACAGGAAGGCTTAACCTTTCCTTATTTGTTTTCATATATTTATATATTTCCTTTAAATATGTTACGTCCGCTGTTCGGGATTTATCCGGATGACCACGTGGGTAGCACCTGGTTGAACATCTTTTCGCAGCCCTCCCCTGTATGGGTGGGGTCTCCGGACGAGTACCTGCCGCAGTATCGACCTTAACAGGTCCCTTTGGCACGTCTCCCCGTTCGGCTGCCACATGTTAAACCCTTCCCGTCCCATACTTGATAAATTGAATGGAGAATGGCACGGGATTTACGGTCGTTCGGGGAAAAACCAAACAGCCATCCGGCCCGTCTACCTTACAATTCCGAGACAGGAAGTCGTACCCCAACAATCCGTCTTCCTCCAAACCCGGCAAGGAGTCCACTATTTGGAAACTGCAGGGAATCTCATGGTGCAACTTGAAACTCCCAGTGCAGCATCCCCTCGACTTGCATTTGACAAACAGCGCTTGGAGCGTTTTAGATTTATGCACGCTTATGCATACGATAAGGTGCGTAGAGTTCCTACGGCCAATGTCCAAAGGAAGAGTGACAATCGGGACCTGAGTCGGCGAAAACTGAGAACAGCTGGAGCTGGGTTGCGTTTCTAGTGCGGTCGGGTTGGATCTTGCCAACCCGACCTTTGGGAGTTTCCCGAACTCTCCCAGTTTGCCTTATGTCGACACTCTGCCGCCTTGTGAGTGTGTCGACCGCAAAACTCGCACAATAACCCGCTCCTCCGTTCAGGACTGTCCCGCTCGGGAGTCCCACTGGACTCCGAACTAGCGGAACTGGAGCTATTTTTTCGGCCTACTTTGGGCCCAATGCGCCGGGGTCGCCATTTCCGGTTCCCCGCGCTGCCTAATGCGGCGTCATGCCTCGCATCCATTTTCGAGGACTTCGAGTCCATGGAGTCGGGTCGTTTTCCGCTTGACTGCTCATCTGTAGGTAAGCTGCTTATGGTAGGTAATGAGATTTGCAGGTAGGGGAAAGGGGAGTTGGATTAGGCCGATGGGAGGTTCTTCGGGCGCCTTAAAGAACCCCACAGCATCAAGTTAGGTGTAATAATTAAGCTGATTGTTTCAAATGCGTCTTCCTCGACGTTGGTTATTCAAAATATAATACGATATCAATGGAGTTGTGGTATATAATATATTCTTGAAGGTAATGAAACGGATTTTTCCCACTGCACAAATTACAACTTATGATTCCTCTCTTGGTTTACTTAATCTTCCTTTTTACATGACATATGATCTAAAAATGAAACATTCAATGGACAATTTAACATATGAATATGAAGATTTTACGTATATCTGTAAATATAGAAATGAATAATTAAAATCGAATACAACAATTGTTGAACTGAATAATTAACTTCTATTTTTCTTGTCTCGTTTCAGAAACACTTTGTTACATCGATTCTTATATCTCCTCCTGCACATCAAGTTCCAAAATAAAGCACTTTTTGTTTAAGGAAATATAATGGTTGATCCATTGAAGATCCACAAAAACACAACCAATGGATCAAGAAGATTACGTCGATCCAATAAATTAGGATATCATCCAGTATCATTGAATACAGTTTACGATGCCTCCATTTGTTTTCAATTACCACAGAACGATTGTATTCGGTTGCGAGGACACCTATAAAAAGAATTAAACATCTGGCTGAGACTTTTGTAGCCGACAGATAAATTTCTATTGTGGACATTTTTATTGATACTCATCCGCAAGAGCAGTTGAAGAATAATAGTCTTAGAAATCCAACAAAAGAGGATAAAAGGTCATGGAACGCTGCCTTCAATCCTTAATCAAAATCTGGATAGTTCAAAGAAATTCTTCTCCTGCTGATGTTAGCGGACGATCAACAAAAACGATTGAGTGTAATCGGACAAAATTATTTCATTCTATATCAACACAGAGCACAAGGACGCAGGTTTTCTTTTACATTTAAACAATTTGTTTTATAATTTGAGAAGTCTTGTTTGACTCCTTTTGATTGAGAACGTTTTCTGTTTATATTTAGTGAGTTTCTAATAATATTTAAATTATAAGTTATATGTTTGTTAGCTTTAAAATGGAAGGTGTATGTTTTTTCAAATGGGTTATAGAACTTAAACCAGAAGGTGTTATATTTAGATCAGAGGGTTTTAATATTTAGATAAGAGTGTTTCAACATTGAAATTCAACGCTGTTATACTTAGACCATATGATTCTTAAATCTAAACTAAAATTGAATTATTTTCAACAGGTATTATTAGTATTAATATTGAGGCCAGGCGCTGTCATATTTACAGCAAAAGATTTTCAAATTTAAACTACGTCTCTATACATTTGAAGCGATTCGTCTAGCTACAAAAGTTCCTTCAACGTTCTTTTAAAGTCATTTCAGTATTTCAAACGTATATTTATGATGAAGTGAATTTTTGTGAAAAAAAAGCGTTTTATATTTTCAATTTCAAAAAACAAAACGTTCATTTCCCGTCACTAAATTAATTTTCTATTCCGATTATTTGGTCTTTTTTTTTTCTTTTCTTTTTTTTTGGATTGTTTTTTTTTTCGTTTGGCTGTTTTGTCTTTTTATTTTGTTTTATTTTGATAAATATTTTTTGCAATTTATTGTACGCGTTTTGTGATTACTATAACTTCTACCTGTCACATCTACCCGCGCTAATTCACGGCTCTATATTAAACGTGCAAGAAGCTTTCAAACATCTTTATATTTATAATTCATGTTGAATATCTTTAAATTTGTTTTTGTTGTTAAGAATATTTCACAAATACAATAACTTTTATTTGATTCCATAAAAAAAATCCTATTCACAGAAGTTTACATCCACGCTAATTGATTTGTTCCATCATGGTTTCTAAGTAGGACATTTACGAAAATAACTATTTAATGCGTCATTATTATTAAAATATTCTGTAAAAATAACTATTCTGTACGAATTGTATGTCGATACTTACGATATGGCTTATATCGTGTTTCCGAAACTTATATCTTCTCAAATAAAGCATTTTAAAAGGCATCAGGAAGTGAAATACCAAATTTAAGTTTACAGCAATTCATATACGAAGTATATCAAATTAAACCTATTCAAGACGGTAAAATTATGGAAGTGTTCTATAACAAAATCGATTTTGTACGAACACAAATCGACATATATTTAGTGTGATTTCGTTGGAGTTTCTGAAGTGAGTTTCTTCACAAATTTTACAAGGTCATTAAGATAAAGTCTCAAAGCATTTACTAAATGAATCTTTCACAATCATATCAAAATGATTCAAATGCTCAAGGTGGAAACCCAACTTATACGCAAAAGCGGCAAACCCACATCTTGAACCAAAAACCCGTACGATATATATATATATTTTAAGTTGTGGTTAAAGAAAAATATGTTTCCATGTAAACATTTATTTTTCACTATATAATAAAATGATAACGAGTGTATGAACGCAGAGGAAAAGGAAATTATGATATAAATTTATTAATTTTTCTTTTTATTCAGTTATTCTCTCATAAATTTTCGTCATCATCATCATTATCGGCACTACTACGGGATCCGGTATTGGCCTTATTTAGCAAGTCTCTCCACCGCTCCCGATTTCTAGCCGATGTCAGTTTAGCACTCCCAGGCTCTGGGCGCCCTGGTCTACGGCATCCCTCCATCGCAGACAAGGTCTGGCGCGCTGTCCCCTTCCATATATCCTGCAACAAAGAACTCTCCAGGCATGCTCATCTTCGTTCATTCGAGCTAGGTGCCCCGCCCACCAGAGTCTACTGAGCTTAATTTTTCTCACAACTTTAGCTTCAAGGTAAATCGCGTACAACTCATGGTTGTAGAGTCTCCGGAATCGTCCTCCTTCACATACGGGGCCACCAATTCTCCTTAAGACCTTCCTCTCGAATGTGACTAAGATTTCAGACTCCGACTTTTATTGAGCATCCAGGTCTCGGACAGTGCACGAGTACTGATAAGACCATGGTCTTGTACAGTAGTAGCTTGGATGTTCTGGCTAAATTTTCGGGATTTAAAGAGCCTTGATAGACCATAGTAGGATTTGTTGGATTTGATCAGCCGTTCGCGTATTTCTTCTTCCATATTGTTATCGGCTGATACTATTGGCCCAAGGTAGTTAAAGGATTGCACTACTTCAAATTTGTGCTCCGCTACCCTGATAGTTTGACCAACGTTAGGTCTTCTCTTTGCAGAAGAGTTTAGTTTTAGTTTTTCCTTCATTAATGTGCAGTACCAGTTCTCGTGACCGCTGCTCGATCCGGGTTAAGGAGTCCTGTACAGCCGAATCGAAATTACCAATGATGTCGATATCCTCTGCGAAGATATCTGGCAGGACTTGGTGACAATAGTCCTCTAGTTGTAATTCCACAGTCGCGAATTGGTTTCCCCAACGCCAGATGGAAAAGGAGGTAGGTCAAGCCGTTCCCTCGTCGCAGTCCATTAAAGACGTTTATTGGTTTGGACAGCAATCCCGCTTTTCCGCTATCCCGCTATTTTTACTTGACTAGTTACGTTGGTCATGGTCAACCTACAAATTCGTATCAATTTTTTTGGAATGCCGAACTGTCATATGGCATTATATAGTTCTACCCTGGCTATGCTGTCGTAGGCGGCCTTAAAATCTATAAATAGATGATATAATGGAATCTTAAATTTCAGACATTTTCCCATCGCCTGCCGAAGAGTGAATATCTGACCAATCGCTGATTTAACTGTGTGAGGCGACATTGATATTGATCAATGATGGCTATAATGTATGGGGCTATCCGATCTTGTAGGATAGAGGAGTGTGTCTTATAAGCGGTACTCAGGAATGTTATACCCGTATGGTTGCTGCACAGTGTGATATCTCCCTTCTTATGTATGGGGCTAATCACTCGACGACGCCAATTTTCCGGCATCTCCTCTTGCTCCCACACGTGAACCACGATCTCCTGCATCGCGCGATGATAAGCTCAGCTGGTATGCCATCAGCTCCGGGAGCTTTATTTGATTTGAGCTGTTTTATGGCTTTTAATATTTCCTCAATGCTTGGGTCTTGATCTTCTGGGAGCTGACCATTTAGCAATTCATTGAAGTGCACTTCTAGTGCCAAGGGTGAATATCTGATCAATCACTGACTTGCCTGGGATGAAGCTACACTGATATTGACCAATGATGACTGTAGCTGGGGCAAATTATTTCACGACGCCAATCTTCCGGCATCTCCTCTTGCTCTACACGTGCACCACGATCTCATGAATTGTGTAATGCAACGCAGCCCCCAATGTTCAATGTTTCTTTTTGCATATATATTTTCAAAATAATATTTTCTGTTACATAATTAGAACCTTCCTTCAGCTGATTCGCGTCCTTGAATCCTAAACTCCGATTTTCTAGAACTAGAACTTTTTAAATTTATTCAAATTAATTTTCTGGGACATAAAAAAGTAAGTTTATTTAATGAAAACTAATTTATTTAATTGTGTAGTTTAATTGTTTATTTTATTGTTTTCGCGATTTTTTTTTTTTGTTAACCTCCTATTTTTATTTATCGTATTATTATATTTTGATTTATTATTATCTTTTACTTTTCTCATACCGGTTATCTATATTGTTTTTACTTTATACATTTATACCATTATCCTTCTGCTCAATGTTTCTTTTTGCATATATATTTTCAAAATGATATTTTCTGATACATAATTAGAACCCCCCCCCCCCCCCTTTCCCACTTCCTTGAGCTGATTCGCGTCCTTGAATCTTAAATTCCGATTTTCTAGAACTAGAACTTTTTTAAATTTATTCAAATTAATTTTCTAGGACATAATAAAGTAAGTTTATTTTATGAAAACTAATTTATTTAATTCTGTATTTTAGTTGTTTATTTTATTGTTTTCGCGACTTTTTTTTATTAACCTCCTATTTTTATTTATCGTATTATTATATTTTGATTTATTATTATCTTTTACTTTTCTCATACCGGTTATCTATATTGTTTTTACTTTATAGATTTATACCATTATCCTTCTGTTCAATGTTTCTTTTTCTTTTTGTATATTTTCAAAATGATGTTTTCTGTTACATAATTAAAACCCCCCGAATCATTGAGCAGATTCGCGTCCTTAAATCCTACATACCGATATCCTAGAAACCACCATATACGCCATGCTGTTTACTAACAGCAAAATATTGGCAGACGACGCTATTTCCACATAGCGAAACATGTTTCCCTCTCCTCAAATTATATTTCACATTCCGATGTAAAAGTTTTCCCAAACCAATGTTCCCCTTTTTCAGGTACAAAAAGTACAAGCACTAATGAATAGTTTCAAAATCGGCGAAAAGTGTGCATGAGTATACTTTTCAACCCTTTCTATTTCCCCTTCTCGCAATACACATCGTAATTCTGCATTCCAAGAATTACCCAAGCCTCTAAACGAGGATATGCAGTCTAGCCTTCGGTTTTGCTTTCCGTTGCAAGCTAACCCAAGCTGCTCTCCTTTGCAATTTTTCCATTCTCTCTCGGTCCACTGACTGCTGAATGAGTTCGTGAGTGTTTATTCTCATGTAGTGGGCGAGAAAATGGGAAAATGAGGATGAGTGTGCGATCGGGATTAGCGATCGGCTATCGACAAATTGTTAGTTATTCGGTTACATAACGTATTAAGTCTCCCTTTACTTAAAATAAGGGAATAATTGTGTACCATGATCTCAGAAACATCATTTTATTTGTTTATTGAAATTCTTGGTTGTTAAATATTGAGAACTTAATATAGAACTCATCTGATTTGCTCGTAACACTCCATTCTCCACTCAATGTAAGCAAGAACAATAAAATATTTAGGTTACTTTATATCTAAATAAGGACTTCCGTTTTTTTTTTTGTTCTTTCTTTTATTTAAATAATTTTAGTCATCTAAATTGCAAGGGTCTTTAAAGCTAATTCAGCCAAATATCTATGGTGAACATGGCATGGAAGATTAAATTTGGTTCTATAAGCATTCTTATTGCGGGTGCTTTTCTATTATTATATAGTTGCCTCACCAATACAGGATTCGTTGGGGTAACAGATATTTGTGCATGACTATAAGAGCAGTCTTTTCAGTGTGAGAATTGAGCATTATGCACCCTGACACAAAGTTATATGAATGGTCACACTGTGAACATGAAATTTGTTTGACCGATACGGTTTGTAGGGTTTCGGACTATACCGTACAACTTATATGCAATGGGCTGGCCAAATTCTCCTACTAAGATTAGCCATTAATGTTTCCCAGTGATTATCGCCAAACACGAATTTTATTGTGTTGTGATATCACCACGCACCGTGCTTCCTCGCGATTGGGGGAAGAGTGGCAACTGTCTTTTTTTTTTGAGTAGAGAAAGGAAAAAAAAAGGTATCTAGTTTTCTTTAATATATATTTTCATTTCGTTTCACTTTTTGAGCCGAACGACGTCCACCTCACTTGAAATATCTTAATTCTTTTCTGCCCGGTCTCCGTCCATTCCAGTCCTTTTTATGTATTTTGCAAGGACTCGCAGGTGTTCCGGAAATTCGAAGGAAAACCTGGCGGTAAGGGTTTTGCGTGTGAAAGCATATGTTTGATATGCGCTTGTGGCATAGGAATCATTAGGAATGGGAAAAGCGTGTGAAAGTGGTTTTTGATATGATGTCGCAGCACGCGTGTGGGAATCGTTTATGGATATGAATTGAGTTGTTGGAAAGTGCCAAATGTAGGGGGGAGGTAAATGGTAGGTCTTCGTAAGCGCTACAGTGTTTCTATTTTTATAGAAAGACCACAGTTTGCATAATATATAAAATCAGAAATTGATTCAAATGACAACTAAATTCCCCTTAAGGACAAACAACCGAAGTCATGTAACCGAAGCCAACTGACCCATAGGTAAAGGACAACAACAAAAACGGACGCCATCGAATTTTCCGTGATATTTGTGGCTCTACTGTTGTGTTTTGCAATTTTGTAGTTTATCTTTAGATGACCGTAAACAGTCGGCAAATCACGAGTAGCACAGATAAGAGAGTGCACTCAGAAGTTTTATCTCAGTATAAAATTATCGGTTAAAACTTTGAAATTTAAGGGCGACGTAATTTAAAGATGCCAAATGTCCATTACACTTTCCGAAGTTGTCACCTATATAAATCAGACAGAGGTCAAAAATTAGCACCGCCCAAAGTGTAAAATGTTATTTTGTAATAATAAATTACAATTTCGATCATTTCACACATACACATTGTGTCCAGGTTATTAGATATGTTCTATAAAAATAAGAGTTTCTAACCTCTATTATTGAAATTTATATTTTGCGGTTTGTTTTGATGTTTTAAATTTGATTAAAAGTCAAAAGGACTTGCTAAATAAGGCCAAGGCCGGTTCCCGGTTGTAGTGCCGATGATGATGATGAAAAGTCAAAAGGAGGGGAAATATTAAGTTTGAGTTAGTAGTAATACTTTCTCGAGCTTGATAAATTGCCACTACTCAATGCGTTAAAATTAATATAGCGACATAATATATCCACAAATTAGGCAGTTGCTAAAAACCCGGTAGAGATGTAGTTGATGTGAGTTTGCAGTTAGGTATTTAAGAAATATATGAGCTTAACAATAATTAAATGTAATACAAACATATCAAGTATGTACGAGCTGAATGTTGATAGTTAAATACATGGACTCAATTCGAGTTTCGATATTTTAAATAGGATTAAAAGTCAAAACGAGGGGATGTATTATGTTTGAGTTAGCAACAATACATTTTCGAACTTGATAAATTACCACTATTCAATGCGTTAAAATTAATATAGTGGCGTAGAAAAATTATGATTCTGAACGCGCTCAATTTCGTTGTCATAGATCATCAAAAGAAGAACTTTTCAATAATATAGTCACAAAGTACATTTCACAAATGCATAATATCTTATAAGGACCTGAGTACTTTACAAAAATGATTGTTCCATTCGAATTGAATATTTATTGAATTGAATCAATTAATCAGTTTTGCCATCTCCGCAATTAAGACGGTTCTGGAAAAGAATTAAGAGCAAAAGTTTGGAATGATAGAGTTTCCAACTATATATTTTTGCAAACTCAGTAAAAGTAGCGATTTCGAATGAACTGTGCTTTTTTTTTTTTTAAATACTCTCAAAAAAAAAAACACTGTTAAGAATATGCAGAACCATTTCGATAAAAAACATTCGTACTGTATATTAAAACTTTCATTGGGTGATCCACAATAGTTACATTGGGTGATCCAAAGTTGGTTTTAAATTTGACAACTCCAGGCATCACTGGAAAAACCTATAACCGTGTAAAACGATTAATTTAAAGTGTTACATTAAGAAATAGATGGCTTCACAAGCAACACTCTACAATTAAGTATTAAGTATGAATTTGCAACAGTGCATTTATGATAGATCTTGTCCTAGCCACTCATCTCATTCAAATTAAATTCTCTACGGATTTAATCTCACTATAGAACTATAGAAAGGTCGACATTCAGACATTTCCACACTTCTATAATGAGATTAATTTGCAGTTTCGACAGTTTATAGCAGATACGTTTAGGAACGTATTATGGTGAGAAGTCTTTGCAACAACGTAGTTTCGATATATATCAACCATTCAATGCTGTAAAATTATTATATACAGTGCCATTTAATTGGAGTTTCCAAAGTTAATATCTCTACAAATGAAGTTAGTGATCAGATTAAAATATGTCAAACGAGAGTTTGAAACAACGCATTTACTAAATAAAGTCCTGTGGAAGTGTTTCGTCTGGTGCACCTACACGGGCGCGGTTTCAGCAAAACACCCACGGATTCGAACTGCAACAATTCTCCGACGAAGGATGAAACAAATAAGGGAACTCCAGTAGGTTTTGGTTCATATAAAGTTTTTTATTTCGGATAACTGCGATTCACTTACTTTAAATATTTCTTTTTAGGGTTCACATAAAGTTTTCTTTATTTCGACATTTATTACATCAATACTCCACCGAACATTTATTACATCAATACTCCACCGAACATTTATTACATCAATACTCCACCGAACATTTATTACATCAATACTCCGCCGAACATTTATTACATCGATACTCCACTGAACATTTATTACATCAATACTCCACCGAACATTTATTGCATCAATACTCCACCGACACTCTTCGAAACATCAAATCTGACTAATTCCATTGGAAAATGTTAAAATGAAAGAATCCCGAAAGAAACTGGGAAGAAGGCGGAGTTACACGATTAACTCGATGTAGTTAATCGTGATTGGACCTGACGGAATAGGCATACATTGCGCATGTGTGCGTATGCCATGCATACGATCGTTCAGCGACCGTGGATGGCGGGCAACATCGCTAGTGCATTTTCTAGGAATGTAAATAATAGCATCTGGGGTGTGAAAGACCCAAACCGATGATTTGGTCATCCTAATGGAAGGCCATAAATCATCATTTCTGTTGCCGATGATCAAACATTGCAACGAACATAGGGTGCAGCCATTGCCAGATGTTGAAAGTAAACATTTTCTGGCTGCATCTTGGTCGTTGCTTGAATACGGCCTCTGCACATGGGGATCGATAATTGGTAGCCAGCGATTGCTGGTAAACAGGGACGTGTTTGATTTGCGTCAACAGAAACCTTGTCGGCGGTAGTAAATCTATAGGGGCAATAGCCGTATGCATGTTATGCCGGGGATAAACAAATACAACGAGTCACAAAGAACTCTTGTTGATTGTTGTTTCCATAGCTTAAGGCTATGGAAACGAGATGCCCTGGCAGAATGTATGCCTAACGATAAGATTTCAGATGCCATGGCAATGTGATGATTTTGCCATGGACTTATGTTCTTTTCAGGAAATGACGTACGCCTCGGGGGTAAATTTTGGATGCCACGGCAAGGTGATAAGCTTTGCCGTGGGCTCAATGTTTTTTAGGGAATATGGTCTGGCCGAGGGTGAGTTTTCGATGCCACGGCAAGGTGATAAGCTTTGCCGTGGGGTTAATGTTTTTTAGGGAATATGGTCTGGCCGAGGGTGAGTTTTCGATGCCACGGCAAGGTGATAAGCTTTGCCGTGGATTTAATGTTTTCAGTGGTGATGCTGGAGAAAAAGGGGTTTGTAAGGAAATCCCCTACAGAATAGGTAAGCTGCCTAACATAAATTCAAAACGGTTATCCGATTGGGTAACCGCATTAATTCCGGCGATTTGGCTGAGGGTAAATGCCGTAGCAAGGTTACGCAACCTTGCTGAAGTTCGACCGAGAGGTAAGTCGTTCGCCTGGAAAGGTGGGGATCGAGCGATGTATGGCTCTTCGGGCCCTGAAAAGCCCCACATCACTCCCTCCCCAGTGACGTAGTCACGAAACAGATAAGGCAGTCTAGGGGGTGGTAAGTTGGTTATGGGCGCGCGTATGAGCGCGAGTACGGGGGGGTTGTGCCGGTGGAGTAGGAGTGGTATTTGAAGACGGAGGTGATTCTGGAGCGGAAGCTTCCAGAAAACAGGGCTTAAGCCTTTCGACGCTGACCGTGGATCGCTTGCCTCTAATGTCGATCTCGAAGACGCGGTCACTGATGCGGCGGAAGACTTTGAATGGGCCATCATAAGGTGGGTCGAGGGGCTTTTTGACCTTATCCACCCTGACAAAGACGTGCGTGCAGCTGTGCAGTTCAGGGTGGACGAAAAGTTTTTTGGAGCCGTGCCTGGTTACAGGGGTTGCCCTAACCTTACGTAGCAGGTCACGGAGATGTCCCAATTCGCGAAGTTGGTCACGCGGTGTTTCGCCATTTAGGAAAAGTTCTCCTGGAAGAAGGAGGTTGGTACCATAGGTAAGCTCTGCTGCCGAAGCACCTAGGTCCTCCTTAATACTTGTCCTCAGGCCGAGGAGGACAGTTGGAAGGGCGTCAAACCATTGTGTGTCATTATGACACATGAGTGAGGCTTTAAGAGATCTATGCCAGCGCTCTATCATCCCATTTGATTGCGGATGGTAGGCGGTGGTACGACTTCTTTGGCAGCCGAGAAGATCTGTTAGCTGCCTAAAAATTGTCGCCTCAAATTGTGGACCTCGGTCCGAAGTAATGGTGGTTGGTACACCGAAGCGTGTGACCCAAGTTGAATAAAAGGCCTTGGCGACTGATTCGGCAGTAACTGCCCGGAGAGGTGTCGCCTCTGGCCATCGCGTGCAGCGATCCATCATAGTGAGGATATAAGAAAATCCTCTTGATGGAGTAAGCGGTCCCACTATGTCTATGTGGACATGGGCGAAGCGTGCCGTGGGAAGCTTGAATTGCGCTGGCTCCAGTACATTATGTCGCGCTACTTTGCAGCGCTGGCACTGGAGACAAGCACGGGCCCAACCGGTGAGGTCTTTGTTCATCCGGGGCCAAATAAATTTGCGACGGACAGCAGCGGCTGTTGCTCGGCCGCTGGGGTGGGCAGGGTTGTGGTAAACCTGGAACACGCCCTTACGAAGTTTCTCGGGAATGTAAGGTCTAGCGGTTCCAGTGGAGACATCACACCAGATTTCGCCCAAGGGGTCGCGAAGGGTAATTTTCTTAAGCTCTAGTGCCGTATCGGCAGTTAGGAGGGACTTGAGCTGTTCGTCCTCCTCTTGAGCTAGGGCAAGGTCAGTGTTATTCAAGGCGGTACGCAAATGAATCGTATCGATTCGAGAAAGGGCGTCCGCCGTGACATTCTGTTTACCGGAGATATGCCTCATCTCCGTGGAATATTGTCCAATGAGGTCTAATTGACGCTCTTGTCGGGGGGAGGCATTTCCCGACTTCTTCCGGAACGCATAGACCAATGGCTTATGGTCTGTTAAGATGGAGAGTGAGCGACCTTCTATCATATGACGGAAGTACTTAACAGCGCTGTAGATCGCGAGCAATTCACGGTCGTAGGCGCTGTAACGTCGCTCAGTGGGACTCAGCTTCCTTGAAAAGAAGCCAAGTGGTTCCGGTCGGCCTTCAATGTCCTGTTCAAGGACGGCTCCGATTGCGGTATCCGATGCGTCGCATTGGATAGAAAGTGCCGCTCCCTCGAGAGGGTATCGGAGTAAGGTGGCTTTTGCCAATTGTTCCTTGGACAGTTGGAATGCTCGATCTGAGACTTCTGTCCAATTAATGGGGCGCTTATCATTGCGCTTAGCTCCTTTCAAAAATTCATTTAAGGGAGCTTGAATCTGAGCGGCATTCTTCAGGGTTGGGCGGTAAAAGTTAAGCATGCCCAAAAATCGACGCAGCTCACTCACGTTAGTAGGCCGGGGGTACTTCATGAGGGCCTCCACACGGTCTGGTAGTGGGCGAATGCCCTGGTTGTCAACGACGTAACCCAGATAGGTGATTTGCTCCTTGGCGTATTGACACTTATCTGGGTTGATGACAAGACCGAATTCGCGGAGGCGCTCTAGGACCTGACGTAAGTGGCGTTTATGTTCGGCGAGGTCTTTGGAGGCGATGAGAATGTCATCAAGGTATGCATGGCAGCAATTAAGACCTCGTAAAGCCGTGTCGATATACCGCTGGAATGTCTGTGCGGCATTCCTGAGGCCGAAAGTCATCACTTTGAACTCGAAGAGTCCGAAAGGTGTAATGACTGCGGTCTTGGGGATGTCTTCAGGTGCCACCGGAATTTGGTGGTATGCCCTGGTGAGATCCAGGGTTGTGAAGACATTGCACCCTCGCAACTTGTACGAAAAATCGTAGAGGTGTGCAATTGGGTATCTGTCCGGGACAGTTGCTGCGTTCAACAGCCTATAATCGCCACATGGGCGCCACTCACCAGAACGTTTCTTCACTAAGTGGAGTGGGCTTGCCCAGGGACTGTCCGACGGTTGGCAGATACCTAGTTCGATCATATGCTCGAACTCCGCGCGCGCCGCACGTAATTTTTCCGGAGCCAGTCGACGTGGACGCTGGCTCACCGGGGGACCACGTGTTTCTATATGATGAAACACCGTGGCTTTATGTCGGCGTTGGTTAGGTAGAGGAATTGTTGTACTCACAAATTCCTGTACCATAACCTGGAATGGGTCTATGCACTCTGTGGCCCCTGAAGTTGCCGCTGGAGATGCCGTCATGGGCAAGGGGGGTGCGGTTGGAGCCACAAGTCTGTTATGGGTCGAATCGACCAACAGATTATGTGCACCTAATAGGTCGGAACCTATCAGGGGTTCATTCACGTCCGCAATGACGAAACGCCAAGTGATCGGACGACAAAGACCCAATTGAAGTGTCAGCTTTTTACGTCCGTACGTAAGTATCGGC
Source organism: Microdon myrmicae (assembly GCA_963931805.1). Classification (NCBI taxonomy): domain Eukaryota; kingdom Metazoa; phylum Arthropoda; class Insecta; order Diptera; family Syrphidae; genus Microdon; species Microdon myrmicae. The sequence goes on from OZ007496.1 coordinate 113,120,556, forward strand.
GTATTATTTGCAGCTGACAATTTAAGAGCGGCTGGCACGCGGTTACGCGGAGCAAACGATCGCGGGAGTACTGAAATATCGGCGCCGGTATCGACAGTAAAAGCGATATTCAGTTTCGAATCCCGGATGGTTAAGCGACTTATCGTAGGGGTGCCGGCCGATTGCGCGAGGGTGTCGGTCGGCAAAATTAGTTTAAAGAGCGCCTTTGGTTGGTGGAAGGTTGTGTCCAACCACAAGGCGCTTTGCAGTTAAATGCGCGATCACCATATCGTTGGTGATTGGCGCACCAAGGCAGAGTAACGGCATTATCAGGTATATTCTGCCTATTAGTATTGCCGTTACGGGGAGGTCGAGCCGGAGCTCGCTGGGAATTGGCCCGGTGAGGGCCATTTTGGGTGGGATTGGCCCTTTGTGGGGCATTTTGAGGGATATAGGCCCTCTGAGGGGCATTTTGGGAGAAATTTTGCCGATTAATAGGACGGTTCGGCATGGCTCGGTTCTGGGCGCTTCGAGGATTGTTCCTCACCTCCGCACGCAATTGAGTTATCTCGCGGAGGAGTGAGGTTTGGAGCGCCCGAAGGTCAGCAGGAGTTAACTGAGGTGGCGAACTTCCCTGACTAACGTTGGGCCTTGCCTCTGGATTCCTCTGTGGGAAATTGGTTGAGGCTGGCCTTCTATTTGATAATTGGGTTTGAGGAGGAAGGGGAACTGGAGCCAATTGAGGGGCTGTAAAAGGTAGACGAGGGTGCCGTGTAGGCTGGGCGGCGTGTTGAGAAACCGCCGCTACCTGGTACGCAGGAGGCTCAGAATACTGATCTGAGCTTTCCATAATTGCGTCCGCAATTTTGGATAAATAGCCCAAACTCTGATTGGGTTGGGCTATAAGTGCCGAACGGGCATGCTGGGGAAGACACCTCAAAAAGTGAGGCTTTATTAGGTCGTCCCCAATCCTGGTCCCCGCTATAGAGCGTAAATGGGTCAGGAAAAGAGATGGTCTCATCCCAGAAAGGTTGGATACAGCGGCTAAACGTTGTTGCCGCACACTTCCTGGCTCGTCCAATGCGTCGAGCAGAGCTTCACGCATGTTGCTATACGGGTTGCGGCCGGCCGACCTTATTATGTGGGCAACATGCGGTCGCTGAGTGCGGTCAAGCACTTTCAACAGCTCGACTGCACGAAGTTGTTCGTCGTGCAAGGCCGAGGCCTGGAAGATGCGGTCTGCCACTGCAAACCACAGGTCTGGGTCCTCCTCATCGAAGGGGGGAAGCCCTATATTTAAATGACGAGTCCCGTTCCCGAGGCTGGAAGCATCGTGGAATTCTTGGGACTCTGAAGGTCTTTGGTGTTGTTGTGAGGTGCTGGCACCAGTTGTGGGCCTTAAAATGCCGGCATTTGCCAAAGGGCCGATAACAGGGGCGTTAGGAGCAGTCGAGAGTGTGTCTGGGGAAGTAGGCTGGGGTCGGTTCACGACGCTGGGGGCAACGGGTGGTGCCAGAGGAGTAGATTGTGCCGGCAAGTCTTGGTCAGCATTGACTTGCTCAGCGGGGAAATCGACGCTGGAGGCGTCGTGAAATTCAAGAGGCTCGGATTGTTCCAGAGCCTTTTTGGCCATGGTGTTCCGCGTGTTGACCATTATGGGTTGTATGACGCGAAACGGGAGTCAAAGGCGTAAGAGAACGCGAAGAAGGGTGAAAGGAGGCCAATGGGTCAAAAGAAGTCGCAGGGAGTTGAGAGAACCACGGATGTCCCAAAACGATGGTTTTCCCTAACCAAAATAAGCCGAGCGAAGGTCGGAAGTGGAGTCAAGTGGAGTCGAGAGTGGACGATTGGTCGTAGATAAAATGGAAGGGACTGGATCGTTACACAGCTTAATCTTAAAATAATTAAGCTTTAGTTTGACTTATTAACGTGGAGTTGAGTCTAGATTTCCGGAAATAGATCGCAAGAGGACGCGCGCAGTGAAAGGAGTCCGATGCTGTTCGAAGAAGAGTCGTGCGGAGTCGAGTGTAGTCGTTAACACGGACGGCAGGGTTGTAGTATTGCCTACCCGAACTTTAAAATTAAAAGTTGTCAATTTGAATAACTAAAAATCGCGATTGAAATTCCAAAAGGGAAGGAAAACAAGGAGTTAACGTGTGCCGGAGTGTGTGCGTCTGAAAATGTTGCGAAGCGATGAAGTAGTGTTGTATCTACTGCCGAAACGGAATTGTATGTTTCAGTACCCTGAAGGGGTTTACAAAGGTTTTATTTCATATTGCCAATGGTGGCTTCAATAAATTTGATTTATTTATTTGCGTTGCTATTGTTACAGATTTTCGTTTACAAACAAATCCTCCCAAACTAATACATTAACATAAGATCAATGCAGCAGATTTATTTTCTCTAGATATAGTATATATAAATTGTAGAGCTAAATTAAATTAAGTTCGGTGTATTAATACTATAATAAAAAAATTGTGTAATCCATTTGTAAATAACATAAATTAAACTTCTTCATATTTGTTCGGGGTCTTGAAACAGAGTATTTTAATTTACAACAGAAGAGAAAAAAAATTTAGTCAAACAGACAAGAAACAATCACAATTCAAATGAATGTCTTCTTAAACAATCTTAAACCTGAGATCGTTGCGTAACAGTTTTGTGCTTATTTTTGTACTAATATCTCGTTCTAAATTATCCTTCGAATCTCACGTGAAATAGAAATTTAGAAAATATAATACGCTCGCAATATCAAGTATATTTTATTAATGTTCACTACAATGACGCTGAAATTTTAATCCCAAATGTACTATGTAAATGTATGTCGAATTCAAATGCGTTTTATATGAAAGTAATTTCTAATTTTGATTGAAAACTGTTTTATATAATTTATATGTGAGATTTTAAATTGTTTTCATTTTATTTCCTCTACGTTGCTGTTCTATGCTTACACTAGATGGCTAAACAAACGCACTTCACTAGAAGTTACCAAAAATAAAAAAAAAACTAGTGTTTGTACCTGGGGTGTTGATTAGAGGTGTTGTTGATCGATCTTGGTGCGCTGCTTTCCCGTTCGTTGTCGTCTAATGATGTTGTTGCTCGTGGGAGGTGTTATGCCAGGTGCTGTTGTTGGGCTGGCGTTGGGGCGTACCCTTTAATTGTTTAAATTTGGCACTGAATATATATTACCGTATTTCGAATATAGTTTTGTCACAAAACTTCGAGATATTTGATCGATGATATGATCAACAATACGAATGTATTCCGACTCCTTTTCGGGAGTTTGCGAGTTCTTTCGCGAGGTCACCAATGTGGTGGTGTTTCGGCTGGTGCACCTACACGGGCGCGGTTTCAGCAAAACACCCACGGATTCGAACTGCAACAATTCTCCGACGAAGGATGAAACAAATAAGGGAACTCCAGTAGGTTTTGGTTCATATAAAGTTTTTTATTTCGGATAACTGCGATTCACTTACTTTAAATATTTCTTTTTAGGGTTCACATAAAGTTTTCTTTATTTCGACATTTATTACATCAATACTCCACCGAACATTTATTACATCAATACTCCACCGAACATTTATTACATCAATACTCCACCGAACATTTATTACATCAATACTCCGCCGAACATTTATTACATCGATACTCCACTGAACATTTATTACATCAATACTCCACCGAACATTTATTGCATCAATACTCCACCGACACTCTTCGAAACATCAAATCTGACTAATTCCATTGGAAAATGTTAAAATGAAAGAATCCCGAAAGAAACTGGGAAGAAGGCGGAGTTACACGATTAACTCGATGTAGTTAATCGTGATTGGACCTGACGGAATAGGCATACATTGCGCATGTGTGCGTATGCCATGCATACGATCGTTCAGCGACCGTGGATGGCGGGCAACATCGCTAGTGCATTTTCTAGGAATGTAAATAATAGCATCTGGGGTGTGAAAGACCCAAACCGATGATTTGGTCATCCTAATGGAAGGCCATAAATCATCATTTCTGTTGCCGATGATCAAACATTGCAACGAACATAGGGTGCAGCCATTGCCAGATGTTGAAAGTAAACATTTTCTGGCTGCATCTTGGTCGTTGCTTGAATACGGCCTCTGCACATGGGGATCGATAATTGGTAGCCAGCGATTGCTGGTAAACAGGGACGTGTTTGATTTGCGTCAACAGAAACCTTGTCGGCGGTAGTAAATCTATAGGGGCAATAGCCGTATGCATGTTATGCCGGGGATAAACAAATACAACGAGTCACAAAGAACTCTTGTTGATTGTTGTTTCCATAGCTTAAGGCTATGGAAACGAGATGCCCTGGCAGAATGTATGCCTAACGATAAGATTTCAGATGCCATGGCAATGTGATGATTTTGCCATGGACTTATGTTCTTTTCAGGAAATGACGTACGCCTCGGGGGTAAATTTTGGATGCCACGGCAAGGTGATAAGCTTTGCCGTGGGCTCAATGTTTTTTAGGGAATATGGTCTGGCCGAGGGTGAGTTTTCGATGCCACGGCAAGGTGATAAGCTTTGCCGTGGGGTTAATGTTTTTTAGGGAATATGGTCTGGCCGAGGGTGAGTTTTCGATGCCACGGCAAGGTGATAAGCTTTGCCGTGGATTTAATGTTTTCAGTGGTGATGCTGGAGAAAAAGGGGTTTGTAAGGAAATCCCCTACAGAATAGGTAAGCTGCCTAACATAAATTCAAAACGGTTATCCGATTGGGTAACCGCATTAATTCCGGCGATTTGGCTGAGGGTAAATGCCGTAGCAAGGTTACGCAACCTTGCTGAAGTTCGACCGAGAGGTAAGTCGTTCGCCTGGAAAGGTGGGGATCGAGCGATGTATGGCTCTTCGGGCCCTGAAAAGCCCCACAGTCCGTCCGCTCAATGCGTTGGTTTTATTAAAATGTTCTTCAAAACCAGTGATTCTGTAAGGACTGAATGTAGATATTTAGTGTGACTCATTTAGAGTTTCCTCAGTTGATATTCCTACAAATTAGGCAGTTCTCAAAGGTCATTAGAGGAAGTTGAATATTATTAAAATATTCTACAAAAAAGATGCTTCCCTATGAGCTGAAATTTGTATTTGCAGGGAATGCGTCAAATTATGTTTCCAAAGCAGACATTTACCTAAGCAAAGTTGACATCTCATCAGCAGTGGGGAAATCAATTGTATGCAAAATGTAACAATATGATTTCGGCGGTTTTGAGTGTACTTCACCAACATGTATTTAAAAAACTATTATTTACCTCTTCAAATTGTTTTACTTGCAATGTAAAGAGCAATCCAAAAGGCACGATCAAGTACCCAAAGCCAATGAACTCATGGCCAATAACAACAAACTACGCCATCCGACAATCTAGAGAATTCTCAACGTTTGGTGTCGTTTTCTCACATCTCGCTGGCCCCGTTTACGAGCTGTATTTCACAACTTAATGGCGATATAACACGCATTTTTAAAGGCCGCGTTATTAAGAGCTAATTAGATCTTCCCTGGCGCAAGACTAATGACCTTGTCCGGAAAAACAAATCATCATGGAAAATTTAACAAGCCTCAGGACTTGCTAAATAAGGCCAAGACCGGTTCTCGGTTGTAGTGCCGATGATAATGATGATCTTCCCAAAGTTATGTGACTACAAATTAATCCGTTACTAAATACTATTAGGAAGAGAAGTGTCAAATGTGAGCTTACACCACAAATCGATCGTTTTAAATTGCTCGACGCATTGAAATTATTGTGACGTACCACAAAAATAACAGAGCGGGTGTCGATTTTGACAATTGATTTCAAAGATGATATGTCCATAAATTGATTAGTTGTCAAAGGTCGTTAGAGTGTCAATGCGAATATGCAACAATACATATACGAAATCGATCTTTTCAAAATCACTCAACACGTTAAGCATATTAGTAATCACTCAATACGTTAAAATTATTAGTATGTCTTTAAAAATGTACTTGTCGACATTTTTAAAGCGTGAATCAATTAGAGCTTACAAGGCGTGGCGGTTCCACCAAACTCCCCTGTCTACTTACCCGAAGAACCCCCATAACTACAACCCAGCTTAGTATATAGCTAAAAGCTCCTGGAAGAGAATTCTTACCTTCATTCATTTATTCGAACTCAAAATTCATAAGAATTCTGTTCCAAACATCATAAAGTCCAATTCGGCACCTTCGGTTGCCAGGCAAATCCCCATCTTACATACGCATTTTTTCTAGTCGAATTCCTGAAAACGAAACAATTTGGTTTAAATATAATGTAACCATCATAACAGGGATCATAAACATTGCGTCGCCTATTCCCAGCCACACCAAGTGTATAATAAATTTCTTTACATACACATTGGCTGGCACCCATACCCAAGGGACAAAAACAAATATACGCATCTTGCGTCTTAAAGCATAAATCAAATCCTACAGCATAGGCAAATGCAAATAGGAATTGTATACTTACCCTTGGCAGCGATGCCATAAACACCAATTCTCATCAAATAAGCTAAAACCAATTAGCACCATGTTCACGACGGATTGCGGCTATCAGTACAGCTGCAAAGCACATCATAGACAATGATCTACGTGATCTTTTTGTCCTACATATTTCTGGATCTGCTTCTCATGGTCCCAATTAGCACCCAATGAGATTCGCCTTGTTTACTTAGCCGAACTCACATCTAATTGATGCACATTATTCCCTTTTCAGATTCGTTCTCATGGCTTTGTCCCATGAAAAAACCAATGTTCACACATACATGTGAGCCATCATAGATCTTCTCTATGAGATCCGGTTACCTTCCCCCAAAGAGAGACTTTACGTTTCTCTTGGAATATAAAATGCATCCTTAAATTAAGAGAGCCAGTTTCACTGGCCGAATTTCCTTAGCCAGCGAGTTGATATCGCTGAATCGTTTTCCATCACCCGACCGAGACGGTCTGTTCACCTCCTCTCTCTCCGTAGCGCTGCGGAGACGCGTACGTCCCGGAGTCGCGAAAGTAACCCCCCTCGAGTGTATCGTGCGAGTCGCGTGCGCGAATAAACGTTACCTTACCTCGTCCCATTTTACATGCCTAAGTGTCATTCAGTGAATGTTCATTCTGAGTGTTAAAGTAGATATAAATAGTTTTCCACAAAATAGAACATATTAACAATGTCAACAACACTTGAAATTGGAAGAGAAATAACCTCGAACGAAGTTAAATTAAAAACTGCGGTTCAATAAAATAAAAGTTATTAAGTACAAACGACAACATGTCTTCGAGTGTTGCTTTTTTCCCCTTTTGTGGACGTTGCGTTGTGGAGTTTCGTTTGTGGTTTTCTTTTGGTTTACGACAGACCCTTTAGAACTGGTGGGACGGAGTAGAACCGCCGTGTCGTACGCCGGCACCAAGATTTCGCCCCCCACAGGTTAATATATTTACAAATTAGACGGTTGATAAAAACCCCGGTAGAGATGTAGTTGATGTGAGTTTGCAGTTAGATATTTAAGAAATAGATGAGCTTAACTATAGTTAAATGTAATACAAAAATATCAAGTCTGTACGAGCTGAATGTTGCTAGTTAAATACGTGGACTCAATTCGAGTTTCGATATTTTAAATAGGATTAAAAGTCAAAAGGAGGGGAAGTATTAAGTTTGAGTTAGCAATAATACATTTTCGAACTTGATAAATTACTACTATTCAATGTGTTAAAATTAATATAATGTCCTAGAAAAATTATGATTCTGGAAGCGCTCAATTTCGTTGTCATAGATCATCAAAAGGCTCCTCGATAGTATAGCGGTTAGTATACCCGCCTGTCACGCGGAAGACCAGGTTCGTTTCCCCGTCGGGGAGCTTCTGGCGCAAGATTAATCAAAGAAGAAGTTTTCAACGATATAGTCACAAAGTACATTTCCCAAATGCATAGTATCTTATAAGGATCTGAGTACTTTTCAAAAATTATAGTTCCGTTCGAATTGAATATTTATTAAATTGAATCAAGCAATCAGTTTGCCATATCCGCAATTAAGACGGTTCTGGAAAAGAATTAAGAGCAAAAGTTTGGAATGATAGAGTTTCCAACTATATATTTTTGCAAGTTCAGTAAAAGTGGCGATTTCGAATGAACTGTGCGTTGTTTTTATAACTTAAAAAAGGGATACCCTTGTAATATCAACATGGTAATATACATGGTGGTCATGAAAGATTGTAGAAAAAAATTAGTTTAAAAAAATAGGAAAGAGGCCTGTAAAGAATGGAACGAATGTTACAATGCTTTTGTTCGGAGTGGTGCTGGCCGTTGTTCGGGGAAAAAGCTGTCTGCTGTGTTAGCTTCACACAAATTAACAACCCGTCTACAATACCAAAAAGCGAAATAAAGGTGAACATCTCATAGCAGTTTTCGAAATAAATAGAATGTTCCGTTTCGAGTTTCTTAAGGCATGTCCATTTCTCTTCTACGCCCGGCATTCTGGCCCCAGGACTTACTCTCCCTCCATCGATCTGTGGGGGTTCTCTATACCTCACGGAGATCCAACCCACAACGGCAACCAATCTTGACCGCTAACAGCAATCCATCTCAAAACATGCAAAAACAAATTCCAATCTGCAAGCGCATACATCCCAAACCTTGCAATAAAACACATCCCAAAACTCCCAACAGAATACAATTCAACAGAATATATTGTAATCATCCCCGCATACATTTTCCCAAAATTGCTTCGGTCAATTCTCTACTTAATTCAATTCCCTCTTTGCGACCAAGCTATCTTAATTTCCCCGGAATTCATATGCCGTAACAAAACGCATATTCAAATCCACAACGGAACGTTAACAACTATACCAAGCCGCATACATTTCCCCGAAATGACTTCGGTTAATATCCTATCTAAACAATATTCCTTCCTTGCACCCAAACAATTTCAATTTCCCGGCATACGCAACCAACGAATCCAACACAGCTTGTACGGCGAGGATTCGCTGAAACTGAATTCTTATACGAGTATAGCAACTTTTCTCGAAATTCCTCGGAAGTGACAGTAAGTTTATTTCTGCTATGAAATTTTTTCCATTTCATTAGTCAGTCGTCATTCAGCAACCGCCACGCGCACATCGAGAGTCCACTGAAAACCGCCGCGAATACACGGGGGCACGCACGCCCCCGCGAGCCAAATAAAGTCGGTTCGAACGTTTCCCTTTCAATTGCTTCGGGCACAGAGTCTGGGAGGAATAGAAGCGAAAACATAATTTTGTTGAAAAACCAGTATTCGGTACAATCTTACCAGTTAAGTGCCTGCCAGTAAAATGGATAGTTTAATTTATAGTGTACAAGTTGCACACTAACGATATTCGTCTCGCCGTGCATAATAAAAAATCCTTACGGCTATTCGGTGTGTTTCATTTTTCCTTACGCCTGTGGACAGTGCGCTGGTGAACAACTCTCTAGTGGGGCGATAGTGAACTGGTGCCATACGTTGGCGCATCTACATCGTAATCCCCCTAGATCTCCACGATTATTAATTTTCGTATATAGATCATTTGACCTTCGATTTCGGTTTTTTTTTTTTTATTCAAATTAATTTTCTTGGACATAATAAAGTAAGCTAATATTATGAAAACAAATTTATTTAGTTGTGTACTTTAATTGTTTATTTTATTGTTTTCGTGACTTTTTTTTATTAACCTCCTATTTTTATTTATCGTATTATTATATTTTGATTTATTATTATCTATTATTTTTCTCATATCGGTTATCTATTATGTTTTTACTTTATAGATTTATACCATTATCCTTCTGTTCAATGTTTCTTTTTCTTTTTGTATATTTTCAAAATGATGTTTTCTATTACATAACTAAAACCCACCAAAACATTGTGCTGATTCGCGTCCTTAAATCCTATATAGGGATATCATAGAAACCACCATATACGCCATGCTGTTTACGAACAGCAAAATATTGGCAGACGACGGTATTTCCACATAGCGAAACATGTTTCCCCCTTCTCAAATTCTTATTCACATGCCGATGTAAAAGTTTCCCCAAACCAATGTTCCCCCTTTTCAGGTACAAAAAGTACAAGCACTTATGAATAGTTTCAAAATCCGGCAAAAAGTGTTGTTGTTGTTGAATAACGCATTTATTGTACAATAATTTAACAAATGTTGACTTAGGACTAAAATGCTAAAATAATTTACTGGCTCTACACGAGCACTCTAAATTACACGATACAATTTTGTGTAATGTCTTTCGGCGTACAATAATATTTTTATATTTTTATATTTTTATATTTTTATATTTTTATATATATCCTATTACCCGAATATTTTAGAAGACGAAGTTCTCTTTCTGTATTTTGTTTTGTAATAATAATATAAGGTAAAAAAGTTTCAAAAAAAAAATAATAACAAACATATTAACAAAAATGTTAACATAAAAGAATTTTAAAACGAAAAGGAATCTAAATGAAAAGGAAGAATAAATAAATATGAAAAGGGAAATGAGGAATGGGAAGGGAAGGCGTAGCGTCTGACGATCTTACTATATTTGGGGATATTAAATCCTTTCTTCATTGTCAATCCACCACCAGTTGGGATGGGATCGGTCATTTATAGATTTATCTCGATCGCCTGTTGCCATGCTAAAGCGCAAGTGAACTGCAGCATTTGATATATCACTGTTATAAAGGTTCCGTTTGTCCCTGGCAGCACGAAAAGCGTGGTAAATAATAGGGACTCCATGCTTGTTTTGGATAAGAACTTTTCTATCCAAGAGAGGGGACGCTTCTGGTGGGATAAACCCATTTTGGAGTGTATTCTCCAGGTACATGTCATTGGGGTAGTATGCTCCCGAGATAAGATTATTTTCGCTGCACATTGCCCTTGCCGTGTGACCACGAATAATTTTAATAATGAAATTGTCTATCCTATTCAGCCCTGATTTGTCATACAGTGTCTTATTAGGTATGAACAACCCGTCTACAACACCAAAAAGTAAAATGAAGGTGAACATATCATAGCAGTTTTCGAAATAAATAGAATGATCCGTTTCGAGTTTCTTAAGGCATGTCCATTGCTCTTCTATGCCCGGCGTTCTGGCCCCAGAACTTACTCTCCCTCCATCGATCTCTTCGATTATTACAAATTTATTTAGTTGTGTATTTTAATTGTTTATTTTATTGTATTCGTGTTTTTTTTTCTTAACTTCCTATATTTATTTATCATATTTATTATATTTTGATTTATTATTATCTTCTTTTTTTTTTACCGGTTATCTATATTGTTTTTACTTTATAGATTTATACCATTATCCTTCTGTTCAATGTTTCTTTTTCTTTTTGTATATTTTCAAAATGATGTTTTCTGTTACTTAATTAAAACCCCCCGAATCGTTGAGCTAATTCGCGTCCTTAAATCCTAAATACCGATTTCCAAGAAACCACCATATACGCCATGCTGTTTGCCAACAGCAAAATATTGGCAAACGACGCTATTTCCACATAGCGAAACATGTTTCCCCCTCCTCAAATTCGTATTCACCTTCCGATGTAAAAGTTTCTCCAAACCAATGTTCCCCTTTTTCAGATACAAAAAGTACAGGCACTTATGAATAGTTTCAAAATCCGGCGAAAAGTGTGCATGAGTATACTTTTCAACCCTCTCCATTCCCCCTTCTCGTAATGCACATCTTAATTCTGCATTCCAAGAATTACCCAAGCCTCTGTACGAGGATACGCAGTCTAGCCTTTGGTTTTGCGTTGCAAGCGAAACCAAATCAACCTCTAACCCAAGCTGTTCTCCTTTGCAATTTTTCCATTCTCTCTAGGTCCATTGAGTGCTGAATGAATTCGCGAGAGTTTATTCTCATGTAGTGGACGAGAAAATGGGAAAATGAGGATGAGTGTGCGATCGGGAATCGCGATCGGCTATCGACAAATTGTTAGTTGTTCGGTTAAATAACGTATTAAGTCTCCCTTTACTTTAAATAAGGGAATAAGTGTGTACCATGATCTCATAAACATCATTATATTTGTTTATTGAAATTCTTGGTTGTTAAATATTGAGAACTTAAAATAAAACTCATCTGATTTGCTCGTAACACTCCATTCTCCACTCAATGTAAGCAAGAGCAATCAAATATTTAAGTTACTTTATATCTAAATAAGGACTTCCGTTTTTTTGTTCTTTCTTTTATTTAAATAATTTTTAGTCATCTAAATGTCAAGGGTCCTTAAATCTAATTCAGCCAAAATATCCATGGTGAACATGGCATAGAAGATTAATTACGATTCTATAAGCATTCTTAGTGCAAGTGCTTTTCTATTATTATATAGTTGCTTCACTAATACAGGATTCGTTGGGCTAGCAGATATTTGAGCATGACTATAAGAGCAGTCTTTTCAGTGTGAGCATTGAGCATATTGCACCCCGTGACACAAAGTTATATGAGTGGTCACACAGTGAACATGAAATTTCCTTGGGCGTTACGGTTTGTAGGGTTTCGGACTATAACGTACAGCTTATATGCAATGGGTCGGCCAAATTCTTCTACTAAGGTTAGCCTTTAACGATTCCCAGTGATTATCGCCAAACACGAATTTTATTGTGTTGTGATATCACCACGCACCGTGCTTCCTCGCGATTGGGCGAAGAGTGGCAACTGTCTTTTTTTTTTGAGTATAGAAAGGAAAAAAAAACGTATCAAGTTTTCTTTAATATATATTTTCATTTCGTTTCAGTTTTTAAACCGAACGACGTCCACCTCACTTGAAATATCTTGATTCTTTACTGCCCGGTCTCCAAAAAAAAAAAAATTGTGGCGAGAAGGCCGAATTTAGCGAGACAGGACATATGTGTCCTTCATCTTGTCTCTGACTTCTGGTCATCTTGCGATAACCAGAATCACCCACATCCGTGAGGATGTTGGGCTCGGTCTCGCGGCATCTGAAAAGAGGAGAAAAAAGGGGGGGTATCCAAGGATAGTGTGGACAGTGTTAGTCCAAGTGTTCTCTAACTACTTTTATAGAGGGATGGTGGGAAAGAAATCATACAAGACCGGCAGGTCTTGGGTGCGGTAGTAAACGCAGATCATGTCTTTGGCGTCTGATAATCTGCTCTTTGGTCGGTGTGTATGTTTGTGTTTGTGCCGTCTTGTACTGTGCGTTCGTGTGTTTGGTTTGTTAATAGTAGACCCTATGGGATGGGTCCAGGAATCCTTTATTATAGAGGGGAATGTTGTTGGGAAGGGTGCTTTCTTCAGTTTTGTACTGAAGAAGAAATTGTGGGGGTTTGATCCGAAGATATCGAGAGAGAGAAGGGTCAAGAACGCAAGAGTCCCGTACAAGTAGGTTCTCGCTGTTCTGAATGTTTTCGAGGTACTACCGCCCGGTCTCCGTCCATTCGAGTCCTTTTTATCCCTTTGGCAAGGACCTACAGGTGGAAAATCGAAGGCAAACCTGGCGGTAAGAGTTTTGCGTGTGAAAGGATATGTTTGATATGCGCTTGTAGCATAGGAAACATTAGGATGGGTATCCGTGGGAGAAAACGTGCGAAAGCATATGTTTGATATGATATATACATGAATTGTTTGATATGATATATATGATATGATATGAATGATCTGTTTCGAGTTTCTTAAGGAAATAGCACACTCCGCACGTTTGCTCAACTTATATTAGTTTTTGTATATATAAATTAAATTAATTAAGTCTCGGATACCTATTAGGAAACAGTAGCATTCATTTTTCTTATCACAATGAATCAGAGGGAGAGTTGCCAAAAAACATTTAGCACTGACTTGGAGGAGTAAGGGATTGGATTGGTTCTCGCTGTTCTGAATGTTTTCGAGGTACTACTGCCCGGTCTCCGTCCATTCGAGTCCTTTTTATCCCTTTGGCAAGGACCTACAGGTGGAAAATCGAAGGCACACCTGGCGGTAAGAGTTTTGCGTGTGAAAGGATATGTTTGATATGCGCTTGTAGCATAGATATGTTTGATATGATATATACATGAATTGTTTGATATGATATATATGATATGATATGAATGATCCGTTTCGAGTTTCTTAAGGAAATCGCACACTCCGCACGTTTGCTCAACTTATATTAGTTTTTGTATATATAAATTAAATTAATTAAGTCTCGGATACCTATTAGGAAACAGTAGCATTCATTTTTCTTATCACAATGAATCAGAGGGAGAGTTGCCAAAAAACATTTAGCACTGACTTGGAGGAGTAAGGGATTGGATTGGTGAACGAGAAAGGTGTTCCTAAATATAGTATATAAACCATGATTTATTTTTTAGGGAATCAATACCTCAAATCTACGCGTAAATGTTTTGTTGAGAATATAATTTTAAAATTTATTCACTCTGTGTTCTATACTATCGTTTTGTGGGTGAAATCATGATAGGGGCTGATACATTAGAAAAAATGTGTATTAATAAAAAATATATACAATTCAATGAGGTTAACTCAATCCAACTGTTAAATGAAACGCCAGCCCACAGTACGACTCTAAAAGATTGAACCTACGGCTTCCGGCGACATCATGTCTTTCTAACAAATTCCTTTTCGCTTAGTGTTAAAGACAACAGGTTCCGAATATTAGCACATTATTTACGGTATCTTTACATCAAAAGAGATTGTGAACCTTAGCTTTTACCTGTTTTTAAAACCAAATATTGCATCAAATAATAAAAATGCCTTGCATACTCACGTAGCTTCTTTGTGCCCTCAAAGAAATAATCAGTTGCGTTATCCTTAAAGCTCGGGTTTCCATTACGACATGCATATACTTCAATTCAATTCTCTGTTAATTTACCTCAGAGAAGATAATTTCTATAGCCACTAGGCACTACCGCAGGAAAGGGTGATATGAGTCATTAGACATCCGGGACAAAGAGACACACAGACGCCCTGCAGATTCCGGAGGCGGAACTCGAGGAAGCTTTGCCGAGCTTCGTCTGGGGTCAAGAGAGCCTGATGGGGTTAATCGTCCTCTGTCACAGTTCCTGTATAAACTCACCAGCTCAACCGACACCGGTGACTACAGTCACCGATCACTGAAAACTAATCACTGATCACTGATCATTAATCACACTTAGTCGTTTAGTCAGATGACGAAATCTGTCTATACTGGCGGTTAAGTTAATCCAGCTAGTGTGTGCTCTGTTTAGAAATTGAATAAAAAATAACTCTTGACAAAAGTAGATCGAAATGTGAGCACAAGTGCTTAATGATTCCAGGCTAAATTGCAACTGACTCCACATTCTCAACCTAAATCTTATTATGTCGAACGAAAACGTATCCCTGTTTATTCTGGCGACGCACTTGTGGTTAGATCTGTGAACGATTCTTGGTGGACGGATCATGAGGGATGGAGCATCATCAATCGACAAACAGCAGGTGGGTGAAAATCCACTCATGAGCAACAGAATAAGAGCTGCTGGCTAGTAACATTTGGTAAATTCGATCATACACAGGCATAACTGTTTAAAGGACCTTTATTTCAACATAAGATAAACAATGACATTCATTAGTAGAACATTGTAAACACAAGAATTCAGTGCCGAAGAGAAAAAAAGAGAAATTCATTGGAAAGATATGATGTCGTCGGAGGAAGTAGGTTCAATCCTCTAGAGCCGTACTCTAGGCTTGTGTTTCATTTAACACCAACTTCCAAAGTTGAGTAGAACAGAATACCTGTCAAAAAGTTTCAGTGCATGCTATGTAAAAAGTTAGTTTGCCACAAGACATTAATGAAATGTATTGTTAAAAAATAAATATAAAGTGCTAAAGTCATTATACTCGTATAGTTCAGCAACAATAAAACAGCGGTATCCATCATACATATATTAAAATGTATAACATAGAGTAACGCAATTCAATTATTCGACACTGGTATATATTTTATAAATCAGACAGCTGACAAATATCATTTAACTGGAGGGAAAAAAAATGTTTTTTGCAATAAAATTATAGGTGTTGTAATAAGAAATCCATTACTTTTGCATGAAATTGAAAGCATTATTTAGCATAGTTAAAAATATCCGGTTCACGTCTATTATGCACGGTTTTGTCGAAAACTTGTAGCCATTTCGAACATAATTTCATTATATCTATATCGTAGAAACCCTCATCCCTATTGGTAAAAAACTGGGACAGTCGATTTTTACAAGTTTTGAAAATAATTAAAAAAAAAAAAAACAAAAGTTCGCTAGAAATATAAGATAGTTACAGAGAATGAACAATTTCACAGGACTTTATTGAAATTTACATTTAGTATTTTAATTTAAGTTTTCAAAACTGCTAAAACGATAAATTAGTGAACTGCCCATGAGTACTGAAGTGGCAAACGTAAGGTTATAATGGGTAATAACATGAAACAGATTCTGTTACTTTACAAGTCGTTACAATTTTTAAATTGGACTAAACAAATATTAATTTGATCCGAATTTTGTTGTTGAATTTGTGTGTGATCCGCGTAGTTGCTCTACTAAACAAACAATTTTTTTATTTTTTATTTATTTATTTGTTACAATGTAAGTAAATTATATAATAACTTAAACCTAATAGCGCTATCAACTAAGGCTTCGGCTAAAAACAATTTGCAAGGCTAGTATCACTGAAAACAATTCCGGCGTTACTAAAAGTGAGCCTAAATAAAATAAAAGAAATGTCAACATTACAACAATCTCACATTTTGCTTTAACTCTTTGGCCCACTTTGGATTCGTATTTATAATACATTCGTTCAAGAATTAAACACCCGAGCCTTTTGTAAAATAGTCC
Source organism: Microdon myrmicae (assembly GCA_963931805.1). NCBI lineage: Eukaryota > Metazoa > Arthropoda > Insecta > Diptera > Syrphidae > Microdon > Microdon myrmicae. The sequence goes on from OZ007496.1 coordinate 113,137,328, forward strand.
ATATTTATTGGAAGTAATGCCACAGCTACACCGCAATATCGCGTACATCCTTCTTTATTCAAACTCAATTCAATCAATCCCCTTTTAATAAAATGTAATTTTAACAAATATTTCTGGGGGCTCCAAGTCTCAACAATTTTGTATTGTTGTGTTTGTCAATTTCAAGGCATATAACGGGTAAACTTTTTTTTTTGAAATTCAGCGTACAAGACAGTTCCAGAATTAATCGCCCAGACACATAGATGGCGGTAATTATGAATATATATGCACTGTGGTAGATAGTACCAACCTTACCACCTGGAACAATTCACACATTGGTTATTGCAGTGGCTAAAGTCAATGAAAATACGAAATATCAGGTGTACGCAACGAGTTTTTCCCAGTTTAACTAAGCGCTAACGAAAAGTACGCAACGTATTAATATACGCATACGTCATTTTGTACCTCTGAGACTTAACTATAAACACACACAAGTTGAGTTCGCTAAAAACTAGCGTATTTGTTTTATCGTTCAGCGGTCGTGTCGAGTTTTGTGACTGAAAAAGAACACTTACAGCACGCATTGCTTTCCTATTTAATCAAAAGAAAAAACCTGTTGAAAGTCATCGTTTGCTCGTAGAAACATACGGTGAACACGCTCCACCAATTAGAACATGTGACACATGGTTTCGACAATTTAAAAGTGGTGATTTCAGTGTGAAAGACCGTGAGCGCTCTGGTAGAGCACAAAAATATGAAGACGAGCAATTGCAGGAGTTATTGGATGATGGCCCAACTCAAACTCAACGGCAATTAGCAACAGCATTACATGTGTCACACACAAGCCTCAGGACTTGCTAAATAAGGCCAAGACCGGTTCCCGGTTGTAGTGCCGATGATGATGATGATGATGATGATGATGATGATGATTACATGTGTCACAAGAAACAATCAGCAGACGTTTACGAGCAATAGGGAAGAACAATACCAGGTCTATGCATGCGTTATTTTCCGGTTTAACTAAGAGATGGCGTCAGCGAAAAGTAGGCAACACCCAGCAAAACTGGTGAAAGTCTGTGGCGGTTCCCCCAAACCCCACTGTACACTTACCCGAAGAACTCCCATAACTACAACTCAGCCATCATAACTTTCTGCTCATGCAATCGCATTAAGCACCTGTAAATGCTTCACACATTATGAAAAATTTAAAAAGCCTCAGGACTCGCTAAATAAGGCCAATGCCAGTTCCGGGTTGTAGTGCCGATGAGATGATGAAATGCTTCACAGAACAAATGACCAAATATATTTAGATAAAAGGTTCTGGAAAAGAATTCTTACCTTCATTCATTAATCCGAATTAAAAATTCCCTATAAGAATTCTCTCCAAACTTATCATAAATTCCCTGAAAGAAAACTCATCGGTTCACATATTATGCAACCGCATACTCAGGGAATCTTAACCTTGAATTGGCTATTCCCAGCCTCAACATGTGTACAATAAATTTACCTACATACACATTGGCTGGCGACCCTTTTACCCAACGATAAACAGTAAAACGCAGCTGCATACAATTAGAGCAATAGGCGCTGAAACGAATTCACTAGCATGTATCATGTACAAACAAAAGAACGCTGCCCTTCGGCAGGCCTCCTGGCGATACGGCAAACAATTCAAACCAATCAAGTATCCCAAATGCATCTACCATCTAATGAGTTGCAACATGTTTACTCAGTTTAACTCTCAGATCAAAAAATCCCTTTCTCCTACATATTCCTGGATCCGTTTACCATTGACCTTCTCACATGAGCAAACACAAACCCAATTAGCATCCAATGAGATTCGGCTTGTTTGCTTATCTGAACTCACATCTCTTGGATGCACATTACGTCCTTTCTTTGTTTCAGTTTCGTTCTCATGACATTTGCCCCATTAATGAACCAATGTATCACATACATGGGTACCACCATGATCTTTATTACGAGATCTGGCTTTCTGTTCCACAGAAAGAGACTTTACGTCTAATTTACGTGAAACCTAATCGATGGTTAAGACCAATTCGACAATGTTAACTGATAGTGTGTGGCGCCACACTCTCATGAACCCTTTTTTTGCCAACTTAAATACGTACCATGTGAATGATTTGTGCACTTGAAATATGAACATTGAACTCAAATTAATTAACGTAGAATTCAATATTATCTAATCAAGAAAGTAACTCATTAATAAATAAACAATCCAGTGAGTGTTTCTTTTCTTGTGGTGCCGATCGGCGGTGGGAACAATCACTTTGGCATTCGTAATCGCAGCGGAATTCGGCGAAACATTGTATCAGTGTACGATGGTGAATCAAGCGCCCATATCTGGTACATACTTCTTCCCCACAACACACCTTGAAATCGCTTGGGTGGGACATTCTTCTGCCCCCGCCACACTTCCCTGACTTGGCGCTATCTGACTATCACATCTTCTCATCAATGGGGCACGTGCTCGCAGAGGAGCACTTCAGCGCTTTGGAGGAAGTTGGAAAATGGGTTGGACGAATTGTTTGCCGCGAAAGACAAGCATTTGAAAAAAAAAATCCCTAGGAAAATACGTATTCTTTTTTTTTACCAAAGAAACTGGAAAAGACGTATGCATACACCTAGTAGTTCTTTAGCACCCTCGGACTGTTTTATCTTTCCAAACTTGAAGAAATGGCTCCGTGGTAAACTGGAATAATGGATGTTTGAATGTTTTCAATGTTTACAAATTCACTGAGAGCGTTGACTATTAATGGCTGTCAAATAAGTAATAAATAACGTATATCATTCAAACTTCACAGTTAATCTTTCTAAGCTTGATACTAAACTTCAAAGTTAATATTTCTAAGCTTGATACACTCAAGCATTATATTTTAATCACTACCGCCATCTGTGTGCCACGCCGATTAATTCTGGGACCTCGTACTTTGAATTTCATCAAATGTTTACTTCATTTTTAAACTTATATATGGAAGCCTCTCAGATGAGATTCAAGATGTCGAAGAGAACATGATATTTGTCCCACGGAATGGCACATAATATACATAGCAATCTTGCCCATTAAATAACGAATAATGTCAGAATCTGAAGCAAATTTTTACATTTACTTGCATTATTTCGGGATTCTAGTTGTTTTGTTTCCTGTCGACATAAATTTCTGGTCAACACAATTTTTATTTAATTTTACTTTTGTTTATTTATTTATTTTTACTATTTCGGCTGCATTTTCTACTTACATGTTTTTATTTTTTCTTTTTCACAAATGTTACAAACGGGTGACTGTATCCTCGCGGGTTCAACTAGCACCGTGCTACCTAAATTAAATCTACTTTTCTTGTTTTCTGTTTTTTTCTTCCTCTTTATATTTGTTTTGTATTTATATTCGTTTTTTATATTTACGTTTATTTTTTATATTTATATTTATTTATTCAGTTTTTTAATTATTATTGAAGCTACATTTTATGTTTAATTCAATTTTATTTGCTTAAAAACGTGAATGGTTTATTGAATAATAAATACATTTATATTTTTTATATACGATTATATGCTATTGGGGTATTTTTCTGTTACTGTAAATCTACTTATCTTTTACTTTCTTTATGTTTGTGTACCTTTGGCAGAAAATTAATTTTTTTTTGTTTTTCTGGTTTTGAATTTGAATTTGTTCAATCATTTCACATTTATTTTCACTTTGTTTTTATTTTAAAATTTATTTTATTTGTTTTCTAAAAGCAAGCCAATCCCTTTTTTTTCGTCGAGAATATACATATTTTGTTTTTATTTTCGTTTTTGGATTCTTGTAAATGTTTATTTTAAAAATGTATCATTTTTTTCTTCCTTTTTCAATTGTGTTCTTTTTTTAATACTGGTCTTGGTAAATCAACTAGTAAGGATATAACATGCGAACACCCATTTATCAGTGAGTTCAAGTGACAATTCTGCAGAATTATTCGACATAGGTTTTCTGTTTTTCTGGTCATACTTCTATTTTTGTTTTATTTCTTTAATATTTTTGTTATAATTTCTCTTTACTTTTGCATGGGAATTAATACCTGCTTATGAGAAAAAACCTCTTCATTTACTAACAATTAAGTTTTTTATTTAATTAATGTTTATGTATTTATTTATTTATATATTTCTTTTAACAACTGAAAGAGTTAACCTACAGGCTAACTGTGTTTTCGCGTTATTTTTGTCGTGAATAACTGAACCTGGTGCCCTACATGAAATTGCTCTAAATGAACCTGTGGCGGTTCCGCCAAACCCCACTGTTACTTACCTGAAGAACCCCCATAACTACGACCCAACCATATAAGTTTCGCTAATGCAATCACATTAGCACCTTAAATGCTTCACGCATTTGTAGTGCTCCAAGAAGCAGTACCATTTTTCTCCCACATTACATTTTTCTCCCATAACAAAATCCCCAACATAACATTGAATTCAATGTCAAACCAAATCGAACTAAACGTTCAAATTCTAATTTTTTGAATTCAAATTCATTTATTCAATTCAATGCATTTGTTTGATTCTATTTCCTAAAATCAAACAGCATAATACATTATTTTCCCATGTATACTAAAAGCAATTAGCACCTAAAAAAACTTAAAAGATCCAAAACCTAAAAGTGCACAAAGGCATATCTATTCGATACGCCGACACATAATTCTAGCGATCATAAACATCATATTCTCACATACCAGATGTTTTATGATTTGCTAATAGACACGGATTCCCAGATCCTAAACTGACAACCAATTTCCACGGATCTTGTGCTACCCATTTGAAATGCACGAAAATTCGTGTTTGCATTGGCCAGATGGCTTACACAAAGAAAAACCCCAACAAAGGATTAAACGATAAGTGGCGATGCGTCTTGACCTTCGAAAGAATATAAAGATATTTAAGGATTCGATTTTTGAAGTGAGAAGGTGAACACCTTGAAAGAGGGACTTGACTGGAGTCGCTTGGCAGAGTCTGTGTGTAGCGTGCATCAGGAGAAGACCTCCTCAAAAAATTAGGAGTGAATTCGAGAATAAAATCAGTTTTTAAAAGAAGCAGAAGTGTTTGTTTATGACTGCTTAGCAGAAAGTTTTTAGTTCTTTAATTCAGAACATGAGTGTAATCGTGCGGCAACATGGTCGATAGTGTGCGGAAATGACAACAACGGTAGCCCACTCTTCCCGGGAAACCGGAAGCACGGTGGTGCACCCAAAACATTATACATCAAATAGTTCAAATTTATATAACCTAAGAGTCCCTGTAAAAACAATCTTACCTTTCATGCATTTCTTCGCATACAAATTCCCTACAGGGATTCTTTCCATTATACGGGAGCATAAAACAAAGCCTATTCGGTACCTTCGGTTGCCAGGCAAATTCCAACCTTCCCACACCTGCACCGCAATCTCCCCGTAGCAAAAACATTTCCTTCCCAAGGATAATTAATGCTTTCAATGCATTACCTGGAAATGCCTGCAAAGAATTTTTCCTTCAAGAGCATTCATACATGTATCAATGCATCTCTGCATTAGCGACCCAGAACCGAATTTCCAATTAGTGTAGATATTCACACTAGAGTTCCATCCTGGCATCGCCATAGATGCCATGTACAATTGACACAGATGGTATATACAAACCGTCATTGTGTAATCATCTGAAGTGCTTCGCAATGACTTGCAACTATCGATACAGCTGCAAGCACGTTACCCAGAAATGCTCCTTTGTTTGAATCTCGAAACAATCATCGACTTCGCGCATAGCCGCCGGATTGAATTCAAAGCATAAACAATGCAAATATAAAATCCGTTTCCCACAAACGAATTTCCCTGCATATACAAATGCAAGCAAGGGATTCGTTTCGTCCACCAACCCATTAGCACCTTTCCCAATGTCTATTCGTATATTTACACAAGGTCATCACTCATCTAAGACTTTTATGATGCCCTCGTCTCATATTTGCTTTTAGCACATCTCTTCGATGCATCGTCGTCTATTGATTTAGCCGCCATGCATCATAAACCATGATTGCCCCGATTCCTTTGTCCTTGCCGCCTGTCTGCTTTGTTTTTCCATTGCATTCGCGCATGAGTAACAAACACAGATCTGGACGATCACACACATACCACCATAATCTCCATTACGAGTTCTGGTTTTCTATTCGACCAAGAGAGACTTTATATTTCTCTGGTGGTAAGTAAATACATATCTTTAGTGGAGAGGATATCTACCACCACACCACAAACTCACCCCAAACGAGGGTTGTATCACGCAGTCTAATTACATCTGCCGACCACGCTGGTCGCGCGATCTCCCACTCTCCGTCGCGCGGCGGAGAAGCGTAGATATAGTGAAGTCGTGCCGAGGTAGAAGTGTTTCATCTTGCATAAAATTTATAAAAATCAATTTAATATTAATAATAAGTTCTAAGTAAAGGCCATTGACAATAAAAAATGTTTATGCATAAACAACATCGCCTGAGTGTTTTGTTTCTGTGTTGTGTCCGCTCGGTTGCGAAGGTCAACCATCGTTTTCTTCCTCCTTGCGTTGTGAGCAGTGTCCGCATGAACAATAGACGATGGGGATGGAAGAGAACCTAGTGCAATGGTACAATACTTCCTCCCGACAAACACTCTATACGACTGAAATAGTTTAGCAATAAACTGAAATGATTTTACAACTACAGTGGCACTATAGAAGTAGAAAACAAAAAGATTATAAACTAATCAAATCAAGTATTGCAAATTTTCATCAGCGACTAAAGATATACATATATTGGGTTCCTACTATCGAAAGCTTTAATAAAACTTAAACAAATCTCAGCATTAATAAAGCCATAAAAGGAAGAAGTCAAAATGTTCTTAAATTTAACGTCAATACCAGTTAGAAGAATAAAAAATTCAAGTTGTAGGCTTTCTTCGTATATAACTGTCCTCCTGACTTTCAGCTCTCATGACCTCACTAACGAGGGTATGTCACTGTTCCTTGTTCTGTGGATTCCTCAAGGTCACGCCGGATGTCTTCCCACATCCGTCGCGGCCCTGCCATCGGTACCTGTTCCGTTGACTTTCCGCCAAGAATTCCATAGACGGTTCTGGAGTTGCGTATTCTCGCTATTAATCTCGAACGTTTTCCGATATATTTCCCCTGACGTTTATGTGTGTTCTTGAGGTACACTCTTCCTCACCCTAACCACATATTTTGTCTTGTCTCCATTTATTTCTACGCCGACATCCTCTGCCGCTGGCATGATTTCACTGCTTTTACTTACAGTTTCTATATTATCGTCCAAAACGGCGATGTCATCGGGATGTGCGAGCACTTGTGGACTCCGTTCAAGGATAATCCGGCCATGTTGTGTTGTCCTTTTTTGATGATGTACTTGAGCACAAGGTTAAAAGGTGAAAGGCAACCCCCTGTTTTAAACCGCCGCGGGTTTCAAATGGTTCCGTAGGCATCGTTAAACCAAGGTTTGGAATTCATTGTTTTCTTAAATCCTAATACCTTGTGGGGTGTTTGTTTAATCACGTTTCTGATTGATACCCATTGGAGATCCGCGTTGTTGTTTTCCTCTTCCTCAATTCTCTCATTTTCTAGGATGCTAAACCTATTCATCTTGATCTTCAGTGTGGAGGTCTTTTAGTTTATTAATGTCGAACCTTTAGCACATCTACCGTGACTGGAGTTGTCGGTTTGCTGCGAACCGACTCATAATTTTGCCTAACATTAGAAGACGATCAAAGTCGCAGTCTACTCCTCTGTACGATCTGTCGTCAATGATGTTGGAATGGTATCTTTGTCTGTAAGGAAGTGGTCTATTTGGTTACGCGATATACCGTCGGGTGATATCCATGTGGCTTGTGGATTTGCCTGTGCTTGAACATCGTGCTTTTCACTAACAGATCTTTTGACGCTACGAACGTGATAATTCGAATTCCATTATTGTTTGAAACGTCGTGTAGGCTTTCTTTACTTATAGTTGGTTGGAAGATATTTTCCTTTCCAATTTTTGCGGTGACGTCCCCCAGGGAGAATTTTAACATCGAATGATGAGATCCCATCAAATACTTCCTCTAGGGTCTCGTAGAACGTGTCCTTCATTTCTTCGTCGGTAGATTCTATTGCACGACTATGTCCATTTTATATTATTTCGCGTTTTCTATGATCGCCTGTATCGCGTCTTGTTTATATAATGTTCGGACACTCCACGTGCCGACGCGTATATGTTATGTTCTGTAGGGGTTCAGTTCCAGGAAGCGAGTCTCCTTATCCTGAAAAGGATGTGGGATCTCTTAAAGTAGACCGCTCCTGAAAAAAAAACCGTCCTACAAAGGGGTCGTCACCGTGCTTCCTCAAACCTTGAGGGAAGAGCAACGTCCTTAGTTTGGTCCTGTCGCGTTTTCCTCTTTCACGGTCACTTCACCGTCGTCTCCGCAGGTTTCCGTGGGGCAGGTGATACTCACCAGATACCACAGCTTTACTCACCAGTCTGTTCAAAATCAAACACAATTATTAAAGTTTTTTCTTTCGCCCGGAGATCACTTTATTATTCCTTTATAAAGGAAAACAAATCGAGATTTGTATCCCGAAAATACACATTTGGGTTTCCTGAGTGAGATGCTCAGTGCTTACTTTAGATAAGAATTCAATTTCTTGAATTCTTACGAAACTATTTCGTAGATGTGGGAATGTATCTAGATTTTGGTTTTCTATTTGTTTTTCTTAATGTAAATTTTCATAGAGAGATAACGATCTCTGACTTTTGAGTTTTGATGATGCCGTGGGGTAAATGTAAAACGATAAACGAATGTTTGATTCGTTTATTGCGAATTTTGGATCATGTTTGGGTTAATTCGGGTTTTGATAGGATTTTGGGTTTTAGTGTATTATTGCTGGGATTCGGATTTAGGAATGGGGGAAAAAGGTGGTAGGGCTTTTTGGAGCACTACATATATACCACTCTTTCGTTTTTCCCCACGTCTTCGTTTTGTCGAGTCGGTGTGTTTTTGATGACTTGTTTCCTTAAGGTTGTGTCGGCTAATCACACCTACGCCTACCGTGTTTATTGTGAGATTGTTTTTTGTATATTGATTATTCATTTTTGTTCCCGCGAGTCTGTGTGGTTTAAAATAGTCCGCCATATCAGAGCTCTTCTTTGGTATGGTAAGGTCTGCTTACTGCTCTGATTCGACCCGGTGTCAGAGAGGCGCCGTTATAATACAGCCCATATACCCGTGGTTGCAAGCTATCCAATGGGAATCGTGACGCGCAAGACCCAAGATTATGGCTGGCAGAACTTTGTATGTTACTCCTCGTTACCCCGTCTGACATGGGTGGCCCTACTGGAAACGTATGCTTCCGTCAGCATATTCTGAGTGGTTCATTTTAATTGAAGCTTGCGCACCACGTCAAGGTTACTACCAAGCGGAGGCTACTTATTAATACATTTAGAATTAACAGATATGGGACAAGTATGAACGTGGAGACGGTCAGTAAGAAAGTCAAGAAAGAAAAGAAAAGGATGGGGCGAGTATTATAATGCCTTGGTTTTACATATTTATTAAACATTGCATCTGGCTTTTGCTGTGTACTCCTTCACACGATCAAACAGCAATGGTGAACTCGATCGAAAGACCAATCAGCAAAGACAAAGGTGAATACCTGATTCTGCCTTTTAAGCACTCATTTCTGCCATTGTTGTTTATTACGACAATACTAATACATTATACAATTACGACAAAATGAAACATACACTGTAATCATCCTTAAGTCGTTTTATTGCCTTAATCCAAATCCAACCATTTCAAAGCTTCAAATATATATATAATCCATCGTAAACAATATGATATGTAATCATCATCATCATCATCGGCCCTACAACCGGCCTTATTTAGCAAGTCTCTCCGCCCCTCCCGATTTCTAGTCGATGGCGTCCAGTTTGACACTCTCAGGCTCTGGGCGTCCTGACCTACGTGACCCTCCATTGCAGACAAGGTCTGCCGCGCTGTCGCCTTCCACACTTCCTGCCACAAAGGACTTTCCGGGCAGGCTTCTCTTCGCTCATTCGAGTTAGATGTCCCGCCCAACGGAGTCTACCGAGCTTGATTTATCTTACAATGTTAGCTTAAAGGTAGATCGCGTACAACTCAGGGTTGTAGCGTCTCCGGAATCATCCTCCCTTAAATACGGGCCAACAATTCTCCTTAAGACCTTCGACCAAGACCATTCTGCCTTATGCCTCATTTACGAATAGTCTAATAATCTATCTTACCTTATGTAACGCCGGGTTGAAGCATTGCAAAGATTGACATAAACGTGGATTTACATCGACTGCAGATCGACATCATCTGGAATCGAAGTCAGCTTGGACTGGCATAACCTTGGATTGACATTAGCTTGGAGAGACATCAGCTTGGATAGACATAAGCTTGGATAGACATTTGCTTAGATAGATATCAGCTTGGATAGATATCAGCTTTGATAGACATCAGCGTGGATAGACATCACCTTGGATAGACGTCACCTTGGATAGACTTCAACTTGGATAGACATCAGCTTCGATAGACATCGGCTTGGATAGACATCACCTTGGATAGACATCACCTTGGATAGACATCACCTTGAATAGACCTCAACTAGGATAGACATGTGGGGGTTCTCTATATTACATGGAGAACCAACCCATAATCCTAACCTAATTTCGACCACTAACAGCGCGTCACATCAACCCCTATCCCACCTTTCAAGCTATTCACCTGAAATATCATATTTCCCAAATGGACAGATAGCTGAATTCATTATTCTATGCAGATAATGCATAATTGAATTCAGCTACCTTTCTGCCATACAGCAACTCCATTACCCTAACCATGAGATTTCCACCGCATTCATATTGGTTAGCAACAACCAAGTCGAATCAAACGATGCGGTTGCATCATCATCCAATGGCTTGGGTAATTACTGCATTCCTTAGCGTTTTTCCCACGGTAATATTTCCCTAGCCGATGTAGCATCATATGGAGTTTCCCCAGACACTCTATCCGCTGGGGATCAATGATCTCTTTTCACAGGTGAATAGCACCAACTACATTTTCCTCTCCTTCGTAATTCTGCCTTTGCATAGTTCAATGCACTCCGAGATCACCACAGTCACCGCACTAGCTCAGTGGAACAGCCCTCAGAGGCTGCATTGATACAAGCACATAAACTAAGTCAACCCCGAAGTCATTGCGCTCTCTCTTTTGTTCTTTTTATCCTTCGCATGTCCAGCGTCTGTCGAATGATGTGCAATATTCACCTCGCTGAGACATGCGAATGAAAGCATTCATGGGAAGAGCGTGATGATGATTGGCTAATAGCCGTGCGAATGTAAAATCCAAATTTTTCATCCCTAATTGGGATCAGTCGTAACACAGTCACAACCGCGGTCGGTCACGCCGCCGCTCTGACCTAAATTTAATTGCTTCGAATTTTAGCCAGTCGAATATTGTCGTTACGCGAGTCACATCGCAACACCAAGGTGCACACATGCATTTGGGTAAAATTTTTAATTTAAGTGTCAAGAAGGAAGTGTTTCATCTTGTACAAGATTTATATAAAATCAATTTAATAATATTGATAATAAGTCGCATATAACTGTCGTCTTTATATATATTCAGAGTGATAAACTACATAAGAAAAGGACTAATTTAATTTATATTAAATTCAACATGCGCTGCTGAACAATTTAGTGAAAGTAAATTTTAAAAAACGAACAACTAAACGACAAAGGATATTTTATTTCTCCTCTCTTCTTTCGGTGACTTGGATTTACAGTGAACTATATTTGGGGAGGGAGTGAAGTTATTGTTATACGTTGGTAACAATACTTCTACCCCCACAGGCATCAGCTTGCATAGACATCAGCTTCGATAGACATCGGCTTGGAGAGACATCACCTTAGATAGACCTCAACTCGGATAGACATCAGCTTCGATAGACATCAGCTTGGAGAGACACCACCTTGGATAGACCTCAACTTGGATAGACATCAGCTTGGATAGATATCATCTTGGATAGACATCCTTGGACAGACATCATAAGACAGCTTAACGTGATTTAACGTCTCATCTAGTAATCCGTCTCTCTCGTAACATAGGAACTCATTATTATAAGACTCGATGGAAGTGTAGCAAAGTCTAATCGTAGGCTGGGTATTCTTCCTCAGTTCACTGCTGTTACAATTCAATCAATCGTGCTATGTAATGTGTGCTTGAAAAAGGACGATTAATAAATAGAGAGGATAACAAAATTTTACGTGGTGGAACCACCTGACCTTTACGTTAGATCCAAAAACCCCGGTTAGATAACGATGCCCATTTATTGGGGTCTGTGGATTTTCCCGACACCTTTTACCGCTTCATGTGTTTGTGGTTTTTGTGGTTTGGCTCTCCGTTACTTTCCTTTATTATTATTATTTCTTTCATGTATTAATTTAAACTGAAATCACAATACATTACAATGCTATCGCTTTTTTGTAACTTTTGTGAACTATTTCCAAGTAAACCGATGCGAGATTACAAATGAATGATAATCAACTATGAATAGCAGAATTTAAAAATCTGCAATATATTAATCCCCACGAAAACGATCGACACACAGAGCAGTGATATCTTCTTCGAGTCAACAATTATACTGCCCTTAACGATCGGGTCAAGATAGAGAACTAGTCCTATGGGTGAACACAACACCTAACTCGCAAGCCACGAGCAGCGGCACCACCACACACACACACACACACACAGATCACCGATGCAACCCTCATACGAAATGGCAAGAATGCAGCCCGACCGCACGGCCCACTCGCTGTTACATAATTAACAAGCGTTAATTATCAACCCCTTTTTGTAATTACGAAAATACCGTTAATTCGTGTCCTTATCGCAAGGGGTACAACCATGACAACTGCGACGAGGGTTGCTGGATTGTGATCCCCAACCATGAGAAAAATTGAAACGTACGATGTACACAAAAAACTTTATTTCAGTTGGATGCAAAATATGGGTTCCTTCTTGGAGATTGACAAATAACAACAAAAACGAAACTTCAACATGACAAGAAAAAGGCAACCAAATAAACGAAGCGGAAAGTGTTTCAACCCACTGACCCTGTTGGGGTTCTACGAACCACACAACCCACTATAGGTTGAGATATCGGCGTTCCACCAAGGAGCATACTCACCTATACCCATTACACGTGCCCCCAGAGACGTTCCGCAAAGTTTTTCCTTCCGCCTAAAACAAGGGTAGGATCCAAATACCCCAACATTGAATTCAATAGTAAAAACCAATAGAACTTAACGTTCAAAATTCCCTAATATTGAATTCGACGCATCCATTCGATTCATCCATTAAACGTATTTTTCTGAAAACAAACAGAATAATCTCCTCATGTAGCTAATAGCAATTAGCACCCTAAATTCCTCGCAAGATCCCAAACCGACAAGCGCACGTGCGCAAACAAAGGCCTACCGAATCGCCTACCGACCAACAATTCTTGCAATCATAAACATCGTAACGCCTATCCCACGCTAGATGTTTATGATTAGGAAATGTGATCTACAAACCAAATCCTACGGTTCCTTTGTTACCCATCTGAAGCACACAAAAACTCTGTTGTAGAAAGCCAGATGGGTAATGCAAACAAAGCCCATGATAGGATCAAGAAAGAAGTGGCGGCACGTTTGATCCTTCGAAACAAGATTCCGATAAGAAGTTGCAATTGAAAACCAAAAATGGAAATTTTCTCTTGAACATAAGATACAGATAGGATGGATAGGAAAATTTAAATAGGGCAGTCGGGATAGGGAAAATTAATTAGAACAGTCTACTTCGAGCAACGGACAGCGAACCTCACCGAGGATCTCGAACCGCGAGACGAATACGGTATCAGGGGTAACCGCGACTTTAAATTTAAAAATAAAGAGAAAGGCGAGTCTAACGTGTGTCCAAGGTTTTTAAGTTAACATACAGTGAAAGCGTCAGGAGTGCTTAATGCGAATCTGTGAACTAATGTAAACTCGGAAAGAAAAAATGTTAACACTAAAAATAGTTCGTTGTTTCATTTATTTAAATTAACGGACCTGGTTCACCTAAAAGTAGTTCGTCGCTTCATTTGCTGCCGTGTTTTGCTCCGCTTGCGTATTTTCCTCTGCGGTAAACAGTGTTCGGCGGAACACTACAACATCATCGGCCATAAACGTTCGACCAACAAACTGGGATAAAATCCGCCAAAACCCCATTAAAGGAGAATTATGAGGCGCGCAAGCGAGCGGCTGGACACCGGTCGCTTTATCTTGGGTTGATGAGTTCCCCCGTGGCCGCACGTCAAACAACTACTTTAACAATTTTTAGTAGCAAGCCTTAACATTCGGTTTCTGTATTATTTTTCGCCATTCAAATTTATCTGGTACTTTAAAAAATAAAGTCAAGCATTCGAGCTGATCACTTCAGCAAGGGAACATAAAATCGAATATTTTAAATAAATGCGTTGAGCAGTTCAAATCCTTTTTGTTATAAGCAATATATTTTTCTCAATTTAACATATAAAGTTTTCTGAAAAGTAGTCTTCTAATTTACATGATGGGGAAGGCCGTCTCAAAATCACCCCCAAAGACCAGCCGAGCTTCGTTTTATTCCACAACATCTTTGAAGTAGCGTTCATATATATCACCGTTGTAGCTTCCTTGGAATCCGTGGAATCCTACACATGTACTATCTATTATTCTGAAACCAAAACGTGTTAGAAAACCTATTACTAGTTTGAGTGATTTCTGAACTTATGAGGACTGTACCGATATTGATTTTCGTTTATTTTTCTGTTAATTAATTTTTATATAACTTTTATTTAACTTACTGCTATACTATTTTCGAACCATTTTATATCGTTTTTATATGAACTTTTCTGTTTTTAAGCGTAGTGTTCCCCTTTTGTGTGTCTATTTTATTTATTCTATTTAATTAACTTCAATTAAGTATTTACTATATATATTTTTTAAGATAATAAACTTTTAACATAAATCGAGGAATACGTAACTTTTATTTTTGTACGTTAATATTGCTTCTTTTAATTTTTTGTAGTTTCTTGTATTTTTAAAATCGTTTCTTCATTTATGATATCTTTAATAGAATTTAATATAAGAACATTAAGGACCGTGTGTCTATATTTGTATAAGAATCTACTTTTGTTAGTTTTTGTTTTTACTTTGTTGAATATAGTTTCTTGTTTTGGGAATTGAAACATTTTTCGAGTAGTAATGCAACAACTTGAAAAATATTTCAATTCATTGTTAAGTTTTAATGTTAATCTCATTGTTAATATGTTGACAAATTTAATAATATTTAATTCGCACTTAAGAAGTTCTGCTTTTTTTTTCCTATTTTTTTTTGTCCTTCCACTTTACTGCTTATATTAGTTCATTACGATTTTTAGATTGCAATCCTAAGACTAAAAGACTCTGAGTGCTATGTAAAATATGTATATTTATTCCTATATAGACATAGTACAGCATCAATAAATAAATTAAAAAGACGGTCGCGACAAATGTGCGTCAGTGCATACGTTGAATAAATTGACGACTGGGCTATGCCTATTAGCCAATAAACATACTTTTGTGCTAGTTCTTGAAAAATCATAGCAAGTTTCCAGACCCGGAAACTCAGTGAGTTTGGGCCCTACACGAGCTATAATGTCATTCATTCGCTCGTGTTTGAAATGAAATGATTTGTGCACATTTTTTTAAAATTTTGTTTTTTCTTTTAAACATAGTCTATATACGATTTCGCGACGCTTCTGCCATTTCTTCGATATCTTAATTAATTTTCAAACTTTCCAAAATAGCCCTCTCCACGTTTAAGGAGCTTTTTCTCACCCACGCCTTGTTTTTATGTTGAGGTATAAAAAAATCGCAGAAAGCATGTGGGAAGAGTACCACGTAGCTATTTGTAGCGTAGTTTTTACAATTTGTACTCGACAATTTAGATCGAAAGTGTCGGTGCGTTATTGTGATGAAACAACATTTTCTTCTTGATCAAAAGAGATTTATGTTCTTCAATGTTTTTTTGAACCGGTTTAACAATTCATTGTAGTACTGCTTCGGGATCGTTCTCCCTTTCTGCAAAAAAGTCCGTAACGATTATTCCCTTGGAATCCCAAATATTCGGGTTAGTCCAGATGTCTTCTTCGAACCTGATCCGTCAGAAAAAACCATTTGTTTTGACTGGCGTTTACCATCAGGGTAATAATAATTTCTGGTTTCCCACATAAAAACATTGCGGAATATAAATACTAATCTACCTGTTTTCCATTGTCGGCATTCCCAGGACCTCTCAGACCGGTACTTTTTTCACTTTTAGCTCCTCACAGAAAATAATCATGCCATGGACATTTAGAATTTTTCTCCGTAGCCGTGTCTGTCGAGCAACCCATCCACTCCTCGTTATAAACATATTTTGACCACGTTTTAATTCAATGAATCGATATCTCACGGATAGGCGATGCAAGGTCCTTACAGAGAGCTGAAACTTCTTTCTTCGTTGTTTTTTTATCCAAGAAACTGGAGGGTAAAGCTAAGATTCCTCAGCAACACAATTAGTCATCAAACATAGATTTTTTATTAACCGATCCTTGTATGCATATACGTATTTTCTCGGAAGCAAAAAACTCTTAGTTCCGTCCGGAGATCACTTAAAATGAGAATCGTCTTCTTACAAGGTATCTCGTTATAAGAGAGTCTGACTGTTGTTATTCGAGTAATGTACGTAGGTAGGCTGAAAAGTAATGCAGACGTCCTTGCAGAACGCGAATGAAATGATATTCAGAAGCGCGCCTGGCGCCAAATGAGAGTAACATTTTCTCTTAATACAAATGCGCAGGACCGAAGTCGAGTGTTCATCCAATAACTTTCGAGAGCAGAAAGTATGGCGGCGTCAACGTACTTAAACAGAGTGCTGTTATTTAAATGTTTAACTGCTGAAAAAATGACTACTACTGAAATTAATCTTCCTTTAGGGTTGTTTATGTCGATGATGCTGTTGATAAGCCTACTATAAATAGATAGGCAGATCAATTTCGTGGGTGCGAGCCTGGAAAGGCCATAATTGTTGATTGAACACGTAGCGGATGTCCGATCACTGCCACAAACGATAATTATCGCCAACTCACGAACGATTTCATTCAAAAGAACTAGCCAATCACTTGAAACGAGACCACAAAATATATTGATATATCCAAACAACGTGTCATCTTCATTATTGAATAATCGGGATACCGTAAAATTTGTGCACAATGGGTTCCAAGCCGTCTTATAGACGAGAACAAACGGCGTCGACTGGAATGCTTTTAACGTGGAGTTTCCACACGCTCCTTATTCCCTTGATCCCGCGCCATGCAATTGGTACCCTTTTTCTTCTACTAAAGAGAGATCGCTAATAACCTTGCCCGTAAAAATAAATTATGATGGGAAATTTAACATTTCTCGAGACCTGCTAAATAAGGCCAAGACCGGATCCAGCTTGTAGTGCCGATAATGATGATGATGAAAGAGAGATCTCAGGAGTAATCATTACACCTCGGACGATGAAGTGAGGCCGTTGTCAAGTCCTGGATTCGAAAAAAGTCTAAGGAATTTTTCAGTAGCGGAATAAAAAAAAAAATAGTTACACGTTCGGCGACATGTGTTAAATTAAACGATGGCGATGTTGAAAAATAAGTATACGAGCTTGAAGTTCAAGAATTGTACTTTAATATACTTCTTGCCCAATCTTGCTATTTTGTTTTTGTTTGCGCTCCACAAGCATGTCTGCATTACGTTTCACCCTACCCACGTTTATATGAAACATAGTATTTACCCTCGCAACGACTTCTGTCACGGATGCATTAAGTACTCGCCATGAATTGTTTTCCCGAATAAGATGTTCTGCTTTTAAATTTACTTGACAGTGTATGAAATAAACTAAATTAAACAACTAATCGCCTACATGACCCCTGACTTCTCCAGTCTGTCGGGATTGCATTCTATACCTATCAATATTTTCCACCCCTTTCTAACTTGTCAATAGTTCAATGCGTTTAATTTATCTTTTTGTATCTAAATCCGAGACTTTCTAGTGCGAAAATTTATTATTAATTTGTATTTATTGTTATGTTTTAATTGTTTAATCACTACCAAACTGTGCCTTGTCTGTTTGTTATTATTTCGGGGTTTTGTTGGGAATAGTGGTTTTTGTAGATCCTTATACAATATGAGGTGTTCTCATATTTTCGAAAACGTTGTAAAATATGAATATACCCATTAGACACACGTTCCTTAATGTCATTTTTATATTTAATTGAAGTAAATTCTTCTGAGTGTTGTGTAAGTTCAATGAGGTTCGGATTTTTTATTACTATTTACTACTCTTTATGGCGCAAGACTAATGACCTTGCCCGGAAAAAATAAATTATTATGGGAAATTTAACAAGCCTCAAGACTTGCTAAATAAGGCCAAGACCGGTTCCCGGTTGTAATGCTGATGATGATGATTTACTACTCTTTTCTGTTTCAACATTTTTAGAAATAAATTTGTTCCTTTTCAATGTAATTGATTGATGATGATTTTTAATTTTATTTTTAATTCATTCATTTACCTTTTTTTTCTACCGGTTGCACATCAAAATTGTGCCAACAAACCAAATATAAGTAAAGATGCAAGGGTAGTCACTGTTTCTCTTCTTTTTCCTATTATTATAAATAGTATTAATTGTTGTGATCCGTTGTTTATAGAATTTGATTTTCAATGTATTCTCGTGGTTTTATTGCTTGTCTTTATTGAATTTGGTATTGACAGTTGTCAAAATGTTTTCCCCCGTAGAAAGATAATACACACACGGTTGAAGAGTCAATTCAATTCAAGGTTGTTTTATTAAAACAAAGCCGTATAAAATTATCACCTACAATTTAATTAAATATATAAATATAAATCTGTGGCGGTTCCGCCAAACCCAACTAAGTACTTACCTACAAAACCCCCATAACTTTCACCCAATCTCCTAATTTCACTAATGCAATCGCATTAGCATCTTAAATGCTGCACACATTAAAGAGATCAAATCATTAATCTAAAAAAAGCCCCTGGAAAAGAAAGCTTACCTTTCATGCATCCCTTCGCATACAATTCTCCGTAAGATTTCTTTCTTAACTTATCAGACAGAACCCCCATCCCTACAACCCAGTCTGCATAAGCTTTCGCTAATGCAATAGCATTAGCACCTTAAATGCTTCACGCAACAAAATTCACCAAATGTATTTACCTAAAAGCTTCTGGAAGAGAATTCTTACCTGCATTCATTTATTTTAATTCAAAATTCCTCTTAAGGATTCTGTTCCAAACAGCATATCCCCGAAAAGAAAACAATTCGGTTCACATATCATGTAACTATCCCAACCAGGGATAATGATCATTGTGTCGCCTATTCCCAGCTTCATCATGTGTACAACAAATTCCTTTTCATACACATTGGCTGGCGACCTTTTCTCCCAACAATAAATAACCCAAGCAGCTGCATATAATTAGCGCAATAGACACTGAAACTAATTTACTTAGTACGCAATGTGCAAACAAAAGAACGCTGTCCTTCAAAGGTTTTCTGGCGATACCATAAACAATCCACATCGTTTGTGGTATCCCAAATGCAACTCCCATTTAATGAATTCCAGCTTATTTATTTAGCTGACCCTAATCACAGACCGATGCATTAGGTCGCTTCTCCTTTGTTCTTTTTCCCTCGCTTTAGGTTTTGTTTATCCTTGCTGGAATGCATCGATAAACACGGTGATGTGTACGTTCACACATACACACCACTGCATCAAAAGATCGCATTTCCTTGGTGGCCACACCCTTAACAGAAAATTTTGCTCTCTCTCTTGCGTTCCTTAACCCTAACCGAGGGTGGAATTCAAGTCAGAGTTCTATCTTAGAGGAGTCTCATTCCATCACCAGACCGAGCCGGTCGGGTCTCCACTACGCTACCTTAGCGCTCGGTACGGGTAAATACGATGGACCACCTTTTTACCATCGAGGGGTGCGATCGGAATTCGCACCCCTGTGAGTCGTGTGTGCAAAATGGCAAACTCCAATACCTTCCGTCCTGCCTGTTGGATGTGACATTTAAAATCGCAAAAAGTTAAATAACTCCCAATTATCAGCAAAGTGTTATTTCAGTAATAAGTTTGATGTGCAGTCTGATAAAATGTGATGTCTACATCAGCGGAGTTGTGCTTATTTTTGAAGTAGTTTGTTTTGCGCCAGCCATTAATGGGACAAATAAAGTGATGATCTAATTGATAACTTAAATCAGTGCGTTTGACTTTCTTTCCTGGTATACGACTTGCTCTGCGGTTTGGAACTTTTACTCACCAGGTGAACTATCTTTCAGCGGAACTTTAGTGACAATAGACGATGGGGATGGAAGTGAACGGAGTGCCCATGCCTGGCACAATACTTCCTCTCCACAAATCTGTGGGGGTTCTCTATATTACACGGAGAACCAACCCACAATTTCAACTCAATTTCGCCCGCTAACCGCTCACCACCTCAACCCCAATCCCTTCCGTCGGCCTATTTCACCTGAAAAAGGTATACCCCAAAAACCGAATAACCTGAATTCATTATTTATGCAGATAATGCATAATTGCATTTCGCCCTTTCTTGCCATACGGCAACACTGTTGCATAAACTGCATTCGATTTCCACCGGAAATTACAATTTCATGTTTGGTTAGCAACAGCAAAGTCTGGTCAAGCGATGCTGTTCCTATATACCGAAATCACAGTTGTAATTTCAGATTCCTTGAGTTTGGTACTCACGCTCATATTTCCCAAGCCGTCGCGACGTCCCTTTGACCTCCCCCAGACACGCTATTCGCTGGGGATCAATAAACTCAGTGTTTTTCATCCCATTCCATTTTCCCTTCTCAGAGTGCAATGCACTCTGAGATCAATCCAATAACCAAACTGGATCATTCTGTACCCATAGATTTTGCGTTCGTTGCATGCAATAAGCAAAATCATCCCCGGGATCGTCACGCTTCGATTCTTCCATTTTCTGCAAGTCCATTGACTAGTGAATTAACCCACAAGATTTTATTCACCTCGATGGGCGGGGGAAATGAGAGAGTGCGATCTCGATTGGTTGATCGTTATATAAACCGCAGAGTCAAATTTCATCCCTCGTCACCACAGTCGAATTTCAAACACCGCTGAGAGTGCACATGTCGCGAGTCATCTTCAACGTAAAAGTAAAATGTCATTCCCCAAACTGTGTACTCAATAGTCGAGAATCGGAGTAAAGTGAATACCACCGTTGAGTTTTCCTTCTAACTAAGTTCCATCTTAAATTTGTACGTGTTTCGCAAACATCATTAAAAAGTTCTTTATACCCGAGGTGTAAATTATAAACTAAATGAATACTTAACATTACTTTGCGTTACTTGTGAAATATGACAAATACACCAGCCGCAGAGGAATAAGCAACATTTGGGGGCATTTTGTTTTGTGTAATATGTTCAGGGCCATTGCTATATGTTATGTGCCTATTTATATTAAGTGTAGAATAAACTTTACTGAAAGAATAAAGTCTGTTAAATCGAACCCATTTAACATCAAAATGTGCGCTAGGGGTATGTGCTGATATCAAATATAAGAAAAACATAAAAAGAACTTTAACCAACTAATCAAACCAAGGATATTTTATTTTCCCCTTTCTTTGTGCGATCTGTGTTTTGTCCTTCCCTCGGTGGGCTAAAAGTGAACTAGTGCCCGTGTCTGACAATTAACTTTTACCCCCACAAATCAACCATTTTCTTTTATTCACGTAGTTTAGTTTAAAGAGTTTTACTTGGACACATTTGCGATAATATTGTTTCAGTTTAGTTCTTTGTTATTATTGTGCTATCATGCACATAAGAGTTTAGAAAATTCAGTTTGGTTTGTTTTGTTTGCCATATAATTAAATGCACGTTAACTCTGGCTCATTTGGTTTTTTTTTTATTAATGTTGAGAATTCTTATTAAAATTGAGAATTGACGAACAAGGAATCCGGTCGACTTCGCTCACTCGAAAACATTCGGCCAACTCGAAAATATACTTTGAAGTTCGTCTCAAAATTCTCTTTTCTTCTATTTTAAACTTATTATGACTCCCTTTTTAACAATTGTCTTCCTTTTTTAACAATTCAGACACGCGATGGATTGTTTCAACCAGACGACAACTTACTAACAATCACTCACTACTACCTGGTTCTCTGCCCATTCGCGCCCGTTTCATACCTTTTGCAATATTCCTCCACCTTTCTATTTACCAGCTCCTTGAATATTTTGTTTGCTTGCTTAAATCCTTACTCAAGCACCTGCAGGTGTATTTGAAAACCTGCTGGGAAGGGTTTTGTGTGTGACTCAAAATGTATGAAGAAATGTGTGCTATGCTGGCGTATCATAGGAACTATTAAAATGGGCATACGTGGGAAAAAGTGTGTGAGAAGACAATGTTTGATATGCTGCCGTAACATAGGAACTATTCGGTTGGTCATACGTGGAGAAAAGTGCGTGAGAAGATATGTTTGATATGCTGTAGCATGTGTGTGCAATGCTGTTGCAGTGAGGACATTAAAAAGGGAGCGAATTAGCACAATCATTCAGGAGGGGGGCTTTTATTACGTTACATACCCAATAAATCAAATTATTTAATCGAACCTAATATTAATTTTTAGTGATGTTTTGAAACTGTTTTTTGTTAATCGTAGGTCTCTGCTTTCTGTTGTATTTAGTATTGATTTTTCGCTTCTAGTTTACTGGGGTATAGTTTCTGAGGAGTTGATAATTTGAAATTGCGACTGCGTAGTTGTGTTATTATAAAAAAAAATATAGTAGTAATAATTTAATAATGAAAAAAAAAAAAAAATAAAGCTAAATAAAACAACAACAACAAAAAATGTAAAAGATAACTTTTTATTATAACAATAAAAGTAATAATAACAGTCTATTTTTTGACAATTTAGTTTTCTTACTTGTACTGTTATTTAGCGATATTTTCAATAAGTCTAACGGTAGAATAAATTTAACCTTAACGATGGTTAGCAGATTAGTATATATAATAATTATATGTAGCGTAATGCAGTGTTGGGCTATTGAAAATGCGTTCAAAGCATCCAAAATGGCGACTGTCTGGATCTCTTTTGATTGGTGAATTTCCTTTAAAGTACACTTGTGAGTGTTTTCGAATTTGATAAACATTGAAATTTCCGAACCAAAATCAGTCAATTTTATAATACTAAAATCACCCACAGGGATGTTGAATACTAACAAATAGCTTTGTGTTCGATTTGGAAAATTGAAAAAGGATGGCTTTTCATCTTTTTAATGCGTTTTTACAAGATTAGTCAAAGTGGTTTATTTAGAGCCAGTCCTAGCATTTTCTATTCAATTTTACATTGTTTGCACGAATTAATTTCAACGAAAGCACTCGGCAAACTGTGTTAGTCTGTGGGGACTTCGCTTCGCGGGTATTACTCAAAACAGTTTGCATGACATAAGAGTACTTCGTCAATCCATTCGCTTAATTATTTTCCCCGAATATATTTAATCAATTCAAATCTTAAATTAATTTAAAAATATCTTAAAGTTTTTATTATGATTAATTTATTCATTTCTCCACTTCAATGATGCAGTGATAAAGGTAATTATCAACACTTGCGAGTGTACGTTTAGAAGTTCATCTGATGACTTCCTGTCAACGAAGTGGTTGGGCAATGAACTTGCTAACTTGCTGTATCTAATGAACCTTGGACAAAAATCAGGATCCAGGATGCGAAGGTCAGATAATGTCAAGTTTAAGTTTTTGCACTACGCAACCTGAAATTAATTTCAAAAGGTTTGGACTCTTCATGGGATCTACTGTCATCAAAATGGTGTTTAATAATTTAACAATTTCTTTATACACATATAAGCCATTGCGTTTAAACAGTTATCGACAGATTGTTATATTCAGTAAGAAATTACAATTTCTTTGTCAGCATTTCTCGTTGATGCCTTCTTGCATAGATAAATTCCTTTCGATGATCTAAGTAATTAATAAATTATTTGCGTCAATCAAATTCAATATCCCACTCAGTTGAACATCTCATACTTTATGCACTTCTACTGATTATTTACATCGACGAAGCCGTATGCGGGGGCGCCGGCATTTATCGTTTTATTTAATTTTTGAGTTGTGTTCGTTATTACATACCAACAACTACCCTCTCCCGGTTCTTTCGTTCGTACTATGATTTTCCATTTATGGATTGCAAAGCGATTCCCTTTGTGAGCTGGCTTTGTGTAAAAAAAAGTACGTCCTCAAATTTAAAGGAATTCATCTTATGTGTACGCCAATCTTCACTTATTTTGTTTTTTTTTTAATAAAGTTACAAACCAAAACAAAAAGCACAAATAAAAGAAAAAATTACTAACGACATGTAAGACCAAAATATTCTGATTTTAATTTCAGCTTCCGTAGCTTGCCATAATTTATAATAATAAAAAGTAAGTTCTCTGTCAGGCTACAACTGTAGCACTAACTCGTCTGTTGAACTTGTATACGTACTATCGCATGCATCTCGCAATTTCCTTACCATTTTTAATCATTGAGACTGACATTTAGTCATTTATATTCAACTTAATTTACTTCAAAAGCCTCATGTACTCTTAGTTGTTCCATTTTTAATTTTATTTATTTATTTATTTAGTTATTTATTTATTTAGTTATTTATTTATTTAGTTATTTATTTATTATTTTGAAATACGGGGTCTCCATTCTTCTGCCTGTCTTCTGTTAAGCATAACCATAAGGTCTTGTTAGAATTCGGAAGTTCATAATCCTACTGATGTGTCTGTTTACAGAAAAACGGTACTCCCCAATTACTTACGCATTGGGACACTTTGAACTAATTTGCGATTTTGTTTTGTTAACACAAAAAATATTTATATATATATATATATATATATATATATATATATATATATACATGTATAAATATATATATATACATATATGCTCCTCGATAGTATAGTGGTTAGTATACCCGCCTGTCACGCGGGAGATCGGGGTTCGATTCCTCGTCGGGGCGCCTCTGGCGCAAGACTTAATGACCTTGCACGGAAAAAACCAATCATTATGGAAAATTTAACAGGCCTCAGGACTTGCTAATAAGGCCAAGACCAGTTCCCGGTTGTAGTGCCGACGATGATGATGATATATATATATATATATATATATATATATATATATATATATATATATATATATATATATATAGTTTTTTATTTTAACGTAACGATTCACTTTGGTTCAACTTAACACGAAGTATGTTTTTCTTTGATGGACTGACGGCGAAACACCATTCCGGTTTTTTTTCCTGGTGAAAACCAGCTGTACGGTGGCGTTGACTTCATTTTGGCCACTGCCCTTTATTTCTTTGAAGATTACCGCTCACCGAACAACTGCAACAGGCCGAGCGTCGTTGACCTCAAATTCTAGCCGAATTTTTAGTTTGCCGCTTAGTGGAAGTCACGTGAGCATGTGGATCGTGAGAGATCTCTCCCTCTGATGACATAGCATTCTCTGCATATGTGATCTTCCTCATGTTGCTTCACACGTCCCTTTGGCCTCCGCCTCATTCGACATAGAAAATGCATTCTGCCGACGGCAATTTGAGGTCTAGTCCAGGCATTATTATCTTGCGTTTTGCGACATACATATATACATAAATATATATATATATATATATATATATATATATATATATATATATATAAATATATATATATATGTCTAGATATATGTGTATATAAATATGTATATATATATCTTTCTCTTTCTCTTTCTCTTTCTCTCTCTCTCTCTCTCTATATATATATATATATATATATATATATATATATATATATATATATATATATATATATACATATTAATTCAAAAAGAACGTACTTCTTAGGCTAATCGTTTGTTTGCTTATATACTAAATTCCCCTATGGTTGCCCTTAATTTCATTGTCCAACCCTGACCTTCCTAGAGTCGAAATACCGATTTCCCTCGACTCCTTCTAATCTCTACTAAGGGATACTCAACGTTGGGGAACAAAAATACCGGGTAAATAAAATCGGGGGTTCCTGTAACTCGGACCAGGGTTTTAACTGGTTATTACGTACCTCCGCGTTCCTCTTTCCTAGCTTTCATTGCAAAGTTAACCGAACATTTAATTCCCATTTGATTATGGGGTCCTCTCCATATGGGACCCAACTTCCTTTGTTCTTGCGCGTTCCTTGTCACCCATATGAAACGTGAAGTTTTTTTGGATTTCTTTTTGGAGATAAATAAATTACGCTCTGCTGTTTCGTACATTTGTTGGAGTTTGTTTTGTTATAATACAAATTTTCCTAACTATCGTACTTGCTCACTCTCCCTTGTCGATGGATGTTGTTATTTACCCCTCAAAAGCAACCTAATCAGCATCCCGTACACGATGGCAATCCCTGATGGAAGATGTTCTGTCCTCTAGTTCAACGCTTCCTCCATCAGCCATTTCTATGTGTTAGCAAATATTAAAACACAAATTACGACAAAACACGTTATCAAGATTACCGATGGAGTTTAGCGTTGCTTTTAAATCTAAAGTGAAATAAATTTTATTTACAACCATCCCACAATAAGTTCGTGTTGCTAATTTTCGTTACACAGTTAGATTCCAATTATTGCTTAAATTCAAAATCCGGTTACAGGATGGAATAGTAAGTGACCACTGTGAAAAGATATTAATTCGGTTCTTAGAATGCACTAACGTTATAAACTAATCACAAGCAATTGATATTTGTCACAAAACTGCTACAGGACAGTGCTACCGTTAGCAATAAAATCAATCGATACGCTCACGAACCGTTCCTCGACTTCCAACCAAGTGAACAATTAAACTCATTCGACTCCCTTTATTCCCATTCCAACTTACCCCATTTGTCCATTTTACAATAAAACCAAACTCTCGCTGGTTTACTCACATTTAATGAACACCTGCATGTAAAATCGTAGGAGGGGCACATATTAAAATTCCCGTAAAGGGGAAGGTGACAAGGGAAAGCACAACTAGGGGGCAACCGCATTGTATGTTTGTGTGCATGTTTTTTGCAATTGTCCTCGAATCTCAGGTACTATATGGGCCGAAAAGTCCCGGGATTTTTCAATAGGTGGCGCCACTAGAAAGTGTATAACATTTCTGCAGCCATTGGAATGATTGTTCAGAAATTGTTCCCATCAAAAACCAATGTTTGATCAAGATGCGATACTCCAGTTTTTCCGTTTTTTTTTACGAAGGCGAAAGTAGCGTCACTCAAACGACTGTAGGTTGCAAACGAATGGACTAAATGTCACGAAACTTCATACATAGACTAGTGACAGGTGAGCCTCTCGAAATGAGTCATGTTCATTTTCTAGAGGCGCCAACTATAGAAAAATACGAGGACTTTTTAGCCTGTGCCGTAGAGGATTTGGCATTTCTTCGATTGAAGCTTTATGATATATTGCGAGAATAGGAAACAGCGAGGACTGGAAAGTATACACAAGAATACTTTTAATGTAAATGTTACTGTTTAAATATAGAGACAGTTCTTCACGACAATGGACTTGGAAGCTTTTTGAAAGTAAAAAAGATTATGGATGAATGAAAAATGTTTTGGGTTAAAGGGACGCTAATCGGCAAAATGATCGCGGGTGTTTTTGATGTAACAGAGTCTAATCAACACACCAAATTACTTATGGGTACCTGTAAAAATGCATAAAAACTGAGACATAAATGGGGATGAAACCACAGAATAGAAATACGCACATCTGGAAAAACTCTAAGATGGAACCGATACCATCTTATTGGTACAAAAATGTCTTTGTAATCGTCTTGGCAAATGGATCCTTGTGTAAACACAAGCTGCCTAGGATCCTGATAAACATATCCGAAGAAATAAACAACTGCCGACAATCAATTTTGAATTATAATGCAAGCATTCCTCCCCAATCTTGGATAAACAAAGAATCCAATGGATACAATTTTAAAGATGTATGTCATCTAATGCATACATCTTTAAGCATCTTTAGAACACATCCGTTGATAGTGTGCACTGAATGTAATGAGCCATAAATTAAGGACAAAATATATTTGAAAAATTACCCATCAACCTGAACGGTTGAAGATAAGGAAGTCTAATTTGCTCTTGACAAAGATGGCCGTGATTTTAAATAAAAGAACCGAGATTCGATACCAAACCATTAACTGAAACAATCTTATTTCGAAAGGTCGTTTACAAATCGTCAGTAGGGACAGTGATCAAGTGTCGTGTGTGATAAAGTTTCTACAGGGTCTAACATAGAAAAACCAACATTTAACTGTCGACGAAAACCTAGAATCGACATCAAACCCTTCACCGAAAAGGTCGTATTTTTAAGGATCGTTCACAGACAGCACATAAAACGGTACTTAAATATTCTGAGTGAGAACATTTCGCATCGCAATGAAGTGTCCTGAACTAACTACTACTATTATTTATTGGCCTGCAGGATCCCGAGTGTTCATGACCTCCCTAACTCGCCTATGTCATCGTTCCTTATCCTGGTCACTCTCGTTCCACGCTTCGGTATCTGATCCGGCCTCCTCAAAATCACCCTTTATATTTTTCTCTCATCTCCAACACGGCCTTCCTACCAGCCTCTTTCCCGTTGGTCTTCCGTTAAGAATTCTACGTACGGTTTTGTCGTTGTCCATTCTCGCCAGTTGCTCGATCCATTTTAATCTTTGCGACCTGATTATTCCCACTACTGTAGGTTTGGGTTATAGCTCTTCCATTCCGCGGTTGTGGAGTTTCCTCCATTGTGCTACCTCTCCATCATATTCACTGCCAGAGGTACTCCTTAAAACTGTATTATCGTAGACACGGCATTTGTTCTCTTCTCGTTTTGTAAGTGCCCTTGACACACATTCGTATAGAACATCGGCATGATTATGGTTTTATAAATACGGAGATTTATATAACGTAAGAGCAGATTCGATTTTAACTGTTTGCTGAGTATCTTACCAAGTAGAGTTATCGGAATGCTGTCTTTTGTTAGTTTCCTTTGAGATTTCGTTACTGGCCGTCAGTCTTGTTCCCAGAAATTTAAACTCCATAATGTTCGCTAATATCTTTCCCTTAACGGTTATGTGTGATACCTGGTCATCTGTGCCCGACGTAACCACATATTTATATTTATTATATTTGTCTTGTCCTCATTGATTTCGAGTGCCACCTCTTCTGCCCCTTGGATGATGATTCCACTGTTATTACTTACAGTTTCTAGATTATCGCTCAAAATGCGGTGTCATGCGGATATGCGCGCACTTGTGTGACCTCGTTCAGGGATGATCCGGCCATGTTGTCGTCTTGTACCTATCTGATGACATGCTCGAGCACAAGGTTAAAAAGACATGGTGATAGGCCATCCTCCTGTTTTAGTCCGTCGCGGATTGCAAATGGTGCTGAGAGGTGGATTTGAATGGGGGCGCATATTTTTTCGGGACTCCCAGCTCAACTACAATATGGTAAAGTTATTCCCTTGCGACTGAGTCGTAAGTTTTTGTTTTAGTTGAGGAAAAGTTGGTTAACCGTCTCTCCGTATTCCCATTTATTTTCCAACAATTGCCTTACTGTGAACATTTGGCCGCTTGTTGACCGGTTCCTGCGGAATCCACACTGGTAGTCTCCCAGTATTGCTTCCGCATAAGACCTGATTCTCGCCAGTTTGATATTTGTTAGTATTTTGTATGTGGTTGGGAGCAATGGTATTTCCCTGTAGCTCTTGCAGATAGATCTGTCGCCCATTTTAAAAATAGGGACGGCTATTGTGGTTTTCATTCTTCCGGAGTGACTTCCTTAACCCATGTTGTTTTCATTAATTGGTAGACCGTTCGCGTGGTTGCTTCTCCTCCTTGCTTCATAAGTTCCGCCGGTATGTAGTCGACTCCGGGAGAGCCTTGTTGTTTTTCAGTCGATTTATTGCATCTACTACTTTGTTTAAGAAGTGCTTTGGGATCTGTGACTCGGCTCTATGCACATTTGGTATATTTATTTATGGTTGGAGTCGAAACCTGCCCCTCTGTACAATCTTACGTCAATGATGTTTGAACGGTGTCTTTTGTGTATGAGGATATGATCCATTTGTTTACGCGTCACGCCATTGCGTGATATCGAAGTGACTTTATGAATTCTTTTGTGTTTGAACACCGTACTCTTCACCGCTAGATATTTTGACGCTGTGAATGTGATAATTCGAATTCCATTATCGCTGGGGAAGTCTTGTGGGCTTTCTTTACCTATAATTGGTTGGAAGATATCTTCCTCTCCAATTTTCGCGTAGAGGTCCTTGAGTAGGATGTTAATATCGAATGATAAAATTCCAGCGTCTCGTAGAGCGTGCCCTTCGTTTTCTCGTCGGTAGATTCTGTTGGGAGTGTATGTTTATAAGTACATAATTGTTCGGTATTCTTAGCACAGCCATTCAATCAATTATGAATTTCACGTCTTTTACATGGGGCATGAGCCTGTTCCTTATGATAAAGGCGGTTCTGAGATTATGTGTGTCGGTCCGTCCGCACGCAAGTTTGAGTCTGTTGGTTTCGATTATTTGGTATGGGAGTCGGATTTCTTGAAGCGCAGCGATGTTTGTTTTATATTGTTCCGCGTTCTCTATGACCGTTTGTATCGCTCCTGGTTTACGTAACATCCGGACATTCCACCTGCTGTCATGTATTTCCCACGCTTCCCGTTTTTTCTACTTCTTCTTATCAACGGCAATTAAACACCCAGTTAAGCTACCATAGATTAGTGGTGGAGAGCGGACGGCCACCAATGAAACAAGCGAAGCGAGGCGACCAGGGAGATAACGTCCAAGATGATGCGGGAGAACTCCCTTCGGCAAAGTCCTTCAATTTCAATTACGAACCCGTGAATGGTCAAACAAACTAGCCACTGGTCAGGAATGTTGAACGTTTATTTTTATTTAACCAAGTAAGGCAGGTAAATCAATCTTATTTTGGGGAGCTTGTTGCACACGATGTGAAGAGTTGGCAGAGACTGACCAAAAACCGTTGGTCACATTTGAATTGGTGACAGTTCGATGGCGTCCCTAGGCGATGACGCATTGTCAGCTGGCGGCTGACAGGCGTGTGGTGAGTATGCTGGTCGAGGAGTGTACTAGACGGTGAACGTACTAGATTCTCCTCGCTGTATTTAGTTGCGAATCCGCAACAATTAGGAAAAAATGTCATTCAAAATTTCAAAAACAGAATATGGAATGATTAATCTGTACGAGTATGTTATACTTTCATTTGTTGCAAATACTAAAATTCATGTGTGACGGCCCATATTTATAGATTCCAATTTTCTACATTTTCTCTTCTATATTGTTAAAATAATTACATCTAAGTTGCAAGATATAATTAATTTTTAATGTATAAATAGGCACTGAATTATTTTCAATGGAAGTTACAAAAAGCTATTTCAATTCTTAATAAAGATCGTAGCAGTTTAAAAATTGACAATAACAAATAGTATGTTACTTTCAAAATAGGTCTTACGACTCTCTAACTCGGGCATCGCCATTCTATTTATCTCGCATTCTTCTAGCCGTCTGCTTCTGTCTATGGTCTTTTAACAAGGTGATTACTGATAGCCGATTTGGGCGAATCGTGTTTTTTTTTTTTAATAACCTTAAAGGGAGTATATTACCCATATAGTACTAAAAGAAACAGGGTGGTAGTGATGGTCCATTGGGCGGCCGCGACTTTATCACTCTGAATCGCATGGCTGAACAATTATGAGATTAACCATTCTACTAAAGAAAATTCAAAGTTTACAAATGTTTTACAAAACCCACACAATCAACTGCACCAGAATAATGTTCTTTTAGCATTAGAGAAGGCAACTAGAAGATAGATTAAAAATCCTTTGCGGAGAAACTCCACCATTCATAACAGTAGTTACTTATGCACTCGCATAGCATCAACTGAAATTCGGTATGGAAACATTTATTGTTGCCTACGTGTTTTCAGAATCTGTATGTTGAAAGTCATTCAAAAACACGTTGCGTGCTTCCGGCAATTGGGACATTTAGTACAAGACTTCCACTTTTCAAAAGAAAACAAACGAACGTCTAAGCCAGGTGTCCGCATATTTCTTTCATTGGAAAGAATGGAGTTAAAAATGGTAAAAAAAGTTGAATTCACCGAATATTACTTGATATTTAAAGAGTCGAAATAAAACCGTCAACCAAGACGGTCGGCTTGAAAAATCAAATCAGTTTAGTATAATTTTGAACGTCTGTAAATATTCCGCGACATTTGTTCAAAATTACAATTTGTTCTTTTTGCAATCATACCATTTAATCCACAAGTGAAGACATTCAAATATATCAAATATATCATCTCTATTAGTTTCTTCTATTGTGATATGGATCAGAAATACTATTACTAGGAATGAGAGGAAATTGAAATTGTTTTAGGTGCTATAGACCAAACAACGGAATTAAAACTTTCGTTTGTATTTTGTGGGTAACCTCCAAAGCATCGGGAGAGTAAATCGTTCCTAGAGAGATCTTCATACACAGGCTTTAAGGCATTAAATGTTTTAATATTCACAGCCGGCTTGTGAACATAGTCAGGTAAAAGATTTAATGCTTTTGCTTTTGCTTTTGCCAGGAGTATCAAGAATCAATACCTGCGGGGGAATATTCATGTTGAGGCTTGTTATCTGTTAAAAGTTTGTGGTAAAGGGTGGACTATATTTCTTTGCCCATTTTCCCTATTGAGTCAGTATTTCGTCTAATAGCTAATCCGTAATAGATACTTAATTCATCAATGAACTTGCCGGGCAACATGCCTCTTCCACCAAAAGTATTTGTTTTTTTTTTTTCAACTAACTTTTCCAATAAACCACCCGATCCACCCGATCAGACTAACACATCCAAAAAGAAACGAAATCCTGCTTTTTCGCCATGAACCGTCTCGCGACACGGTAAGTCCTTCGGTCTGGCCATTTTATTCAGATATTTTTTTCTCTTCGTCAGCAGCCATTCCCAATGAGTTAGATTTCACGATATCGGCGGCTATTTTGATGCTTTTTATAACATCATCGTAAGTACTTTAGAAATGTGGTTTCGGAAAACCCATAAACGCACAAAATGTTTGTATCCCATTCAGTCCAACACAAAGTAATCTCACCACAAAAGTAATACGCCCGTTGACGTCATAGGCATTTCGACCAATCACTGGAAAAGAGTCAATCAAAGTGTCTCGGCATTCACTGCACGTCACAACAATTTTTAAATCGAGGCCACCACATTTGTACACTACAACTTGAGCCTACGCCATGAAAACAGGTACAAAGTTAATGATTCTATACCCAAATGAATAATCAACCGATATCTCATCCTCCGACGCCGATGTTTTATTTTGTTAGCGATCC
Source organism: Microdon myrmicae (assembly GCA_963931805.1). Taxonomy (NCBI): domain Eukaryota; kingdom Metazoa; phylum Arthropoda; class Insecta; order Diptera; family Syrphidae; genus Microdon; species Microdon myrmicae. Next base: position 113,170,913 of record OZ007496.1, read on the forward strand.
GAGAAACGCCCACAAGCCGTTTTCAAATTCGTGACGATTCGGCGGTTTCCTGTGAAATCTTACTTCGTGACACACGACATGTCTTTTGACGACTTCCATTTTTGCCTAGATACAGTTTTTCAATCATTTTCATTTTATTTTGTGCAACATTAATCACTTTAATAACGTAAATATGACACTAGCACTTCGTGTCCACGAAAAACACGTACTGTACGTTTAGCTGTAGTCAGCTGTGGTCTAAGGGTAATTTAAGCCTCTCATGCTATCTCTTTCTAAAATAAAAGTTTTATAACGCCATCTATACGTATTTTATGAAAGTATGACTCGCTTGTTTGAATAAAATTTATCGACCGGATTATTACACTCAAAAACGCTGCGAAAAGCGAAGTGGCTTTTTCGAACGTTTCGGAGCCTTTAAAGTTGTAGCGGAAATCAGCTCCAAAAAAAAAATAAATAGAAAAACCACATAAAATTCCTTTTGAATATCATTTTTGGGATGTTTATACGTAAAAAATTGTAACCCCATAAGGTTTGAGACCTTTTAGTTATTTATTGATTTGCTGCTTCAGCAATAGGACATTCGTTACGAAGGTGAGAATTAATCGAATTGAAACACGGATATAATTAAAGAATCAGAAATCATTTCGACTCGAGATATGTTGCCATATATATAGGATGCGTACAAAAATGCTTGGTTATTTTTTAATCCAAAAGTCGAACTGGGGTTGATCGGTCGAGGCTAAGTCCTCTTCTAGTCTCTTTGCTCTACATTCATTTGTGGTTTTCAATCAAATGTTGTAAACATCGTCTTCAGCGTCACTAGGCCTCCTGGAGCGATGTTCGAGGTTACCTCTATCAGTGTTTGGAAAACTTGTGCATAATTTTGCAAATCATTGCTCCATATAAACCTCCTGTTTATTTTTGTAACATCACTAGTATTTACCCTTTTCCAGAAATAAAAGTTTTCCTCGATTATTTTAAATTAAAGTTTGCGCTATTGAAACCAAACCTCTATTAATGCTGCTCAAATTACGGCCAAGACTTCATATTTCATCTTGTGTGACACGCTATGTTACATAATTAATATTAATAATTTCCAACCGCCTTTCCTCCTAAATAATCAGGCAAATTTGAGTCCTTATTCCCTACTTACACACATATCATACACAAAACAACATTTCCCGCCCTTTATAATCACATTTTTATTTGCCATTCAAAATATATCCCAAAAATTTTTTCAAAGCCAAATTCTCCGCTGTATAGGGGAGGTGCAGACTATTAAATTATGAATAGTCACGATTTCAAGAGAAAATATACAGAAGGAAATTTTCCAGCCCCCCACCCCCTCTCTTGCAACGTGTCGTAATTCTTAAACCAGAAGAATTACAAAATTCTCTAAACGAGAGCCACGACATTCCCAGCAAATTTACAGTTAATTTCTTTGCAGCTGAAATTGAAGTTTTTTTTTTGTATTGGTGAAAATCAAAGAAAATTATTCAATGAGGAGTAAAACGGAAAAGTAAATTTATGTCCCCGTACAAAAGGACGCGAACAATTGACTCTCGCTCTCGTGTTTTAAAAATCCCCACAGCCGTGGCTAGTTGTTTGAAGATGCTCACGTCGTGTAAACTGTCCGGTGTTGTTTTGAAGAAATTAATAATCATGTCTTACTAATTATATCGAAATACAACACGGAAAAACCAAAAACCAAAAAAAAACCATTTTTATTATGTGTGCGCATCCGAGAATCAACAGGTTTCGAAGGAGTAAAATTTTGTGTGATAACGTGAAATTGCGAAAAGAAAATGGTTCGTCATTTAGAGAAAAAGTGTGTGTAACAAAGTGAAGCGAAAAAGTAACACGGGGGATTGAGTTGCCCTTAAGTTGAATTTCGCATCGGAAAAATTGAATGAATTATTTCATAAACCTTTAGTTCAACCGTTTTGGAGTAGAGAACTGTTTAACAGAGTTTTATATATATAACACCGTTTCAGCGAAAATATTACTGTTCAATAAAATCCACGGAATATCAACAATACGTTAAGTTGAAGAGGCGGCACTTATCGAAATCGCATCGTGAGGTTACACATCTAAGGAAACCCCAACGTGCAAGACAGGAAAACTTCATTGTCCAAATAGTCGCCCAAGTGACCTAGGGTTCAAGATTCATCGGAAGCACGGATACGAGGTGACAAAAGCCACCTATCGAAAACACACGAGAACTCTTGCGCTTATCCATATTTATTATGTTGTGTTATTTCTAACCCCGTTCGTCTCGTTTACTCTGTTTTGGATGACCATTCAGCGTATTCGTACAGGATTACCACGTATTAATGTTTTAATTTCCAACGAACTAATGGGAAAGAAAAAAAAAACGTGTACACCTCTTATATAAAATAATTTTGTGTGGATGGGAACAACATCTTTGCGTCATCTGAAGATAAAAAGATTTCTCTAGATAACAACATATTCTTTGCATTCCGCCTATTGCCGGGTCATTTTCGTTTTCATCACAAGATACATCAAACCTGAAGCTAACCAAGAATAACAAGAATCACATCAGTATATAACATACTTTGTACCAAGTACCAGATGGTCAAGCGTGGAAGGAGAGTGCACAGGACAGGGAACGATGCCGGAGTCGGTGAGGTTGTGGGGGATCTGCCAAACCCCACTGACTACTTACCTAAAGAACCCCCATTCCTACAACCCAGTTTCCATAAGTTTTTGCTAAGCAGTCGCATTAAGCACCTGAAAATGCTTCACGCATTAATTAGATCAAAGCTATAATCGTAAAGTCCCTGTAAAGAAAACTTACCTTTTCATGCATATCATCGCATACAATTTTCCGTAAGATTTCTTTCTTTGCTTATCTGGTATTCCAAATCAATTCGGCACCTTCGGTACCAGACAAATTCCTGTAAACAAAATGATTCGGTTTGCATTCAATGTAACCGTCATGACAGGGACCATAAATATTACGATAAATTTCTTTACGTACACATTGACCGGCGACCGTTTTCTCCCAGCAATAAAATCTCTAACTCGCACCATGTGAAAACAGAAGAACGCTGTTCCTACATAGGTTTCCTGCGATACCATAAACAATTCATATCGTTTGTGGTATCCGAAAAACGTTTTTTTCATGTAATGAGCGGTTGTTATTTATTTAACCGACCCTCATTACCAAACGATGAATAGGCAAACCCATAAGCATCTGACGAGTTCGGTTTTATTTGCTTTACCGGCATCGTATCCAAAGAATGCACTTTATGCCCTTTTTTTGTTCTAGGTTCATTCTCATCAATGAAAGAACCATGCACACACACCACTGCACTAAAGAGTCCATTTCTGTGGCGGCCACACCCTTAAGAGAAAAGTTTTTCTCTCTCTTCCCTTTTCTTAACCCCAACCTAGGATGGAATTCATGTCAGAGTTCTATCCTCGGGGAGTCGTTTTACATCCGCAGACCAGAACGGTCACGCGATCTCCCGCGCCCCGCGCGCGGCGGAGAAGCGCAGATATACGGAGTCATTGGCTATTCGAATTTTATTCCCCATACATTAAGTCGAGCGTTGTTTTGTCGATTTATTTTTATTTAAACCATACGATTTCAAAAAAAATTACATAAAACTGATAAATCCAACGATATGAACTTGCATTTAAGTTATCATTTCCAGTCCAGTGTTCGATCATGAAGTGTAATAAAATAAAAATTAATTAAGAACTGCGTACGTTTTACTTCATTTTTCTGTTGTGGACGTTGTATCGTCCTCTTTGCGCTTTTCCTTTTGTGTCTGGCGAAATAACGGAGCGTTTGTGGTGACGAGGTAGAACTCTCGCCCGTGCGACGTCGCGACGTCGTACCCCCACAAGGTTACGAACTTCCGGGTTCTTACAGGCTAATAAATAGTAGTAGTAATAGTACCAAGTAGCTGCGAGTTGAGAATGACGAACAAAATTTATCTTTCTGACACCAAACTTAGGTGATTCCAACACACATACCATAGTGTAATGATTCAAAATATATTGCATCTGACATCAACCACCAAACATTAAACTGCTGACAGTTATTACTTCATATTGAGATACAATTTTGTTTTTTACACAAAACATCTATAAATATTTATCTAGACAATGGTTAAGATTTCGAGTAACAGAAAAAGATTCCGTATCTTTTTAAGTGTTACTTCTGACTTTTCTCTCTTGCGAAACTTACTGAGCAGTTGGAACATTTGTTCGAAACTTCGATAGTGGTGTCGCTTTGACAATTTAACCTACGTATTAACTGCTGTGCTCACGTGACATTGTTAACTATGTATATGCGTATTGGAAGAATATATGTATGTATATATATATATATATATATATATATATATATATATATATATATTTATTTATATATTTATATATATTTATATATTTATATATATATATATATATATATATATATATATTTATATATAAAGGGGGTGAGCCGACAGGCCGACTTAGGTGCGACAAAAACAAACGTGTCATTCATCTTTGTCTGGCTTCTGTTCATCTTGCGACGACCAGAATCACCCACATCCGTCAGGATGTTGGGCTCGGTCTCGAGATATCTGGAAAAGAAAAGGAAGGGAGGTATCTAAGGATAGTGTGGGCGGGTTAGTTCAAATGTTCTCTAACTACTTGGATAGAGGGTTGGTGGGAAAGAAATCATACAAGACCGGTAGGATATATATATATATATATATATGTAATTATATATTGTGACGCATATGACAATCCGTACTAGAATATTCTAGAGAGTCCGAAACAGAGTACTAGAATATTCTATAAAGTAATGGAAAACTGGAGACTAGGAACAGTAGAACATTCAAGGCAATGGAACGGACGGAAACGAAACGCTGAAACGGTATAAATACGCCGCACACAGAGCATAGTGATGAGTAAGAAGTTAGAGATAAGTAAGACAGTGAAGCAAGCGATACGTCTCGAGTGAGAAGTAAGCAGTAAAAGACGCGATAAGTACGGAAGCGATAAGTAAAGAAATCGTTATGTGTACGGTAAAAAGTAACGGTTGTGACTAACGGACTAATAAAGTGTCACATTAATTCAAAAATCGATTTAACGGCTCTTATTTATTTTAAAATAATTAATCCAGCGAACCCTAAGCTCGCTACAATTGGTGTCAAAAGTGGGATTAATTATTGGTGAAATAAATAAGTCAGTGGAAGTGTATTGTGACGATGGCAGATCGACATTCGGAGAAGAGTTCGCAACCGTTGGACATTTCGGAGATGTTCAGGATTATGATGGCAAAATTGGACGCGCAAGCTATCGATATTAACGCAAAATTGGATGCGCGAGCTGTAAAGCTAGACGCGCGAACTGCAAAATTGGATGCGTGGGCTGCAGACGTTAATTCAAAATTGGATGCGCAAGCTGTAAAATTAGACGCGCGAGCTGCAGAGGTTAATGCAAAATTGGATGCCCAAAGGCAGTGTATGAAAGAATTCTGGGACTCGGAAGCGGAAGAAGCTGAGGATGAGGAGGAATTGGAGCCACAGGAAATGAAGAAACTCGGGAAGAGCAAAGCTATGGCCGACAGCAGTGAGAAAGAGGAGGAAAATGACGATGATGTGTTACGTGAAGAACTGAAGGATTTCATCGATGATAACCCGATTGAAGAGGACGGCAGTGATGATATAGACACTGATGCTTCAGGCCGTTCCCTGAAACGGATTTACAATGATGATGACGAGTTGGACGACCGACTGGAAGACGACGACTGTGACCTTATTGAAGAGAATCTTGGTTTGAAAGTCGAAGGCAGAAAGCGTTCCAAGCGTCTGCGTCGTACACAGGACGAAGAAAGTGATGGAGAGGAACAGCACGTCAATGAAGGTTCAGAACGTGGGGCTATAGCCGAACAGCTATTCGACGACGAAGAGGATGTTGAACGCCTCTCTGAACGTAGTCACAGGGAATGTGAGGCGGCAAAACATTTCAATGATGATGAGGAATCGGAGTCTGATGCTGAGGATTTTACGGATTTGGACAATGAAATCCGTAAAACGGATATTCCTGGGCGAATTCAATTGCGCGTAGTTCCGGTTACGCCTGTTCCAGAGGGACCCAACGAGCTACAAGATGAAGCTGAATGGATTTACAAACAGGCGTTTTGTAAATCAACTGTTTCCGAACAAGAGAGATCAACGGATGTTGGAGGTCGGGACCGCTATTGTAAGCCACCACATACGGGGGGAAAGATCAAGCAAGCCCTAACTGGTAGGCGTAATCAACAGCTAGAGGTGCCGTTCATTGCGTTCTACGGAAAAGAACACGTGAAACCAGGATTAACGTGCGACGATCTATGGAAAGTCTATTACTACGACGCGCGTTGGTGTTTACTGTCAGCTCCAAAGAACAAACCGATCCAGTTATTTGAAAAGATGCGGAACTACCAGTTGGATACGGTTATGAAATCGACAGATGCTCCAATACCAGATGATATGCGTGTAATTAAAGATGAAGATCTAGACCGCTTACGTGATGTGCAAACTCCAGAAGAGCTTAAGGGTGTGCACATGCATTTTCTCTTATACTATTCGCATGAGATCCCTAAAATGCAAGAGGAATTCCGTCGTCAGGAAAAGGAAGAATGGCGGCAGGCTAGAGCTGACGCGAAAAGGAGAGCAGTAGAAAAATTGGATGAAGGTCAAGAACTTCCACCGCCGAACGCCAAGATGAAAGTGGTGCATCGCGACCGACTGGCGGCTTTTGTTGGCCCGGGAGACCAGTGAACTTAGTTCGGGACGAACTAATCTAGGCGGAGGGTAGTGTGACGCATATGACAATCCGTACTAGAATATTCTAGAGAGTCCGAAACAGAGTACTAGAATATTCTATAAAGTAATGGAAAACTAGAGACTAGGAACAGTAGAACATTCAAGGCAATGGAACGGGCGGAAACGAAACGCTGAAACGGTATAAATACGCCGCACACAGAGCATAGTGATGAGTAAGAAGTTAGAGATAAGTAAGACAGTGAAGCAAGCGATACGTCTCGAGTGAGAAGTAAGCAGTAAAAGACGCGATAAGTACGGAAGCGATAAGTAAAGAAATCATTAAGTGTACGGTATAAGTAACGGTTGTATTACGGACTAATAAAGTGTTATATTAATTCAAAATCGATATAACGGCTCTTATTTATTTTAAAATAATTAATCCAGCGAACCCTAAGCTCGCTACAATATATATATATATACATATATATATATATATATATATATATATATATATATATATATATATATATATGTATATATATATATATATGTATACACAGGCATATATATATATATATATATATATATATATATATATATATATATATGTATATATATATATATATGTATGTGTGTATATATAGTAGGCGCATAACTAAGTTCTCTGTTTTTTTATGAAAATGCAACTTCATAGTGAGAAAATAGTTACAAATAAATCACTCGAATTATTACCCATCACTAGCTACAACTTTCCCCATCATTCTGGCAGAGCTCGAATACCGTCACGGTAAAAGTGTTCATCTTTTGAGGCTGTCTACGAATCAAGACATTTTTTTATGTCTTCATATGAGCGAAACTGCTGATCAACCAGACCATGTGTCATCGAACGGAACAAGTAATAATCGGACGGCGCAATATCTGGGGAGTATGGCGAGTGGGATAGGACTTTACATTTGAGTGTTTCCAAGTAGGAAAAATCACTTTTTCGTGCCTCTGCACGTATTGTTTCCGTTTTTCGCGCAATGCACAATCGCATCAACTGAAGTCGATGCCGTTCCCCAGTATATATATACTGATCGGGCATTTTGTTCTATAGTCTCCCTTGGTCTTTGGCGCTTTATTTGGTTCGCATACACCGTAAAGACCAATCCATTTTTCAATTAGGGTGGATGACGCCACATTTCGAGTTCTTGAAATTCTGCTGTGAAATATAAAATACTTGCAACGACAATAAGGAGAGTATGGTTATATATTCATTTGTGTATGTATCGAGTTTTCCAATAGGGGCTTGACAACTTTGAATTTAATTTGTGGACGCACCCTTTCATTCATCATCAAAACGTTACTGCCAATTTATTCAGTAAACTCAACATTTTAATCGTGGTACACGAACGAACAACGTCTGTAAATTATAAACATTTTATACCGGAAAAACTTGTCAAGTTCCTATTGGACGACCCGTTATATTAGTGGGTCATTAACCTCATACAGAAGAGTCGCTCATCCTTATTTTAAAGAATTTATGAGTCTTCATAGATTGGAAATATTCCGTTTGTGGAAAATTGTGGAAAAAATCTGGAAGACATGAATGGTTTTTGCATACAAAGGCAATTTCCTTTTCAACCGAGTAACTAAAAAAAAAAAAATGAAGAATGAAATACCAAACAAAAACAATGAACTAGTATTTTCGCTATGGCCAATGTATTTGGAGTAAATAGCGCTCAACCGTTGGACATCGTTAATGACATGTCTAATTTTTGTATTTTAAACAGGTAAAAAAGGAACTAATTAGGGTAAGGGGTGCGGAGAGCAAATACCATAATCGCAATGGTCCAGAATTAACTACGGTTTTTAATTTAGCCAGTGTTGTACATCCCGGATATCTGCTACGGTATCTATGCATTCCCACATCATGTAAGAGCAAAGTAATATGTTACTAACATGTTATATAGGGTGACATAAAAAGGGTTGCTCAGTTTGTATTTTGTTTTGTATTTTATAGTGTACAGCAAATTAGAATTGTAAATATAGTGCGCATTGTGAATGGTTAGAAAAATTCATTCCGTAAATGGGAAATATTTAGGCCTTCTCATTTGTATACTCCTTCCAGGATTTCGCATGGCCTTTGCTAACATTTTTGATTTTATGGCATTAATTTGAATGTAAAGTTTGGCCCTTACTAAAGACTTTGGCGATGGATAACTGCTGTCTATTCGAACATAGTTGCCCGATAATAGGGAAGCCGTTACTGACTTCTCCAATCGATAATGTGCGACAGGATGATTTATTGTTTATTTGTTGGAGGGTCTAATTTGTCCACTGATATATCGATGCCATACACTGAGCGAAAATATTTGTTTTCGAAATAAAACCTTTTTTTATATTGGATTAAATTCACTAAGCCCGGTTTGTAAAATGAAAACAAAAAAACTTAATTTGCTGTCAAAAAAAAAAAAAAAAAAAAACAAATTGCATAATAAATATCAACATGAACTTTTGAACTCCTATGAAAATAGAATTTCACATCCTCATAATAAATTTGTAACACTTGCTTTAAGACAACCAGAAAAAAGAATACTTGAATTTGAAGGAACTTTTTACGTTTTATATCTCCATAAAAAGGACACGTATTTATCAACATATTGTTTTTTATTATATTTTCTGTTTGTTTTTTTAAAATCGTATTTCAGTGGAAAAAAGCAGGGGTCATAACACATAAGTATTTTATGTCATTCGTTTCACAACATACCTCTATAATAAAAGAGAATTTATGGATAAGATTAAAATGCGAAAACGTTTCGAAAAATTCTTAGCAATAGTTACCTTTAGTACACCATTTCATTTCAGTATTAACTTTAATTTGTATGGAAAATATTATATATTACAATATAATCCACTTCTTAAATTAAATCTACTTTCAGTAGTTGTTAAGGTTTTTAGCTACGGTTTTATTAATTTTAATTTCTACTTTATATCGACTATAGATTCAATGGATTCATATATGTAACATCCACGAATTTTTATGTAACCAGAAAATTTTCTGTGTAAAATATAAAACACATTTAATAATATATATTAGTGCTTATAATATATCGACTACTCTAATTCAATTATACATTTTAACAGATGTGTAATCGAAATATTTTATTTCAATATATAATCGAATTGTTAAGCATTTAATAAGTAGTTCAAAAATACTTTATACCGAATACAGTTTAAGTTTTATATCGAATATACTTGCATAATTCAAGAGCATTGCGTCAACGTGAATATAACTTAAGTCACATGAGCTCGAATATTACTTTTTATAAAACCCTGTGGACGCTATAGATTACACCTTCTGGTAATGTTCACTTCAGTGCATACAAGTTTAGTAGTTTTTAGATAATATTTTTATACCGATGATCGCCTAGATAGGATTAATTAAATAATTCTGTTAATCACCAGAAAATTATACCATGTATACGATTGCAAATAATGGCACAAATTTAAAGAAAAAATACCAGCTAATGTGATGTTCTCAGCAAAGTTTTGGTTTTACCAGCAATTTTTAATTTGTCAGCCGCAATTAAATTCATTCAAAAACTGCCAATTGTTGTTTTTGTTGCTGATTGCTTGTTAAGCTTTTGTTGTTGTTATAATTTTTGTTATGGTTGTTGTTAATTGTTATTGTTATTGTTATTGTTTTGTTGATGTTAATTTTCTTGTTGCTAGGTTTGTAAGAGTAATGTTTGTTTTTGGTTATTTTGTTTTTACACTCTTTTGTTAACTGAGTTTCGTTAAGTTTTCGTTTAATATTTTTTTCGTTTTTGTTGATTAAATTATGGATTTTGTATGAGGAACAATTCATTCATTCAATATAGTTTATGAACGATTTATTAATACGTTTTCTCTTGGTTATATTGTATTGTTGCTGTTATCTGTTCATTGTTCTTCTCTGTTATTTGTTTAAGTTTCGACATGTTTTGTTATTTTCTTCGGCATGCACCAGATATGATTTCATTTTCGATCCAATTTGTTACATTAATCACAATGATTAGAAAACATATTCTTCATTTTTAAACATAAAACAATTGACCATTTAATCTACAATTGTGGAAAATTTATTAAACTGAGAACAGCACAAAAGAAGCTAAACTATAAAAAGAACAATATATCTGTACATGGGAAATGTTACAAATTTCCCGGTTTCTATTTTTCATTAATATCTCTGTCAGTCTAAATTATTTTGTGCCATAATTAAATGTCAGAAATGCTTAAAAAACAATTAAAAAAAACAGTAAAATATCTTGACATTAAAATTATAATGAAATAATTCGAATGCTAATAATTCAAAACCGAAGGCGATCTAGTGTATCCTATGTTACTATAACTGTTAGAATATATTAAGTGACATTTGTGTGTAACGATATGTTAATTGAAAGAGTGTTTATAAAATAAAATAAAAATAAATTTTGTTTTTAAAGATACCTGTTTTCCCTCATCTTCCTTAAGCTTTATTTATTGCGTTTAATAATCTGACTGATTTATTTAATGAAATTGCAACCTAAAAAGGGTATCAGACCAGATCATTGCCGATCGTTCACTCAAGAGAATTAAATTTGGGAATCATGTACATCGATCCACGTTCACATGCATCTCTGCAGTGGGTGAAGTAAATGGATTGTGACAGAGGGCATATAGCGCTAAGCACGGATAGTGAAGATGGTGAATTGAACATACGATGAAACGGGTGAAAAGCGAAACTTTGAAGCACCAGGCTACTGCCGCGTGTACGAATTCTAATCCTAAACTCAAGGTCATTCAACTGATCTGGAATTGCTATGTTAATGCTTGGTATACGGCTGATGCATTTTCTTATTCGATTTTCGTTCGGTTTTCTTCACTATTTGCTTGTGTATTGTGTGTGTATCTGTTAGAAACGCCACAAGCATATATGTCAATTAAAACAAGAATGAAACCCAGTTAGCTATACATCATCATCATCATCATCATCATCATCGGCACTGCAACCGGGAACCGGTCCTGGCCTTATTTAGCAAGTCCTGAGGCTTGTTAAATTTTCCATAATGATTTGTTTTTTCTGAGCAAGGTCATTAGTCTTGCGCCAGAGGCTCCCCGACGGGGAATCGAACCCCGGTCTCCCACGTGACAGGCGGGTATACTAACCACTATACTATCGAGAAGCCTAGCTATACACTATTATTCTAAATATAAAGATGTTGTGGTTAGGTATCACTGCGTATCTCTGGATTTCTTCCCTAGGATAAACAATGAAACATCACCTCTTCATCTTCTTCTTAATTTATTTATTCTGAACGTAAAAGAAACAACGCCGTTAAACTAAAAAATCATAAATATGTTCACTTATTGATATAAAAGCGGTGCACTGTATTTAATGTGAATTGAATTAAATCAGGTAACTTAAATGTTCTCTTATAATATAAAAGCTGTGCACTGTATTTAATGTAAATTGAATGAAAACAGGTAACTTAAATGTTCACTTATTGATATAAAAGTTGTGCACTGTACTTAAGGTAAGTTGAATGAAATCAGGTAACTTAAATGTTCACAGTTGACACGAAATGGCGCACTATATTTAATGTAAATTAGATATTGTTCGACGGACACTCTTCCAAATGTGAATCTCGACTGTGGTTTAGATATCTTTCGACGGACACTCTTCCGATTAAGGATCTCAACTGTAATTTAGATATCTTTCGACGGACACTCTTCTGACTCTGAATCTCGACTGTAATTTTTTTCTTCACGAAAACAAAATTCGGTCGCACCCCCTGATCTAGACGACTCAATAGGAGGCGATAATCACAACCGCTCTCTGTGAAGACGTGCACACACACCCCGATGGGGTTACTTCGCACGCTCATGCTGCGTGTCCCTGAGCACGCGAACCGTGGATATACAATTCCCGTAGAGGGAAACATTCGGCGAAAGGGTTGCGGCTGGTGCCACTATCTCGAAGGAGATACTAGAGTGTTTACACGATCAGCAAGTGCTTACAGCATTTATGCTGATCGTGCACATTTCGGCGACGTCTCCAACTAGTCGAACTCTCGCTGGTAAATTTCCATTTAGAAGAATTCGACTTCCATGGGCGGTCGGCCGTATGCCATTACGTATTTGTCGATCCGATGACCGACTGATGTGGGCATAGGTAAAAAAAGGATAAGACGAAATATCTTCTGCACGTGTGTGGCAGATTCATCAGGAGATATTTCATCGATATGGTTCGGGTAATGTTGGTTGCTTGATGATGCAACCAAATTGCTTTTAAGGAACATGGTGCATTTCATGCGACCATGCCCTCGTGGAAAATACTTATTGTTGCTGATGGATTTAACATCAGCGAAAATTATAGGTTTAGATACTTTAGGCGAAGGTTTGGGCAAACAATGGAAGGGTAAGTAAATTTATTCCGGGGTTTTTGTATGCTCTAGGTGGAAGTTTTCGTAGAATTAATGGGTAAGGTAAGTAGTGGCGTTCAATGGAACTGCCACGACACTTTTTCTTCAGGGTTTTTGGATGTTCTATGGGGAAGTTTTTGTGTCGCTCCTGGAAAAGGCAAGAACTGGCGTTAGTGGAAATGCCACAATGGTTCCTTGTTAGATTATGCTATACGAAAAGAAAGACTAATACTGGATGTGAGAAAATCAATTTCCCACATTAGTGGATCTTATTGCAGTTGAGATTAGCAGAATTTGTATTTAGTACAAATGATAGAGGGGAAACTGTGGATTTGTTTAGCGAAGTCAGTAAGTATGATTACATGGTATATAAAAAAAATAAAAGAAAAAATTAAAACCTAAGAGGTGATCGAAATCAATGTTAAATTTATGAAAAATTGAATAAAGGTGCTCGTTATTACTCGAAGCCTATGTGTTGATTTAAATTGAAGGAGAACATACCCGCTTGGTAGAAACCCTGAAGTGGTGCGGGGACTTACGGAGGTGTACTGAAAAGTTTCCAACCTCAACGTTAAGATAGCAGCACTCGTCAATAAACGCTAGTGAATGTAGTTGTACATCTTTCGACAGTTACTTACCAGAATTTCAGCCATTTTGGACGCGTTGTTTTTATTTGACACTCGTTTGAGTGAGTTGATGTGTATTTTTGTGAAAATGGACAAAATTGAGTATCGAGCTGTCATTAAATTTCTGTTTTTGAAAAGCAATACGCTTACGCATATCGAAGATGAGTTGGACTCTGTGTATGGGGATTCGGCACCATCATTTTCCACCGTAAAATTTTGGGCAGCTGAATTTAAACGTGGCCGGTGCGAGCTTGGGAGATGATGAACTTTCTGGACGTCCGAAACTGCAACAACCGATGATAACATCCGTAAAGTTCACCAAATGGTGCTAGACGACCCCCAAATTAAAGTAAGAGAGATAGCAGCGGCTATGAAAATGTCCAAAGATATTAAATCAAGGTTTAGGCATGAGAAAGCTGTCCGCACCTTGGGTGCCGCGTTTGCTCACACCAAAAACCTATTCGAATGAACATTTCCAACGCTCTGTTGGTGCAGTTTCGATGCAATAAATCCGAGTTTTGGCGCCGATTAATTACTATCGATGAAACTTAGATACACCATTATACATCCGAAACATAAATACAGTCAAAACAGTGGACAGCAAATGGGGGATCGTCTCCAAAAACGCAAAAATTGTTTGTTCGCCTAGGAAAGTGATGGCGACTGTTTCTTGAGATAGTCATTGAGTTATCTTAATCGATTATCTTCACAAAGTAAAAACCGTTAGAGGAGCATTGGTGCATCAACGTCGCACCAGCTGAGATGTAGACAGATTGACTCTCTGAACCAGGATTGTCGACTTCAACGCAACGAAGACCCAGTATACAACATCCACAAAGAAAACTGGATCATCGCTTCCACAGCTGATCATGAGTGGCCGGGCCCTCGAGGCTGGGGAAAGTTTGAAATTGCTCGGCGTCACGGTCTGTGGGAGTGTATCATGGCATAAACACGTATCGGGTATCGCCAGATCAGCCTCAAGAAAACGGAGTTATCTTTTTAGAGCCAAGAAATACTTTACTCCGGCCCAACTTCTCCTATCTAAATCTCAAATTAGACCCGCGCTCGAATATTGCTCTCATGTTTGGAGCTCGGCTCCTAAACATACCCTCGACCTACTTGAGAGCGTACAAAGACGAGCGATCCGCCTGATCGGGGACTCGGCGCTGACGTCGGGACTACAGTCGCTATCACATCGAAGACGCGTGGCCGACCTCTGTCTGTTTTACAGATATTATCACGGGTGCTGTTCTTCGGAGATTCTTGGCATTGTTCCACGCAATTCGGTCTATATGCGCTCCACAAGACAATCCGACGGATCGCACCCTTTTGTGGTCCATCTCCCGACAGCGCAAACATCCCTGTATCAGAACTCGTTCCGTTACAGAGCGGGGAAGTTGTGGAACTCCCTTCCCACGCGAGTGTTCCCAGAGCATTACAACCTGCAACTGTTCAAAGAACTGCAACAGTTATTTGATGGCATCTCGGGGCGCCCACTCGACGCTAGAGGTTCGCCTCTCCCGAGAGAAGTCTAATAATAAAAAAAAAAAAATACCGCACATCATTACTTCATCGACTGAAAGCAGAAATTGCGGAAAAACGGCCACATTTGCAGAAAAGCAAATCCTGTATCACCAAGACAACGTCACCAAGACATCTCACACCTCAGCGGTTGCCATGGCGAAAATCCACGAATAACGGTTTGAACTGCTTGACCATCCGCCTTACTCACCACATCTAGCCCCAAGCGACTTATTTTTGTTCCGTAATTTAAAACTTGCGCTCGGAGGACAGAGATTTTCGTCAAATGAGGAGGCAATCACCTTCGTTAACAGTTATTTTGCAGAGAAAACTGCCGAGTACGGACGGGTTTGGACGGGTTAGAGAGATGAGAGCATCGCTGGGAGTATAGTGTGTAGAGTTATAGAGAGACAAATAAAAATGAATTTTAAGAAAAACCGTCTTGTATCTTTGTTAGGTCGGACATTTTTCAGCACATCCATGTAAACTACAATGAATCACTCGGGCTATGCTGCTGAAAGCATACGCCTCCAGTAGAGCCACCCATCTCAGACAGGATAGCGGGGGTAACACACAAGGATCTGCTGCCCCTAATCTTGGGTGTTCCACGTCACCGTGCCCATTGGATGGTTTGCAGACAGAGGTATACCGGCTGTATTATAACGGCGCCTCTCTGACCCCGGGTCGAATAAAAGCAGTAAGCAGACCTGACCATATCAAAACGGGGCTCTAATATGGTGGACTATTTGATGCCCCAGAACTCGCACCAACAAAACTGAATAACCAATATACAGAAAACAATCCCTCGGTGGGCGTAGGTGTGATGAGCTGAAACTACCATAAGGGAACAAATCCTCAAGAAAAGATCGACTCGACAAAAACAAGACGTAGGGAAAACCGGAGAAGCCGGGATATACGCGTCGGCACGCGGAATGTTCGAACGCTATATAAACCAGGCGCGATACAGACAGTCGTGGAGAACGCGAAACAATATGAAATGGACATCGTCGCGCTTCAAAAAGTCCGACTCCCACATCAGGTAATCGAAACCAACGGGTTTTATACTGGTGTGGAGTTACCGACACACATAACCCAGTGTAAAATAAGTGAGATTTATTAATGACCGGATGTCAGTGCTAAAAATACAGGGCCCATGGTACAATTATGTATTTATAAACGCGCACGTCCCAACAGAATCTTCCGACGAAGAAACGAAACACATTCTACGAGACCCTAGAGGACGTATTTGATGGGATCTCATCATTCGATGCTAAAATCCTCGCTGGAGACGTCAATGCGAAAATTGGGAAGGAAGATATCTCTCAACCAACTATAGGTAAAGAAAGTCTACACGACGTCTCAAATTATAATGGAATTCGAATTATCACGTTCGCAGCGTCGAGAGATCTGGTAGTGAAATATACGATGTTCATGCACAAGCAAATTCATAAAGTCACATGGATATCATCCGACGGCGTAATGCGGAACCAAATAGACCACTTGCTCATAGACAAAAGACTCCGCTCGAACATCCTTGACGTAAGATCAAATAGAGGAGTAGTTGGCGACTCCGATCATCTTCTAGTGATAGGCAAAGTTAGTAGTTGGCTCGTAGCAAACCCACATGGGGAGTCGCCGGTGACGAGCAGAAAGTTCGACACTGATAAACTTAAAAACCTGCGCAAAAGGGCAAATGGGTTCATCTTGAATATCAGGACGAAGTAACGAATAGATTTAGCATGTTACAGAGTGGGAGTATAGTGAGGAAGAGGAAACCAATAATGTGGACACGAAATGGGCACCGATCAGAGACGTAATCCAACAAACAGCCCGAAAGGTAATGGGATTTAAGAAAATAATTAAGTCCAAACCTTGGTTTGAGCTGAGTGCAGGGCAAAGATCGAACAACGTAAACACCTCAGAGTGATCCACTTACAAGGATACGATGAACTCGACGCAGAAAGACACGTGACAATTCGGAAAGAGACAATGAGACTCTTCAAACGCAAAAAGCCCGAACGGAAGAAGAGGGCATCGAAAAACGTTCAGCAAATGCCAGAGCAAAGAATATTAGAGATATGTCATCATTATCATCATTATCGGCACTACAACCGGGAACCGGTCTTGGCCTTATTTAGCAAGTCCCGAGGCTTGTTAAATTTTCCATAATGATTTGTTTTTTCCGGGCAAGGCCATTAGTCTTGCGCCAGAGGCTCCCCGACGGGGAATCGAACCCCGGTCTCCAGCGTGACAGGCGGGTATACTAACTACTATACTATCGAGCAGCCCTTAGAGATATGTAGCCCGGTATAAATTCAATTAGACTACCGAGGGAGAGCCAAAATAATTCGGGACGCAAACGGCTGTCTGGTCACAGAAACAAATAATATCCTCACGAGATGGAAACGGTACTTTGAAAACCTGCTCAATGTGCGCACCCATCAACTACAAATAAACGCAACAGACGCACATTCAGCCGAGGCTCGGATCCCAGAGCCCTCTTTCAAAAAAGTTGTAGACGCAATAAATCGATTGAAAAACAACAAGGCGTCCGGAATCGACTGAATACATAAACAGAGCTTATGAAGTATGGAGGAGAGTCAACCGCTCGAAAGATTGGTGGATCTCATCAAAACAATAAGGGATATGGAATTCACTCCGGAAGAATGGAAAACCTCAATAGTCGTCCCCGTTTTCAAAAAGGCGACAGATCTGACAGCGAACCTACAGTGGAATATCATTGCTCCCAACTACATACAAAATACTAAGAAATGTCATACTGGCGAGGATCACTCTGTACGCAGAAGAAATACTGGTAGATTACCAATGCGGATTCCGTAGAAACCCGTCAACAAGCGGCTAAATGTTCACAATAAGGCAACTGCTGGAAAAGAAGTGGGAATACGGAGAGACTGTTCACCAACTGTTGGTTGACTTCAACAAAGCCTACGACTCAGGTGCAACGCAAAGACTCTACCATATTGTAGTTCAGCTGGGAATCCCGAAAAAAATATGCCATCCTCATGCAAATTTGCATAAACGAAAACAAATGGCGAGTTAGAATAGAAAACCACTTCTTAGAACCATTTGAAATCCGCGACGGACTTAAACAGTGGGATGACTTATCACCGTGTCTTTTTAACCTTGTGCTCGAGTATGTCGTCATAAAGGTACAAGACGACAGCATGGCTGGATCATCCATGAATGGGGTCACACAAGTGCTCGCATATACGGATGACATCGCCGTTGTCGGCGATAATCTAGAAACTATAAGTAAAAACTGTGCAATTATCATGCAAACGGCAGAAGAGGTGAGCCTAGAAATGAATCAAGATAAACAAAATATATGATTACGGCGCGAGAAGGTGGACCGCAAGGGACCGCTGTAAGTAATAACAGTGGAATCATCATTTAAGGGGCAGAAGAGGTGGCACTCGAAATCAATGAAGACAAGACAAATAAAATATATGTAAGTATATGGTTACCGGGAGCACAGGTGGCCACCGATAACACATAAACGTTAGGGGAAAGATATTAGCGAACATTATGGAGTTTAAATATCTGGGAACAACACTGACGGACAGTAACGAATTGTCACAGGAAATTAACAAAAGCCTACATTCCGGTAACGCTAGTTGGCACCCAGTCAGTAAATTGCGGAAATCCAAACTGCTATCACGTAATATAAATCTCCGTGTTTATAGAACCATCATCATGCCGATTGTTCTACACGTATGCGAAACATGGGCTCTCGCAAAACGGTAAGAACAGAAATTCCGTGTATTCGAGAATAAAGTTTCAAGAAGTATCTTTGGCGGTAAATATGACGAACAGGCAGGACAATGGAGGAAACTCCACAACCACGAATTGGAAGAGCTATATCGCAAACCTACAATAGTGAGAGTAATCAGGTCACATAGATTACGATGGGCCGGACATGGACCGAGAATGGGCAATGATAGGACCGTGCGTAGAATTCTTGACGGTAGACCAACGGGAAAGAGACCGGCAGCACGGCTGCGACGGGGATGGAAGGACAATGTAAGGTTTGACCTCAAGGAAATGTGATCAGATAGTCAAGCGTGGAAGGAGAGTGCACAGGACAGGGCACGATGGCGCAACTGAATCGGTGACGTCGCGAAGTTCAGGGTTCCTATAGGCCAAAATAAACAGTAATTTTAATAGAAGTATTATATAATAATTGCACTAAATGTCAGACAATTCACTTAAAACTGCTGACATGGCTCTTAATACTACTTCAATGACTCTAGATGTATTCAAAAATAGAAACTACAAAATCAAATAAAAATTTGTTTCAAAATTCACGTCTTGAATTTGGGAGATTTACGAAATGTTGCCCTAAATAAAAACTTAACCTTAAAACAAATGAGAAATAAAAAATCTAGTCAGGAATGTAATATATTTGTGATCACATTTATTTATGTGCGCGATATGTAAGATATCGCTTATGTACAGAGTAAAAATATAAAATTTGGGGAATGCATTCCAGATTTATGATGGGAATAAATGTCGTGGACGGGCATTTCAAATTAATCATTAATTTTCAATATATACTCCTCGGCTCTTAATGCCAATTTGCGGATGTTTCTAAGGCACCCGGCTGCTGCCAATTGCAAAATCTTGTCATCTGAAGATAAGCATTCAACTAAAAATGGTACAACACCAGCCTAGCAAAAGATGGGAGAATTAGTTGAAAAAATTTTCGTAAAGAACTTTTCAATCAATCCATTATTACCTGGTGCATCACAATACAATTAGTCGGATCAGCAGATAGTTTCTCAAGAGCCATTGCAGTGGTGCGGTGGACTTTAGGATTTTCGCATGTTAAGTAACCTACTATGGGTGTCACTGCCCCCAGATCTCCAAATGCTTGAGTGTTACCGTCAAAAACAGCACAACTAGCGACTGCAGCCGCTAAAGTTTCTCGTAGTGGGTCGTCGGTAGTATAAACTGTAAATATATTTTTTTTAATAATCTCGTTCATTCTTTCTCCATATCAAGGTGTCTACTTACCTAGAACAGCAAGTTTCATTACGACTTTTAAATCTGTTAAAATTGCCAGGTTTGTCCAATTTTTCGCAATGGTAGCGACAGCTGCACAAACAGCCGATAGAACTAGAACATCACGTGAGCTCAAAAGGTCAACAACCAATTCCATTGCTCCAACTAGACTCCGTACAAGTTCGCCTGAATCCTGTAATTTATTCGTATTTTCAATACATATGATGACATTATGGGGACTTTTTCAATTTACATCCTAAACATCATGAAATTACCCTCCAAATTTTATTAAGCAAATTTGTAACCAAAATAAAGTCATAGCGCCACAGTCTTGTAAGCCGACAGAATGAACACTCAGCAATCACAGGCTGGTCAAATTCAGGAATATAAAGGCCTTGCCACTTTCTTTACAGCTGAGGAACTTCGTACGCCGACTGGAGAAATGGAGAAGCTACGCATTTTCGAAAGGAAATGGTTCAGACTTATCACTGGCCTCAACCGACATCCCAACTCCCACAAATATTACAACAGTAGTTAGCTCTACTATGCCGGTAATATTGAACGTATAGATCGACGCTTCCTCGAGCTGTCCATCAAATTTACCGAAAATCTTCCCAATAACCCCAACCCGATAATAAATGCGCTCACATCG
Source organism: Microdon myrmicae (assembly GCA_963931805.1). Taxonomy (NCBI): domain Eukaryota; kingdom Metazoa; phylum Arthropoda; class Insecta; order Diptera; family Syrphidae; genus Microdon; species Microdon myrmicae. Next base: position 113,191,932 of record OZ007496.1, read on the forward strand.
ACTCTGTCAGATAACCGAACTCCCTACCCGAACTGTCTCCACATCAGAACGTTCTTCACCTCTGGCAGGTTGGTTAATAACTCTAATGAGATTGTATACCACAATACAGAGCTGTCACCTCACCAATTTAAATATAGTAATATTCAACCCTTCTCCAATATTTTGCGTTTCAACGAACAAACGGAAAGTAGTTCCCCAACCCGCATCCCTGACTGACAATATCCTCACTAACCCATAACCTACCTATTGATCACTATGCTTCCCCCTTCCACACCACATTAACTTATTTTAATAATAATTAGGTAACTAGACTAAGTTAAGATAAGCTAAGTTAAGTTAAGTTAAGCAATTTTGCATAGGTTAAGTAAATAACTATATCCTGGTTTTCTGACCTTTTCCAGGAAGCTCTACCCGCTAAAATCTTAATCCATAACCAATATATAACTTTTATCATATTGTTTGAAAAATGTACTAGTAAGTATATGTAAACAATTATAGCTAAAGTATCATAAGTTATCTGTATTGCTTATTGTACAAATTATTGATGGTCAATAAATACAGAAATGTAAAAAAAAAAAGCTGAGGAACTTCAATTCTAAGCAGGAATGGTTGAATATGGGTAGACAACAATGTTTCATACATAGGTCGTTTGTTTGAAAAATTGGCATTTTATTGACCTTTTTAAAAAATGTGTACAAAGGAATGAAAAAAGAAAAACAAATTATTTTTCAGATTTAATGTAAAGCCTTATAAATAGAATGCCGTTTTAATTTTTACATGATATGTTACTGGTGGTTCCCAAAGTGGCGTTCCGGCTTAAGTAGTGTCGCGTTTTTAAACGATGAATGAGAAATGAAAGTGATATTTTTATATTTTTGATGTAATACATATTATAGTAATACCTACCAAATATTATGTAAATATTATAATATAAACGTTTTTTTACAAAAAAAAAACACGAATTTTTAAGTTTTAAAAGAGAAAGTCGCCTCATATTTGGGGGTTAAATCTTAAGACAGTTGGCTGCTGGTTATTTATTAAGATCGTGTTGTTGAAAATAGGTTTAATCTCACACTAGTCGTTTCAGTGAGCTCTTGTTTCTGATATCAATTTCAAAGATTATAACATCGACGCGATAGACATTTCCGCATGGCCTTGGGGCGGGGCTGCAGCCAGAGTAGGCGTAAGGTTCCCACCTCAGAGTGAATGGCGGCAAAATTGCAACGTTGCAGTTCCCATCGTCGTTTGCATGGCCTTCGACTGGGACAGGCATCAGGTGGCTGTCTCAAGGTGATCGTGGGAGAAATGAGAAATTCTGATTTGATTTCCGTTATAGGGAGAATTATTTAGTATTCGCCAGCACCAGTGGTCCTGTGGGGGGTACGAGGTAACGACGCCGCACGGGCGAGAGTTCTACCTCGTCCCCACAACTTGCTCTAAATGTTCCACCGTACGCCGTCCACTGGAAAAACAAAACAAGTACACCTCCACGGCACATCGTCCACAAGAAGTAATTAAAAAAGCACTGTTGGAGTCTATTGTAGTGAAGGTTCTTTATTTATTCTTTTATTGTTTCCTTTACTATTGTTCTTAAGTAACACCGGGTCTTGCAAGTTTACTGTTCATGATTAATTAGTAATTATTATTTTAATGTATTGTTATTCACGTTGCTGAGTTCACGACACTGTTTAAGGATTGGTTGCCGTTCTGGAGGAAGCACATTTAACGGAAGACTTGTGTAGAAGAAAGTCTTTAATTACCACGGAGAATGGGCACGCGTGCATGGACTTAATTTGTATCGCGGCGTGTAACGAAACTCGACTCTGATACGTACGCACACCCGCAGGGCTACGGGTAGCGGTGGTGGAGAACCGACCAACTCGATCGGTGAATGGAATACGACTCCCTGATATTAAATCACTGTTAGAACCAATTGTGGATGTATTCACTTTTACGGTGGTGATAACCGGATCTCTTAGAGGAGATCGTTACGATACACACGTGTGTGTACTTGGTTCTTTACAAGGATTCGGCCATAGAAACATACCTGAAACTCAAGGACGGGGCATAATGGGCATCCAAGTGATGTGTGTTTGTTGAAACAAATGAATCGCATCTCGTCGGATGCTAATGGATTTGTATTTGCTTATGCATCTAGTACGTGAGGGAAAAGATTCGGCGAATTAAAGGACAAGGGAAATATGACCTGATGCATAGTTCGGTAACGAGGGTCGGCTGGATAAATAGCAGCCGTTCATTAAATAGAAAATGTGATTCGGATACCACAAACGATATGAATTGTCTATGGTATCGCAGGAAACCTATGTAGGAACAGCAATATTCGATTTGCATATGGTGCGAGTTAGGGAATTTTATTGCTGGCAGAAAAGGATCGCCGGCCGATGTGTACGTAAAGAAATTTACTTGGAGAAGTTGGGAAAATAGACGGCGCAATATTTATGATCCCTGTCATGAAGGTTACAATGTATGTAAACCGAATTATTTTGTTTACCGGAATTCATCTAAGGAAATTTGACTGGCGACGTAGATGCCGAAATTGATTAGGAATTCCTGGTAAGCTCATAAACAAATCTTAAGGAGCAGTGGTATGCGAAGAGAATGCATGGAGGTAAGTTTTCTTTACAGGGACTTAATGATCATAGATTTGATCTCTTTAATGCGTGCAGCATTTTTAGGTGCCGAATGCGAATGCATTGGCGAAGACTTATGCGTCTTGGGTGATGGTTATGGGAGTTTTTAAGGTAAGTGTACCGTAGGGGTTGGCGGAACCGCTACAGTCCTTCGACTTGTTCAAAATAAAAACTACTAGAAAAAGAAAACCGTTCATTCTTTTAAATCCGACCCTTTGACCAATAATTGTGGAGAAATATACAACGGGGGTTGAGCAGAAAACCATTCGTTTAAATCCGGCCCTCTGGCCAATAATTGTGGAGGTACACCAACAAGTAAGTAATACATATAAATAAATAAAAATAAATGTTGTATAGAAATATACAACACACAGAATGTTCATCCAAAGTCGAATAAACCAATTCCACAGCTTGAGCAGCATTTGAAAACAGAATAGAATGCAATGCGTAAATATTGCTTATCAACATCCATTTCTTATACAACTGGTGCACATGGAATGAATGCGTTTAAGTATTTATTTGCAACCAAAGGGAATAATGTGGTCGTATCTGACGTCCGATGTGCGGATATATACGATATGAAAAATAATAACTGACCAACCATGAAATAAGGTCAGGATTTATTTAAAACGAAACCAAGGAGAAGGATGATTCCTCAGCCGAATCTAACGACCAAAAGGCACAAGTAAGATGCCACCAAGGTCGTAAGCTGAGATATGCTAAAAATAATAAAGAAAATGTGTATACCAGTGATTCTCACTACTCCGGAGCAAGGAACAAATATAAAGAACCGGCCGTTAAAGAGCCAGTAGTCAATAATGCAGTAGCCTTCCACTCAGGGAGCGTGTCTCCTTGTCCTTAAAATGACAAGGGATCTCTCAAGGCCGCTTCTGAAAAGCCTCGTTGCGGTCGCCACCGTGGTTCATCAGACCTGGGGGAAGAGTGACGAGCGACTGTTGAATTGGGCCCTGGGAATCGGCCAGGCTCAATTAAAAAGTCATTTCAGTTTTAATTTATTAATTTTTTTAATTTAGTTTATTGGCTTCCTTGCACTTCGGACGCCAATCGAGACTGATCTCCGAATCTGAAATTAATCACCGTTTTATTCAATATCTTATCGGGATTTTATATCCCGATCGCATCAAAATACGAGCAGAATCTCGAAAAAGGTACTTGGCTGGAGTAAAATGTTCGTATTTTGAGATAAGAATTTTGTTAGGCGAATTCTCGGGAACGTGAGCGTGAACACCTAGTTCAACTTACCATATGTTTACTTTTGTTTGAGGATCATAGGAAATTGAATGTACGGATGATAAACGTTTGATTCGTTTACCAGGAATTTTGCTGGATTGGGATAATGTAATTGTGGATTAGTTGGATGATTATAGGGAGTTGGGTGCACGGGCGATAAACAAGCATTTGATTCGTTTATCGCGAATTTTGAATTTATATGATTGTTTTGTATGATCTAAGTCTAGGTGTAGGGATATCGATGGGTGTGTGGGGGAAAGAGATGGTACGGCTTTTCAGAGCACTACAATAACACAGACGAAGACCTCGATGATATCCTCGCCAAACTTTTAAAAAAGAAGTTGAGATGTGCAAACAAGTGAAAGCAGCTCTAGGAAAAATAAATATGTGGTGTCTACAATTATGTCAACAATGTGAACAACGACAGCAACAACCACGGCAATAGCCACTAGAGCAGGAGAACCAGCAATCAGTCAATCAACAGCAACAGAAACAAAAAATATACAGGAAGGAAAAAGTACCCACGTCATTGTGAGCTACATGGAATCTAACGACGTAATTAAGAACGTAAAAGTCGGTAAGTAAAAGTTTTTGAACAAAACGCTTCAGTGCGAAAATTAGTATAATATCGGATGATTTAGAGGATTGTTGCAAAATTAAATCAGCTTTGGTTAGGGCACTTATCAAGCGTCAACTGTTGAAATATCTGGAATCATATGATCTCCTCAATGACCGACAATATGACTTTCGTAGTAACAGGTCCACCGGAGATCTGATGGCGTGCCTTATCGAAAAGTAGAGCCATTCCGTCCACAACTTCGGTGAATGCAAGGTGGTCGCATTGGATATTTCAAAAACCTTCGACAGAGTTTGGCATCCAGCCCCTTTGTCTAATTGCATTCATATGGAGTGGACAATTCCCTGATCCAATGGATAAGAGACTATCTTTCTGGCCGTTCAATCTAAGTGTTCTTGATGGTGTCAAATCTGTCTACCATCAAATTAATGCAGGTGTTCCCCAGGGTTCGGTTCTCTCACCCACTCTCTTCCTCATCTTTATAAATGATCTCTGGTCAATTATCCACCACCCAATTCACTCGTTTGCTGGTGATAGCGCGTTGAGCTTCTCATACTCATCCGAACACTCTCGTTCAAACTGTTCGAACGTCACTACCAGTCAGCAACTTATGCTTGATAGATGAATTCCGACCTCAACAATATATATCACTGGGGATTACCTAACCGAGTAGAATTCAATGCCTTGAAAACTCAGTGCTGTCTCTTGTCGTCAAGGGCGGGCCCCAAAGTAAATATACTGTCTAGATTGGCACTTGCATCGACGAAGCTAAGGAACTATCAATACTCGGCACTCGAAATAATTCGACTCTTAATTGGAATGACCACATATTTGAAGTGCAGCCAAATGTATGGGGTTCCTCAAGAGATGCAAAAGATACTTCATTCCATCCAACCTGGCCACTATTTACAAGGCGTATATTCGTCCAAAAATTGAGTTCAACTCCCATATTTGGTCAGGCGTATCCAAAACTGCACTACACGTGCTCGAAAGGAAGCAACAACGACCAGTGAAACTTATTGGCGGCCCAGCTGTGAGTCGATCAATTCCGCCGTTAGAACACAGGAGCAACGTAGCATGCCTATCTCTTTTCTATAGGTATTACCACGGTCGTTGCTCAACTGAACTTGCTCGATGTGTTCCGCCACTTCAGACATTTTCCCACGACACCCGTCAATATGTGAATACGCATCAGTTCACGTTGAAGGTGGACTTTAGGCGCACAACTAAACATAGAGTCATTCTTTAGCCGAACCACACGAATGTGGAATGTTTTGTCTGATCATGTGTTTTCTGGCCGTTGTGATGTCCAGACATTCAAGACCAATATACATCGACACCTCCCTTCCTTATCCACTTTCTCTCCATCCGCTCGCACTGTGGTCTGAGATTTAAGGGTACTTCAAAATCCCCTTTTTTGCACGTTAGTGTATTAAAAAAAAAAAAGGCGACTAGCGAGCACTACACGTACAGTCCAAAATAGTAGAAAACTATCTCTATGTATCTCTAAGTCCCGACACTAACTTTGATGGGCATAGATACATTAAATATATTAATCAGCAAACAATAAGTTGGAAGAAAATTAAAAATGCATATTGCAATCTATGCACTGTCAATGTTTCGGTCATGTACATCGAGTTTCAATATGTAATTTAGGTGTGTAAACTGTCTAAACGACCACATTATTGGGGAATGTCCGTTGGATAAAGAACAGCTCTCGGATAAGAATAAGATATCCTGCGTCCTCTGCAAGAATATTGATGGTCAGGCTAAGTTTAGGGGTTGTCCTAAATACTAACAACTGAAATTAGTGTTGGAAGGTGGTAGAATCAAGTTGAAGCAGAGGAACGAATGAAAACTCTTTCTTACAACAACTAGTGCATCATACGCTCAATTGACAGGTAATGTAAGAAATTCACCAATCATGGAACGATCATGCGACACAGATGTCGTCTATAGCACAGATGTATACAAGTTTCAGGTGCTAGAAGCTTACGTTATAGACATCCCTTTGAAAAGTCAAAGCCGTTTATATGTGGTCTCAGTTTAAGTTCCTAAAGCTCCTCAGTGTACACAATTTATGAAAGAACTTGACACCCTTTTCCGAAGTCTCAAGTTACCCTCGGAAAATAAGTATTTCTTTATTTCAACTCCACCTTATCTGGAAAACAAGAGGCTCTATTGGTGATAAACAAACACCATCGAACATAAACTAGAATTGTACGCTACAAGTACGCCGTTTTATCCCCGAGGATAAATTTTGGTGGACGAGCGAATATAATTACTAGGTACGGACTTAACTATTCGAAATTGTTTTCGTACAATCGAATGCTATAGCAATCGCTACGGACTAAGCCATCATAATTCGTGTTCCGAATGAGCACACATTACTTGAATAGTGTGACCAGATCGACAGTCAACAGCTAAGGTTCGAACAATACGCATCGTCCTATCGTCGTATCCGACGTATTTTTAGTGTGTGCGAAAGTGTGAATTATACAAAGGGTGTGGGGGCGTCACTGAGAACGGCTGTATACGTTTTTGTAAAAGATTGAACTGGGTACGGCGCGAATGGGCAACGATAGGACCGTTCGTAGAATTCTTGACGGTAAGCCGGGAAAGAGACCGAGGGGACGGCCGCGACGAGATGGGAGGACAACGTTAGGTTGGACCTTGAGGAGATCGGATCGGATGGTCGAACGTGGAAGGAAAGCGCATAGAACAGGGAACAATGGCGGAATCGAGTCGGTGAGGTCATGAACTTCCGGGCTCCTACAGGCCAATAAATAGAATAGAAACAAAAGTTCTCCGTACAATGGCGGAAATTAACGCAGCGTCGCGAAAGAAGCTAAATACGTAGCTGAACCTCATTGCCAAGCGGCAAAAAACAATCGGAAAAAATGAAACTCCCGATAAATGCGTAATTCACATGTGTGAGTGGGAAACAATTTTAAAGAATCAGCCCCAAATGACGGCAAGAAATGGAAGAAGAGAGAAAAAAATTCATCAATGAACTCATCCCAAGGAGAGATGAGCTACAAAAATAAATAAATGAGACTCTCACAATAGAAAAAGAGAAAAAAAATCACCGCAAAACATCGGCAAGAGGAAGAAGAGAATGGACCCCAGGTACAGTATGGACAAGAAACAAAGGACCCACAACATTAACAACAACAGCAGCAACAAGGACGCATGGAGCAACAAATCAAAAAAAAAAAAAGAGGTGCCCCCATAGTTATTAGATCAATGGAAGCTAAAGACATAATAAAACTTGGTGAGTTAGCTGTAAACGTTTTAAAACTAAACGTGTTAGTAATAGTAAGATAAGTTTAATATGTGATAACTTGAAAGATTACAAACAAATGAAATTAGTGTTAGGGCCAGCGCGCATCGGGTACGATACGTACACCCCAAAATCAGAGAAGGTGGTATCCATGCTTCTAAAAGGAGTTGATCCTTCGTTTTCACACATGGAAATACTTGAAGAACTGAAAACGGTTGAAACCGAAAGCCTAACATTTACTGGTGTTAAACCCCTTTCCACAGCAAAGTTCCGAAATCGTGATCGTCAATTACCTTTTTTCATTGTATCGCTAAACCCTAGCAGTAAAGTTGACGGCCTTCGACACATTAAAATTCTTCTTCACCAAACTATAAGTTGGCAGAAAACAAGTAAATCAGATCGTGTCTCGCAGTGCATGCGTTGTCAACGAATTGAGCATGTTGCACCGAACAACTTCTCTGTCGTCAAATGCATTTAATGCACCTGGACGTGGAGTGCGTCAAGGTTAAAAAGTCCTTCACTAAATCTTGGAAGCCAGTTTTTTACTGTTGAATGACACAGAATGTTCACCCAAAATTGAATTTATCAATTTCAAAGCCTGAGATTTTATTTTTTCATTTAAAAACAGAATCGAATGCAATGGCGTAAATGCTGCCTCTACGTTCATCTTGTATAAGGGTGATGCACACGGAATGACAGCTTGTAAATGAATGAAACTTAGTCATAAAAACAACATCGGCTAACTACATATATCCAAAATGGCGAGCGAATTGGATACGTTCAAGTATATTTTTAATGCAACCAACTTCTGAGCTGAGTTTCTCCTTGCACAAGTATAATATGGAGAATACTCTCCGGAAAGGGCTACTCCTCCAGAAGTCTTCCCCTTCTTGGATAGAAAATACCTTCTGCAAGATAAGCATGGTCTCATTAATTTACCACGATTTCCGTGATGCCAGCGATAAACTGTAGTGCTCTGAAAAGCCCTACCATCTCCTTCCCCTACACCTACATCGAAATCCGAGCAGTAATACACTAAAACCTGAAATTCAATCAAAACCCGAAAAAACCCAAACTAGACCCAAAATTCGCAATAAACGAATCAAACATCCGTTTATCGGTTAACATTTGCCCCCACGGCATAATTTAATCTAAAAAATCAAATTAAAATCAAAATTCACAATAAACGAATCATATATTCGTTTATCGTTTTGCATTTGCCCCACGGCATCATCTAAATTCAAAAACCAGAGATACGTTATCTCAATTTAGTAAAATCCATCAAATTGAACAAACAAAAACCCGAATTCCTTTACATACCCACATCTGCACAATAGTTTCATAGGAATTCAGGAAACTGAATCCTTATCTTAAATAAACACTCAGCTCACTCAGGATTTTGGTATGAAAATGTATATTTTTGAGATACAAAATCTCGATTTGGTTTTATTTATAAGGGTGATGAATTCGTATTCGAAGATACCTCACAAGCAGGAGCTTCTCCACTGCAAGCGATGCCAGCTATCAGGCCATCTCTCATCTTCGTGTCACCTACCAAGACGATGCGTAAAATGCGCGCAGGAACATGAGCCTAACCAGTGTAAAGTAAAAGCACCGGGGGAGGTCCCAGAACGAATACACACTGAAAATTCTGATGGCTCCTTCTCCATGAAGGAACTATCAGTCGAATGCTGCAACTGTGGAGGACCGCATCCTGCAAACTACACAAAATGCCCGCACAAGCTCCGCTTACTGAAGCAGAGAATGCCTCCAATCAAAAACAACACTGGCCAAATCTAAATCTAAAAAAATCTAAATCCTATACGGAAATTACCAGAGGAAACAACGCACCCTCATCACAACTAGGAACAAACCTAGGACTCGACATCATGGGATACATCCGAGAGTTGCATGCTCTCTTACCGACGCTAAATGGATTAAGTAACTTCGAAAAAAAGGTCAGATACTTTCTCTTATAACCTCACATATATTATCCCAAAATGTCTAAGTTAAGTGTAGTTGCCCTCAATGTAGATTCTATTTCGTCAAACATACGGAGGCATCACCTCCGACTGCTAGTGAAGGAGTTTTCTCCAGACGTCCTCCTTCTTTGTGAAACTTGGCTCAAACCCAACTCTCGCATTTCTATTCCTAATTACCAACTTGTTTCAACTCCTCGAATTGACGGTGCAAAAGGAGGTACCGATATCCTTATTCATAAAAGATTCCAATTCAGTGAAGTCAAATTTAGCAACATCTCCTGTGTCGAATACACTGCTGTCAAACTGCTTTGTGACAACAATAAAGTCTTGGTTCTAGTAGCCATCTATTTACAACCCAAGAGGTGCCCTAACTTCCCATCTTCAGACTTCGATGAAATATTCCGTCAATCCCACCCCCACTCATTCATCATCGGAGGCGACTGGAATGCCCGTCATACCGCCTTCAACGACACCGCTTGCAATAAATTTGGCAAACAATTGCTTGCTTTCCTACCTCTCCACCCCTACGTCTATATCGACTCCCCTACGGAACCTACTCATTGCTCCAGCTCTACTCAATCAACTATAGACTTCTTCTTAAAATCTGCGATCCTACGCTCTGTATCTCCCCCTACTGTGTCGCACTTCTTCCCCTTGGATCATGCCTCCATCCACTCGGTAATTGACCTTGGCTTCTTAAATCCGTTTCAATCTCTCAACCCAGTCCATAATTTCTCCAGAACTAACTGGAGAAAGGTCAACAAATCCGTTGGGGATATGTTTCAAACGCTTCCCATCACAGATACGAATAACTTGGATTCTAACGAAATTGATGGAGCAGCTTGTAAGATGGAAGGGATCTTACAGCAAGCCCTGTATTCTAATACCCCTACAAGGATGCCACACTCCTTCGTAGGTAAACCACTTCCATATCTCACCCTCAAACTCATCTCATTAAAAAAAAAAGCTCCGCCGAAAACTATTTCGAAGATTTTGTCCCCTCCTGAAAGTACAGGTTCAATTATTGTCTACCCTCATTAACCAGCAGTTAAATGCTTTCGTAGAGCAGAACTACATCTCCACTTTAAATAGTATCAGACCCGATCGTAATCTTTACAAAAACATCAATCGCCTTACAGGACGAAAAATACAAACCTCAATAGACAGACTAATTGGTCCTAGAAATAATATTCTGTACTCTGATTCTGAAATAGCAAACTATTTAGCGGAATACTTCTCCCAAGTGCATAGGCAAAATGATAGCCTAGGCAACTCCGAGTTTGAGGAAGTGGTCAACCGCTATACATCCCATGAACTAATCTCCTCATTCACTCCATTCATAACTGAATTTAATAATGACAATAGAGCATCTCAACCCACCGATACAAACTTCTTTTTACAACCGCAGGAATTTAACCAAATGATATCTTCTCGTAGCAATAAAAACTCAACCGGCTTGGACAATATTCCACATGTGCTTTTCAAAAACCTCAACCCTTCAAATCGACTATACATCATGACCCTGCTAAACCACACAATAAATGCTGGTCACTTACCGGAGTCTTGGAAAACTGCCATAGTCATCCCCATTAAAAAATCAGGGGCATCCCTGATGGCGGCCAATTTTCGACCCATCTCACTACTTAATAATTTAAGCAAATTACTTGAATTAAAAATTCACCATTACTTACTGTCCTTCGCGGAAACTAACTCATTACTCCCTGATTTCCAATTCGGTTTTCGTTCACAACACTCAACATGTCACGCTCTCCTCAAGTTTACTCACGACATCACTATGGTTCTTAATGACCAGTGCCCTACTGTGTGTATCTCCCTTGACATATCCAAGGCTTTCGATTGCGTGTGGGCTGCGGGTCTTCTGTACAAATTACATTCCACGTATCGTCTCAACAATCACACTTCCAAGTTTCTCTACTCGTACCTATCAAATAGAAAATTCATGGTCAAGATAAATTCCACCCTTTCCCAGACGTACTCAATAACAGCAGGAGTCCCCCAAGGATCCATTCTGGGTCCCCTCTTATACTTACTATACACATCTGATATTCCTCAACCCCTCTCACCGAATACTCGAATCCTCAACTACGCAGACGATACCCTTGTCTACTCCAGCAGCAGGCTCGTATTATCTGCCAGAAACCGCGTAAATGAATTCCTCCAAATTCTTTCCTCCTACTTCCTTAAATGGAAGATCCGCCTAAGCCCCAACAAAACTCAACTGATTGTATTTAAAGGTAGAAACGTTCACTGTACCAATAACACGTTACGTAACCATTCAATCATCTACCATAACAGGGTAACCGATCTTAACCACTTCAAATACTCAAACATTCAACCCTTTTCTCGGGTTCTTTCCTTTAACGAGCAGTCGGTGGAGAGACCTCCCTCTGCCGCTCCCTTCCCTCCTTAGGTTATGTAAAATATGAAATTTCGACTTAAGCTTAAGACTAGGCTAAATTCTTCTACATGGCTGAATGTGAATTTATTTAACTACCTTAGATATAAGCTAGATTTAAGTAGAGGTAAGTAGTTTTTAAGAATATTTATTCTAAACATAGGTAATCCATCCTGGTTTTCATGACCTTTCCAGGAGTCCTACTAGTAAATTGTATCTGGAATAAATCTCTATAGACGTAAGACCTCCAATTAAATACTACTTGAAAAAATGTTCTAGACATTGTAAGTAAAATTGTCACAACTTAGTTAAGCTAGCTGTAAACTTATGTAACTAAACTTATAATGGTCAATAAAGACAGCGTTATATATATAAAAAAAAAAAAAAGAAAGTATTCGAAGATCAGTCTCAATTGGCGTTCTAGGTGTAAGGACGCCAGAAAATGAATATACAAATAAAATTAAAATTTAATAAAATAAAAAGCATTTCATTGGGCCTGGCCGATTCTTCATATTCAACGATCGGTAGCTGCTCTTCCCTCAAGCTTTAAGGAAGCATGGCGGCACCGCAACGGGTCCCCTCAGGAGCTATATTAAAGAGTTCCCTCGTCCTTTTCAGGACGAGACACGCTCCCTGAGACAAGGACCACAACAAAACGAATTCTCCATGATAGGTATATCTCTAATCTCCGAGCCCGCCAACGCTTAGTAGGGTCATCAGTGAAACAGATAAATCAATGAAAGACCAATTCCGTTCCATCTGGTGGTGGATTTGTTATGAAGAAAGGAATTTATGTCCCGAAATATGGTATTCCCGTCAGGCGTAATGCTTCTCTTTTCCTTTTTAGATTTAATGTCATTTTAGTTCTGATTTCTTTCTTATTACTCTCGAATTTTCTTTGATTTCACTACTTTTTTTTTGTGCTTCGGTTGTAACGCGTCGCAACCGCGGTTCGTTATTTAAAGGAAACTGTTGGTTCGCTGAGAGAAAATTAAATAGAAATGTATACTTTTTAAATTAGCTTTATTATTAATAAATGGAGGTCCGCTGTCTTTGCGTAGCTGCCACCTTTTACATGGGTGGACTGAAAAGTTTCCGACCTCAACGTGAACATACCAGCGCTCGCCAATAAAAGCTGGTGAATGTAGTAAATGGTGCTAGACGAGCTCCAAATTAAAGTGAGAGAGATAGCAGAGGCTATGAAAATGCCATAGAACGTGTTTGTCACATATTAAATCAAGATTTAGTGATGAGAAAGCTGTCCGCGAGTTGGGTTCCGCGTTTGCTCACGTTAGACCAAAAACGTGTTCGAATCAACATTTCCAACGCTCTGTTGGCGTAGTTTCGGCGCAATAAATCCGAGTTTTGGCTCCGATTAATTACTGTCGATGAAACTTGGATACACCACTATACGCCCGAAACAAAAATACAGTCAAAACAGTGGACTGCAAATGGGGAATCGGCTCCAAAAAAAGGCAAAAATGGGTTTTTCGGCTGGAAAAGTGATGGCAGACTGTTTTTTGGGATAGTCATGGAGTTATCTTAATCAATTATCTTCCAACAGGAAAAACCATTACAGGAGCATACTATGCATTACTACTTGACCAACTGAAGGCAGAAATTTCGGAAAAACGGTCACATTTGCAGAAAAAGCAAATCCTGTTTCACTTCACCGGTTGCCATGGCGAAAATCCACGAATTACGGTTTGAACTGCTTTACCATCCGCCTTACTCACCAGATCTACACCCAAACGACTTATTTTTGTTCCCTAATCTAAAAATTGCGCTCGGAGGACAGAGATTTCCCTCAAATGAGGAGGCAATCACCTTCGTCAACAGTTATTTTGCAGAGAAAACCGCCGAGTACTATTTGGACGGGTTAGCGAGATGGGAGCATCGTTGGGAGAAGTGTGTAGAGTTACAAGGAGACTATCCAGAAAAATAAAAATACATTTTAAGAAACAATACCTTGTATCTTTGTTAGGTCGGAAACTTTTCAGGCCACCCTCGTATCTTTGGCAGATTGATTTTTTATAATACCATTTTCAACCACTTCTTTTATACAATAATTCTTAAGAAAAAAACACAAACGATGCACCCAATTCCTCTCCACTTAGCATTACCACGCACAAGTCATTTACCATACCGCAGTTTTACTCAGTCGGCTTTGACCCATATTGGATGCCCGACACGAGTCATTCTTCTAGCTTAATTAATGTTGATCCACATAAGCTGCAGTGGCCTTGGTAAAGCATATGTCGTCACTTCGGTTCATGGGTGCAGATTCATTATTACTCATATGCCTCTCTTTCGCAGGCATAAGCATTTTTTACTGGGGAATCTCTAAGCAAGTGCATGCCACCTATTGCGACGTTGGTGTATGGTAATTTGTTATTATCCGTATGTTTCATATACTCGTATACAATTGCTATGGAACTGCCATGGCAGCTAATATGACGCTTGCTCTTAATACTTTCATATGCTGATGCGTGCACTTGTGAGCTATGGTACGAATGATTCGTAATTTGATTAGTGTATACCTTGGGAAATGATTGTGCGTCACAGGTAGGTAATTAAAGAAGAAATGATTTTGTAGTGCATTGTGTGTGATTATGAAATATGATATGTTAGATACGTAGTGTTATCGCGGCGGTGGGAGCGAACATGCAGGTCAAAGTCTCTGCTTTCAACCTGGCAAAACCCAGGACGATCATTGTCCCTGTTCAATCCAGGTTGACATGCAGTCTTCACGTGACACCCCTGAATAGCTACTTTGGCACCCTCCAAATAGTGAACCAATGCATGCAGTGACATCCCGAGAAAGGTTGGCTAATAACCTTGCCCGGAAAAGCCAATTATTATGGACAATTTAACAAGTCTCGGATATGGACCGGGTACCGGTGGAGAGACTTGCTAAATAAGGCCAAGACCGGATCCCGGTTGTAGTGCCGATGATGATGATGATGTAATGTTGTCACTACACCTTTCCTTCATTTCACATATTAACATGCAATTTATTTGCATTTGGTTCTTAAACAAAGTTGATTAAGAAACTATTATTGTACGCCGAAAGGTAAAACAATTTAGAGTGCAATTTAGAGTGTTTGTGAAAAAGCAGTTATAATATATAAGAAAAATAATTGTAAATAGGATTTAACATTAAGTATTAAGTAAAATCTGTGAATATATTCTATAATAAATGTGTATTCTAAACTAAAAAGGTATTAAAACTATACCAATCATTTTGAATTGTTTAAAAAATCGAAGAGAGTCGGTTTTGGTTGTTGTTCAGGGTAGTGGATAAGGTCAATCGGCTTCAACCGCCAAAGGTTGCCGACAGTGTCTGCCTCCTGCATACCGTCATTACATAATTGAAAGTTAAGATCCTAATTTGAGTAATTAAATTATAACGCTTGGTCTTTCATTCATTTCAAGTTGCCGGAACACGTCATTGAAAACCACAAAAAGTCCAAACGGTTGCAGACCCTAAAATCGAGGGTTAAAATCATTATCTGAAAACAGTAGCTGAAGCATTGTCGCCATATCTTAAGCCCTTGACAATAACAATGCTATTAGGTATACTCCAAACGAACTCAGACAGTGCGGCTATAGTTTGTGTGAAACACCAGGTTACTAGTAGAAGAACTCAGGTTCCTATAAGGTGTTGCTAAAGTGTCACCACATTGTTTAAACAGTCCTGGCCGTCGATAAAAAACAAAATAAAGGGCAAAACCAAACGATGCCAGGAATTATAAACCACATAGCGATAATTTGATTAAAGTATAGCATTGAGGGTGTGCTTTTCTCGGCCGTGACAAAAAGAAAAGAAGCTGAATCGTTGTTTAGAAGTTAAGTATCGGTGCCAGAGTGATTGACGGCCGGACCTGCTGTTTGTGATACTAAATTGTGTTTCATATATTTATTAATATTGATGTTTTAAATTGAAAATGTGGCCCCTCCAAATAAGAGTCGAATTAATTCGAGTGCCGAGGATTGATATTTCCTTGGCTTTGTCGATGGAAGTGCCATTCATCGTCAGTATATTTACTTTGGGGTTCACCTTTGACGACAGGAGACAGCACTGAGTTTTGAAAGCATTGAACTTTACTCGGTTAGATAATCCCCATTGATATATCTTGTTAAATACTATGAATATTACCCGATAAGTTCTGTAAATTGCATTTTTTTATAGTTATGTAGACGTTTTTCTTTTAAACTGTAAATAAAATTTCAAAAAGTTAAAAAAGGTTCTTTTTTGGTAGCGGACAACTCAGGGATCGACAAACCCGAGATTTGCTTCATTCATCTTTGGCAAATGCTTTTTAGAGAGCCGGGTTGCCACGGTTCCTTGATCTTGACTCCAGTTGAAAGGTGTACCCATGTTAAATTTTGTCAGTTTCTTGCTTCTCGGGTGTCTTTTGAAATCATTTTTGATGTTACACGGTCGGCTTTTTTGTGACCTATTTATACAGGTGTTATAACGAGAGTACTAACGTGTGCTGAGGTTTTAAGCACTTCTATGCCACTGACGCAGTTGTTGTGGTTGTTAGTTGGTCTTATTTTACCTCATTTAGGATACGTAAGGGAGTTTATCGTAATATACACAAGAATAATGTAAATGAATTGAAGTTCAGTTTCTCTGTAATATCTATCCTTTTGGTCAAGGCTTAATTTGGTCCCTTTTTTCTCTTTAGGAACACCAGTACTGCAAGAAATTGGTTGATGAAAACTTCTTTAAAGTATAACTTGATGTTACGTACCAGAAATACCCACCCGAACATACATACCGGGCCAAGCCCCATTATACTACAGATCACCAAATGTGAATCCCTTTCGGATTGATTTGATAAATTCTTCCCCAAACTTCTTTACGACATAGCTAAAGAATAAAACTATAGAGTCCAGACGTATGTTTGAGAACAAAACTCGATGGCGGCACCGTTTCTTTTAATCCTATTTAAGGAAACATCTCCTAAAGGGAGCAACGAACGGCGCCCATGAATAGATTTGCTGGACAATAATGCCATGAAGATATACAAAAATGTCTTTGGCACCATTGTCTAGTAAAAATTATAACATAAGAAACCCATGGTAATTAGCAAGTCTAAACATTACTGGAAATCCCAAATACTGTTTAAGGGTTTCAGGACAATTGTCGATCCAAGGCAAATTACCGAAGAATCGAACACAAGGTACCTTGGCTCACAAAAGAGATCCGAATACAAAGGATGAAATGTAAGGTCAACGAAAAAAGGAAAAAACACGTTGCTTCGCAAAAACGTTAAAAAAGGTTTCCTTCGGTCGAACGATCGAAAAGAAAGAGAGTTGAATGTTTATCAATGACCGAAACAGTCGAATGTAAAAAGGTGTTGTGCTGTGGTATGTGTAAGCGGTGGGATTTTGAACTACGTTGTTTTTAATCATTACAGTTCGAATCAGTTCAGTCTCGAAAGGTGAATCTTCGGTCGACGAAATAATACTTTGCATTATCCATGAAAAGAAATATAAATGAAGACAGTTGTAAGTAGTAGCCTTACATTGCAGCTAAAGAAAGCGCTGCATTGCATAAGGTCTTTCAAGAGAATCGTCGGAGAATGTGGTCACAATTAGAGCTCTCAAGCCTAAGAGAATGGCAACGACGGTGGGATTCTTCCACCAAAGGAAGATGGACACACACCATGATACCTGATATAGAAACATGGGTGAAAAGAAAACATGGCGAGCTGAATTACCACCAGACCCAGCTCATATCAGGAGATGGCTGCTTTCAGCAATACTTGCACAAGTATAAGCATGTGAATCACCCATTCTGCTTGTATTGCGAAGGCAAAATAGAAAATGTGGAACACGTACTCACACAGTGCGTGAGATTCGAGACCGCACGATCGATTTTGGAGAGACATATGAGACGAACAGTTACTCCGGCTGGAGTAATAGAATACATGCTTAGTTCAAAACAGGCATGGTCCGTAACAAATGGTATTCTCTGTGAAATGATGCAGCAGTTGCAACGCGACGAGCGGAGTAACAGGTAAACTCCGTCTCGCCCCGCGATAAAATATCTAAAAGAAAGTTCCGCGGGAATCAACGGCAATATGAGCCTGGCGGGAGGTGGTTTTAGTCGGTAAAAACCCGTCATGCTTCTGGATCGGTCAAGAGGTATCTTTTGCAGATTTCCACCTTACTACCGAAACCAAAAAAAAAAAAAAAAAAAAAACGGTTGTAAGTAGTAAAAGAGCAAGAAGTTTGACATTGATAAACTAAACGACCTGAATCAAGACGAACCAACGAATAGATTTAGCATCCGGAAAGAGACAATGAGACTCTTCAAATGCAAAAAACGCGGATGGGAGAAGACTCGGATCGTAAAAATCCTAGAAAACTCCAGAGCAAAGAAGATCAGAGGTATGCACGCCGGCATAAATTAAATTAGAAATGGCTACCGAGGGAGAGCCAAAATAATTCGAGACGCGAACGGCTGTCGGTTGGTAGAAGCAGTACTTTGAAAACCTGCTCAATGTGCACAACCATCAACCACAAATAAACGCACCAGACGTACATACAACCGAGCCTCAGATCAGAAAGCCCTCTTTCTGCGAAGTTGTAGACACAATAAATCGATCGAAAAACAACAAGGCTCCCCGAGTCGACTGCATACCTGCAGAGCTTGTGAAGCATGGAGGGGAGGCAGCCGCTCAAAATATCCACCATTTCATCAAAACGATATGGGATAAAGAAGTCACTCCGGAAGAATTGAGAACCTCAATAGTGGTCCCCATTTTCAAATAAAAGGCGACAGATTTGATTGCGAAAA
The DNA here is from genome assembly GCA_963931805.1 of Microdon myrmicae. NCBI lineage: Eukaryota > Metazoa > Arthropoda > Insecta > Diptera > Syrphidae > Microdon > Microdon myrmicae. The sequence continues at coordinate 113,210,906 of OZ007496.1, forward strand.
CTACAGTGGAATATCATTGCTCCCAACTACATACAAAATACTAACAAATGTCGTACTGGCGAGAATCACACCCTACACAGAAGAAATACTGGTAGACTACTAGCGCGGATTCCGTAGGAACCGGTCAACAAGCGACCAAATGTTCACAATAAGGCAACTACAGGAAAAGAACTGGGAATACGGAGAGATGGTTCACCAACTGTTCGTTGACTTCAAAAAAGCCTACGACTTAGTCGCAAGGCAAAGACTTTACCATATTGTAGTTGAGCTGGGAATCCCGAAAAAATATTCCGCCCTCATTCAAATTTGCATGAACGAAAAGAAAGGGCGAGTTAGAAGAGAAAACCACATCTCAGAACCATTTGAAATCCGGGACGGACTAAAACAGGGGAATGGCCTCTCACCATGTCTTTTTAACCTTGTGCTCCAGGATGTCATCAGAAAGGTACAAGACGACAACATGGCCGGATCATCCCTAAACGGGGTCACACAAGTTCTCGCATATGCGGATGACATTGCCGTTCTGGGCGATAATCTGGAAACTGTAAGTAAAAACAGTGAAATCGTCATGCAAGCGGCAGAAGAGGTGGGCCTAGAAATAAATGAAGACAAAACAAAATACATGATTACGGCGAGAGCTGGTGGACCTCAGGGAACACACATAACCATTAGGGGTATAATATTTGAAAGAGTTTAAATATCTGGGAACGATACTGACGACCAGTAACGAAATGTCGAAGGAAATTAAAAAAAAGACTACACTCCGGCAACGCTAGTTGGCATGCGGCCATGTAAGTTCTAAGGGGTATCTTTGACGGCAAATATGACGAGGAGGCAGGACAATGGAGGAAACTCCACAACCACGAATTGGAAGAGCTATACCGCAAACCTACAATAGTGAGAGTGATTGAGTCGCGAAGATTAAGATGGGCCGGACATGTGGCGCGAATGGACAACGATAGTACCGTGCGTAGAATTCCATCGGCACCAACGGGAAAGAGACCGGTAGGACGGTCGCAACGGAGGTGGGAGGACAATGTTAGGTTTGACCTTGAGGCAATCGGGTCCGATGGCCAAGTGTGGAAGGAGAGTGTACAGAACTGGGAACGATAGCGGGGTCGAGTCGGTGAGGTCATGAATTTCCGCGTTCCTATAGGCCAATAAATAGCAATAGTAGTAACACTCCACGGAGTGTTTTCATGCTTTATGTATTTGTGATTGCATTTCATTCGGTTTAATTGGTAATTAAGCTTGTTTAAGTTAGGAGGATCTCGGTGTAAGTGATTCAAATCCGATTTAACCCAATATTAGCAACCGTTGTATGACTCGTTCCTGTGTTCAAACATTCTCCGAAGGAATTCTGATCGGCAAACGCAACTCGTTGGGGGAAGCAGGTATTTCATGATCATCGTCGGCACTACAACCGGGTTCCGGTTTTGGTATTATTTAGCAAGTCCCTCCACCCCTATCCGATCCATATCCGACACTTCTTACATTTTCCATAATAAATGGTTTTTCCGGGCAAGGTTATTCGTCTTGTGCCAGCCTTTCTCAGGATGTCGCTGCATGCATTGGTTCACTACTTGACGGGTGCCAAAGTAGCTATCCAGGGGTGTCACGTAAAGACTGCATGTCAACTTGGATTGAACAGGGACAAGAATCGTCCTGGCCTTCGCCGGGTTGAAAGCAGAGACTTTACCTTGTATGTTCGCTCCCACCGCTCGAAGCAGGTATTTACACCGAGCGAAAAGCCGGATTACAACAAAATAACTCAAACTATTAATTATTAAAAATAAACAACATTGCATTAGTATAAATATACTGTATAGATATTTCCAATCAAATGTTAAGCTTTCTGTACCTATTTGACATTTTATCAATCATATTAATGCCGTACATTGAAAAACAAAATCAAATCTTAATTCCTACATTTACAAAAAATTAATAACTTACCACAGCATTTTCTACACACGGACAAATGGCATAAGCTGCATATGCCTGCACTCGAGGTTCTGTATTCTTCAGCAATGACCAAATCAGACGTACTGCATCCAGTTCCTCTAAAATACGCATACAGCTAATATCTTCTGCACATTCCTTTAATGCTTTGGCCAAATTCTCTAAAAGAGGGGCATGCGAGGAATTCAGCAGAGCCACAAGAAGAGGCAGACCACCGGCTCCTTTGAGAACTAGACGGTTTTCTTGCATTTTAACACATTCCGCAATAGCGCCAGCCACGTGAGTTAGCACATCATCCGAATCATCATTAAGTAACCCTACCAAATATCGAATTGCCCCTAATTCGTTTAACTGCTCCACATTAGAGGGTAATTCTGCACACTTCCAAAGCGCTCCGGTAGCTCCAATCATCAATGGCTTATTCTCTCTATAGTTCTTTTCCTTTACGATATTCATAATAGGTTCCAGTCCGCCTGCCTCCCCTACTAGTTGTCTAGTTATGTCATTTGTTGCGCATCGGAAAATTGCTGTGCTACACTGCAATTTTAATGCAACATGGGGGGAGTACATATGGGCAACGATATCAGCAATCATACCCTCAGTTGTTATTGCCAGTTGAAATTTTGTCTGAAAAGTAAATGATTTAGATATTTGGTTATTTGCAGATCTACATTTAACTTGTTTTAAAACTATGAATGTCCTGTTAAGGAGGGAAATCACATTATGAGGCTGATTCGTAAACTTCTTTCGTGAATTTTTTTTTTAAAGGAAGGGCTGATTAAAAATGATTAGGGCTTGGAGGCCCTTTTATTTATATTTTTAACTATATAGTGTAAAATTTTAAAGAGTTTATCGAAAACTGCCCGAGTTTTATGCTGCTATTCAAGATGGTTCATCGTTAGAGTTTAGTATCGAGGTGCAGTGTGGGGGTCGAAAAATTGAATTGGAATTAATTTTGTAAACGAAAAGTAAGAAAATTTTAAGTCGTAAAATAGAAAATATACGACGGTGAATTAAATATAACCGGTAATTTTACTTTTTTGCTTAGCGACAAGTTGCGATATAGATAATCTTGTGCGTGGCTGTTGTTCGGCTTATGAAGAGTAGGGGAATCGGCTTGGCCAGAGATCGCACTCGACTTTGTAGTCAATACATCCCTGAGCGAGCAAGAAGTACATACGTCTGTTGCCCAACGGATTATTATAAAATGTTTAACAATTGAAGGCGTTAAATCCGCGGAATTTTTTTCTCGATTGAAGGTACAGTTTGGTGAAGAGACTGTGGCGGTTCCGCCAGATCCCAACGCTCGCCTTTCTGAAAAAACCCCCATAACCACAACCCAGTCTGCATAAGCTTTCGCTAATGCAATTCGCATTAGCATCTTAATTGCTTCACGCATCAAATAGATCCAATTATTATAACCCAAAAGTACCTGCAAAAGAATTCTTACCTTTTCAAGCATTCCTTTGCTTACAAATCCCCTGTAAGAGTTCTTACTTTCCTTATCATAAATTATCCTGCAAAGAAAAACCCCGGTTTACATATCATGTAACCATTCCAGCCAGAGATAATTATCATGGCGTCGCCTATTCCCACCTTCATTCATTTATACGATAAATTTCTTTATGTATACATTGGCTGGCGACGTTTTTCTCCCAGCAATAAAATTCCCTGACTCGCACAATGTGCAACCCAAAGCAAATACGCATTCCGCGTCTCTTGGCATCAATTGAAATCCAAGCATAAACAATGCAAATAGGCATTCAATACGTACCCTTCCTAGCGATGCCATAAACACCATTTCCCAGTAACCTAGCTAAAACCAGTTAGCACATTTTCACATCGGATCATCGTGTCTTTGCTCTAGGCACACATACCACCATGATCACGATGAGCGAGTGAGCTCTGAACGAGCAAGATATCGTTGAGTCGTAATTCAATCTTCAGAGCGGTCGGGTCGCTCGTCATCCACCGTACCGGCGCCGGTACGGTGGGTTGAAACGTTTGTGCCGCAGTTCGTGTGTGTAATGTTTAAGAATATATTAAAATCATTCAACACTAATAATAAGTATAAGTAAGGATCATTCACAATAAAAAATGTTTAAGCATAAATAGCATCGCCTGAGTGTTTTTGTTTCTGTTTTGTGTCCGCTCAGTCGCGAAGGTCGACCATCGTTTTCTTCCCCCTTGCGTTGTGAGCAGTGTTCCTCTTCCATCATAATTAATGTTCAGCCACGGGAAAGCAAGTCAAAAACAAAACTCCACGACGACACCGGACACAAGGACGAATATAAATTGAAACACTGTTTTTTATTTATTACAATTTTATTCACTTTTGTTTAAAAAGATATGTTATATCAACATGGAAAACAAGGAAGACAGACTTGGCAATGAATGTGTATGTGTGAATGAAGATCACATTGGGTTTTTTTCATACACAAGGCCATAGGAATAAACCTGAAAGTCAAGGACGGGACATAATGGGCATCCAAGAGATGTGTGTTTGTTGAAACAAACGAATCGCATCTCGTCGAATGCTAAGGGCTTGTATTTGTTTATGCATCTAGTTCGTGAGGGAAAAGATTCGGGGAATTAAAGGACAAGGGAAATATGACCTGATGCATAGTTCGGTAATGAGGGTTAGGGCTAGATAAATAGCAACCGCTCATTAAATAGAAAATGTGATTCGGATACCTAAACGATATGAATTGTCTATGGTATCGCAGGAACCTATGTAGGAACAGCAATATTCGATTTGCACATGGTGCGAGTTAGGGAATTTTATTGCTGGAAGAAAAAGGGCGCCGGCCGTAAGGAAATTTACTTGGCGACGTTGGAAAAATAGACGGCACAGTATTTATGATCCCTGTCTTGAAGGTTACAATGTATGTAAATCGAATTATTTTGTTTACCGGAATTCAACCAAGGAAATTTGACTGGCGACGTAGATGCCGAAATTGATTGGAAATTCCTGGTAAGCTAATAAAGAAATCTTAAGGAGCAGTGATATGCCAAGAGAATGCATGAAGGTCAGTTTTCTTTACAGGGACTTAATGATCATAGATTTGATAAATATAATGCGTGAAGCATTTTTAGGTGCCGAATGCGAATGCATTGGCGAAGACTTATGCGTCTTGGGTGATGATTATGGGTTTTTTTTTCAGGAAGGGGAACCGTGGAATTTGGCGGAACCGCATTGAAATTCAGATCCTCCTCCTTTTTTCTGTTAGTACGAGGGTTGCCTTTTATATTTCGGGATTAGAGAACAAAAACAAATATTGATCATCGAAAATCACTTTATTGTTTTTCAAAATATTCCCCATGAAGATCTATACACTTTTGCATGCGTTTGAACCAATTGTCGAAGCACTTTTGCCACTCTGATTGAGGTATCTCCAACACATGCATTCTGAATGCAGCAACCGCTTCTTCAGGTGTCGAAAAACGTTGACCTCTCAGTTTGTTTTTTACGTACGGGAATAAAAAGAAGTCATTCGGTGCCAAGTCAGGACTATACGGCGGATGACCCATCAAATCGATGTTTTGGGTGCTCAAAAATGCAGTTGTCGCAGCCGATGTGTGAGAGCTCGCATTGTCGTGGTGAAGAGTGATCCGTCTTCGGCGGTTGGTTTTGCTGATTTCTTGGAAGACAACTGGCAAACAAATGGATGTGTACCACTCAGAATTGACTGTTCTGCGTTGTTCTAGTGGTACGGTTGCGACATGTCCAGTTTTTCCGAAAAAACAGGCGACCATTTGCTTGGAAGTGCTTCGTGCGCGAACAACTTTTGTTGGATTTGGCTCATCTTGAAACACCCAGACAGTCGACTGCTGTTTACTTTCGGGCTCATACGCGTAAATCCACGATTCATCACCTGTCACGATGTCATAGACGTGTTTCGAAGCACCGCGACCGTATTTTTTGAGCATTTCTTTCGACCAATTGACACGAGCCTTTTTTGGGCGATTGACAAATTGTGTGGGATCCAACGCGAACAAATTTTTTTGACAGTCAAATGTTTATGCAATATTGAATGTATGATGGTCCCACTAACGCCTAAAGTTGTCTCAATCTCACGATACGTCACATGACGATCTTCCAATATCAGTTCGCGCACAGCATCAATCGTTTTCGGAACAACAACTGATTTTGGACGACCTTCACGGAATTCATCTTGTAGTGAACTACGACCACGATTGAATTCACCATACCATCGATAAACACTGGTCCTTGATGGAGCTTCATCGCCAAAAATTGAATTAAGTTCATCCATGCACTGTTGCTGAGTTAATCCACGCCGAAAGTTGTAAAAAATAATCGCACGAAAATGTTGACGATTTAATTCCATTTTTGGGCCGAGATGAATCTTTTAAGTTACTGTAAACAACACAAATAGCGCTCGTATGTCAAAACGTTCTGAGTGCGTATAACCTCAAAAATGTCCAACTTTACGACAGAGCTGTCAATTGCCGGATTGCAAAACTAGGGTTGCCAAATCCCGAAACATAAGAGGCAACCCTCGTAACAGGTAGGGGAAAGCTCGCCACTACTTCAAAAGCTAAAGTTATGTTTTCGATGGTGACCTACACCATTAAACCATGAAGAGGATCTACAAAGGGTCTGTTTCTATTGGATAATCCTCCAATTATTGTGAAAGAGATCTACAAAACTGACAACTGCTCTAGTAGTGTCTAATCTGTTGGCATTCAAGACCGATATGTATGTGTTTTTTTCCAACGCAATCCCCTTGTTCTTTTTTCATTTTCATGTTTGCAACTTTTTTTCATTTCTTATTTTTTTCTTCGATTCTGAATTATAGGCTAGACCAAAAATGTTCATAGATTAGCTATCTTATATTATACAAGGTGGCGCGGAAAATGAATCACCCTATCGGAAGATGTTCTAATTTTTGCAAATGGCGTCGTACATCAAACATATTTGACATTTGTGAACTGGACAGCTGAAGTATACAAATCGACAAGCAATGGAGCGATATACTCCGCAAGAGAGTGGAATAATTGTGTCGATTTTTTTGACCAATAATCGGTCGGTGATGTTAGCGCAGCGTGAATTTCGACGTCTAGTTCCTAATTGTGCCGCGCCAACTGGGCAAACCTTCCGGCGCTTAGCTACTCGACTCGAACAGACTGGAACCACATGAGACCATACATGGCATGGCCGCCACCGGACTGGTCGTTCGGCTGAGAATATCGCGGCTGTGGCTGCCGATGTCGCTGCAAACGAAGAAACATCAACCAGACGACGGGCCACAAAATTGGGCATTACCAGACGGACCCTACAGCGAGTTTTAGTGAAAGACTTACACATGTTCCCCTACAAAGTGCAAACAGTGCTTCAGTTAATGCCTGGTGACCGTCAGTCGCGTGTGAATTATTGTCAATCCATACTTAATATCAACAACGAAGAGGACGATTTTGTGCCGAAAATCGTCATGAGCGGCGAGGCGCATTTCCACTTAAGCGGTTACGTCAATAAGCAAAATCTTCATTTCCGGGGCACTAAAAATCCGCGTGGGATGCACGAAGAACCACTACATCCGCTCAAAGCCAGTGTGTGGTGTGGGGTTCACGCGGGAAGAGTGATTGGGCCGTATTTTTTTTAGGACGCCATCGGCAATACGGCTACTGTTACTGGCGAACGCTACAGGGCCGTGATAAACGACTTCTCAATGCCGGAATTGGATGAGCGGGGCTTGGTGAACATGTGGTTTCAACAAGACGGTGCAACTGCACACACATCACGACCCACAATGGATATTGCGAAGGAAGCGTTTCCTGGACGCATAATCTCCCGTTTTGGCAATTTGGCATGGCCAGCAAGATCGCTCGATTTAACAATCCCAGACTTCTTTCTTTGGGGCTACTTGAAGTCGCGGGTTTATGCCAACAAGCCTCCCACAATCGCACCCCTTAAGGAGAATATTCGACAGGAATGCGAACAGTTATCACCAGAAATCTTGCGGAAAGTCACGCAAACGTAATAAAACGGGTAGAAATTTGTATCAACATTGGCGGTAGCCCTTTGACGGATATCATCTTTTCCACTTAACAGAAGAAATTGTAAAGGTCCAAGTAAAGATTTCCATCACTCAAAATCATTTTTTTATTTAGTAAAAAAGTAATTCAAAAACAAAATTGAATGATTAACTTTGCGCCACATTGTAACTTACCGGTCCTATGCGGACACTCTAAGCTAAACATTATATGACTATTGTGCACTTTGTCCTTCGTCGACAGAACTTTGTTTGGATCTTTAGTTATATGTATTTGTATCACAAAGTAAAACTAAAAAAAAATATGTCATTTTTTTATCTTTACTTAAAATTTAACTTACTTCTCCTTTGTTTTTAAATGCTTGCATATAAATGCTATCTTAAATCTTATACTACCCAAAAACTTAACTTAAATCTTAACCTACCTTAATCCTAGAAAAGGTAAGTCTGCGTAAGCTAGCTGATGATACTATAATATTTCTAGTGCATCACTGTGCTTCCGGGAACTCCGGGTAGAGTGTGCTGCCGTATAGATCCTGATGGATACTTGTGTCTTTAAACCTTCCGGATAATCCAAAGAATGGGTCGTCCATGAACAAGTGAATAACACGATAATGTATCACACTCGAAAATAATACAATGAACTAAGTGATAAACAAAGGACGAGCCGGAGGGAACCGACCAATTCACGATGCACTTGAACGTCGCGGGAAACCAACGCAGCAACACAAGAAGAGGACTAATTTATTTTACTTCACTTTATTTTGGAGGATCCTCTCCTTGCTCATCATACTAACTGACTCTTAAGTCTAAGAACCGCGACTATACAACGGCAACTTAACTAATCAACTCTTGTTATGAAACTGACTCTACGCTTTCCAACTTCAATTCTGTATCCCTTCGAAGTCCGGACGCATCGCCACTTATCACCGATCCTTTTGCGGTTTGTTTATGTTATCCATCTGGCTAATGCAAACAAGAGTTTGCATGCACTTCAGATGGGTAACACAAGTTCCGTGGGAATTGGGTGCAAAATTAGAATCTGGGAAACTGGGTCTATTTGCATATCATAAAACATCTGGCTTATGGAGATATGCATTGTGATGTTTAGATTGCCTGAATTTTGTATCGGCGGATCAAATGGACATAGGTTTGTTTAGACACGTGTTTATTTTAGGTTTTGGATTTTAGGTTTCAGGAAGTGATAATTGCACATACCATACATGTGAAGATATACGTTGGGCTCTTTGAATTGTAGGGATTTGATTTCAATGTTCGAGAATTAAACGTTTGGTTCAATTTCCTTGACAATGAATTCAACATTGATTTGGGTGATATGAATGGATGATATTGGATGGGCATTTTGTGTATGTGGGAGGGAAATGGCATGGCTTCTTAGAGCACTACAATGCGAATATTCCACCAACACACAGTTAATTCTAGAAAAGCCAAGTCTGTGTAAGCTGGCTAATGATGCAGTTATTCTACCGACATTGGTACTCAGGTTTTTATTTGGCAGTCACCAAGCAGAACTGTTGGTGCCGTTTAGTAATATCGCCACCATCTCTTTGGCCCGCAAGAGGTCTTGTTCGGTGCGCGTGACTTCTCGATTGTAGCACAATCGCCTGTCTACGGATGATTACTTCCATGATAATTCAACGGAATTCCTGATCCATCCTGTATAAGACTGTAGCGGTTCTACGAACCATACAGGTTGAAGTATCCTTTCCGCCAAGGAACTTTACTCGCGTTTTTCAGCACACGTGCCCACAGACACGTGTCCCAATAGTCAGTAATCATACTTGAAACAAAAGGTTATATGACATTGCAGCAACGTTGAACCCGATATAAAAAATCAAAGAACTTAACGTTCAAAAGCTTCCAATATCGAGTTCAACGCATCCATACATCGTATGGAAGAACAATTTGAAGGATGCAGCAAAGCATCGCATCTAAACAAATTCGCCATGCAGGAAAGCGTCGCATGAAAATCCCTCACCCATCCTAGGCATCAACGCGATGTTTCTCTTGAAAAACCATTGTCGGTAAATAAATCGAACAACGGATGCATACTCTGGTAGCTAATGGAAATTAACACATAAATCCCTTGCAAGACCCTAACGTTAAAGGCACACTTGTGCAAACAAGGCATATCGTTTCCCCGCCGTCCAATAGTCATGCAATCATAAACATCTTAACGTAGATCGCTCGCTAGATGTTTATGATTCGAAAATCCTAACAAAGGAACTATACCAATCCCACGGTTCTTTTTATTACCCATCTGAAACACACAAGAACATTGTTAGCTTAAGCCAGATGGCCAACCTAAACATATCCCACGGAAAGATCGGCGAATAAGCGGCGGCATCCGATCCTTAAACAAAAGGAACAAGATTCCGATAACCAACAGCTAATGGTGTTGATGATTATGAGGTAATATTACTCCTTTTCAGATCCTATGGGAAATTCTCATTTTGAGATGCAAAGGTAAATTTTATGCTGTTAACAGATACTATGGGGAGGTCTGTTAGCAGATTGGATAGGAAAAATTTGTCTTTGCAGAAGCGGGATGAGAAGTTCAGATTGAATGGAATAGATAGAGACATGGAGTCTAGAGAATGCCGTCGAACCGGAAAGTTCTTTTTCGGGCATTCGATATAGTGGAACAGAGAGGAACCCAATAAGGAGGTCGGTCCGCGCTGCGATATCGCGAAAATAAAAAAAATAAAATAAAAGAAGAAATAACGTCGAATGCGTGGGTCGTGTGTGAACGACAGAGCGAGTGAGAGACCGTCGGAGCAGGCGAGTGTGCCGGTGCTCTATGCGGAAGTCGTGATCGTGCCGTGAAGTTCTGTTTACTATGGGAAAGTGTGTGATGTGTGTACACAGATCACGTCGGGGTCACCAATTATCGCGTTTGCGGTGATAGTGAAGAATGTCTGATTCGAACTGACGCTATGACAGTTAGACTCACCAAAAATTGAACCAATGCTTAACGCATCAGGCTACTGGCGCGTGTACGAATTTGATTTCTAAACTCAGGTACACTCAACTGATGTGGAATTGTTATGTTATTGCTATGGTATACGGCTCTAATGCATTTTCGTATTCGATTTTCGTTCGGTGTTCTTCACTATTTGCTTGTGTATTGTGTGTGTATCTGTTTGAAACGCCACAAGTCCAATAGACAGTCTGCAGAGTGGTTGGAAAGCCACAAAAGGCGACCAAAATGGCCAAAAGACCCACATTCGGACGGGAAGATTATGGCGTCCATTTTTTCTTATATAATAATCGTTGTAATCTTCGATTACCTGCAAAAGAGAAGTTTGTCACAAGAGAGTAACATGTAGCGTTATTGGGCTAACTGAATGACAAAATTAAAAAAAAAAAAAAAACGGCCCCATATTACGAGGAAAACAGTTCTGTATCATTGCGATAACGCACTGTCACACATGTCCTTGAAAGCGATGGCCAAATTGGCCGAATTACGATTTGAATTGTTTGCTCACCCGCCGTATTCTTCAGACTCGGCCCCAGGAACTCTAATTTGTTCCCAAAACTCAAGCGGTAACTCCAAGGAAAAAGATTCAGATCGAATCAGGAAGTCATCGCGGAAACCGAGGCGTATTTCGAAGGCTTGGACGTTTCGTACTACAGAAAGTGCATCGAAATCTTGGAAAATCGCTATATCAAGTGCGGTACACACACATCAAAGGCAACTATGTAGAGAAATAAATATAACTTTGCACAAAAAAATCCCCGTACTTTTCAGCTTATGTAGTATACGCTAGAATGCACCGACCAGATTGTTGAAAGAAAATGATTATAGTCTCCTGTCACTCAATACTGTTGACGTCCGGCGCCGTGCTTCATCTTTCGAGGGAAGAGCGGGGACTCATATATTATCAATATATTTATATCATAATTCAAACTGAAACTAAAACTCAAAGTCTACTTTCTCCGAATTCAAAACTCAAAATATATTTAAAACACTTCTATCTCTCAACTCTGCTTTTCTCAAACTGATTTTACAAATGAATTTTTTTCTCTACTTATAGAACATAGTGTTCTAATTAACTAATCTAACAAAACAAATTTTAACAAAGTCTCTGTGACTTTTAACTTGAATTAAATTTGCACGAAAATCAAAGTTACTATGTTTTGAATGAATAAAAAGGTGCAGGTTATTAAATGTGCATGTTATTAAATGATATAGAATATTGTGAATGTTTATGAATGGAATGTATTAAGTGAGAATGTATTATATGTTAAGGGAAGTTTTTAAGGATGTGTAAGGAGATTCAGTGTTAAATTTAATAAAGGGTAGTATTCTGGAATACAACATCCCACCCTTCTTCGAGAAAGAAAATTATCCTTGAAGAGAATAATTTTCTAGTAACTATATATTAGATTAAGATTAATTAAACTTGGATTTTCGTTCAATTACATTTGAAAACTAATCTTTCACCAAAGGTTACAATAATCAAAATTTTCTTAATACTAGAAAAATAGTCTACTTACATTATATATTAACTAAGTTTTTACAATAATCAAAAAGTTCTTAACACTAGAAAAATAGTCAAAATAGTCTATTTACATTGTATATTAACTAACTGAATTTAAATATTTCTCCTTGGAACCTTTTCTTTTCTTATCCAAAAATTATTATTTCTTATTATATAATTAATAATATTAATATTATTGTTTCAAAATTCTCATTTCCGTATATATATTAATTCCAAAATTTCCAATATATATATTCCCTCTAAAATTTTCTTTCTTTCCTTTTCCGTTCGAATATATATTATTTCCAAAATTTCCAATATATATTACCTCTAAAATTTTCTTTCGTTATTCCCCCTCTTTTTTTTTTTCGTTTTCGTCAATTCCTACAATTGTTTGATTAGTTCATATATATTGAATAAAAAAACAAAGTCCATTTGTTATGTGTTTATCTTTTCCTTAAATTTATGGAAAATTTTCCAAAACCTTATTATTACGATGATTGTATAGAAATGCGTAATACCAAAAATCTTCTTAAGAATTGATTTCAAATGTCCTAAATGACTATGTAACTTTTTATTTTTTTGTATTTTGTGTTTGAATAAATGTTTATTGTTGTAAAAAAAAATTGTAATGTACTTATTATTATTAATGATTTCTCCTTTTCCGTACCTATTTTAGTTAAATTATTATTTTCATTTTTTATTATTTCGTGTCTGCGTAGGTGTTTGTGTTTGTTTTCGTTGTTTAAAATATTTATTGTTTTCGGCTTAGTGTTGTCATTGTCCATAGATTTAACTGCTGTCGGAACATTTACCTTTTCAGTCTTACTCACTGCTGATGGATCATTTAGTTTCTCAGTCTCATTCACTGATTCGTATAGTTCTTCACACATTTTAGCTGTTAGAACATCTTGGTTCCCAGTCCTATTTGCCGTTTGAACTATTTCTTCAGTTTTATCTGCTGTAGAAACATTTAATCCTTCACTGGGTTTCGATTTTAATTGCAACTTTTGGATCTTCAGTCTTTAACACTGCTGAATTTTCAGTCTTTGTTGCTGAAGTGTCGGGGTTGTCTATTGGGATAGCTGGAATATTAGGGAATTTTGTTTGTATATTTTTTGCAGGATTCGAATTTTCAGTCTTTAATACTGCTGAGTTTTCAGTCTTGGTTGCTGAAGTGTATGCGTTGTCAATAGGGATAGCTGAGATATTAGGGATTTCAGTCTTTAATACTGCTGAAAATTTCGAACTTTCAGTCTGTGTTGCTGAATTATTTTCCAGAATGGGAGTATGAATCGGAGTCTTTATATTAGGAGCAGGGTTGTTATCTTCGTTTATATGTCTAGGTTTATAGGAGTATGTGGGCTCAGGGTAGATTTGGCTAGGAGCTTTATTAAAATGGTCGTTATCTATTTCCAAAGATCTAATGCTGTAAATAGAAAAATTTGGTCTGTCTTCCATAAATTTTGGTTGGCGTCAGGCCTCGTTTTCCGACTCTTGCGCCCGAGAAAAGTGAACATTTTGCCGATCGTTTTGTCTATTGGTCGTCCTAGAATTTTCACCAAAACGATTTTCAGAGTTTGTAGGATTATTTCGGAATGGGTTACGCGTTGTTGTACCTTGTTGGTAATTTGTTGAAGCCGATCCATTCCTAGATATCTTGTATCTACACTCATTCTCTGTGTGATTATTCCGACCACAGAAATTGCATACAATGTTATATTCTCTCTTTATGGGTTGTCTATTCGGAAAATTATTGGACTGCATGTTCCGATAACATGTGTCCTGTGTCCCCTGACTTACCACAGGTTTGGCAGACTATACGATTGAATCTAGGTTTTTCATTATATTGATATGACCTGGGAGATTTGTCCATTCGGGCCGCATGTGATACTACATGTGCAATCGACTGTTTTAAATTGTTTCCCCCATGGACTTTAGCTAGTATTTTCAATTGTTTGTTCTGTAGTCCATCCTCAAATGATTGTACGGCCAATTTTATGTTTTCTTCTATTAAGTATTCCCTAACCACCGCGTCTGCTGTTATTTCACACGTAGCAGAGTTTAGAGTCCTTAGAGCATTCGCGACTCTATCGCCGTATTCCTGGACGGTTTCTCTGTAGTGTTGTTTCAGAGAAATCAACTCATTGTGTGCCGTCGACCGAGATTGCTCCTCTTTATATTCCGATTCGAGTTTATCTTTTAAATCCTCCCACTTAGCGATTTTGCTATACCTAATCAGATCGTAAGCATGACCCTCTAGTCTATTTTTGACTAGCTCTAAAAACGTCTCGTATATATCCGGGTCTGCCTTCTTTATGGATCTAAATAAAACGTCTCCCCCGGAAATAAATTTACCTAAGTCGCAGGGTTTCCCGTCAAAGGTGGGGTCGATTCTGAAAACATCAGAAATTCCGACAGACAGAGCCATTTCAGGGGTTTTACTGAGTATCTGTTGATAGTGGATGTGTTCTTCCCCCTGCCTAGCTGCCTGTCTAGTGTAATATGGACTCGTAATAGTGAAAATTTAAAATAAAAGGCGAAAATTTATTATCAATTCTTAAAAATATGGTTAACTTAAAAATATGCTTATGGAAAAATTGGCCTTTTTTTGTTATTCAATATATATATATATATATATATATATATATATATATATATATATATGGAAAAGAACGATAAATGGGATCCAAAGCTGAAAAAGAAAATTTTCGACGAGAAAAAAAGAACGGAAAGGTCGTCGAAATACTGAAACGAGAATTTTCTAAGAATATAAAATTTTTTTTTGTGTGAAAAGGAGAGCTTCCAAGTAGAAAATATTCAAATATTCCTAAAAAAAAGTAGAGAAAAGTCACTAGTAAAAAAAATTCTTACTCTACTAATTGTTGTCTGGACTGTTGATAGAAGTCTTTGTCTTGAGTGTTGCTGTGTTTTTTTTTTTTTCAGTTTTCCTTAGCTGTTTCCTCTGTTTTTTTTTCTTTTTAGATTTTTTTTTTCTTCTCCGCCAGGCTGGTCACGTCCTAAAGTTGATTTGCTTATCCTGGTCTTGGCCGCTTTCTTTTTTTTTCTTTTTTTTTCGTTGTTTTGTGTTTACTTTGTTTTTCGTTGTTTTACGTTTACTTTTTTTTCGTTGTTTTATGTCCGGGTTTTTTTTTTCTTCTTATTTTGGTTTGGTTATTTCTCTTGTGTTTTTTTTCTCTCTTTTCTTCTTGTAAAAAATTTTCGTTTTTCTTCTTATAAAAAAAAATTTTTTGTTGTGTTTTAAATTTTGTTTTCAGTTTTATTTTTTTCACCGGGATCCCGTTATCTGGGCATCCCATCGCTGCCACCAGTGTTATCGTCCGGCGCCGTGCTTCCTCGGATGAGGGAAGAGCGGGGACCTTTCTCCTTTATTTATTATTCTGCTGTCTTCAATTCGCGTTTCATTTATTTCTATTGATAATTAATTATCAAAGAAAAACTATTTCTTCTCTTTGATATTCTTTAATTGTTTATTTTAACTTTCAAACAAATACCACAAACTAAAAAACTCTAACTCACAGCTCAAACTAAGCTAAACTTAAACTGATACTGATACAAAACTTAACTCTTCTTAAATGACTTCTTACTCCTTCAACTCCAAAACTAAAACTGATTTTACAATTGAGTTTTTTCTCTACTTATAGAACATTGTGTTCTAATTTACTGGAAATTATAACATGAACAAAACACAAAATTTATCAAAGTCTCTGTGATTATTAAATTGAATAAAATTTGAACGAAAATCAAATTTACTATGTTTTGAATGAACAAAAAGGTGCAGGTTATTAAATGTGCTGTAACTGGCAATATTGTGAATGTTTATGAATGGTATGTATTAAGTGAGAATGTAATATATGTTAAGGGAAGTTTTTAAGGATGTGTAAGGAGATTCAGTGTTAAATTTA
This sequence comes from Microdon myrmicae, assembly GCA_963931805.1. NCBI lineage: Eukaryota > Metazoa > Arthropoda > Insecta > Diptera > Syrphidae > Microdon > Microdon myrmicae. The sequence goes on from OZ007496.1 coordinate 113,227,310, forward strand.
ATAAAGGGTAGTATTCTGGAATAGAACAATACCAATAAACTTCTTTTTAATCTTCCACTCGCATTGGAATTTAAAGGCATCTAAAAATTCTATGATATTAGCTCTGTGACAACTTCAATATGTAGAACCTTGAATCATTCCATAAATGACTACTTTTAAAAAGATTTCAGGATATTGAAGAAAAAAACTATTTGATAACAATCTCAACTGTATTGGGGAAGAACAAATTTGTTTCAAAGCGGACTTTAGATGGGCAAGGCGTCCTCAGTAGTCAGTCGCATGATTTTTACTACCATGTTTCTGCAGAAGAAAACATAACAGAAATGATATTCTCAAGTGTTATGCTATTTCTGATATACCATTTTTTTTTCTTATATTTTTTATGTAACTATTGTGACTATGTGTGTATTGGAGAATTGGAGCTTCATTTTTCTAATTTACTTATCCTGTGTTTCAAAAGAGAAATGTATTTGAAATGTTTTCCTCATAATAAAGCGATTAAATAAAAGAATTGCCCCCAAAATTGGAAAGTCGTGTTACCTGCGATGAGCACTTTTGTAGAGTGCCCATGATAGGAATAACCACATCGATGTGTATTGACTTAAGCAGCCTTGCCATCAAGGGAACTATCCCAGTCTTTCTCATCATTTCAATATTGTGTTTCGAATCTGCCAGCGATCTAAGAGCCTTACCACTGGCACTCGCCGTAAGTATACTCAATGTCTCGTCTGCGTTCAGTTCAGAAAACGGTGTTCGCAAAAGTCTAACAAAGAAAATTATTAATCACGCAGTCATGAATCTCTTTTCGTTAAATAAACTTACTCCATTTTAACATCCAACATATCAACTAATTTTGGAATGCCACCAGTTTTACGAACGTATTTTCGTGCTAAACGTACCCTAGCGACATTTGCAAGAGTCTCAGCGGACATTCTTTTCAAATCTTTAGAAGCACTACTCAAAAGATACACTAGATCTGGTACACCACCTAAATCCACGAAGAGCTTCCTTATGTCGATATTTGTGCATATCTCAGCTAAAACCATCAAGGACCCGAGTCGACATTTATAATCGTTACTTTCTAGAAGATTAACCAGAACTTCAATACCTCCAACATCCTGGATAGCATATTGGTGAATCTGCACTTGAAGATCGTAATCTAGAAGACAACACAACGACACAATGGATGCTGTCTGATTTCCACCTTTGATATATTTAATCAGCTTTTGAAGGCTCCAGTATTCTGCAGGAATTTCTCCAGTACGGGCTGCTTCCTTCCAACGGTCTTCATCGTCGGTAGAGGATATAACTTCGGTCGAATCGGAACCAGCGCCTGTTTCTTCATCTTTCAATTTAAAAGTCTTTTGTGGACAACTTCCTCGAGAAAAGTCGACATCTTGATAGGCACTCTCGTCGTAGGACATGGTGATAACTTTTTAGTCTTTTTTTAGAAGAGAAAGGACAAAAAAAGTTAAGGAGATTTATGTAATGAAATTCACAAATTGGAAGCAGATAAAAATGACAATTTCAGGTTTTATTGAATATTTCAAAACAGGTTGCTAGAGTAACATATAAAATGCGCATTTTCATTTTAGGTACTGGCGGGTTGCTAACCATGTCTCTGATCCTTTTCATGTGTAGGACAAAGTTAATGGGCAGGACGAATAAGACTGATATGTACGACGATTACATGTTGCCGTACAATCTAAGGGCCCACAGAAGGGTTGCTATGAACTTTGATAACAGGAAATTCAAATTGGCATTTTATTCACTTAGAATATTTGAATAAGGACAATGTTACATTTCATATAAAAATGAAATAAATTCATAAAAGCGAAATAAAAAGTACTGAAGCTTTGTTTTATTGTAAGGACCAGATATGGTGGGTCGTCCTAAAGTGGTAGAAGACTAAATCACAAAGAGAGCTTACAATTATTTCCTGGTTGCTCCAGTTAGTAATTAGGAGTAATAATATTAATCTTTATGTTGCTTACAATTATTGGAGATGAAGTTTGTGACCATGAAAGTCTAAAAATTCGACGAGTTTCTCAATTATTCAGTTTTACATTTTGTACGGCAACTAACAGACAATCTCCGATTTCGGAATTGCTGATCAACCTTGGGTTGTATCTGTTGATCTATTCAGGGTTTTCTCGGGTATATGCCTTCGAAAATACTTTTTAAAACGGAGTGCATACATTCGGCCATAACGTAGTCGGGACCGAATCAATAAAAGAACATAAATCATTTAATTATCAAAATTTATTTTGCATCCTTTAAAATAGGCTCTATTTGAAGAGGTACACTTTTTCCAATAAACAATCTGTGGGGGTTCTCTATATCATATGGAGAACTATCCCACAATCCCAAACTAATTTCGACCGCTAACAGCGCGTCACATCAACCCCTATACCACCGTTCATGCTATTCACCTGAAATATCATATTTCCCAAATGGACGCATAGCTGAATTCATTCTTCTCTGCAGATAATACATAATTGAATTCAGCTACCTTTTTGCCAACGGCAACTCCATTTTCGCTAGCCCATGAGATTTCCATCGGAAATCACATCGTGTCGGTTGGCAACAACAAGTCGAAGCAGACGACGCTGTTGCATATTCATGCAACCGCTGGGGAATTTATCAAAATATTTATTTGGTTCTCACGATAAATTACCCTAGCCAATTTGGCGTCACGTCGGCTTTTCCGCAGATCATCCATTCGTTTGGGATCAATCATCTCTTTTCGCAGGTGATTAGCACCGGCCACTTTTCCTCTCCTTCACAATTGTGTCTTTCCATAGTTCAATGCACTCTGAGATAACCACAATCACCGTACTGGTCAGTGGATCATTGTCAGACGCTGCATTAATACACACACACAAATTCCGTCATCCATATATTTTTTATACGCATATTCCGTGATCATCTTCGGTTCTCTAAGTCTTCAATCGGCTTAAGATTATCCCACCAAAAGGTAATTTGAGTTTTAAAAACGGGACGAAGTTAGAATTTTCCATATTTGGAGAATATGGTGCTTGTTCGGTGATATTGGATCGTTTTTGGTCAAAAAGTCGCCCATAACATGGGATTTAAAAGCATTATGTTGGTGTGAAATTGGTCAGCCCATAACATGGGATTTATGAGGGATCTGGCTTTCCAGAGGATGGAGGCGCTGGAACCCAATAACATGGACATCATATCATTGAGGGTCGTGCTGAGGAATTCTGTTAAATTTCTTTGCCGTCTTTACCGGTCCCCGAATGACATTCGACCGGCGACATTTTTCGAACCTCTTTCCCGCACCGCCGCGACTGGATACAAATCAACCCGCAGGCTTCTGAAATTGTTGTCCTTGGCGGTTTTAATATGCACAATTCCAACTGGTTGGTACATTCTAACAGAACCGATGAGGCTCGGAGGGTGGAGATGTTTGCTGTTAGCCACTTCACTCAACTCGTGGAGGAACCAACGCGAGTGCCGGATCCCCGAGGCGATTATGCGAACACGCTGGGTTTGATTTTGACATCCGAACCGAGTATTTATACTGTGGGTGGCGGTAGTTTGAGTGCCGACGAATGGCACTGGTTCACTGAGGTCCCACCGTCTGCTATCGTTCACCACCAAATAAGAAGATAACGTGCAAATGTATGGTTTCACATAGAATTTGTTTTAAGCAATGTTTAATACAAACAATAATAATTGTTTTGAAAATGTTTTTTTTTTATTTGTTTCTGATTAGTTGAGCTTTTTTGTAAATACTATTATTTATTTCGCTACAAATTTCCCGAAAGGACTCTCTATTTGTCCCGTTACAATTTCCCGATGTGTGCGCATTGGCGGTTGCGATTCGACTGGGTGCGTGTGGTCGCGGCGGTGGATGAATCTCGACTGAGTAATTACTGGCGAGGAAAAGTTCGTCGCGTCGTGGCAGTGGAGTCATAGCTAAAATCGACTCGCTGCCATTTACTAGAAACTTCGAACAGAGTTGCTATGCCTGTATAGGGGATTTAGTTACGGGGAATCCTCGCCGTATAAGCTGAGTTAGATTCGTTTGTTGTGTGTACCGGGAAATTGGTTCCGGGGTCTTAATCGTTGCGATGGTCGTTTCGTGGAAAGGCGACGTATCATGTTGTGGGCTTGCCAGTAAGAGGGAACTGGTGTGGTTCTACATGGCTTAGGTGGAATGGGAACCGAAATGGTTTTCGGGGGAAATTGGAATTGTGGGTGCAAGCAGGGGATATGATTTAGATAAGGAATTAACCGAAGCAATTTCGGGGAAATGTATGCGGCTCGGTGTAGTTGATGCAGGTGGTGGGTATTCCGTTGTAAATTTGAATATACGTTTATTACGGAGTATGATTTTCGTGGGAAATTAAAATTGCTTGGTTGCAAGCAAGGAATGTAATTTAAATAGGAAGTTAACCGAGGTGGTTTTGGGGAAAAACTATATGTGGGGTGATGTAATTGAGGGAGATGATTAATATTCCGTTGTAAATTGGAATATGCATTTATTACGGCTTGAGAAATTGATTCTTGGTAAGTATGGGGATGTATGCACTTGCGGATTTGGGGACGGATGCTGTTGCATATTGGAATGTGTTTTTGCATGTTGGGAAAAGGGTTACAGGTTAGGTTGGGGTGACGCGGTGTTAGCGGTCGAAATTGGTTGGCATTGTGGCTTGGTTCTCCATATGGTATAGAGAACTCCCACAATAACGTAGAGGTTTCTGCGCAACTGGGAAACTCAGATCACTGCTTGGTATCTGTCGCAGAGGCAGTTGCAAGCGAAAAACCGGCCTAGGCAGCTTCGCCATGTATGGAAGTATGGTGCTGCTAACTACTACGATTTGCGAGATTTCTTCGCATTGTTTCCAAGGTCGAAGGTTTGCTTCGGAAACGCCCATGTTAACCCTTGCGGGAAGTCGTTAACAGAGATTATTCTTCTCGGGATGGAGATCTACATTCCACGAAGTTCATCTGATAAACCTTGGTTTGATAAGAAATACGACCAGATTACAGTGGCAAAAATAGAGATTTTAAGCAATGGTGCTCCAATCCCATCGATGTTAACAGATCGAATTTTGTTAGAATCAGAAACGCGTGCAACCAGGCGATTGATACCGCGAAGAAAGCTCGCTACGAAAGCAACTACGACAATACGCTTGGTTCGCCCTCCTTCTGGTCAATGGCTCTCAGCAGTAACTTCGCTTCCTCCTCTTTTCCTCCGTTGGTGGCGGGAAGTGGACGTTAGTCACAAATTCAAAGGACAAAGCTGTGTTTGCTAATTTATTTTACGCGAATTCAAACCTCGATCCCGGTCTTTTGGAGCCACCTGTGATCGCGCCGGTACGGTCATCCATGAGGGTGTGGTGCTCCCGAAGCCCTACCATCATCCCACAACCCCAATATACATATCCCATACATCATCCCATTTCCCCATACATTACACATAGCTCATCTATCATCCCATTTCCCCATACATTCCATATATCTCATCCATCATCCTATGTACCCAAACATTACACATATCCCATCCATCATTCCACAACTCAAATATGACGATTTCCGAATCGTCACCAAATATACATAGCAGCTGCAATAGTGGTTCTCCAAGATGACGATTCCTGAATCGAGCAACCAGCAGCTACTAAGAATAACAAACCCTTGCACCCAAAGCCAAAAACCAAAAGCGAGCAACCAGCAGTTTCTAAGAATAACATACCCTTGCATCACAAGCCAAAAACTAATATCGAGGAACCTGGGCAGCTGCTCGATTATGATTGGCCAAACAACGCTCATGTGTTTCGGATCTCAGGTACCAAAAGGAAAGGACGACCTTTTTCCAGGTCCGACTTCGTTCACTCAAAATTTTAATAAAGAAAATCTCAAAGATTTTACTTTTGCACGGCACTACGAGCAGTAGCCCCGAAGCAGATCATTCTAGTTTTACACACGGAATCGTAAGGTCGAACGTCGCGACGAATAGAAAGAGTTTGATTTCCAAAATCAAATAAAAAGAGTTTGTTTTCAAAATTTAAGAAAAGGAGTTTGTTTTCAAAAACTATTAAACGAATTTCAAAAGGAAAAAGGTGCTTTTTAAATCCGTACATAATATAGTCCACGCTCTTCCCTCATCGCAACGAGGAAGCACGGCCGCGGATGTTAACAAGGGATGTGAGATTTCGACCACATACTATTCAACGCATTCTACGTGAACTGGCCTGTAAGAAGGCAGCCGGCCCGGATGGAATACCAGCAATAGTCCTTAAGAACTGTGCTCCAGAACTATCGGCGGTTCTTGGCAGACTCTTCCGTTTATCTTATGCACGGAGGACCTTCCCTGCCTGCTGGAAAATCGCTCGAGTTCAGCCAATCCCAAAGATGGGAAAAAGTGTCTCCCACAAAATTACGGTCCGATAGCATTACTGTCTAGGTTATCTAAGGTGATGGAAATAGTCATCAATACTGAGTTAATTAAGTATTTGGGGTGCAACGGACTTCTGAATGATCGGCAATACGATTTTCGTGGCAGGCGGTCCACGGGAGACCTTTTGACACTTATAACCGATATATGGACATCTGCGATTAAGGGGCATGGTGAGTCAACGGCGGTCGCATTGGATATCTCCAAGCCTTTTGACCGCGTCTGGCACGGGGCATTGATGAGCAAACTTCGTTCATATGGGCTTTCCCAACAGCTTTGCGACTGGACGAAGAGCTTCCTCGAAAATCGATCGATGCGGGATGTTGTGGACGCCGAGTGTTCGGATCTGTATCAAGGCAAAACCTTGACTTTTACTGACTTTGACATATTTTTTTCGGCTTTGGTTCAATTGGATGGCACCATCTGTATGCTTGTTAGTGTAATTGCACATCATACATCCAAGTTCCGCGGCCCGTAATCAGGAGGTGATGAATATGTGACCCGATCTGACTCCTTCTAAGACGTCTTCAGCAATACTATAGCAATGTTCGATTTGAAATCAGTTCTTTTGGAACAAGCAATGCCGCAAGGTATTTCGTGTACAAAAAGTTAACTAAAAACTGGCGAAATGATTCGTGAAAAATGGATAGTTCCTGTATAAGCTTTCTCGAACTATAGTGATAGTTTTCGAATACAATTACGTCGAGGTTTTCTTCAATGATTACCGTTTTCAACAATTTTACCTATCTGTGAACGCCTTACGCTTTTCAAAACAACATATTTTTAAGAAAACATTAACGCAACTGAGTTGACTAGATTCCGGTTATTATTTCCCTGAATGTACGCTACTAAAGATGATTTGATGGGTATAGGAAAAACAAATAGATTATTGTGTTAGTCATACGTTATTCGTTATCCGTCGGGGAGCCTTTGGCGCAAAACTATTAACCTTGCCCGGAAAAACAAATCATTATGGAAAATTTAACAAGCCTCAGGACTTGCTAAATAAAGGCCAAGACCGGCTCCCGGTTGTAGTGCCGATGATGATGATACGTTATTCGTGCTATCTGTAGAATAACGACGTGAAACCACTGTAATAAACTATTAAAAGATTTAAACATATAAACATACATTTTGTGTATTTTTTCTCTAGTCAGAAAGACAGAAACCTAAAAAGAAATGAAGTAAAATTAAATGTAATGCTTTGGATCCCATCACACCAACCCGATGTGGTTGGGATATCTATCTATCTCCGAACAAGTCTCTCTTTTGAAACAAATGTCTTTCGATAAATACAAGCCATTTCTTGTTCATTACTCACACCCAATTTTGGGTTTGCTGATTACAGTACGTTTAGTTTTTCGGACCTAATGTACAAGCTCGATTACCTTCTTCGAATCCCTATATCTAACAGCGGAGAATCTTCAACTTATTGAAATTCGACTTCATTCAACTTGGCTATGATGTACAATGCATATGTGGCGGTTCCGCCAACCCCACGGTACACTTACCTAAAAACCCCCATAACTCCCATTCAATTTCTAACCTTCGCTAATGCAATTGCATTAGCACCTGTAAATACTGCACGCATCAAGCTTACCGAATTTATTTATTTCAAAGCTTCTGTAAAAGAAAACTTACCATCATGCATCCCTTGGCATACAATTCTCTGTAAGAATTCTTCATTACCTTTTTAGGAATTCCACCACTCCCATTGTTTCCCGCCAATGGATTTGCATTGGCACCTGAAAACATTTCCTTCTCCAAGGACATTTGATGCATACAACGCATTATCTGGAATTCCTAAAAACAATTATTTAACGTGCATATGCATCATAGATTCCCGACCATTAGGCACCCTTGTTCCACCAATGCAATTCCGCCGTACATGTGCATACCACATGTCCCTGCCAATTCCATGGCCGTGGCAGCTCTTTGACCATCGGACAAAAGCAAATACTCTCATCTTACCCTAGAGTCATAAAACGAATTCCTTCGCATGTAATCATGTATACAATTCGATCCCTTTACCATCACCAGCGATACACATTTCCCATTGTGTAAATAGAAAAACCATTAGCACTTCTTCCTAATGGCGATACATTTACTTACGCATCCGCACTACTCACCCATGTCTGTATGATGCCCTTATTTGCTTTAACCACTTTTCTCGGATGAACTGCCGTCTATGATAGCTGCAATGCACAGCATAGACACGGATCATAAATCTCATTTGTCGTTACCGCTTGCCTGTTTTGTTGTTCCACTGCTTTCGAGCACGTGTAAATAACATCGATCTGTACGGTCACACACGCATACCATTGCACTGAATGAGAGCATTTCCCTGGCGGCCGCACCCTTAAGAGAAAACTTTTTCTCTCTCTTCTTTTGTTCTTAACCCTAACCTAGGATGGAATTCATGTCAGAGTTCTATCCTCGGTGAGTCCCTTTCCATCCGCCGACCGCCATGGTCGTTGCCGACTTCCGCTCCCCGGTGCGCACGGAGACGCGAAAATCACATAACTCGCATTTCCCACGTACAGTGTAGTGTTTGCCACCGCGGTGTTGAATATTATATTCGCTGCAGTCTTCGAAGATTGTGTTTTTATTGACTTCACATTGTAACTTTCACGTAGTGCTACCGTAAAATAAATAAAAATAAACAATAGAAATCATGTGTTCTATATTTTTTACTTGTCCGGTGTTTGGCGTTTTCTTTGGTTCGGGGGAATCGTGTAGTGCTCGAGGGAACAATTAATTATGATGGAGGAGGAAGTGAACGGAGTGTCCGTGCCAGGCACAATACTTCCTCGCCATACATATATTCCTCCTCAACTGCAATTTAATTCTCTTATTTGTTAAGGCTTATAGGAAACTGTACTATACGTGTTCAATAGGACGAGGAAATGAGCTGTCTCTTAGCCATTGGGGCCAGTCTCCATAAAATTGGAAATATTACTGTGAATTTTCTCATGCTGCTGTAGAAATGAATGTAACTTGAAATTTTTAAACAGACAATGAATTCAGATACCCATATCTGAGAAAACCCCATGATTATAAAATAACAAAATTAAAAAAGAGGCAACAGTACTAATAAAATGCATAAAATGATGCATGATTAAAAAAAGTCCATGTCAAATTGTCAACAAAAGTATTCGTATCCTAGTTAAAGTTTATACAACTGTCGAAATTTAACGTCATTTTTAGGAGAGTTCGGCCATAAACGATCAACAAAAACGGTCGGTTTTAAATAATAAACCAAAAAAAGTTCAAAGTCGTCTCTAACAGTGTTTCCACTCAAATTAACGATTTTGATTCTAATTAAAGTTGCGACCACCCACTCAGCATGTCGGTAGTAGTTTTTAAAAATGTACATACTTCTCTCTCCTGCTTCGTAGACACTTTGATGTGGGCCGGGGCTTAACCTACATCGAATCACTCAGGCTATGTTGATGGAAGCATCTGCTTCTAGTAGGGCCACCCATGTCAGACAGGATAGCGAGAAGTAACACACAAAGATCTACCACCCCTAATCCAGGGTGTTACGCGTCACCGTGCCCATTGGATGGTAACCAGCCAGGGGTATACCGGCTGTATTATAACGGCTCCTCCCTGACACCGGGTCGAATCAGAGCAGTAAGCAGACCTTACCATATCAAAGAGGGGCTCTGATGTGGCGGACTATTTGAAACCCCAACACTCGTGGGAACAAAAATGAATAATCAATATACAAAAAACAATCTCACGAAAAACCCAGTAGGCGTAAGTGTGATGAGCCCACACTGCCACAAGGGAACAAATCATCAAGAAAACACCGACTCGGCCAAAAGAAGACGTAGGGAAAAACGGAAACAGTAGGATATACGCGTCGGCACGCGAAATGTCCCAACGTTATATAAACCAGGCGGGATATACACGGCCGCGGAGAACGCGAAACAATATAAAATGGACATCGTCGAGCTTCAGGAAGTCAGATTCAAGCATCAAGTAATCGAAAAATAACGAGTTCACATTGGCGCGTGGAGATACCGGTACACATAATCTCGGAACCAGCTGCATTATAAGCAATAAGATTATGGCCTGTGTAAAAGATGTGAGATTTATTAATGATCGGATGTCGGTGCTAAAAATACAGGGACCATGGTACGATTATGTACTTATAAACGTACACGCCTCAACAGAATCTACCGACGAAGAAACGACGGACACATTCTACGAGCCCCTGAGGGAAAGAATTAAATGGGATCTTATCATTCGATGTTAAAATCGCCCTCGGGGACCTCAATGCGAAAATTGGAAAGCAAGACATCTTCCAACCAACTATAGGTAAAAAAAGTCTACACGACGTTTCAAGAGATAATGGAATTCGTATCATCACGTTCGCAGCGTCGAAAGATCTGGTAGAAAAGCATGATGTTCAAGCACAATCAAATCCATAAAGCCACATGGATATCACCCGACGGCGTAACACGTAAACAATTAGACCACTTCCTCATAAACAAAAAACACCATTCAAACGTCCTTGACGTAAGATCATATAGAGAAGCAGATTGCGGCTCCAATCATCTCCTAGTGATGGGGAAAATTACGAGTCGGCTCGCAGCAAACCCACATGGGCAGTCACGGAAGACGACCAAAAAGTTCGACACTGATAAACTAAAAGACCAGCGCAAAAGGGCTGAATATCAAGACGAATTAACGAATATATTTACCACCCTACAAAATAGCAGTAGTGAGGAAGAGGAAGCCAATGGTGTGGGCACTAAATGGGCTTCGATCAAAGACGTAATCAAACAAACACCCCAAAAGTTATTAGGATTTAAGAAAACAATTTAGTCCAAACCTTGGTTTGACGATGAGTGCAGGGCAAAGATCAAAGAATGTAAACATCTCAAAGTGATCCACTTGGAAAGATATGATGGTCAACGCAGTAAGATACGCGGCAATTCGAAAAGAGACAATGAGGCTTTTCAAACGCAAAAAACGCGAATGGGAGAAGACTCGGATCGAAAAAATTCTAGAAAATGCCAGAGCACAGAACAGCAGTGGTATGTATACCGGCATAAATTCAATTAGAAATGGCTACCGAGGGAGAGCCAAAATAATCCGAGACACAAACGGCTGCCTGGTGACAGAAACAAACAATGTCGTGACAAGATGGAAGCAGTACTTTGAAAGCGTTCTCAATGTGCGCACCCATCAACCACAAATAAACGCACCAGACGTACATACAGCCGAGCCGCAGATGCCAGAGCCCTCTTTCGACGAAGTTGTAGACGCGATAAATCGATCGAAAAACAACAAGGCCCCCGGAATCGATTGCATACCGGCAGAGCTTGTGAAGCATGGAGGAGGGGCAACCGCTCGATAGATCCACCAACTGGTTAAAATAATATGGGACAAGGAAGTCATTCCGGAAGAATGGAAAACCGCAATAGGCATCCCCATTTTCAAAAAAGGCGACAGATCTGACTGCGAAAATTAATGAGGAATATCACTGCTTCCAACCACATACAAAATATTAACAAATGTCATACTGGCAAGAATCACACCATACGCAGAAGAAATATTGGGAGACTACCAATGCGGATTCCGTCGGAACCGGTCAACAAGCGACCAGATGTTCACAATGAGGGAACTGCTGGAAAAGAAGTGGGAATACGGAGAGACGGTTCACCAACTGTTCGTTGACTTCAAAAAAGCCTACGACTCAGTCGCAAGGCAAATTATTATTATTATTATTATTTATTGGCCTGTAAGGACCCGGAAGTTCATGACCTCACCGACTCGGCTTCGCCATCGTTCCCTGTCCTGGGCACTCTCCTTCCACGCTTGACCGTTCCACCTGATCTCCTCAAGGTCAAACCTAACATTGTCCTCCCATCTCCGTCGCGGCCGTCCTGTTGGTCTCCTTCCCGTTGGTCTACCGTCAAGAATTCTATGCACGGTCCTATCATCGCCCATTCGCGCCACGTGTCCGGCCCATCTTAATCTTCGCGACTTGATTACTCTCACTATTGTAGGTTTGCGAGTTTCCTCCATTGTCCTGCCTCCTCGTCATATTTACCTCCAAAGATGCCCATCAAAACTTTATTCTCGAATACGCGGAATTTGTTTTCTTCCCGTTTTGTGAGAGCCCATGTTTCGCATCCATATAGAACAATCGGCATGATTATGGTTCTATAGACACGGATCTTTATGTTACGTAATAGCAGCCTGGATTTCAGCAGTTTACTGACTGCATGCCAACGCGCGTTGCCGGAATGCAGTCTCTTGTTAATTTCCTTCGACATTTCATTACTGGCCGTCAGTATCGTTCCCAGATATTTAAATTCTTCAACTTTTTCAAATATCTTACCTCTGACGTTTATATGTGTTATCTGAGGTCCACCTGCTCTCGCCGTAATCATGTATTTTGTTTTGTCTTCATTTATATCCAGGCCCACCTCTTCTGCCGCTTGCATGATGATTTCACAGTTTTTACTAACAGTCTCTAGATTTTCGCCCAGAACGGCGATGTCATCCGCATATGCGAGTACTTGTGTGACCCCGCTCAGGGATGATCCGGCCATCTTGTCGTCTTGTACCTTTCTGATGACATACTCGAGCACAAGGTTAAAGAGACACGGTGATAGACCATCTCCCTGCTTTAGTCCGTCCCGGATTTCAAATGGTTCTGAGAGGTGGTTTTCTATTCTGACTCGCCATTTGTTTTCGTTCATGCAAATTTGAATGAGGGCGGCATATTTTTTTGGGACTCCCAGCTCAACTAGAATATGGTAGAGTCTTTGCCTTGCGACTGAGTCGTAGGCTTTTTTGAAGTCAATGTACAGTTGGTGAACCGTCTCTCCGTATTCCCACTTCTTTTCCAGCAGTTGTCTTATTGTGAACATTTGGTCGCTTGTTGACCGGTTCCTACGGAATCCACATTGGTAGTCTCCCAGTATCTCTTCTGCGTACGGTGTGATTCTCGCCAGAATGACATTTGTTAATATTTTGTATGTGGTTGGGAGCAATGATATTCCTCTGTAGTTTTCGCAGTCAGATCTGTCGCCTTTTTTGAAAATGGGGATGACTATTGAGGTTTTCCATTCTTCCGGAGTGACTTCCTTATCCCATATTGTTTGGATGAGCTGCTGGATCTTTCGAGCGGTTGCCTCTCCTCCATGCTTCACAAGCTCTGCCGGTATGCAGTCGACTCCGGGAGCCTTGTTGTTTTTCAATCGCTTTATCGCGTCTACAACTTCGTTGAGAGACGGCTCTGGGATCTGAGGCTCGGCTGTAGGTACGCTTGGTGCATTTATCTGTGGTTGATGGGTGCGTACATTGAGCAGATTTTCAAAGTACTGCTTCCATCTTGTCACGACATTGTTTGTTTCTGTGACCAGACAGCCGTTTGCGTCTCGAATTATTTTGGCTCTTCCTCGGTAGCCATTTCTAATTGAATTTATGCCGACATATATACTTCTGATGTTCTTTGCCCTAGAATTTTCTAGGATTTTTTCGATCCGAGTCTTCTCCCATTCGCGTTTTTTGCGTTTGAAGAGCCTCATTGTCTCTCTCCGAATTGTCGCGTATCTTTCTGCGTTGACTTCATCATATCTTTCTAAGTGGATCACTCTGAGGCGTAGTCGCAAGGCAAGGACTCTACCATATCGTGGTTGAGCTGGGAATCCCGAAAAAATATGCCGCCCTCATTCAAATCTGCATAAACGAAAACAAAGGGCGAGTTAGAATAGACAACCACCTCTCAGAACCATTTGAAATCCGGGACGGACTAAAATAAGGGGATGGCCTCTCACCATGCCTTTTTAACCTTGTCCTCGAGTATGTTATCAGAAAGGTACAAGATGACAACACGGCCGGACCATCCCTGAACGGGGTCACGCAAGTGCTCGCGTATGCGGATGACATCGCCGTTCTGGGCGATAATCTAGAGACTGTTAGTAAAAACTGTGAAATCATCATGCAAGCGGCAGAAGAGGTGAGCCTAGAAATAAACGAAGACAAAACAAAATACATGATTACGACGAGATCAGGTGGAGCTCAGAGAACACATATAAGCGTCAGCGGCAAGATATTTGAAAATGGCAAAGAATTTAAATATCTGGGAACGATACTGACGACCAGAAACGAAACGTCAAAGGAAGTTAACAAAAGACTACATTCCGGCAACGCTAGTTGGGATGCAGTCAGTAAACTATTAAAATCCAAACTGCTATCACGTAATATAAAGCTCCGTGTCTATAGAACCATAATAATGCCGATGGCTCTATACGGATGCGAAACATGGGCTCTCACAAAACGGGAAGAGAACAAATTCCGCGTATTTGAGAATAAAGTTTTAAGGGGTATATTTGGCGGCAAATAAGACGAGGAGTCAGGACAATGGAGAAAACTCCACAACCACGAATTGGAAGAGCTATACCGCAAACCTACAATAGTGAGAGTGCTCAAGTCGCGAAGATTAAGATGGGCCGGACACGTAGCGCGAATGGGCGATGATAGGACCGTGCATAGAATCTTTGACGGTAAACTAACGGGGAAGAGACCGGCAGGACGGCCGCGACGGAGATGGGAGGACAATGTTAGATTGAACCTCGAGGACATCGGATCGGATGACTGAATGTGGAAGGAGAGCGCACTGGACAGGCAACAATGGCGGAGCTGAGTCGGTGAGGTCATGAACTTCCGGGTTCATACAGGCCAGTAAATAATAATAATAATGTCAACAGAAACGCTATTTCGAGGGTCATACGCTAAGATACGGGTTTGTTTGCCAATGCGACATGGGAACATCGGTTGTTTACATGATCGGTTAAGATCATGCCGTTGTAGGCAATCGATTATTCTGTGACGATAAGTAAACAGAAGATTTGTTCACCCTGGCAATGGCTAGGGTGGAGACTATTTGGGTTAGGAAAACGGTACGTGGCACATGATTATTGGTATGATTGTTTAAATAACAATCATATCGTGTCCAACTCGATGATCGGTTATCGGCATAGGCGATCGATCATCGGAAATCTGGCTTGCAGATGTGCAAGCAAGCAAGTAGTCCGACTTGTCTTTCTGAACCAACGGGTTGTTGGAACAACAAGACACAGGATGATAGAAGTATGTTGATGGACATGTTGCCGCCCAGAGGAACCGATTAGGATCCTAAATGTTCCATGGAAAATGAACCGAAATGGTTCGGTTGTAATACATGCTGTTGCTGAGGGTTTACCTTTCAGGTGAAGGATATTGAGAGGGTAGCTTAACGATGCTCAATTGCAGGTAAGCAAAATGGCTTTGTGGTGGTTCCCTTGAACGCCACTGCTCACCTTCCCATTAACCATGCGGAAACTTCCAACATAGAGCATTCAAAAACAATATAAAAGAAGTATTCTGGCAGTTCCATTGAACGCCACTACTTACCTTACAACCCATGATGAAGAAACACTTTCCTAAAACACATAAAAACATGTACTTACCTTCCATAGTTGTACCAACTAACCTCAGAAATACTTTAAATCAATCATTTTCGCTGATGCAAAATCCATCAGCAACAAATATGTATTTTCCACAAGGGCATGTTCGCATGAAACGCGCCATGTTCCTTAAAAGCAATTTGGTTGCACCATCAATCAACCAACATTACCCGAACTATATCAATGAGATATCTCCTAACGAGTCTGCCACACACGTGCAGGAGATGTGTCTTCTTTTTCTTCCTTTTATCTATGCCCACATCGGTCGGTCATCCGATCGACAAATACATTATGGCATACGGCTGACCGCCCAAGGAAGTCGAGTTCTCCTAAATGAAAAATTACCACCGAGAATGTGCACGCCAAGATGTGCACGATCAGCATAAATGCTGTACGCAGTTGCTGGTCGTGTAAACACCTAAATCTCTACGTCGAGATAGTTGCACCAGCTGCAACCATGCCAGCTAATGTTCCCTTTATGGATTCGGTTGATCCACGGTCCGCATACACGTGGACACACACCATGAGCAGCAGACGCGATCATCGTGTGTGTGTTTCGTGCCCTTTTGCTGGACCAATGCAAGGAAAGTCATCCCTTGTCGGGCACCGAAGCAATGAACGAAATTTGCCGTGCTGTCGCCTTCGGTGAATTAAAAAATCGCGATACGGATTCCGTGGAGGCAAGTCGGGCCTCCACGTTAAATAATTTCGGTTTTTAATTTAAAATGAGTCAGAAAACAACCATCGCCGAAGGAAGAGTGCCTTAAAGTAATGCACCTTTGTAATCAGTTTGAAACATTTTTCAATCCGTAAATCATTTTAAAGCAGTTTTAATCTTGGAAGGTTCGTGTGTCGAAAGTCTGTAAAGTTACTGCGTGTGTTGTGAACTTCTTGTACGCAAATCAATGCATAGTCGGTAAGCATTGATGAACCCTTAGAATGTTGCAAAACGGTTAATTCGAGTAAAAATCAGAAATTCATTTTTTTTTTATAAATCAGTTTAAAAAATTTTCTAATCCGGTAAGTCATTTTGAAGCATTTCCAACATTTTGAATCATAGAGTACTATGCACCCAAGGTAGTGCGGTTTTCCGTTATTGTGTTTAATATACAATCTTTAGAGTACTCAACTTAGCGCTTAAGCTATCTGTAAACAGTGAACACCTCAGAACAGTGGAGTCAATTTTTGTAGTTAAAGCCCGGAAACCTGGCCTTTGTTTTAGTTGTTGTTTGTGAACCTCTTGTAAATGAAAAAATAAATTAAATGAAGAAGAAATTTTCGTGTGTTTATGTTACCTACTAATGGGAAGACTCTCAGAGACTAAAGAGACCTCAAAACCCCACAGCTTTATACGGTGGGTGGAAGGCAGGTTGATTTAAAAGAAGTGGGTGGTTCTTTGGGAATGCTTAAAGAACCCCCACAGACCTTTGGCGGTATGTGTTGGTCGTAGTTCGATGACCGAGCGTTCCCCCGATCACTGTTAATGCAGAGAACAACACGGAGCGGAAAACAGAAATAAAACGCTGGGAAAAGCTGGTTTAATTATACTTCAATTTCATTCTTTATTGTTTCCTTTTTGCGGCTTCTATTATTTCGATTAGTTAAGTCACCAAAAATCGCTTTATTAATTCAATCACGAGGATGTCGCTATTACTAGTTCACAAAGTATCTCGTTTATTCAGTCGCGATAGATCTTTATTAATTAAGTCACATAAGTGTCGGTATTACTAGTTCACAAAGCATCTGCTTTTAATTCGGTCATAAAATACCCCTAATAATTAAGTCACAAAATATCTCTATTAATTAAGTCACGTAAGTGGCCCTATTACTAGTTCACAATAAGTCTCGATTCTTTAGTACACACGACAAAGATTCCCAATCGGCTGAATTTTTCGTTTACTTCTACGGAGTCTGATCTACCTCCTCGGTAGGGTTTCTCGAACTGCTCTCCTCGTCGCGTTGACGATCGAAATGGGACTAACTTTTTCCTATCAGAAAAATATCCTGATACAGATTGTATCTTTATCTGTACCGACAACTTTTCCCATTAGATCTGCTAACAGAGTTTCCGAATCTCTGTTAGCAGCATGTTATTTAGTCCCAGGGGTAATTTAGATGCCTGAAAAGGAGAAAGTCGCTCATCCACACATCATCATCACCATCAGTGGTGGTTATAGCATTTCATCTCAACGGCCTTCTGTTTGCGCAGGACATCTGGCGCGGAGAACGGAGATGATTGTTAGGACATACAGTCCGTGGGTTTGTTTGCCTTTTGTAAACACACACCAAAATCTATTAGATATATCTAATGGGTGTGAAATACAAAAAAAACAACCGTGGGATCGGAATAGTTCCTTTGTAGGTTTTAAACTTCATAAAATTTCCGAATTATCTTGTTGAGATAATTACGGTTGCCGTTTCTTTTGTTTGCCGATGGATTTGGTGGTCTTTGTGGCAGACCACACGCGCGTGCATCCGTTGGTCGGCTAATTTGCTGACGATAACAAATCCTTGTAACATCGTGTAGATGTTCGGATTTCCGATTGTGCAGTGCTGGAGTGTGGTGCATTTCAGTCTTTGGGGATCGGATGCATGAATGTTTTCCTTTGTTTCAGGTATGCCATATTCGAACTGTTGAGCTTGACATTGAAAGCTCTGGGACGTTCAGTTCCGTGCTTTTTCGTGTCGGGCTCAACGTTGGCCAAATGTTTCAAGGCCCTAGCGGACTTAGTGGCACGCGTCTGTGGGCGCGTGTAACGTCTTCGGGGTAGGTATGCTCCTTGAAGGGTAGGAACCCTACCTGGGTGGAATTGTGCGTTCCTAGAACGCTACAGACCCACTTACAGTCATGCGTTTCGTCGTCCCTATAATTTATCAATGCTTTATTTTCTTATCCTCTCTCTATTTTAACGGCCGACCTGTGTTCTGACATTTGAGGGGATTTCAAAATCCCTTTCTTACGATCATTTCCACCTAAAAGGGAGCAAAAAGGAGAATTGGTATTTGTGACACATTCCATTATACTTTTCCGCATCTGCTAATTTCACGTCGACCTATAATCCCCTATGATATTAGCCTGGTTGTAATCAATTATTTCCTTCTTATGATGATTTTTATCTCGATTGCCACCTTCACGCTTTCTTGAAACATGTTCTCAACTTAAAATATTTTATAAATAATCTTTATAGCGTATGAGAATTACATAAGACACAAAAAATTGTATAAGTGATTCTCTCACATCGGCTTACAATGTGATTCTATTGAAGTTTAGTATAGGGCCAGCCAAATCCAACTGTTAGTTTTAGCTATAGTTTAACAACTTGTTTATTCCTTTTGTATAGTTAAGCGATTTAATTTATTGTTGCATGTCCATTCCGTTTTTATTTTTTTCGTTTACCACATTAAAATGATTTTTTTACAATATTCCGATCAAAAAATATTAACTTCAAATACAACATAAAAAATAAGCAATTGGCAAACAAAAAAAACGAACATATTTCACCTTTAACGCCATAACCGCAAACTTACCGGGCTGACTAAAATATAAAACAGGTTTTTGAGTAGTACCTTTAAAGGCATATCCTTGTTCATGTAAACCAAACCCCTGAGTTGTTGTATTACCACATTATACCCTTCAGTAACGCGCTGTGAGTAAACTTTCTCATACATCTCAACGAGACGAGCTCCGAAGAGTACTTGCGGCTTGCAAGTAAGCGAATCGGATGCTTTAAGGATATAGCAATTCCTGTCTTGACAGCGGAGATACTGAGCCCATTATAATGAATCATACCACGTACGGAAAAGAAGGACGGATGGTTGTAAGGAAAATGGCGATAACTGCATATACTGTGTCTGCACTGGTCCCTTAAGGACATTTTCCATCTTCTTTTGCTGTTCATAAATCAATGGCAGTAGTAACGTGTTCTACAGCGAAAAGGAGATAAAAAGCCGAAGGTAAATTATTTTGTCCTCTTGAGACGCTTTTTTTCCTACACCTGATGCCTTAAAGCCTTAATTCGACTAGAAGCTGTGAAAATGAAAGACCAACATCTTCGATAAGCCGTATGGTGTAGCTTAATGTGGATAGAAATTTTTGAGGGTGTCAAGTGAAATCCAATGAGGCAACTCGTTAGATGCATGCCACGTCTTACGAATTCCAATCTGTATGCAAGATGCAGAACAAATTTGACGGGTGTTAGCATTTCTAAGGAGTTGTGTAGTTAGTGGCGCACCTAGAACGAAGATTCTGTCCTTTTAGTAAAAAGAGCTGAGAAATACATGCTCCTGAGTTAGAAAATTTAATCAAGAATTTTGTAGATTCACTTACTAAAGGGGATGGTCTTATCCTTATTGTTCAAAGTAATTCTAACCATATGTCGATGTGCAAAAAACAGCATTATGTTGTAATTCACTCGCACTTCCGGCAACAGTCCCTTAGCAGTGTAATGAAAAAATGCACATTTAATTAAATTTAGTAGAACCGGTTAAGGGAGATTGTAAGGCAGTTCTCAACCCATGGGATGAGTGTGATAGTGTAGCGGTGCCGCCAAACCCTACGGTCTACTTACCTGAAAAACCCCCATAACAACTACCTAACTCCCTTTAGTTTGCTAATGCAACAGTATTAGTACCTAAAAATGCTGCACGCATTTAAGAGATCAAATCTATGATCTTTAATCCCTGTAAAGAAAACTTACCTTTTCATTGCATCCCTTTGCATACAATTTTCTGTAAGAATTCTTCTTGACCTTTTTAGGAATTCCATAACTCCCATTGTTTCCCGCCAATGCATTTGCATTTGCCCCAGAAAACATTTCCTTTTCCAAGGACATGTAATGCTTTCAAGCATTATCTGAAATTCCTAAAATTGATCCTTAATGTGCATATGCACCATAAATAGCAAACATTCGATACCCCTTGTCTGAGTTAAAATACTATGTCGTCAGCTTGTTTTTACAGCTGCAACACTAGCGATTCAATAGACAAACAATGATGCATTTCTTTCGTCGCCACCACTAATTGCTTGGCATACCTAAATGCAAGCAAGGGATGCGTATCGGCAATTAACCCAAGATACGATATACAATTTCCATGGTATAAAGTATCGTATCCCATTAACACCTTTTTTCCAACGTCCGTCATAGCGACGTTGCATAAACATGACCCTCATTAAAGAGCGAACCATTTGGTCGCCTTTTCTTTTGTTCTCGCCGACTGCCTTTCTCGTCGTTCCGCTGCTTTCGAACACGTGCAACGACATTGAATCTGTTCGATCGCGCACATATACCACTGCACCAAAAAGATCGCATTTTCTTAGTGGCCACACCCTTAAGAGAACATTTTCTCTTTCCCCTCCATATCTCACCCTTAATTGAAGATAGAATTCAAGTCAGAGTTCTATCCTCACGTAGTCTTATACCAACCACTCAACGTATCGGTCGAGCCGTCATCATCCCTTGTTGGGTGTGCACGAAAGTGTACACCCCTGAGTGTGCCCCTTCGCGGAGTCGAGTGTGCTAATGTACAATTGCTGATTTTTAACCGGTTGTGTTTCAGTGTGTAGTATTTTCAAAGTTAAAGAGAAGTAATCATAGTTAAGATATTAAAATAAAATAACAGACAAACACTAAAAACAATCACCACCGACAATCGAATGTGCTTAATGTATTTTCCTTCCTTCCGGACTTGCAGCGTTTTGGTTTTCTTTTGTTGCCTCTTCCGTGTAACCGTTTAGTGACTATTCGGTTGGCGGAACTTGGCCTTATAGTGATGATGGAGGAGGAAGTAGAACTCGCACCCATGCTGGTGTCACTACTTCCTACCCACATTGGTGACCCGCGACGGTTTTTTTTTTTTATTAATATAACAAACTTGAACACGCGACCTATTGAATTTCCGACAAAAGTTGACTCTGTTGAGTGAATACGCGGTTCTGAACTACTCAACCTTTGTGACAGTGACTTTTGGTGACCAGCGAAGAACTCGCGAACCTTCGCTCGGGAGTCAAGAGTAAAAACGGTGACTAGCTGTGGGCAATTGTGCCGGCAATTGCCGGTAAAATAATGTATGGGCAAAAATATCGCCCCAACAACAGCACCTGGCGAAACATCAACACCAGTTTCCATCACCGGACCAGCTGCAGCCATAGGATCAGCAAGATAAGTATCCTTCCTTGTTATTTTACCCAATAAATTTAGCGCAGCAGTGAACGACTGAAGGAGACGGAAGCTTGTGCCGAATTCGATGAACGTTCCGTTCGAAGGTTGCAACATGGAGTCACCAGGCTCGAAGATGATTTAATTCACGAGCGTTAGAAAAATTAATTGCTACAAGAAGAAATGGAAGCTGCATTACATAATATTCAAAAATGTAAAACATACATGCCTAATCGTAATAACATCAAAAGAACTTAAAACCAAGGAAACAGATAATTGAAGAAAGAAACACACAAACGAAATATCAAACGACAATGAACCGGAAACATCGCTCAACATCACCAGCGTAACCATGCCACGAGCAACTCAACATTCCAACAACATGGGTGCAAGTTCAGTGACAATATGTATGTTGCCTATTCCGAGATAATGTTAAGAATTGCAGGCATTTCACAATTTATGATACCAGAAACTGAAGACATGTGAACAACTCGACTGGCTGCGATTATCCTTAACAAACACTGCTTAATATCCTTTACAGTTTTATGTATGACGTATCAATATTAAACTCCTTTATTTTCTTTTATACTATACTGTGCAATACAAACGATTTCTTAGTCATACAGCCGTATCTGAGTTAAACTCATTTTATTGTGAAACTATGTCAAAAAAAAAAAGCTAAATACTTTCAAATTTCAAATTTTCAATCATATTTTTCCAAATTGATTAGTGGGTTATATCCAATACAAGGAATCATAGAAGTAATTATTATGCTTGTTTTTTTTATGCAGAAATTAATTAACGGTTTGAAGTGCAAATTACCACACACAGTCCTAATTAAACGAATTTCATAGTAAAGGTAGACAACTGGTTCGAAACAGTCTAAGAAAACCGTATAATAGGCTTGACTATTAAAATAATTAAAATTTGTAATGTAATTATAGAAGATATTGATATTTATATAGATGCATATATGTCCGGAAATATATGAATTTTTATGGGTGCGTTTCTTCTTTTTCCTTTTGTAATACAATAATAAATTAAAAAACCACAAGAATATATTATACTTTTAAAATTTGTTTACCATATATACCTGCTTTATGTAATATTTACATTCAAGAACAATTCATAAAAGACTCGAATTACAATCCAAAATGTTACCAGAAATATATATTTAATGATAATTCGAGTGCAATGTGAACTGGGATTTGCTACCAATAGAAACAAAATCAGATTTTAGTGTTAGAAATATGGGTTATATATTTTATATAAATTTTCTAGCATTTGGAAAATTGCACATTAAGAATACATACATTTTACATCTTCCTTTTTCTTTGTTCCACTAAGTCCCTGTTTTGCTTTTGTTTAATTTAATATATTATGGCATTTAACAAACATTAACCGTTGATATAAAGCAAAAATCAACAATGAAAATTATAAATACACATATGCACGCACAGTCGTATACATAAATAAAATCAATGTAAAAACAGAAACACCTAGAATTTAAGTACCAATAAAAGTTTTAGGAAATGAAAAACAAAAATACGAAACACCTGTATTATATTACAAGTATTCACGGATATACTTAACTAAAAGCAACAAACAACAAAAAACGTTTAAATTTATATATATATATATATATATATATATATATATATATATATATATATATATAATATGCAAGCACCATCATATTGTTTAAAAAATAAAAAATATTTTCATTGTATTCCTAATCCCTTGCTTTTAAATATTATTTTAACCGCTTCTCCTAGTTTTTTATTCACGTTTGATTCAAATTAATATAAATATATACACACAGATTAATTCTAACCAAATTAATGGAAAGCAGTTTTCGATGTTTACTGTACTTTTAATCCGTTTTAAATCTTATTTCAAGAAGAATACAAATAGCAAGAAACACTTTGAAGTTTAAGCATTATAAGCAAATTAAAGCATCACCGCCAATTAAATTATAAACATTGTAAACCCCTTCTGGGTACACATAAAGACACAATCGTTTTCGCTAGTATACACGACTCCACATGACTCGGCCCGCTCGCACTCTACTTTGACTCCGCCTTGTATTTCGTTCAACCCTACTCATCCACATCGCGACAATACCCGACCACCTTCGATTTATTTTTAGCCTCATTGGCCACCTTTCGACTCCACTCGACAGCCTCGGCTCCTTTTGGCCCAATTAGTCTCCCTTCGCTCCTTTACACCATCCAACCTCACTCGACCCCTTTCTGGTCTTCCTTAATACAGGCAAAATTCGCCTCTGCCCACTTATTTTTTTCTTTTTTTTTTTTTTTTTTTAAGGCGCTTTTACCAATATTGGCGCACACGCTCGCCGTTACCAACCTCCATTTTCTGCAAACCGGCCCCTTAAGTAACAACAGCTACTACGTGTAGTATATAATTTATAGGACACCCGGTTTTGTCTCGCGTGAAACATCTCAACCTTTTCTGTCTTTTTTTCTGAATATTGGCGCTCATGCTCGCCAACCACAGCCATCACGCAACCCCATGCAACCCTTCTCGACTCTGCTTGACCTCTAACACCTTTTTCTGTCTCTGTCCAAATATTGGCGTCCATGCACGCCAAAGACAGTTATCATGCGACACCGTTCATCAATGCTCGACCTTTCTACCCGATTTCAGCAAGCCAGCTCCCCCCGTTACCACAGCTACTACGCGTAGCAGCACCCGGCAGGACACCTGGTTTTGCCTCTTTATTTAAACTTCAGGACTTTTGTCCTTAGATCTCGTAACGTCTCCCACATGTCTCAGCAACACCGGTCCGCAAATCAAACCGATACCACCGGACTGAGACAATATACCTGGTTCCCCTATCTTTAGCCACCATGGCTCCCCTTTAGCAGCAACTAAAGGCTATATACGCCCCTCTACGCCGCCTCAAATACCTAGGTGCATAATACTTCGGAGCGCACATCTAATAACCCTAGGGCGCCCTGGGGTTGGACACAATCAACCACCCACCAGGAGCCCCCTAACCAAAATCCCCTATTTTTTTATTTTTTTTTATCAAGCGCGACGGCCGGCACCTCACAGCAAGTTTCCATTCGATCGAGGTCGCAGCTACCGCTACATTGACACCAATGTACCGGTCCTCCCTCGATAGGTAAAACGTACAATTGAGGGCCCGCCCTCCTTTACCAGTCCCAGCGGCAAACAATACGCCATACAAAAGTATGGACAAAAGACACCGGCTCTGGACTTGGACTTCCATTCCGCACACGGCAACCTGTCACTGCGGATGGGAATTACCCTGGGATAAGTTCCCCTCCATCTCGCACACGCCATTTCGTCACTGCCGATGTGAGCGGATTTCCGATGAGTTCCGACCTATTCGGACGATAAGCCTGTTGGTCCACGAGACCCATAACAGGCCTATGGACCACGCCACACACCCTTGTCCTTGATGGCATCAATCGGTAACATCTGTGTCCACCTTATTATCGACAAAAGGCCATACTATACCTGGAACTAGTCACCATGACAGTTCCCCAGATTTAATTACAGTGCCTACCGAAGTGCGCAGGGCCACCTGTTCGTCAAGTGTTCAGCCCTCCGCTCAGCATGGCACCATTCATTCGAGCATCCCTTCAGCCCTGCCTCCTTTATTTCGTAACTACGTGACTGGGGGGGAAGTACTGTAGCGGTGCCGCCAAACCCGACGGTCTACTTACCTGAAAAACCCCCATAACTACTACCCAACTCCCTTTAGTTTGCTAATGCAACAGTATTAGTACCTAAAAATGCTGCACGCATTTAAGAGATCAAATCTATGACCTTTAAATCCCTGTAAAGAAAACTTACCTTTTCATTGCATCCCTTTGCATACAATTTTCTGTAAGAATTCTTCTTGACCTTTTTAGGAATTCCATAACTCCCATTGTTTCCCGCCAATGCATTTGCATTTGCCCCAGAAAACATTTCCTTTTCCAAGGACATGTAATGCTTTCAAGCATTATCTGAAATTCCTAAAATTGATCCTTAATGTGCATATGCACCATAAATAGCAAACATTCGATACCCCTTGTCTGAGTTAAAATACTATGTCGTCAGCTTGTTTTTACAGCTGCAACACTAGCGATTCAATAGACAAACAATGATGCATTTCTTTCGTCGCCACCACTAATTGCTTGGCATACCTAAATGCAAGCAAGGGATGCGTATCGGCAATTAACCCAAGATACGATATACAATTTCCATGGTATAAAGTATCGTATCCCATTAACACCTTTTTTCCAACGTCCGTCATAGCGACGTTGCATAAACATGACCCTCATTAAAGAGCGAACCATTTGGTGGCCTTTTCTTTTGTTCTCGCCGACTGCCTTTCTCGTCGTTCCGCTGCTTTCGAACACGTGCAACGACATTGAATCTGTTCGATCGCGCACATATACCACTGCACCAAAAAGATCGCATTTTCTTAGTGGCCACACCCTTAAGAGAACATTTTCTCTTTCCCCTCCATATCTCACCCTTAATTGAAGATAGAATTCAAGTCAGAGTTCTATTCTCACGTACTCTTATCCCAACCACTCAACGTATCGGTCGAGCCGTCATCATCCCTTGTTGGGTTTGCACGAAAGTGTACACCCCTGAGTGTGCCCCTCGCGGAGTCGAGTGTGCTAATGTACAATTGCTGATTTTTAACCGGTTGTGTTTCAGTGTGTAGTATTTTCAAAGTTAAAGAGAAGTAATCATAGTTAAGATATTAAAATAAAATAACAGACAAACAATAAAAACAATCACCACCCTCAATCGAATGTGCTTAATGTGTTTTCCTTCCTTCCGGACTTGCAGCGTTTTGGTTTTCTTTTGTTGCCTCTTCCGTGTAACCTTTTAGTGACTATTCGGTTAGCGGAACTTGGCATTATAGTGATGATGGAGGAGGAAGTAGAACTCGCACCCATGCTGGTGTCACTACTTCCTAGCCACAATAGTCTTATGAAAACACTGAAAACTTCCAAAACAGGAAAACTGCGTGGATATAATCTGTTTGGAATTTTTAAAACTTTTAAGTAGTTATAGGGAATTAACGTCCACAGTCTCAACAAAAGCATGAACCAGCAAATGTATTTTACATCAGTCCTAAGGGGTAATATCACGGTGTGTTGACTAAATTTCAAATCATTCTCTGATTAAGAACAATAGGAAAGAGAAAAAAATATGAGGTACTATTTTTAACTACAAAAAAACACGATACAAAAAGGCGGTACAGCAGCGTACGCAAGTGTTGTATTTCACCAGGACTTCCGGATGTTCCTCTGGGGTTGAATGTTGAGGGTACCTGGTGGAGACTTCTGATTAGCTTAAGCCCGGGGTTCGATGGGTTGTTCTCGTTGGAGGTGTGAGAGAAGTTATTGGAGGAATCGCCCCAAACTCTTTACGTGTCCCCGCTTCGCCAATTGGTAACAATATTTATTAACTTCTTACCTTTTGGTGGCCTCCGGCTCTTTTGCCTTTAGGTGATATCCTCGGATGTCCGTCTCACGACTCAGGTACCTCCGACAGTGAAACAATAGGGTTTTTATTTTTGTATACCCAGTAACATTTAGTATGTTTATTATAAACAGGCTCAGGCCCAACAGCACAGTTCAATTTATTCAATTTATTAAATAGAGTGCCACAGTTTGGCTGTCTGATTCTAATTAATTCTTCGTTCAACGGAATTCCCTATTTATATCCAAAATCGAAGTCGAAATTCACATTCCTTCGCACGATTACATCGCACACCTTGAGACAGCCAACCGATGGTCGCCCCAGTCGAAGGCCATGCCAACGACAGTGGGAACTGCAACGTTGCAATTCTGTCGCCATCCACCCTGAGGTGGCAACCTTACGCCTACTCTGGCTATAGCTCCACCCCAAGGCCATGGGAAAATTTCGGTTCAAGATGATTCGAATCTGATTTATCTATAGCATGCATGTGTACGGGCATGGGTGGAATTACCTTGCAGGCGATAGGCTCTTAGGTGACCCTCAAGATGATGATTATAGCATGCAATATTACAGCATGTGTGTGGGCATGGGTATGGATGGAACGTGGGAATTGCGGAATTATAATTCTAGTTATAAGAATTGGAAATGAATGATAGGAATATGCGTTTAGCAATAGGTACGCATGTGATAAAGTTTCGTTAAACCAGAGACACAAGATATGGCATAAAAACTACGATGTTATACGAAGAGACCGACCTAACTCCTCTCAAGGGGGGGGTGTCGCAATCTTTATTAGAAAAGGGATCCCTCATAAAGTTATATATAGTGGAGAAGTGCGCAGGTTCCGAAACGAGTGCTGGATGACCGGAGTGATTCTGCAAACACCCTGGATCTATTTATGCAATCCAACCCAAGTAAACCCAAGTATTTATCCTGTGGAAACGACTGCGTTATTGGGGGACTCAGATCACAGTTTGATATTGTTTGCACAATCACTTACATCTTAATCGAATAACCAATCTAAGCCAATCATTCTTCTTGGCCTGGAGCTTTGTATTCCGTATTCCATTAAACGAATTTCATCCAATAAACCTTGGCTTGAAAAAAGAAAATAATAAAGTAGATTATAGCAAAAAGAGTTTTAAAAAAAATGGCGCTTTAGTCCCACGCAGGTCAGCAGAATGAATCAGAAACGCATGTAACCAGGCGATTGATACCGCGAAGTATGTTTACCACCCCAAAGTGACCTTTGGAAACTGGTTGAGTGCCCAACTGATTAGCGCCCCATCTGGTTAGCAGCAAAACTTCGACTCCTCATTTTTTTTTCTGCGACAGTGACGGGCACTAGGGCACTAGTACCGAATTTAAGAGATAAAGCCAATATTTTCGCAAGTTTGTTTTCGATACTACTCTTTTAGTACCGCTTGTGTTTCCGCCGATACAATCTTCACAACCAGATGTGAAGTTTCGCTCGTGTGTTATTCAACTGAACTGGAATATGAGAAAGCAACCGGGGCAAATGGAACACCAGAAGTCTTAAAAACTGTACTCCAGATGTGAAGATTCGCGTTTAACGCGTTCTCCGTGAGCTTGATTATAAGAAAGCGAGTGGCTAGGATAGATACCAGCAAACGTCCTTAAAAACTGTGCTCCAGAATTGTCGCCGGTTTTTAGCAGACTCTTTCACTTGTTTTATGCACACAGGACATTTCCTCCTGCTGAACAATTGCTCGAATTCCGGCAATCCCAGAGAAAGAGAAGAAGCGTCTCCCGAATACTACCGACCGACAGCAACACTGTCTATGTTATTTAAGGTGATGGAAAAGATCATCAATACCAAGTTGGATTCAGCAAGAGGCGGGTCACGGGAGATTTTTTGACCTGTAACAGGCATCTGAACATCTGCAATTAAAAATCATGGTGAATCACAGACAATTGCATAAGATATCTCCAGGGCTTTTGTCCACGTCTGGCACAAGGCATTGCTAAGCAAGCTGCGTTCATACGGAGTTTCCCAGCAAGTTGGCGACTGAATGAAGGACTTCCTCGAGAATCGATCGATTCGGGTTGCTTTAGACGGTGTATCCTCGGATCTCTACTCTATTAATTCCGGGATGCCTCAAGGTTCTATTTTGGCTCCCATGTTCTTTTTGCTTCATGTTGATGATTTATTGGAGTCAACAGTTAACAATGTATTCAGTTTTACGGATGATAAGTACACTTAACATAGTTCATCATTTTTGAATGATCCGCCGATTAACATCTTATCATCGGACCAGATGAGATGAAGCTAGATCAACTCTCTGAATCGGAACTTTAGAATCATACAATGGTGGAAGGCCAGTCTCTTGATCTTTAATGCAAGGAAGACGCAATATACAACTTTCACGAGAAAAAGATGTATCGGCGGTTTCACAATTGATGATGAATGGATAGGCCATTAAATCTAGTGGAAGTATGAAAGCCCATTGTCTCGGTGTGTGGGAATGTGCCGTGGAATGAGCACGTATCGAATATCACCAGGTCCGCCACCAGAAAATTGGGTTATCATTTTAGAGCTTCTAATCCTTAATAAGTTTCAAATTGGACCCACGCTCTTATATTGTCCCCTCTGCTCCTAACCATACCCTCGTCCTACTTGAATGCCTACAGATATGGATGATTCGCCTGAGAGAGGACGCTGGACTGACATCAAGACTACAGTACCTATCACATCACCTCACCTTTGTCTGACTTACAGATATCGTCAAGGGAGTTGTTCCCCGCAGATTGGTGGTATTATCCCATAAAGTTCGGTTTATTTGCGCCTCATAGGGTAGACCAGCGGATCTCACAAATTTTCAGTTCAGCCGGTACAACTTTGTTCCAGACCTCGTGCCGTTACAGGAAAACTATGGAACCCCCTTCCCATGCGTGTTTTCGGAGCGTTACAATCTGCAACTGTTCAAGACGAACTCCAATAGTTATTTAATGGTATCTTAGGGCGCTGATACAACGCTATGTGTTCCCCTCTCCTGATAGAATTATCAGTCGTAGTAAAAAGAAATCCATTATTTTCCATGAAATTGTAGGCTTTATTTAGCATGATTATAATGAGCTAATTTAAGTCCAATTAGCTACGTCCAATTCGATAACTTGTTGCTATTTTAAAAATAATTTCGATAACGTGTTACCATTTCTAAGATAATTTCAGTATGGCTCTCTCATAGAAACCTTCGTACCTATCGGAAAAAACTCGAACGGTCGATTTAAACAAGCTTCTCTTGAGGCGAATTTTTCACCAGCAAAATTATTCGCCATAGACAGGAATAGGTGGTAATCACTTGGTGCCACGTCCAGACTATATGGTGGCTACATAAGAAACTCCCAACCTAGGTCCCGGAGCTTCTGGCGAGTGACTATCGATATGTGTGGTCTGGCGTCGTTTTGATGAAACACAATTCCTCCCCTATACACCAAAGCTGGTCGCTTCTGGCCTTACTTCCTTCAGATGATCCAATAACTGTCACGTCCGAATTAAGTGTTTGGGCATAGGGGAGCACCTCATAGTAGATGATTTCCTGCCAATCCCACCAAGCACTGAGCAAAACCTCCCTCACCGTCAATCCAAGCTCGGCCACCGTTTGAGTCAGCTCACTGCAATTCGACCACGATCATTTTCGTTTGACGTTGCCGTAAGTGACGAACGTTTCAGTCACCATCCAGAAATAGGTTGATTCTGTTGCGATTCAATAGCGACCCGCAGATAGGAATTCGGTCCCTGAACTTTTTTACACTAACTCATGTGCCATCCATACATCGAACTTTTTTTTTGTATCCAGCCTTATCAAAGTGGTTACAAACGGTCTTTTATGCAATATTCAGTTCCTGGGCAATCCAAGCAGTGTTTACATGACGGTCGGACCAGCCGATTTTCATGACTTTATCGACATTTTCGACAATTGATATTCCACAGCGCGATGCTTTTTGACATTGAAATTACCGGAATGTAATCGACGAAACCAAAATTATACGCGATTTGATTTTAGAGTATCAGGACCATAAACACTATTGACATTTGTTGCCACCTGGCTTGCGTTTTCCTCTTTACCGAAGAAAAATTGTAAAATATGGCGTATTTTCACTTTGCTGGTGTCCATATTTGACGCGTGCTCAAACAGATCTGAATAGAGTAATCACAAAGTGTCTGAAAAGATGTTTTTATGAATTATGTCATCTAGCGTAACGCATTCGCACTTATATCACTTATACAACGCCAAATACAGGCCACAAAAGCCATCTATTGAAAAAACAATGGATTTATTTTCACTACAATATCACCATCATCATCATCGGCACTACACTCGGGATCCGGTCCTGGCCTCATTTAACAGGTGTCTCCACCGGTCCCGATTTCCAGCCGATGTCATCCAGTTTGACACTCCGGGCTCTTGGCGTCCTGGTCTAAGCCATCCCTCCATCGGAGACAAGGTCTCCCACGCTGTCATCTTCCATACATTCCGCCACAAAGGACTTTCCCTGCAAGCTCATCCTCGCTCATTCGAGCTAGGTGTTCCGCCCACCGAAGCCTACCGAGCTTAATTTTTCTCACAACGTTAGCTTCAAGGTAGATCGTGGACCCTCACATACGGGTCCAACAATTCTCCTTAAGTCCTTCCTCTCGAATGCGGCTAAGAGTTCAGAGTGCCTTTTGTTAAGCACCCAGGTCTCGGATCCATATATGAGTACCGGTAAGACCATGATCTTGTACAGTAGTAACTTGGATGTTCTGGATTAATACCGGGATGTAAGGATCCTTGATAGACCATAGTAGGCTTTGTTGGAATTGATCAGCCGTTCCCGTATTTCTTCTTTGATATGGTTATCGGCTGATAATATTGACCTTAGTAAGTAAAGGATTGCACTTCTTCAAATTCGTGTCCCACTACTCTGATAGTTTGACCAACGTTAGGTCTTCTCTTCACGGGCGTTACCCTTATTAATGTGCAGTCCCAGTTTTTGTGCCACCTGCTCGATCTGTGTGAAGGAGCCCTGTACAGCCGATTCGGTTCTACCGATGATGTCGATGTCATCTGCGTAGGCAAGTATCTGGCTGGGCTTGGTGACAATAGTCCCCCTAGTTGTGTCGTCAGAGTCACGGATTGCTTTCTCCAACGCCAGGTTGAAGAGGATGTAGGCCAGGCCGTCCCCTTGTCGGAGTCCATTAAAAATGTTTATTGGTTTGGACAGCAATCCCGCTATTTTTACTTGACTAATTACGTTGGTCATGGTCAGCCTACAAAGTCGTATCAATTTGTTTGGAAAACCGAATTCTCTCATGGCATTATATAGTTCTACCCTGGCTATGCTGTCGTAGGCGGCCTTAAAGTCTATAAACACATGATATAATGGAATCTTAAATTCCTGACATTTTTCCATCGCCTGCCTAAGGGTGAATATCTGATCAATAGCTGATTTGCCTGGGATGACGCCACACTGATATTGACCAATGATGGCTTTAGCGTATGGGGCTATCCGATCTTGTAGGATAGTGGAGAGTATCTTCAGCAATGTTATACCCCTATAGTTGCTGCACAGTGATATCTCCCTTCTTATGTATGGGGCAAATTATACCACGACGTCAATCTTCCGGCATCTCCGCTTGCTCCCATACGTTCACCACGATCTTATGAACTACATGATGTAAAGCTGCCCCCCGCTCGCCATTCTTCGATCATCTCAGCTGATATGGACTCAGTTCCAGGAGTTTAATTCCATTTAACGTGTCTTATGGCTTTTGTTTCCTCAATGGGTGGTGGTGGGAGTACTTGCTTTTGATCTTGCATTGGTGGAGCCCCTAATTCTTCTGTGAGCTGACCATTTATCAATTTATTGAAGTCAACTTTCCATCGCTCCAGAATGCTTTCAGAATCGGTGATCAGGTTACCCTCTTTATCCATGCAGTAAATGCAGCGTGGTTCGCTCCTCAATAGTATACTGGTTAGTATACCCGCCTGTCACGCGGGAGACCGGGGTTCGATTCCTCGCCGGGGAGCCTCTGGCGCAAGACTAATGACCTTGCCCGGAAAAAAACAAATCATTATGGAAAATTTAACAAGCCTCGGGACTTGCTAAATAAGGCCAAGACCGGTTCTAGGTTGTAGTGTCGATGAGGATGATGAAATGCAGCGTGGTATGTACTGCGTCACTACAATATACATATATGTAAAAATTACACTAACTGTCTTCAACAAATTATCTTGGCTAACATTCTCTTCAGTCACCCACTTCTCGCAGGTTCAGCTAACTGCGCTAATCATCTTAACGCAATCCTATTCAACACAAATCCTTGCAATACCAACATTTTCTACCACCATACCTCTTTTGAATTCAATGAATCTACTTCTTGAATGTTGCGAAATGTCAACTTCAACTTATTCGGTTTTGACTTCAATCTTAGAACTTCTACGCTCAAACAACGCAACCTCCAATCTACTCCCCTATCTTCTCTGCATTTCCTGCCCAACCCCTCACCCTTATAGTTAATTTCTTAATTTAGGCTAAATTTAGTTAAATTAGTTCGTATGAACTTTTTTGCAAGTTTGCTCGAGACTAATAATTGGGGGCTAGCCCCATCAAACTTTCACCTTTCTGGTGTACGCATCCGGCGGCTTGAATTCCCCCTTTCAACAAGTTTGTTTTTCGAATTGCAAATTGTTTACTTTAAGTATTAGAGGTAATAAAAAGGTTGAATAATAAAGTAAACAAGAAGAAAATGTACAGATGAAACGCGACTGATTACGTCAATGCATACCTCAGACTCGCAATATCCTATGCAATCATCTCCGCCATGAAGTATTTGAGCCCCCTTTTTGCTGACCATTAAATACTGTCTCTGGAGAAATGGAGTAACATGTAGTATCCAGCTACGTAACCCCCTTAACCATAATCCAGATAACGCACAAAATGCGTTCTTATTGTAGTATCCCATTACCATCATCATCATCATCATCATCATCGGCACTACAACCGGGTTCCGGTCTTGGCCTTATTTAGGAAATCCCGAGCCTTGTTAAATTTTCCATAATAATTTATTTTCCGGGCAAGGTTATTAGTCTTGCGCCAAGTATCCCATTATCATCACCATCATGGGCACTACAACCGGGAACCGGTTTTGGCCTTATTTAGCAAGTCCTGAGGCTTGTCAAGTTTTCCATGATTTGTATTTTTTTTTCGGGCAAGGTCATTAGTCTTGCGCCAGAACCCATTATATAAACCCACAATATCGAATTTACACACAATAACGCACACGATGCAATTTCTAATTGACAATCAATTAACATAATTGATTCCACAAAGAAACAATAACGCATAATATCGCACACCCAATGACGCATTCCCACTTCTCAAGCTGTGTGCGATCGAATTGCAAAAGCATTTTTTGCCTCGTATTCAAAAACAAACACCGCACCTGGCATGAGACATTTTCATACGCTATCGAATTGCAAATGCATTTTTTGCCCCGTATCGGAAAACAGGTGTCACACCCATGACACATTTTCAGCGTCTTAAAAGGCAAATGGCGCACAGTTTAACGGAGTGCTGAGATCTGAGAAAAGACAGGCATACCAATGATACGCCAATCAATTAAGCTGTACGAATAGCTTGAACGATGGCCATTGTACTTTAAATGGTTCGATCAAGTGCAAAAATCAATTCAGCAATACAATTGCTTAAGCCAAAGCCGCTGCACATTAAATGGATCAATCAAGTGGCAATGGCAATTAAGCAATGCAGATGACTCATGCTAGGCAATTCGACTCAACATGGGTCATACGTTCGGGGTCGTGCCAAGTGATGATGCACCGTTTGCCTTTCTACACCCACAATATGGGTATATAAAGAGCAGTTGCAGCGGATTAAAACTTAGAGTTAATCAAGCAGAGTAAAACGTCGCAGCCTTGCGACGAAACATCGGATCTTTTACTTTGAATAAAGTATAAGAGTTAATTTGTAACCCATCAGGGAAAGATACTTAAGGGAAAATACGCACTAAGTAATTAATAAACATCGACTAATAAATTAAAACATTTTATACCTTCGTTTTGTATACCCGCCTGTCACACGGGAGACCGGAGTTCGATTCCCCTCCGGAGCCTCCGGCGGAAGACTAATGACCTTGCCCGGAAAAAAAAATCATTATGGAAAATTTAACAAGTCTTGCTAAATAGGGCCAAGGCCCCTTTCCCGGTTGTAGTGCCGATGATGATGATGATACCTTATTCGCTCTTCCCTCGCACTTGAGGAAGCACAGTGAGCGGCGTCATAACAAACAGTCTCAAATGATTTATTAAAAATAACTTTCAATGGCAATACTTGACCTCCATCACCAGAACATGTCATGTTAAGCTTAACGACTAGAAAACTAGAAGAAATACTTTAAGACGAGTTAGTGGGGAAGACTTTAAACACAAAAGCACCCTATTATTCTACAGTGGTGACAAAACGCAGTTTTCTTCCGTAAATCTGTCTTTAATTCAAAAACTTTACAAGTCTATAAACACGTTTAATTACAAGATTATATATTTACTCAACTTTACTCTTAAAATATGTGCATGAGAAGAACGAAACCATTTGAAATCAGGGCATTTCCTGTGGATCGGTTTTATCGGTCTATAGCAAGTAGTGTTCGTAGGTGAAAACTTAAGTCAGGTGTCCTTTTTTGAAATCATTAAATTCTTCTTAAGAAGGACGTTGCGACTCAAACCCATCATTGCCTATTGATGTCGTTGCTGAAGATAATTTCGGAGTTGACAAATCCTTATTCTCGCTATCACTCGGATTATCCTGTGTGCCTGTCGTGGTTGGTGGCGGGGTGTTGCTTTCGCGATCAAGTAAATAGCTTCCTCCTAGAGATTGCCCGCGTGTTCCGCTACCGTAGGAAGGGCTAATAAAGGCGAAATTAGAACGAGTCTTTATTTAATGTGGTTATTATTCAAAAGATCATAAAAAAGCAATAAGATAATTTTCCCTGTTTTGTTATTAAGAGTAAACCACATCCAGGTCGTTTAGTGTCCTTCGTCATGCCGGTCGTTATAAAGGAGGACATTCTAACAAAAACACTTGGAGACGTGTAACAATCGAGTGAATGTAGAAGATTGTATGGAAAACGTGCAATCGGGGGACGATAGTACTGGGAATGTTGTTATCCACCGTAAAATTTCCTGTGCAACTTACCTCTGATTATCTTTGTCGACAGTTCCTCCCTTATAGCCGGCATCGTTCTCCCTATCATTAACATAACCCCAGCTACTTCCCGGATATCCGTTCTTATTATCACTTTTATCACTGCTGGCTGTGTTACTGCTTGTGCTACCACCGGCACCACCGCCACCACTACCACCACCATTTCTGTGTGCGTCATCCCTCACTCGATTATTATAGTCGGAACCAGACAACGAGGATGATGGCGGCGAAGATGGTGGTCCATGTCTAGTATCCGGGTAACCACGCAAATTTGTTTGACCTCTGGATGTTTCATGAACATCTCTTGGTAAATAAGTAGGACCAGGTGTTGAAGGACCCACAGGCCGATATTGTGGACGATATGATGATTCATAGAGATCGCCAGGACTATTACTGGCGAAGTAATAACCTCGACCAGAATTATCGAAGCCAGATTGGCCACTACCCGTTCCCCATCATTGGGTTGAATGTCATTTGTTGTGGGGGTAATATACAATTCGAGTGCAGGGTGGATTGTAGGAAAAGAAAAAGTACCCGTGGGCACCCGGGTTGGTGGTTGTGTTTAGTGATGGTGGTGAGTGGAAGTAGAAGTTGATCCGTGTGGCAAAAGTTATGTGGGATTGATTTTTATTTTTATTTTTATTTTTATTAATTTGTTTTATTTACAAGAGTTGACGTGTTGGATTGGGATGTATAATTATGGTGTTGAGGTCCAATTAGTTGTGCCGGCATAGTTGGAAAAGATATGAAAGTAAAAGAACAATGAAAAGTGAACGTTATTAATAGACCCATAAATGTTTTCTGCTTGATCAGCACAGCTGCACAGAAATATTTTAACTAGTCGTGGTGCAAGAATTACTCAACGATAAATTGAAAAAAGAATAAAAGGAAAAGATCACGTAGCTAATGAATAAAGGTTTCCAACAAGTTTGAGAAATAGTACGAATTGGGTTGTTTTCTTCATATTTTTACACTCCATTCGCCTTTAAGTCATCTTCTGATTTTTAAATTTAAAAAAAAAAACAGTTACAACATTAGAGTTGTGGGGGTTAAGTATGATGCCGACGTACGACACTGATTCTCTTAAATCCCCAACGATGATCCGCCGAAAATTGTTCACTCAGAAGAATAAAAATAAAAACACTGGGGAGCTGATTTAGCCGTTTTAACGTTTTTCTGTATTTAATTTGTTTCTTTACTCCGGTGATAGCACTGGGGCTCCTTCTATTTAATCATATTCAAATTAGCTTTTGTTTTTTACTAAAATACACCTTGACGTTTAATTGAGAATCTCTTAAAACGTTTCCACACATGAGTTCAACTAGTACACATTCCCTCTTATTGACGGGTAATTATTCACGACTCTTGGTGATTTTGAATTAATACCGAACTGCTCGACTTTTGCAAAAACAAAAATTTACTACTCTTAAGTAATTTAGAAATTAGTACTGAACTGGTCGACTTTTGTAAAAAAGAAATATTCACGAGACCGGTGCACACTCTTCAGTAGTTGAATATCGACTGGGTTAAAAGGTCGCGAAATTAAATTTTCCCCCGAGCGGCGGCGTTACCGACCGCGGTTGTAGTTGGATAGCGATTGATCCCAATTAGGGATGAAATTTGGATTTTGCATTCGCACCACAAGCAACCACTCGAGATCATCTTTACATTTGTGCTCTCTCATGTTCCCCGTCCATCGAGGTGGATAAACGCTTAGGTTAATTCGATAGTCGACGGACAAGAGAGAATGAGAGAACCGGAACACAATGTGCAATGATCCCGGGGTGGATTTGGTTTTTGTGTGCATGTACCAATGCAACTCTGTGGATAGCCCACTACATTACATAACTAAACTCAATTATGCATTATCTGCATAGAATAATAAGTTTAGCTATGCGTCCTTTTGGAAAACATGTTTTGCAGGTGGAATAGATTGTGGGGAGAATAGGGGTTGAAATGACGCGCTGTAGGCGGTCGAAATTAGGTTGAAATTGTGGGTTGGTTCTCCATGTAGTATAGAGAACCCCCACACATTTGTAACAGTAAGTGGTGTGTTTGTGCTCTTGTGGGGGTATAAGTTGGTGTGCCTGGTACGACACGGATTCCTTATATCCCCAACGACGTTGCGCCGATGAGGATAGTCCACCCAGGAAGACAGGAACAATAACAAACACACTGATGTTGGTTGATTGTATAAATGTTTTTGTTTTATTTGATTTTGTTGCGCCATCACGGCTGAGTTTTTAATTAACATTTTGATAAGTAGAACATTCTTGCGCACTCGAGGTACGTTAGTCTGTTAGACGAAAAACAGCTAAAGATACATTTTTATCACAATATAAATACAATTTAAATCACTATAACTTTACACTTCTTCTGTTTCGTTAGGAAGTATCCCATTTCCGATGGTAAACTTAGTTATATTAGGGACTCTTCGAGGACGAGCGTGTGCATAAGCATGCACACACGGCGTTGGTTAGCGTAACGACTTTCTCCTGTTAAGCTTCTTAATCGACTGAACCGAAAAGGGAAGAAATTGGATGATTAATTTTTCGCACTTGACAGCCAAAAGAAAACATACTTCTGCTCTCTCATTGCCACGTTCTTCAATGTGTGGTAGGTTACATCGGTAAACTGATGATCGAAGAGAGCGGGACAATGAGAGAACAGAAACACGCTGTATGATTACTTGGAGTGGATTTGGTTGTATGTGCATGAATCAATGTAGTTCTGAGCGGAACCCATTAACCTAATTCGGTAGTATGGTGAGTTCAGAGTACATTGATCTGTACGAAAACAGAAGAGAGGAAAATTAAGCTGATGATATTCACCTGCAAAAAGAGGGCATTGATCCCCAGCGAATGAAGTGTCTGGAGAAAAGCCGAAGTAACGCTAGGGAAATATTATCACGTGATTCAATCGAATGTTTTGATAATTTTCCCCAGCGGTTCTGCAATGATGCGACAACTTCGTCTGGCTGGATTTGGTTGTCGCTAATCGACATGGACAAGGACAAGTGTTGCCGTATGGCAAAAAAGGGAAGCTAAACTCATTTATGCATTGTCTGCGTGGAACAATGAATTTAGCTGAAACCACACATGCCGCAGCTAAACTGGTCTCCGATATACAATGGAATAAATGTAGGAACCAATGCACAGGTGCCTGTCTGATCGAATTGGAGAAAGCCTTTGATCGAAGGGTCTGGATCGAAGGGTTGTATTACAAACTGGTCAGACATGGCATACATAAGCCTTTACTATATGTACTCTACGATATGTTAAAGGACAGGAGGTTCGTGGTCAAAAGTGGTAATGTGACCTCTAATAAAACGTATAATATCAAGAATGGCTTGCAACAGGGCGCGGTACTTTCTCCGATTCTTTTTAATATTTATATTAGCGACTTATTAGATGCACTTCCGCGGGCTATTGCGCACGCAGACGATCTCATAATTTACAGAACAGCGCCGAAAGTTGAGATCATAAATAGTTTAATACAATGAGACTTCAACAACGTACAGCGCTATTGCGATGACTGGAAACTTAAGATCAACTTCCAGAAATGTGAAGCCATCCTATTCAGAACTCCATTATATAAAGCCACGTACGACAGAAGGAAAAACTGGCGAAAGCTAGTTATCGTGGGACCGCATGGAGATAAACTGGAAACCAAGAGTTTAGTTAAATACCTTGGCATCTGACTAGACCAATATCTGTATTTCAACAGACATGTAGAGGCTGCTTTGCTCAAAGCGAGGAAAACTTTTGCTATGACAAGGAGGCTATTTCACAGTAGCCAACTTGACAGCAGGGTAAAAGTCATATGCTACATGACACTAATCAGGCCAATGCTCATATATGGTTGTCCAGTATGGTTCAACATAGGTCCAAATTTGATGGAAAAGATTCGGGTGTTCGAAAGGAAGTGTCTCAGAAGTTGTCTCAGATTATATCGGACACCGGAATCGGACTATAAAAAGTATTATTCAAATGAGACTTTATATAATGAAGCGTACATAAATAGGGTGGATAATTTTATGATTAAATTAATCAGAGGACATATTGCGAGCAATAAGCTCGTCCAATGACCTAATTTTCGGGACCTATTATCCAAACACCTTGTACTATGAGAGCGTGCGTCGCAATGGCTTTGTTCCACCAGAGGCGTTCCTTTATTTGGACATGAAAGGGCTTATACAGGATAGATCCGGAATTCCGCTGATCTATCATGTAAGTAGATCATCCGTAGACGGGCGATTGTGCTACGACCGGGAAGTAACGCGCACCGAAGAAGAGCTCCTGCGCTTCAGTAGGGCTATCTCCCACAGAAACCGGGACGATAGTATTAGACAGCCTCAACAGTTCTGGTGGTTGAATGGCATATAAAGACCTGGATACCAAAGTCGGTATAGAATCACACTATCATCAGCTAGCTTACATAGACTTAGCTTTTCTAGAATTAGGGTAGTATAAGATTTTAGTTAAGTTAAGTTAAGTACTTTTACATAAAATTAAAGATTAAAAAAAAAAAAAAAAAAATTGGTAAGTTAAGTAAGTTAAATTTTAAGAAAAAAAAAAAAAAAAAATGACAAAGTTTTCAAATTTTTGTTTGGCTTTCAAATAATTATAAGTACTGCCACAAAATTCTGTCGCCGAAAGGCAAATTATATAATGGTTAAGTAATATTTAGCTTAGAGCGTCTGCGAAGGACCAGTAAGTTATTATATAAGATAATTAAGCTAGAATTTAAGCATTTTTTGTCTAGCCTTTAATTTAGAAACTAAGAATATAAATAGAAAATAAAAAATGTTTTAAAAATGAAATGAAAAAAACAATGAGTTTAGCTATGTGTCCTTGGTGGTAACATGCTTTGCGGGTGAACAGGTAAGTAGGGGGGAATGGGGTTGGTTTGACGCGCTGTAACGCGGTCGAAATTTGATGGGATTGGCCGGGAATGGTGGGTGGTTCTCCGTGTAGTTTAGAGAAACCCCACACTCTCCCCTGGATATGTGATCAGGTCTGATGGAAGACGGTATTCAATGAATAACTCTTTAAACGTATTTTGCCCGCAGTGGCGTTTTTTCAAATATTTTACCCGATCTGGTATTAATAAATCTTGGTGTACTGTGTTTAATAATACAAATATCCCACGTGGTAGGTCATCGCAGTTTGTCTAAACAACCAATAAGAAATAAATGGGCGAGGCTCGGAATATGAAAAAGACGCTTTCTTATCATTTTTTTCACACTCTCGCTTTCCATTTAGCATTTTTTTATATATAGTGATGAATTCTGACATAAGAAACCCTTTTTATATGATGCCATTTTTTTTTTTAAATAAACTTGCCAATCCTAAGATTAACTGCCCACAAGGGGTGAGGAACTTTCCGAGAACACAACTTAGGCACCATCTACCCTCTAATTCCACAAACAAATTTTTTAAGTATGTAAACACTTTTTTTTTTAAGTTTTAAAAGAAATCTTGAAAATTGACGACAAAAGTTTGTTAATTTCTTTTACCACAGGATATATAAAAAGCTTAAGTCCATTTGACATAAGGAATGTCTCTCAAGGATTGATGTTCTCTGTAGGTAGGGCGCTAAACTACTCTCATATGTCGGCTTGTCACAAAAGACGACTAAAGGCTGAACCCCTGTATAATACCACCCCATTAAGTTATATGCAGCGTAAAATGGTGGAGAGAAATCTTTGAGCATCATTCATAGCTTGAATGATGGATCAACAACCAAACAAATGGTAGAGGTGGTAAATTCCAATGTGAAATACTGCTTCGTCGCACTGTATGTTTCCCGATATGGGCGGCAGAAATCTTAGACTACATTTACAACATTGGCCCATGGCCCGGACAGAAGTAGCGAAAATAAATTAACGTTCTGAAATAACACATTTCGGATTAAACTAACCTCTGGCTTAGATCTCCCGGAAGACTAGCCAAGGAGAAACATCATGTAAATATCGGGTTTTCCAATACGGACTTGACAACTTTTTTTTTAAATAAAACGCAAACCATTTGAGATATTTCAAAAACGGCTTGAAGTACAATCAAAACATTTATGAATAGAACTCGACTTCGTTCATATGGCCACCTCGTTTGATAACAAACCAAATTGTAAACAATCCGTCTCTCTGCCAACTTTTAATTTTTTTTTTTTTTTTATACACAAACGGGGATTTTGGAGGACCCTTAAATGTCAGAGCACAGTGCGAGCCGAAGGTGAGGAAGTGAATAAGAAGAAGAGGTATCGACGTACAATGGTCTTAAAAGCCTGGACATTACAACGACGAGGAACCACATGATCAGGTAGAGTAATCCACATTCGTGTGGTTCGGCTAAAAAATTACTCTCTGTATTTATTTGTGCGCCTGAAGTTTACTTTCAACGTGAATCAATGGGCATTCTCAGATTGATGGGTATCACGAGAAAATGTCTGAAAAGGCGGAACACATTGACCATTGACCTATTGAAAACAGATAGGTATGATACGTTGCGCCTATATTCTAATGGCGGAACTGATCGACTTGCGGCTGGGTCCCTAATAAGTTTCACTGCTCGTTTTTGCATCCTATCGAGCACGTGTAGTGCAGCCCTGAATGAGCCTGACAAAATATGGGAGTGGAACACCTTTTTGGGACGAATAAACGCCTTGTAAATAGTGGGCAGATTTTTTTTTTTGCATCTCTTAAGGAACCCCATACATTTGGTTTCGCTCCAAATAAGAGTCGAATTAATTCGAGTGCCGAGGATTGATAGTTCCTTAGCTTCGTCGATGCAAGTCCCGTTCATCGACAGTGTATTTACTTTGGGGTTCGCCTTAGATGACAGGAGACAGCAGTTATCGTATTTTATATCACCAGAAGCCTCTCTTTTTACTCGATATATCTTACTTATTCTAGAAACTTCGCTTTACAAGGGAACTCTGCGGCACCAGTTCTGATTTGACTTGCCAAAAAGAGAACCATTGGATCCCGGAAACTGGGAATCATTTGGATTGAGAGACCTCATTTAATTTCGTTGGTGTTTCTACTGGTCCCTAATGGCGAGAATCTTCGACCATTTCACACACCGTCGACCGGATAGAAATTAACTACTCAGCTTTTTAGATTTTTGTTTTTGGTGACACAACTCTAACCAGTTAGTACACCTAACCTCTTATGAGGGCCCTGACCCGCGACCGAATTGATGAGATGAAATACCTGTCAGTCCGTACAGTTGAAGTTTAGTAACACGTCTCCGCCTCGTCAAAAAAACGTCTCATTACAAGCCGAAAGCGAATCTGCTGGTTATTTTAATACCGATACACCGACGCCCAATTTTCTTCTCATGGTTGATGGAGTTCCCGCCATGATTAAAACTAGGTCTGCGAACACTGACCCTCCGACCACCCCCGCCCCCACTAGTCATCGCCTTGGATCAACTTGGTCTTTTGGAGAGTGGAATAAGAGGATCACTAAATTAAGTGAACGCAACTTCTCTGCTTTAACTATCACCGATCTCCCCACAAATGCTGATGCCTCCTGGGTATCCAACTTTTTCCTAAAGAATTACGCAATCTGCATCATGAAACAACTGGGCCGGGCCTTCAACTCATTTCGTATT
The DNA here is from genome assembly GCA_963931805.1 of Microdon myrmicae. Taxonomy (NCBI): domain Eukaryota; kingdom Metazoa; phylum Arthropoda; class Insecta; order Diptera; family Syrphidae; genus Microdon; species Microdon myrmicae. The sequence goes on from OZ007496.1 coordinate 113,271,684, forward strand.
TAAATCCCCTCTCCATATGACTTACTATTCCCGCACCTGACAGGTGGCGCTCGTAAACTGAGTAATATTTCGGTTTTCAAAAACGATACTAATATCAATACCTCCCTAATTCATAAAAATAGCCCCACTCGTAAATGCCCCCCCCCCCACACTATTTTAATTCAGCAAGATTTCCGTCCAAAACGTCTCTCCAACATAGCTTTTTACCACGTCGCAGCCGATCTTCAAAACCCGCTATCACCACCCCCCCCACCCCCCAAATCCACCAACCAGTCAATGCTTGTCCCCAATCTCGGGCACACTCTTCTTACTGCCCACCCCAATTCCACACTTCCCCCTTCACGACCTAATCAAGACAACCCTGATTTCCCCAATAAACAGAAAACCGATTACCACAACCTCTATCGTAAAAGGAGGTTTTCATTCAAATACTCCTAATAGAGTCCCTAACTCCACCCTTCTCAACGCCTCAAAACCTCTCAGCCCCCCCCCCCCCCCCCCCCTATATCGCTTAGGTTCAACTCTCATACCACATCTGTTCTTGTTACTATTGCTCACCTCTCCGCCACTCACTTCAATCACTCATTCACTAATGACTCTTTTGTCCCTAGCCCGCATACTTCAACTACCTCCCTAACTTTTCCCTCGGGCCCTTTCTCCACAACTCCTTTGATCCACCCTTAATTCACTCGAAGCAACTCCAACTCAAAGACGAGTTTACAGCGGGTCCTGGTGGTATCCCCGCAATCCTCCTCAATAAATGCTTATCCATTCTCTTCGCCCCCCACCCCCACCCCCCCCCCCCCTTGGTCTTCAATCTCTTGCCCTCTCAAGGCGTATTCCTCACATTTGGAAAACCTCCTTCATCACCCCCATCCACAGGAACGGTCCCAAAAATGATGTCGCCAAACTGTCCCACGTACCCAAGATTCTCGAAAGCATTCTATACGAATCTCTAAGTTTTCGATGCAAATCTTTTATTTCATCGAGGCAACATGGTTTATTCAATGGCTGATCAACTACAACCAACGTTGTTGAGTTCACTTCCTTTACACTCTCAGTACTAGAGCACGGTAACATGGTCGACATGGTCTCAAGCGACCTCAGTAAAGCATTCGACAAAATCTCTCACAATCTAATTTTCTGCAAATTATCCGCCCTCGGCTTCAAACCTGGATTGTTGAAATGGATTTCTTCCTATCTGAAGGATAGACTTCATTCCGTTCATGTTAATTGAACCCATATTTAAAAATACACCAGAATTTCTCAATTTGAGGTGTGTGATTGTTACGTGAATGCTCTGGTATACGACTCTGATGATTTATTTTTCATTACTTTACTTAAATACGTGAACGTAATTAGTTGAAAACGACACTCTAGTCTCACCCCAACAACAATGTTACGAATACCTTCTGCGGGACTTTGGTGGTATCTAACGGGTGTTCAGTACCGAACTCCAAAACAAAAGTCACTAATTGGTAAAAAATGTTCTTTATTAGCTTAGCGAACTTTCTTTCTGTTGCCTTAACATTTGAAAAATATATAAAAGGATATTTCCAAGAGCACATTCCAGTTCCTCCCTCAAACCATTTCTCGTTTCCTAAAACCTTGCTTCTTCGAAAGTTTTCTTCTGTTTTTTTATTTTTTTATTTTCACATCCAACCCCGATGTACGAAGAAGTAATGTAGTTACATCCACGCGAACGTTGCTGTCCGTGTGGCCGAAGATAACCCGACGACCAATTCAGGTTTTGTTTCTTAAGCGGTGTTCCTTTTATATATATTCTCCGCATATAATTTATTACCTTTGGTAATTATCTCGGCTGGTGTTTGTTCTTCTCAGACATGACATTGTTTGCTTGATTTATATTGATTATTTCCTTTGCTACTCCCACTGGGATAATTTCAATAAAGAAAACCCAATCGGCGCTGCCTCAAGAAGGTGTTGTTTAGATTGTTTATGTTTTCTTAGCCACGATAATATCGCTTGGGATTTTCATAGCTGTCAGCACCTGGCAATGCTGCGCTTTGTCACTTGTGTTTACTCAGCAGATGGGTCGCTAAACAGATGACGTTTATGGACCTGTGCCCTACAATTACCGTACAGGTTTGATACATCATTACGGGATGGCGGCCCATGTGTTTGAAGATAACGTGGGGCGTAGAATATAAAGTTGTAAAACAAAGCTTTTGCTGGACGAAGGCTACGCAGCTTGTCGAGTGATATGGCGGAGATTCGTAGAATCGCCACGGGGTGAGAATACGATTAACTTGTGAGGAGCCATAAAGCGGCGCAACAGGCGAAAAGTCGGCTGATCTTTTGTGAGGAAATGACATGGTGTTCTGTTGTATACAAATTACCAATTGCAATGTCGTATGGAAAGGTCAACACGGAACCGCATATACACGAGGATGTTTCAGCTCACTACTAAAGCTATAAGTTCCCTTGATAATGCCCTGGTGACTCTGACGACTCTGATGATTTCTTTTCGATGGTCTTTAGGTCCTGTGTGCTTTACTATGGTTGCGTGTATGCAATCCATTGGACACGCCACATAATCGCTTACATCTCAAACGACTAACTAAACTTAAAATCTTCGCCAATTATAGAAATAAAGAGCTACAAACTGTCACGATTCCATAGAGAGAAAAACTGTGTTTCCCATAAAATTAGGGGCCATTGGCGCCACCTCTGTTTCTGCTTCATGATTTGCTGGTATCAACAGGAAATAAAATACTTAGTTTTGCCGACAGTTATATAGAGATTTCTTAATTTTCGAATGATTTTGCATCAATGTCGGTCAATTCTCTAACGTAAGATCTGGACAAATTCATACATAGAAGAAAAGGGCAATTACATCGATTTCAAGGCAATGAAGATGCAGTACGCAATTTTTGCCAAAAAAAGGATCGTCAGTGCCACGGCTTGTGACGAACGATCTGGCTATCAAATCTAGGAAAAGTATATACCATATTGGGTGTCAATGAATATAGAGTTGGATGGCAACAAAGTGTTGTGGCTTGAATAAGAAACTAAGTTATTTTTCCAGGTTTAAAACATTTGAAATTAAACCTCCTAAATATCATCATCATCATCATCGGCACTACAACTGGGAACCGGTCTTGGCCTTATTTAACAGATCTCTCCACAGGTCCCGATTTCGAGCCGCTATCATCCAGTTTGGCACTTCTGATCTACGCCATCCCTCCATCGCAGACAAGGTCTGCCGCGCTGTCTCCTTCCATACATCCTGCCACAAAGAACTTTGCGGGCAGGCTCCTCTTCGCTCATTCGAACTAGGTGTCCCGCCCACCGGAGTCTACTCAGCTTGGTCTTCTTACAATATTAGCTTCAAAATAGATCGCGTACAACTCAGGATTGTACCGTCTCCGGAATCGTCCTCCCCACATACGGGGCCAACATTTCTCTTTAAGACCTTTCTCTCGAACGCGGTTAAAAGTTCAGAGTGCCTTTTATTGAGCACCTCGGTCTCGGATCCATACATGAGTACTGGTAACACCACTGTCTTGTACAGTAGTAGCTTGGGTGTTCTGGATAAATTTCGGGATTTACAGAGCCTTGATAGACCATAGTAGGCTTTGTTGGATTAGATCAGCTGTTCGTGTATTTCTTCCTCCATATTGTTATCGGCTAATACTATTGACCTAAAGTAGCACTACTTCAATTTGTGCTCCACCATCCTGATAGTTTGACCAACGTTAGATCTTCTCTTCGCAGAAGTTGCCACCATGTACTTCGTTTTCCCCTCATTAATGTGAAGTCCCGGTTTTTGTGCCGCTAGCTCGATCTGTGTGAAGGAGTCTTCTACAACCAACGTGGTTCTACCGATGATGTCGATGTCATCTGTGTAAACAAGTATCTGGCTGGACTTAGTGACAATAGTCCCTCTTGTTGTAACGCCAGGGTCACGGATTGCTTTCTCCAACACCAAGTTGAAGAGGATGCAGGCCAGACCGTCCCCTTGTCGGAGTACATTAAAAATGGTTATTGGTTTGGACAGAAATCTTACTATTTTTACTTGACTAATTACGTTGGTCATGGTCAGCCTACAAAGTCGTATCAATTTGTTTGGAAAACCAAATTCTCTCATGGCATTATATAGTTCTACCCTGGCTATGCTGTCGTAGGCGGCCTTAAAGTCTATAAACACATGATATAATGGAATCTTAAATTCCTGACATTTTTCCATCGCCTGCCTAAAGGTGAATATCTGATCAATCGCTGATTTGCCTGGGATGAAGCCACACTGATATTGACCAATGATGACCTTTAACGTATGGGGCTATCCGATCTACTAGGATAGTGGAGAGTATCTTATAGGCGGTACTCAGCAATGTTATACCCCTATAGTTGGTAGTATGGGTCAAATTATTTCACGACGCCAATCTTCTGGCATCTCCTCTTGCTCCCATACATGGACCACGATCTCATGAATTGTGTGATGTAACGCTGTCTCTCCTTGTTTGATCAGCTCAGCTGGTATGCCATCAGCTCCAGGGGCTTTATTTGATTTGAGATGTCTTATGGCTTTTAATGTTTCCTCAGTGCTTGGTGGCGGCAGCATTTGGTCTTGATTTTGCTTTGGTGTAGTCTCCAATTCTTCTGTAAGCTGACCATTTAGCAATTCATTAAAGTTCACTTCCCATCGCTCCAGAATCCATCCAGGATCGCTGATCAGATTACCCTCTTTATCCTTGCAGTAAGTGCAGCGTGGTGTGTACCGCGTCATACTGCGGATTATTTGGTAGAACTTCCGCGCCTGGTACGGACCTCGCACTCTACTTTTCTCTATTTGACAGACAAGGTTTTTTTTCCCAAGCACTTTTCTTTTGTCTGTGTCTTTTTTTCAGATCTTCTGAGCTCTTTGCATTTCTCCTTGCGTACCCGCGTTCTATTAGACTGCTGCATTGCCCGGTATGCAGCATTCCTACGTTCAGTCGCTAGTTTGCACTCATCATCAAACCAGTCGTTCCGATCTCTACGACTACTGCCTAAGATGGAGTTGGCAATACTAATGACATTCTGGCCCCAGTACTTACTCTCCCTCCGTCGAGTCTTAGCACATGACCAAAGGTGTTACTGGTATTCTCATTCCGGCTGCCTTAGTTGATTCGAACCTGATCCGCGGATGCAATACGTCTCCGTAAGGCAATCCGCGCTCGGAAAACTGTACCAACAAGATAGTGATCCGAGTCGACGTGGACACCTCGGTACGTACGTACCGCCATCAGGCTCGAGGAGTGGCGGCGATCTATCAACACGTGGTCAATTTGTTTGGGAGTGGCTCCACCAGATGATACCCAGGTGGCTTTGTGGATATCTTTACGCGGAAACCTGGTACTTGCAACGAGCAAGTTTTTTGATGCTGCCAGTTCGATGACTCGTAGTCCGTTGTCATTAGTGTTCTCATGCAAACAATGGAATCCTGCGTAGTGACAGAAAACCGGCTCTCGACCTATTTTGGCATTCAAATCACCAAGAACGATTTTCACTTCGTATCTTGGGCACGCGTTGAGGGCTCGTTCGACGTTCTCGTAGTATTCTTCTTTTTCGTCATCAGGGGACTCCTCTGTAGCTCCGTGAACGTTTATGAGGCTTATGTTATTAAACTTGCCTCGCATGTGAAGAGTGCATAGCCTTTCGTTTTTGCATTAAAGCCGATGATGGCAGGCTTCAGTTTTTGGCTGACTAGAAAACCTACCCTGAGCACATGATATTTTTTGCATGACAGCTGTAATAAATGTCATACTCGTTTCTTTGAATAACACCACTCCCCGTGCGTATTATTTTTTGTAATGCTGTTTTGTCGGCCTTATATTCGGGCGGGGCATCGGCTAGCTGCTGTGCAGCTTGAGCTCTGTATAGTGAGCGGACGTTCCATGAGAAAATTCTCAAATCGTTTAGCCATTTTCGTTTCCGTGGTCGTCGTCTTGTATCCGGTCCATATCCGAGGCTTGTTAAATTTGCCATAATAATTTATTTTTACGGGCAAGGTTATTAGCTTGCGCCAACGTTTCTTAGGATGTCGTTGGTCCCAGAATTGTTCGAATCGCGATTTGATTGTTTCTCTCCAAGTTAACGGAATTGACTTTTATCAACAGCGTTTATTTCTCGGGTGTGTATGGACACTTGCGACTCTAGCTGTATCAGTATAATCTTGCGGCAACCCCTTCGGTATTTTTTTGGAAAGACAAAATACACACGTTCGACACATCCATCAAGGACAACAACCCACGCTTCCCGCGGAACCGGAAGCACGGTGGTGCACCAAGGAAATATTATAGTTCCACCATGATAGTATAGTGGTTAGTATACCCGCATGTCACGCGGGAGACCGGGGTTCGATTCCCCGTCGGGGTGCCTCTGGCGCAAGACTAATGACCTTGCCCGGAAAAAAAAACAAATCATTATGGAAAATTTAACAAGCCTCAGGACTTGCTAAATAAGGCCAAGATCGGCTCTCGGTTGTAGTGCCGATGATGATGATGATGATGATGATGATGGAACAACCTCTTGCACGTCTGCCATGTCTTCATCAGTTAGAGATACGACGGACCTGCACCTAACCCTGACGTAACACCAATGGACTTTTTTCTTTCAGACTACTTATTTCAAAAGGTGTACGGCAACATATCTTGCTCTCTCGATAAATAACAAACAATTATCCAGGCAAAAACGAGTCCCGGAAATTTTTCTAAAATGATCAATTACGTCTGGAAGAGTGCCAGCAAAATAACGAAACATATTTAGACGACATATTTTTTAAGAAATACATGTCCAATGATCGTATTTTGGGCATTTACTTTACAAAAATTTTAAAATAATCCACTCAAAGAAATTTTGTTCTGAAAAAAAGCAATTTTTGAGGTCACTCTGTATATGTATACAACATTAATTGGTAGTAAAATAGAAGCGTGGCATTTACTTTACATCTTTTTTTAGGTGGCTCCCATAATTTGTAAATATTACGAATTATATATATATTGATTTATATATATATATACGCAGTACCTGGCTGACTTTCAAACAGACAACTTGTCTCACAGTTTTGCTCGTGCTATTTATCTTAATCAACCGTTATTTTCACAATTTAATTATCATTATCTTGTTTTCTTTGCCTCGTTTTCCGCATACAAAAATTTGAACAAGTGTTATAACCGTTAAGTTATGGCCCCTGGGCCACGTGTGTTAAATAAAATCAAGCGCAAACGGTTGCGTTACGACCCCGTTATTGGAGGCCAAACTCCTCCCGATAAACTTTCAAAAGTGAACAATAAAGTTCTAGAAAAATCTAAAATGTGTTCAAACACTAACTTTTTTCAACCACTTCAAAGTCTGATGGAAGACTCTCCTGAAATGGATCCGACCAATGACGAACAGTGCGCAGAACTTCCCAAAGAAACCGTTCCGCCAATTGTGGTATTAAAAACAACTAGTGCTCAAGTGCGTGATATTTTGAGCAACATTAAGATAGACAAATACTTAATCAAAAACATTTCGCTTGGGCAAAAAATATGTGCCCCAACAATGGACATATATAATAAAATCAGAACGGAACTCTTACGGTTAAATGTGAGTTTTTCACCCACTCGCGTAAGGAAAATCGTCCATTGAAGGTAGTGTTATCCGGACTAGACTTAATTAGCAACGATGTAGTGAAAAATGAACTAATTGCACTCGGGATCAAGTGCCTAGATGTTAAAACCATCACATTAAATCCGTCAACAAAAGCCTTGTACAAACACTACTTGTACATCGTCTATATTCAACGCGGTACTGTTAAATTAAACGAACTAAAACGGAACTACTCAACCTTGTTCCAAACCATCGTTCGCTGGGACTTTAAAAAACATAATCCAGGTAAGGTCACACAATGTCACAATTGCCAGCTTTACGGTCACGGTTCGATGCATTGTCATATAAATAGCTTCTGTGCAATATGTTCGGGAAACCATAAAACATCCGACTGCAAAACGAATGAGGTCATCAAGTGTGCAAATTGTAGTGGGCCACATAAATCCACCGATCCAGAATGCATTAGCCGAAAACAGTACATAGACATTCGCCGCAAATTATCCCCACGCGGACGTGGTACAGGAAATACAACCTTCCTACAGCCTCCGAGTGACAAACAGCAGCCAGTGCCCGACCGATTATCCATTGATAATTTTCCTCCACTACCGCGATCTGTGCGTCAACCTTCACTTCCTTCATCCACCTGGGCTTCTGGCCTCCATCAAACCCAGCAACCTTCCAACAGTGATACGGCACACACGAAGAAAAATCCGTCAGAAACTTTAACTAATGATAACCTGTTCTCATTTAGCGAGATAAACTCTCTTCTTAATGAAGTTGTAACCAAGCTTAGTGCTTGTCAAACCAAAGCTGACCAATTTAACGTCATTACTTCATTAGCTATTAAGTACATATACTCGGAAAAAACATGTTAAGAAATTCTCTTAACATCATAACTTGGAATGCGAGAAGCATCAAAAACAAAAAGCATGAATTTTTAGTTTCTTGATAAATTTTAATATTGACATTGCACTTGTTTCAAAAACCTGCCTCAAACAAGACATTTCTTTCTCACATCAAAATTACATTTGTTATCGCCTAGACAGGGTACATGCTAGTGGTGGAGGTGTTGCCATTGTTGTGAAAAAATGTATAGAACATTCCTTGCGTCCTTCATTGCACCTTAAGTTAATTGAGGAAATTAGTATAGATGTAACATTAAGTGACAACTCCAAAGTGAGTCTTTTTTCGGTCAACATTGAGAAATCTACTTACTTTAAGCGGGATCTGCAAAAATTGTATAGAATCAACACTCGAAACAAGGTAATTATTGGTGGTGATCTAAACTGCAGACATCAGTCGTGGAATTGTCTTAGGGCAAACAGCTGGGGTAACATTTTACTAGATGTTGCTGAATCCAGCTCAAGTTTTTCCATACTTTATCCACTTCTCCCCACCTATATCCCAGCGAGTGCTAACAAGAACCCCTCAACTCTTGATCTATATATCACTAATATTCCAAATTACTGCACAGTACCATTAACTCTAAATGCGCTAAGTTCCGACACAGTGAATCATACAGTAGTTGTAAATCGTACCAGTTTATACCACAACTATTCCGCCGCCAACTGGAATTGTTATAAATCATATATAAACACGAACTTGGTTCTAGGTGATACCAGTCTAAATTCTATAACCTGCAGCGAGCACATTGATATCCTATGCAACAATTTTGTTTCTGTTATCAATAGAGCGGCCCATCTTGCGATACCTAAATGTTCCACCGCTCCAGTTGATAAAGCACAGCTTCCTGAAAATATCTTATATCTGATTAGGCTACGAAACTCTGAAAGAAGAAAATGGCTGCGTTATAGAATCGATTGTTTTCTAGTTAATGTTAAAGTCTTAAATAATATCATTAAAAACGAAATCTCAACATATAGGAACAAGTGTTGGAATAAACACCTTTCCTCTCTTGACAAAGCAAGCAAACCGTTCTGGAAAATATCAAAAATTATGAAAAAGAGAGGGTCAAGTATTCCTCCGTTTAAAGTTCACGATAAGTTGTTTATTTCTTCAGTGGAGAAATCGAACCTACTTGCTAACACGTTTAGTAAGAACCACTCCATATCTATGCATCTAAGCGACGCGTATACTGAAGCTGAAGTTGCTAACACTATCCATGTACTTTCTCAAACACCAGCTGAAAGTACTTACGCAACTAATATCAGCAAAGTTAAAGAATTGATAAAAAAATCGAAATCAAAAAAGGCCGCGGGTCTCGATAATATTAACAACAAATTAATCAAAGCACTTCCACCTGCTGCAAGTAACTATTTAACGTTCATTTTCAACGCTTGTCTTAAGAATTGTTATTTTCCGGACTTTTGGAAAACAGCAAAAGTAATACCTATCCCGAAACCCGGCAAACCGAAGAACAGCCCCGAAAGCTACGGTTTCCGTAGTGGTCACAGCACAATCCACCAAGTCTTGCGCATTAAAAACCACATAGCTGGTAAATTCATCGACAAGGAGTCAACGGGACTGGTTCTTCTAGACATCGAAAAAGCGTTTGATACGGTATGGCACGATGCCTTGATTTATAAGCTACTGAAGCTTAAGCTGCCAATGCCGCTTATCAAAATTATCCAGAGCTTTCTTCGTTCGAGAAAATATGTTGTGAGTTTAGGAACCGACATATCCTCTACTCACCAAATCCACTATGGTGTACCCCAAGGCTCGGTCCTTGGTCCCATATTATTTACATTGTTTGTCGCAGATTTACCATGTCTAGGTGAAAGCATTCAGGTAGCTATGTTTACCGATGATACGGCCATTTTCTCTTCGGGTGCCTTATTCACTAATGTCTACAACTCATTGCAAGCAGCTCTTGACAAACCAGCAGTATATTACAGGAAATGGAAAATAAAAATAAATGGTAATAAAACACAAGCTGTATGGTTTTCGAGATGTAGGAAACACTGCTACCTACCAAATGGCACTAAACTCAGTATGTGTGCAGTTGATATTGATTGGTCCGAAGACTGTAGATATCTAGGTATTATTCTAGATAAAAAACTCATCTTTCAAAAACACATCACTACCACAATTGACAAAATAAACAAAGTCGTAAGAGTTATGTATCCATTAGTGTGTAGAAAGTCAGAGCTTAGCATCGAAAATAAAATTATAATATTTAAAACCATTTTTCAAGCGATACTCCTGTATGGTGTAATTGTGCTCGCACACACAAAATAAAATTGCAAAGGTGTCAAAATAAAATACTGAAAATGTTGCTGAATTTGCCATGGCATTATTCGACACATGAACTACATGAAAACGCCAACGTTAAACCGGTAGAGTTCCTTATTGACAAAATCAATCGAAACTTCTTCGTCAATTGTTCTTTTTCTGACAATGTTCTCGTTTCCCGTCTTGCGTTATCCTAAATCACTACATATGTACTCTGTCTATGAAAATTATATACTATATAAAATAACCGGAAGCTCGTGCAATATTAGTCTTAAGATTCAAATAAGTTTTTTTTCTTGTAGTTTTCCCTTAATTTATTATTTGTTATTCATTAAAATTATGCTATTGTCGTTATATAGATTTAAGATTATAGTTGTATAGGAATTGCTATCCTAAATCTCTTAAGTACTAGTTGTAAAATATAAAAATAAATAAAAAATAGAAAAAAATATCTGCCGTAAAAAGCAGTAAATGTCAGAAACCAATGATATGATATATATATACATATCCGCATTAATTTCCAATTGCCTTATAAGTTTTCATAACTAAAAAGTTAAGCTAATGCGACCGATTGGATTAATAATTTGGTGAATAAATTTGTTTGTCATGAAATGACTAAGAAAAGACCGTTGTTGCGGATTCGCAACTGAATACAGCCAATGGATTCGCAACTAAATGCAGCCCACAACCAAAACAATGACAACGGTCAGCAACCAGCTGACAGGGTAATAATTAATTGTCGAGCTATCACTTGATTGACTGTTTTTGACTAAATTGTGCTGCTTTTTCTCGTGTCTTTTCCTAATTCACATAAATCGCGACCATCCTGATATACATTTCTATTAAAATAAAGATTGTTCGTGAACCCTTCCAAAGAACATTGAAATTGGTTTCATAAAGGTCCGGTGGTTAAGTGATACCCAGTTGTTTTGTAGTTCTCTTTCTTCCGTGCAACTATTCGCTCATCGTGTTCCATGGATTGTTCGAAAGAAGACCCCCACAACAGATTACGAACAAACAGATAGTGATTGTCCAAACATCACGAGAGAAAATCTGTGTAGCTGAAGGGAGTCCCGGTCTAATTGGTTCTGGCTGCTGTGTTCTTCGTCCAAGCGAACCAGTAGGTAATTATTTCATATCGAACTTAAGACGTTAATGCAATTTAGAGCAGCGGACCGAGGACCCCGGCCAGGAAGTGCTGCCAATTAAATCGAGACGTCATTCCCCTTGTCGCCGCAACGAAATACATTCGTTGGTATCCGTTCGCTCGCCGCTCATTTTGGTCCTTCGAGCCGGATCTAGACTGTGGATCCAGTGCACCGTCGCCCAGTTCGCGGCGTACCTAAACATATGAGCCAGACTGTGGAACCAGTCTACCGCCGTCCAGTTCGTGGCTCAACCAGGAACCATAGTTGTGGATCAATTAACGTCGCCCAATTCGCGGCACAACCGAGGCGGATCCAGATCTGTGAATCAGACCGCCACCGGATTCGCGGCGCACTCACCGGATCCAGATCTGTAGATCAGACCGCCGCCAAGTTCGCGACGCACTGCAGGATCCAGACTCGTGGATCCCTACAGCCGTCCAGTTAGTGGAATCAACAAAATCTAATTGTAGATCATCAACCGCCGCCAAGTTCGCGGCATAACTAGGATCCAGACCTTTGGATCCAGAAGAGAAGATCGCCGTCCAGTTCGCGGTACAATCATCTACCACCGCCAAGTTCGCGGCGCTACCGACTAGGATCCGTACTGTGGATCACCATCGCCGCCGAGTTCGCTGCACAACTGGGATCCAAACATCACTACCAGTTCGTACCAGTCAAGTACACCCGAGATGCCGGCACCAATGACAGCGAAGTCAAAGATAACAACAGCTGCATTGGCCGAACAGCTCATGGTGGCCCAGTTCGCCGCACATGAGAAGATGTCGTACGCATTCGAGAATCAAAAGAAGAGAGGGCCACCGACGCTGGAGGCGCAAGAACCCGGCCTCTTACCGGGCTGGGATGAGATTCGAAAGCGACACGAATAACTCCTACGCCTGGTAGATCCAGGGACGACCGTCGTCTACCGCTACTTGGAAGAGGGATTTCTCGACTAGGCCGAGGAGGCATACCTGGACGAGGCCACCAAGTTTGCTGAGGCAAGGCACGCCCTCACCGCCGACCGTCCGACCACATTCAAGACTGCGGCGGTTACTGTGGCGTTTTTTTAATACATTCCCAAAGAACCGCCCATCGTCTTAAATGAACCACCTTCCAAACTCATAGTACTTACCCGCAATTAGGGGCAGCATAAGCTCCCCCGCAGCATCACACCTGAAAGTTAAACCTTATCAAGGCATGCATCACATTGAATTATTATATGAAACGTACCATATCTCCATCGGCTCGGCTTGTCAGCGATTATAATAGATAAATACTTGCTGGCCAGCGTAATTGTTGACACAGTCGTAGCCGATGGGTTTTGCTACGGTTCATAACCATTTATTGTCCCAGTCCCGAGGTTCGCAACACTTGCGACCAATTTCCTTTATCGGTTATCTACCGATCATGAGATTTGGGCACTACTATGATTCACCATAAACAATCATACCCCAGCCATACCCACGATGACCCGCCTGAGATCTAAAGTAAACATGCTTACCCGCATATTAATCAAACATATAGCCATCCAGTCTGACCCTTTGCCGCCGTCGACGAGGTTTCCGCTGACTTATATCAACAAAATAATTCGCCTCCTTGTGCACCGGAGCCATATGGCTAGATTGGATATTGCCTACATCGGTGTTTCCAAGGAATCGTTGGCAAATACCATGACGACCCCTCTTGTATCATAGGCACGTCATTTACATCAACTAGTGTGTCACCATTCGATCTGTGAAATAGAGTTTTTGTTTACTTTGAAACAAAAATCTATTTCGATCCCTGGCATACATCATCAACGATGTATGGGTACATCGCCCGCGATTATCGTTCGTCTGTTTAATCGGGTGTCCACCGATCATCGTTTTCTTCGCAGGGTATTGTACATGTCCTATACGGACACATATACAATCCTCCCCTATCGATGCAATTCGCGGCCATCGAACTGATGGATGTGAATAGCATCGGAGTCAGATTGCATCCCTTGTCGCGAGCACTTGTACTTGGAGTCAAATGTTATCCCCCGTGGAGTGCGCATACCGGTCCGATAAAGTCTCTGATCGTGTACGATCGATCCTCAGTGCTAGTAAAATCCTCCCTTTTCATTTCTTGCTCTGTTCATCGTACGGCGAATTGAACTATCAATTAACTTACAAAGTGACTTTATTCTCAATTAACATATTACCTGTAAAACTGAAAGGAAAATATTAACAATAAAAAGCAGTGAGCACCACCAACTCTAAGTGTTTTATTCTTTGTTTCTTCTCGGCGAAAAGCGGCTGCTAGCAGTACGACGACTGCGCGCATCTTGAAGGATTATCTAATGTGTCGGTAGTGGAGTATCACTTAATGACGTGTTTCACTCCTATTATCTTCTCTGGTGCAATTAGTGTTTTGACTTGTTTGTAAGTTGGGTTTTTGTTGAATCCACATCCTTGTTGATGTCAAATAAAAACCACCCACAATACCTTCAGTCGTTCGCCGCCAATGATGTCGCTACCACCATGGATGCCGGGAACTCCGCCAACACCTGGGAAGCAAATGCCGCCCGGTCCACCACCGGTCCGTTCCGCCGTTGGCGGCATGCCTCCGCGATCAGGAGCTCGGATGCCGCCTGGCTCTCCACCCGGATTGCCATCACGGATGATGCACCCGGACAACTTCCCCATTAAGGACACCAAAGGCGTGACAACAACTCGAGACTGCTCGAGGCCCAGTTCGCGCTAGACCCAGTATCCCCAACTATGACGAACAGAGCCGACCAACTCGACATTAGCGAGCTTCCATCAGTGCCGCTGCTAGCAGTCGCCACCAAGCAAGCGGTTAAGGAACCCCGCATCATCCCGGTGAGTAAGAATCAGAAGGCCCCGAGCGGAGCGCCGCCTACCCAGTTAAGGATCCGCATCCCATTCCAGGGAGTAACCACCAACAGGCCGCCGGCCGGAGTGCCGCGTGCGCAAAAGTCAACCCGGCCCATGTTCCAATGCACGGACCAGCGCTGGAGCCCTTATGGAAACAAGCGTCATGCACGTACTGTGCGGCACAACACCACATCTACGCTTGGGAGGGTTTCCGATCCCTCATACCTGCCCGTCGGAGGTCCTTCGCGCACAGGAGGAACATGTGCGTCAACTGTTTGGGTCGCCACCACTTACGCGACTGCCACTCCACAAGGCAGTGCCGACATTTCCAAGGACGGCACAATACACTGCTCCACACCAGTGCGGTAAAATCACTGCCACGGCCAGACGCAGGCATTAACCCGAATCCCCAGGACTCATCTCCCGGAGTGTCGTCAAACACCCTGGTGGGGGTTTCTCTATTCTACATGAGAACCAACCCACAATCTCAACCACAATTTCCACCTAATTTCGACCGCTTTCAACGCGTCATACATATCCATTTCCCTCATATGTTATTTTACTGTAAAACATGTTAAACGGACGTATGGCTAAACTCATTATCCCATGCAGATAATGAATAATTGAGTTTAGCTACATTTTTGCCATACAGCCGTATACTCCATTCTTGCTAACCATGAGATTCCCATCGGAAATCTCATAATGTCGGTTAGCAACAACAAGTCTAAACGAACGACGCTGTTGCATCATAACAAAATCGCTGGAGTTATTTCAGCGTCTTAGAGTGTGGTTCTCACGCTGATTATTTCCCAAGCATCAGCGACGTCCTATTGACTTTCCCTCAGATCATCCACTCGCTTGGGATGAATGATCTCTTTTTGTGGGTGAATAACATCAGCTAGGTTTTCCTCTCCTTCGCCTTTCTGTCTTTCCACGGTTCAATGCGCTCTGACTACATCATAGCCGCACCACTGGGTCAGTAGGTCGTGTCAGTAGCTGCATCTGATACCAACACACACAACCAAAGCTACCCCGAGATCACAGCACATCATGTTTCGGTTTTCTCATTCTCCATGTCCGTCAATTACCCTATTAACAAAAGTTACCCACACTTCGACGGACGTGAGGTTGAGAGAGTAGAGGCGTGGTCTCTTTTGGTTGTCCTGTGTGTGGAATGAAATATGAATTTCAGCCCTGAGTTGAGTCAGACACAAATTTCGTGGATTCTAAACAGTCACTATCCAACCACTATCGAGTGAAGTCCTGCCGCTCGGGTCGGAAAAATAATTTATTAAAGGAGTCATTAAACAACCACAGCAGCGTACACACGCTACGCTGCGTCATAAGACACTGTACAATTTTCGCGAATCCTTTCGCGGTTTTAATTTGTTGTCGCCAAATCGTTTTGTGTCGAAACACAAATATACTAAATCTGCCTTAGTGTCGCTAAACATTGTGAACCAACTGCGAATCAGCAAGGACCTTACCTGCATATAAAATTAAGAGAAAAAAATAAAATAAATGTGATTTCAAACTACACAACAGTGCTTTTCATTCATTCCTTCATCTTTGGTGACAATTTTTGGACGACACAAGTGTTTGGGGATAAAGTGAATCCATGCCATACGCTGGCAACAACTACTTCTACCCCCACACCCTGACCGCCAATCCCGTGCGATTACCAGGCCCTTCCAACGGCAGATGACTACCAACCATATATCACATGACCGTTCCTCGTGGGTTGCGAACTTACAACTCCGAACCAGAGGAACTGGTCCACCATCTGAATGATGAGCGCAGATTTCATAAGAGGACCAAGAAGAGGTACTATCGGCATCGACCCCGGGCGTTACAAACGAGGCCTGTAGCGTTTCCGCCAAACCCTACGGTCTACTTACCTGAAAAACCCCCATAACTACTACCCAACTCCCTTGAGTTCGCTAATGCAACGGTATTAGTACCTGTAAATGCTTCACGCATTATATAGATCACCATCTGTAATCATAAAATCCCTATAAAGAAAACTTACCTTCATGCATCCCTTCGCATACAATTTTCCGTAAGATTTCTTTGTTTGCTTATTTGGTATTCTGAACCAATTCGGTACCAGACAAATTCCAGTAAACAAAATAATTCGGATTGCATTCAATGTAACCGTCATGACAGGGACCATAATTATCGCGCCGTCTATTTTCCCAGCCGCGTCATATACCTTTTCATACACATTGCCTGGCAACCTTTTTTGTTTGTCTTACCAACAAACAACCCAAGCAGCTGCATATAATTAGCGCAATAGACGCTGAAACCAAATTCTCCAGCATGTCCTAATGCAAATATGAACCCGGTTTCTATTGCAGCCAGAGATGCCATAAACATCCAATTTGCTTTTAGCACCTTTTTCTCCGAACGTCGAAAATAGCGACGAGGCATCGTATAAACATGACCCTCATTAAAGAGCGAACCATTTGGTCGCCTTTTCTTTTGTCCTTGCCGCCCGCCTGTTTCGTTGTTCCACTGCACGTGTGAATAGCATTGATCTTAACGATCCCACACATACCACCATGACCTTTATTACAAGATCTGGTTTCCTATACCACCAAGAGAGACTTTACGTTTCCCTGGTGGTAGGTAAAAAACGATATCCTTATTGGAGAGGATATCGTTTGAGTCGTATTACAACCAGCAAGGCGGTCGGGTCGCCTGCCATCCACCGTACCGGAGGCGGTCGCCGACAGCCATGGTCGTCGTATCTCTCCCGTACCCGTTTCGCGCACGGGGATGTAGATATTCCGAGTCGAATAGAGTGATCGGGCTATTAGTTAAAAAGTAATTTAGTTATACCAGTAGTGTACACTGTCGTATATTTACTTTTCTTGTGCATCCGTTCGTCGTCCGTATAAGTTTGTGTGTGAACTATAAACTAATTAAGTGTAGCCCGATTAGCCTTAAATAAAAAGAACCTCTACAGAATAAACAAAAGTGTGTTTTACGTGTTTACTTTTGGTGTTCGTTTTGTTGGTTGTTTCCAAACGTGGCGGCGTTTCGTTCCTTTGCTTCGGCGGAATTGTTTAGTGCTCGTCGGTGGAACAATACATGATGGAGGAGGAAGTAGAACGGAGTACCCATGCAGGTACATTACTTCGCCCCCACAGGCCCATGCAATCGACCACCGCCGACGACTTTCCTGGCCCAGCTGTCGGACATGCCCCTCGCCCGCTGAACTACCGCAAGGACAACGGGCAATCGAAGACCCGGGAGCCTGACCATCCAAAGGCTTCAAGGCACCCCACCACACCAGGAACGCCGGGTGTCCAAACTCCGGCTAATGACCGGAACCAACGAGGCCGACCGAGGAGTAGGAGCGCGCTGCCAATTAAATGGCGTGTATCCAAACAAATGTATATCCATGTATATCCATTCTGAACCAAACGCGTTACATATCAATAAGTCTTCGAGCGGCGATTACTACACACGTGTCACCTTATAGCGTTTGAAATAATAGTGAAGAAGATCGTGTGATTCGAACTGACGCTATGACAGCTCGAATCACGAAAAAAATGTTACCTAAGCGTTACACACCAGGCTACTGACCGTGTTTAGAATTTGATTTCCGAACTCGACTATATTCCACTGATGTGAAGTATTTTTATTATTTATCGCTTGGTATACGGTTCTGATGTATTTTTCTTATTCGATTTTTCGTTCGTGTTCTTCACTATTTTTGCCTGTGAATTGTGTGTATCTGTTGTTAGAGTTGCCACAACCTCATCCTCCGATGTTGATATAAAATAATAAGCTTAATTCAAATAACAGTACCAAAGTGAAGATCCATTTAATCGTACAAACTTTTTTCCCCCAGAAGTAAGGTAATGGAAAAATCGAATTATGCTAAGAAACTCCTAAAGGAAAAAACTTCTGTCAGTACGTGTCAAAAGTATTGCAGTGAAGTACTTACGTTTTCCTGTTTGTATGCCTACATATTCTTACAGCATCAACTTTCCTGGCTTAGTGCCCTGATATCTGCATGCTCATCTGATACAAAGAACTTTTCCCGTTTTTATATTCAACCTCATTTCCTTGCTAAACTATTTTCAATGTGATTTGAAAACCATGTCCCAGAACTCGTACCTGCTTCAAGTCTATTAAAAAGCAAAAGTGATAAGGCTAGGGGTCTACCCATCCTACCTTATGCATCAACCCTTGTTATGTGGGTGTAGAAAAATCTTTACAGAGCCCTTTAAGCTCCATTGCGAATGAGCTTAACGTGTATTCGCAAATAATATTCACAGAAATGAGGATATGAATGGAGTTCCCCACAACGGCGTGCATAAATACTTAGACCCCGTAACCATGGGCTGTTTCCTTTGGTGTATTTGTCCTTTTGTGACTTCCTGCCACGAAATTCACGCTGGGTTTTAAAAGATTATTTTCCTTCAGAATGCGTGGAAGAGTATAGTCAACTTGAACATTGGCACGGCTCATTTTCAGTCACCCGCGGTGTGTGAGATACAAGAGAAATACCATGCCACCTGGATTATGTTGATTAATGTGAAATGTTTTGTTGAGAAAACGTTTCGTTTCGTCCTCATTTCAAAACGGATCCTTGTGTTGTAATGACAACTCCACACGTTACATTCGTCGTACACATAGATCCTTGTTAAGGTTGCTGTTGTGAAGGCCATAACGCTTTACATTCGGATTCAATGTGAATTTTGAGTACAGTAAATTGAGAGTGAGTAATAAAGTTTAGAACAAGCACACAGCAAGGAGGCCATATCCGCAACCATGTTACACGATTAACAAGGAGTGTACTGATCCATCCTGACCGTGTTTTGTTTTGTCTTTACATTACATTTAAATTAGAAAGATTAGATTTGCGTGCTCCTTAATCGAAGTTAATGATGTTGCCGGTGCGAGGGTAACCATTGATGGACTTGTTTATTGTGAGCTGCTTCATAAAAAGATCCTTGGTAAAACTTTAATTATTGTTTGTCATAGGATTGATACCTACAGTTTTCGTGTAATATCGATGGTGATAACATTTCTAATCTTGTTTCATGCACCCTCTAAAATTTCAAACTCTTCAGGTATAAAACATTATTGTTCTAGAGGGATTGGAGATCTAATAAACAAGTCATATAATGAATACGGATTTCAAAAGGTCTGTTGTCTTGATGAAAAGCATTATTGGTATACATAATGTTAAACTATAAAGACACTATGGTGGCTCATAAAAGAGAGGAGTTTACTTTAATTTATTATGTATGTGATTAATTTTTTAAATTATTCTGTCTGTTATATAATAATCGGCTGGGAAAGAAATTAACTTTCCACTTTAGTTAAAGTCTAAAACCTTTTTTCTACTTAGTATTGAACCAAATATCTGGTTTTGTTGCACCACTTTGCGTCACTTTTTCAAGTAACTAATGCCTATCGTTTCTGAGGTTTTTTATTAAAGTTCTGATTTAAGCCATTTACATATTTCTTTTTCAATTCCAATAAGGATAATAGTGAAATAAAACGTACTCCTACGCCGAAAGATGAAAATCACATTAAGAACGAGGTATGGAACCTATACGCTGTTACAGAGGTATGAAAACCTCTCATCTTGACCAGTTACTCTAAATTTCAGACTTCAGTACTGCCTCCTCAATTAACTGAATTTTTCGTTTCAATATGTTGTCAAGTACGTCAATAGTAAGCTATAAAGCAGAAAACTAAACATGTAAACAACGCTCGGGTCTAACTTGAGTCGATTTTAGACCGCCAAGGAGACAGCACGTGCGCTTCTGCCTCGTGATCCGTACTATCGGATCAATTGTGCAATCCGTTTGGGAATCTTAAATACACATAAGATACCCAATTGCACTATCGGTTCGGGCGCGAAGTCTTACTGTGGGATCGTAAACAAACAAACGGATCTTTACACACGCGTCCGAGTGCAGTCCAAAGTTAACAAAGTTGACTACTCCAACTATCTGGGTTACGCCAATTCACCGAGCTTTACAGCTCTCTCTACCACAATTACCTTGCCAAAGCCCAATTCAACCTGATCAAAGATCCCAAATCTTTCTTGCACTTCATCAACCACAAACGGAAATCGGATGCCTATCCCACCTCCCTTTTCTACGGCTCAACTACTAACAACGGACTCCCAAACCATATCCAATCTTTTCGCGTCCTTCTTCAAACTATCCTTCACGGACGACTCGTTCGAACCGAACCCCTCCTACTTTACTGGCATTCTAAATTCTCACTCGGCCCTCTCATCCCTCCACACATTCAACAAAACCAAGTCGCAAAAAAACTTGAAGAACTGAAAGACGATTTCAGTCCCGGCCCAGACGGACTCCCTGCTATCCTCTTAAAAAAATGTCCCTCTTCTCTCTCTCCCTCTCGCGGCAATCTTCAATCAATCCTTGCACACGGTCTATTCCCTGACTTTTGGAAATCCTTTTACATAACCCCCATACATAAAAAGGAAAAAAAAACGATATATCCAATTACCGCCCCATGCTAAGCTTTCGCACATTCCTAAACTGTCCGAAGCCCTACTATATCAGTCGTTATGTTTTCGCTGCGCACCCATCATTTCTCCGAACCAGCACGGCTTCCTCTCAGGCAGGTCCATTACTACTAACCTTGTCGAATTCACATCCTAAACACTCCTTGACTTAGAAAACGGCGATGAGGTCGACGTAGTCGGTACCGACTTCAGTAAGGCCTTCGACAAAATCTCCCATAACCTCATTCTCTTCAAGCTATCCTCCCTTGGTTTCGAACCCCTGCTGATTAAGTGGATCTCATCCTATCTCAGTTATCGAACCTGCCGCGTGCGATTTAGATCCACCCTCGCCGATCCTTTTTTTCCCAACCTCAGGTGCCTCCCAGGGCTGTCATCTCGGCCCTCTCCTATTTATCCTACCCATAACCGACATAGACTCTTACGCTAATCACTCCTTCATCTCGCTTTACGCGGATGATTCCAAAATGTTCAAGACAATCCGCTCTCCCCTGGACTTCCCTACTTCTCCAATCAGATCTTGACAGCTTCTCGACTTTTTTTTTTTTTTTTTTTTTTTTTATGAGACTTCTCTCGGGAGAGGCGAACCTATAGCGTCGAGTGGGCGCCCCGAGATGCCATCAAATAACTGTTGCAGTTCTTTTTGAACAGTTGCAGGTTGTAACGCTCCGGGAACACTCGCGTGGGAAGGGAGTTCCACAGTTTCCCCGCTCTGTAACGGAACGAGTTCTGATACAGGGATGTTCGCGCTGTCGGGAGATGAACCACAAACGGGTGCGATCCGTCGGATTGTCTTGTGGAGCGCATATAGACCGAATTGCGTGGGACAATGCCAAGAATCTCCGAAGAACAGCACCCGTGATAATATCTGTAGAACAGACAGAGGTCGGCCACGCGCCTTCGATGTGATAGCGACTGCAGTCCCGACGTCAGCGCCGAGTCCCCGATCAGGCGGATCGCTCGTCTTTGTACGCTTTCAAGTAGGTCGAGGGTATGTTTAGGAGCCGAGCTCCAAACATGAGAGCAATATTCGAGCGCGGGTCTAATTTGAGATTTATATAGGAGAAGAAGTTGGTCCGGAGTAAAATATTTCTTGGCTCTAAAAAGATAACTCAGTTTTCCTGAGGCCGACCTGGCGATGCTCGACACGTGTTTATGCCATGATACATTCCCACAGACCGTGACGCCGAGCAGTTTCAAGCTATCCCCAGCCTCGAGGGCCCGGCCATTCATCATCAGCTGTGGAACCGATGGTCCGGTTTTCTTTGTGAATGTCGTATACTGAGTCTTCGTTGCGTTGAAGTCGACAAGATTGGGCTTTCCCCACTGCACTCTCCTGGTTCAGAGAGTCAATCTGTCTACATCTCAGCTGGTGCGACGTTGATGCACCAATCGGCCGATCACTCGAAAAGGAGGAAACAAGCGTACTATCATCCGCAAAACTGAACACTTTGTTATCCGTTGTCTCCAACAAATCATTTATGTGAAGCAAGAACAAGGTTGGAGCCAAAATAGAACCCTGGGGCACCCCCGAATTAACAGGATACAGATCCGAACACTCGCCGTCCACAACAACCCGGATCGATCGATTCTCGAGGAAGCTCCTCGTCCAGTCGCAAAGCTGTTGGGAAAGTCCATATGAACGAAGTTTGCTCAGCAATGCCCCGTGCCAGACGCGGTCAAAAGCCTTGGAGATATCTAATGCGACGGCCCTTGACTCAACATGCCGTTCAATCGCAGATGTCCATATATCGGTTATATGTGTCAAAAGGTCTCCTGTGGACCGCCTGCCACGGAATCCGTATTGACGATCATTCAGAAGACCGTTGCACTCCAAATACTTAACCAACTCTGTATTGATGACTTTTTCCATTACCTTAGATAAAATAGACAGTAATGCTATCGGACGGTAATTTTGTGGGAGACACTTTTTTCCCGTCTTTGGGATTGGCTGAACTCGAGCGATTTTCCAGCAGGCAGGAAAGGTCCTCCGTGCATAAGATAAGCGGAAGAGTCTGCCAAGAACCGGCGATAGTTCTGGAGCACAGTTCTTAAGGACTATTGCTGGTATTCCGTCCGGGTCGGTTGCCTTCCTACAATCCAGTTCACGTAGAATGCGCTGAATAGTGCGCGGACGAAATCTCACATCCCGCATGGAAGACTGTACCGGCGAGATCACGGGTGGCTGCAAAAGGCCGGGATCGAGATTTGAATTCGCGGAAAATAAATTCGACTTGGTGCCAAAATAATTGTCTAGAAATGAATATCCCCAAATATCACACAATCACCTCTCGGAAAAGTTTTCCCACTCACCCACGCTCCTATCTCTTACTGAACCAACCGATAACATCGGTTGAATTAATTCGCGATCTGGGCGTCCTATGCGACAAGGAGCTCGAATTTACCGCACATTTTGATTACATAATCCTCGAGGCTAACGCCGCACTTGGATTTGTCAAACGCTGGTCGAAGGAATTCCTTAACCCCTACGTCACCCGAATGTTACTCACATTTGCAGGATTGAGGGAGTTCAACGTCGTTTCTTGCGTTTGCCCTTCGCGAACTAAACTGGGAAAATCCGCTGATTCTACCACCATACACAAGCCGGCTCCGTATAATCAATCTAAACACACTTGAAGAGCGCAGAATCCATGCCGACATCATCTTTGTCCATCGCCTTCTGTCTGGCTCAATCAATTGCCCAAGCTTGCTGTATGTACGTCTGGTGCATTTTTTTTGTGCAGGTTTTCAAAGTACTGCTTTCATCTTGTCACGATATTGTTTGTTTCTATCACCAGACAGCCGTGTCTTTGATTATTTTGGCTCTCCCTCGGTAGCCATTTCTAATTGAATTTATGCAGGCTCTGATATTCTTTGCTCTGACATTTTCCAGGATTTTTTCGATGCTAGTCTTCTCCCATTTGCGTTTTTTGCGTTGTCTCTTTCCGAATTGTCGCGTATCTTTCTGCGTTGACTTCATCATATCTTTCTAAGTTGATTACTCTGAGGCGTTTACGTTGTTCGATCTTCGCCCTGCACTCATCGTCAAACCAAGGTTTGGACTTAATTGTTTTTTTTAAATCCCAATACCTTTTGGGCCGTTTGTTTGATTGTGTCTCTGA
The DNA here is from genome assembly GCA_963931805.1 of Microdon myrmicae. Taxonomy (NCBI): domain Eukaryota; kingdom Metazoa; phylum Arthropoda; class Insecta; order Diptera; family Syrphidae; genus Microdon; species Microdon myrmicae. The sequence continues at coordinate 113,296,126 of OZ007496.1, forward strand.
TCGATGCCCATTTAGTGCTCCCCCAACTCCCCACAATCATCCAATGAAGTGGACAATTCCCCGATCCAATGGATAAGACTATCTTTCTGGCCGTTCAATTCAAGTGGTTCTTGATGGTGTCAAATGTCTCCCATCAAATTCACGCAGGTGTTCCCCAGGGTTCGGTACTCTCACCGACTCTCTTCCTGATCTTTATAAATGATCTCTTGTCAATTACTCACAACCCAATTCACTCGCTTGTTGATGATAGCACGTTGAGTTTCTCATACTCATACGAACACTCCCGTCCAAACTCTTCGAACGGCATTATTATCTAACCGTGTAGAACGCATTGCCTAAAAAACTCAGTGCTGCCTCTTGTCGTCAAGGGCGAGCCCCAAAGTAAATATACTGTGTATGAACGGCACTTACATCGGCGAAGCCAAGCTATCGATCCTCGGCACTCGAATTAATTCGACGTTAATTGGAATGACCACATATTTGAAGCTGCGAAAAGTAGAGCCAAATGTATGAGTTTCCTTTAGAGTCACCAGGGCAAGAAAAAAGGGAATCTACTTGGTGCTCATTTTGCACCTTACTCAACGCTGCCTGATACTATGTCAGTTCCGCCTCAACTTAAGCACAAGCAGCTAACTATGACCCAAATTCGCTTTTGAAAGTATACTGTTGCTCGAGCACTCAAGGATTTGAACGTGAAAGAAAATCCGCTGGCCCGAATGATATTCCACCAATTCTTTTAAAGAAATATTTTTCTTCACTCGCTAAGTTGCTGTGGAATCTCTTCCATCTGTCCTACCCAACTCTCTAATTCCCAAATAGATGGAAATCAATGAACATTCAACATACCCAAAAAGGAGACAAATCATTTCTTTCTGCTAATCAACCCATATCATTCTGTGAAAGAATATGGAATGATTGATTAATCGCAAACTTTCGAAATATCTGGAATCAAATGACCTCTGCAATGACAGTCAATATGGCTTGTGCAGCAACAGGTCCACAGAACATCTGATGCTGTTGTGGCGGTCCTACGAACCTCAATACCTTTCGCGCAGCTTAAGGAGTCATACATACTGGTGTCCTCAACCCCGCGTATGCTCAGACACGTGGGCCCAATTCCTCTACCGATTCCGCATGCCTGCACGGTTATTGGAGGACACTACGCCAAAAACGATGTTGTTTGGCGACCCTTTAGCTGCGTAACTACAAGGGGCCCAACGCGGCAGCGCCAGACGCCGACAGCCATCAAAAATCCCATGCGATAAAAATACGTCCAAGAAATAAATAATATTTATGATCTGCTCTCGAGCCAACCGCAATTTGGTTTTCCCTTATTGAAAGGACTATTGTGGGAACAGAAGTAAGCAATAATCGAACCAACACTGTTCCTACAAGGAGATACCGACCATGTAAAAATATCGCAGTCGAAAATAATGACTTCGGCCGAGGAAATCGCCAAGGACATAAACATCATCGTCATCATCATTTAAGGCTACTTCAAAATCCCCTATTGTGCGCGCGTTATTGTAAAAAATAAATAAATCATCGGCACTACAACCGGGATCCGGACTTGGCCTTATTTAGCAAGTCTCTCCACCGGTATCCGGTCCATATCTGAGACTTGTTAAATTGTCCATAATAATTTTTTTTCCGGGCAAAGCCATAAACCACGTGCGGGTAAATTACACAAAGGGATACCGCAGATGTGTGAAAAGCCTAACGACACTCGGCGTATCTCCAGCCACACGGGCAGCTACGTTCGTTTCCGTGTGTGTGTGGGTGCATCCACACAGTATCTCTACGTACGAAGTAGAATCGTAGAACAAGATCCTGGAAAGGGGAAATCCTCTGGCACAGATAGGACTCCAGAGGAAGGCGAGTTTAAGAGAAAGGTGAGTTTACGAAGAAATAATGAAGCACCGGGTGAGTTTCCTTCCGTCGGGAAAGTTTTTAATTAACCAGTCCAGTGATAACATTCACAGCGTGAAGATTTGCGACATAGCGAGAAAACGGGCTGTGTCGGCGCAAGTGAAAGTAAAAAAAAACTAAATAAATAAAACCCAAAAAAGCAAAAATAAAGTGACTTTAATTCGTGGACAGTGTTCGGCGGAACACAGAACAACACCGCCAAAAGACAGTCATACCCAAAACTAGGGTCATTCCATCTACTACTTCGATGAAAGCAACGTTGTCATTCAGAAAGTTTCAAAGGCGTCCGGCAGGGTTTGACATCCAGGACCTTTTGTAGAAATTCCACTTATAGCGTTTGCGACGATAGCGAAGAACGTGTGATTCGAACTGACGCTATGGCAGTTAGAATCACTAAAAATTTAACCAATGTTACGTGAGTGATCTCTGTGTCGTGTTTTTTCGGCCAACTCAGCTGCATTGAAATTACAGTATAAATAGTAACTAAATAAAAATTAAAATGAAATATTGCATTATATAATATACTGTTTAAATTAAGGACTGGTTTGATGCGGCTGGGTTGGAATCGTGTTTGAATGGAGTGTAAACCCAGTTTCTTTTCGGCGATGGTGATCTTCTTTGAAGTCGACCATCGTCGAAATTGAATTGATGCAGGGGAGAATCGGAGAGAGTGGCGAGTGTGGTTGCCAGAGGAAGAAAAAGGCTAAGATTGAACGGGTGCGCGTTGCGAGTAAAAAAAAAAAAGCAGAAAGGATCGAAGATCGGGCGCGTCTGGCAAAAGAAAAAAAGAAAAGAAAGAAAAACGGAAAGGATAGAAAAGCTGAACGATACGGGAGTGCCTTTTGTTTAATAAATGTATAACATTTTTGGTGTAAACGTGTTACTGATTGAAAGCGTCAAATAACCTTTTCGTGGTTAAAACATCCGTGGCAACAACTGTTAACTGGTGATAAGACACTTTATATTTGCATGCTGAAACAATTGTAAAAATAAATTGAAGGGCTTAGACTGGAGAGTATTTATTGTGGTTTCCTGTTCCGGACTGGAATTTCCACAGGCAAGCTGGTGGATCACGGCAGTATTCGCAGGTAACCAGTGAATTTATTAACATTTGGTTCAACAGGAATTATAACGGGCGGCCAATAACCGCTGTTAAAGAACGGGAAGGTTGCAATAGCGGAATAAGAGCGGACTGAGGCATCACTGTGTCCAGCAAGAAAGGGGGTGAAATTTCAGATTCCTGAACTCCTCTGAAATAAAGTAATCACGGTGTGGAGGTCGTCTTCGACTTGCTGCAAACTACATTCTCTTCTAACCACGACTGCATTTTGACTGTTGCACTTGGCGCCGCCTCGCATCCCCGAACACTTTGCAGCAACGTTATTACCTGCTACAACTTGATGCAACCTTATTATTATATTACATCTTTATTGCATTGACCTCTCTAAATACATCACATTAATATTACATTAAGAACTTATTATCTAATAATACAAATTTTTAAATCAAGCTTAAATCAAGCATATCACACCAATGCTCAACACATCAGGTCACTGCCGCGTGTACGAATTCGATTTCTAAACTCAAGTACATTCGACTGATGTGGAAATGATATATTATTGCTATGGTATACTGCTTTAATGGATGTGCTTTTGGTGGTGTTGTTCTTCACTATTGTATCTGCTAGAAACGCCACACACTCCGAGTGCCCAATTCCGTGATCCGATGGATAAGAGACTATTTTTCTGGCCGTTCAATCCAAGTGGTTCTTGGTGTCAAATCTGCAGCTGTACCCCCAGGGTTATGTACTCTCATCCACTCTCTTCCTCATCTTTATAAATGATCTCTTGTTCACTGTCCACAACCCAATTCACTCGTTTGCTGATGATGGCACGTTGAGTTTCTCATACTCGTACGAATATTCCCGTCAAAACTCTTCGAATGTCATTACCAATCAGCAGGTTATGGATAATATATTGAATTTCGACCTCAACAAGATATATCAACGGAGATTATCTAACCGGGTAGACTTAAATACCTTAAAAAACGAGTGCTACCTCTTGTCGTCAAAGGCACTATGAATCGTTGGTCCTCGAATTAATTTGATTCTTAACTGGGACGACCATGAACTTGAAGCTGCGAAAAGTGTGGTCGTGTATGGCGTTGCAAAAAATACTTCACTCCGACCGGCGTGGCTACTGCTTATAATGCGGAATGGAAACCCAGGCGTAATCGTTCGACTTCATCGTTAGAACATAGGCGCAACATGTCACGCCTAACTCTTTCCTATAAATATCTTCACGATCCTTGCTCAGCTGAACAATGTCTTGTTCCTCTTGAGACATTTCCTGCTATACCCGTCAAGCTAAGAATGCAAATCAGTTTACGTGGAATCAACTTCAGACGTACAAACAAACATAGAGAAACATTCTTTAGCCGAACGACACGAATGTGGGATACTCTACCTGAGCATGTGTTTCCTCGTCGTTGTAGAGTCCAGGCTATACCGCCTGTTCTGACCTTCTGTGCACGCGTTAGTTAGAAAAAAAAACCAGAAGCACCGTCGTTTCGCCGCACTTTAGGCATGCTAGATACAACAGGTCAAATACCAATATAAGTTGTCGGGGGACTACTGGTACTCTGAACGACAATAAGATGTTCAGGAATAAGATCTCAGTCCGACTTCGGTGGGCGTGTCATCGCCATCGTCCGTAAGAACAGGCATTACTCGACCATTGTCGTTAAGTACTACACAATCAAGTGATCAGAATGACCGTTTCTAGTACCTTAACCCTTATGTCAATGACCGGGTACCCGGGTACCCATTTCGACTTTTTAAAATGTCAATTTGAAAGTAAAAAAAAATTTTTTTTTCATTGAAATTTCGTAATTATCATTCAGAAACGTTTGAATGGAGATGATCTAAGACATGGGACCGAAATTCGTCTACTAGGCCGAGCAATCGTGAAATTGCGACGAAATGATTACTGTCGGTAAAGTTGGTCATTGACATAAGGGTTAAATGAATAAATGAACTTTTCAAGAGAATATAATGTGACAAAAGGACGAGATGTGAATTCTTTTGTAGATTTGCAGTGCCTTCTTCATTTTTCGTCAGCTTACTATTTAAGAATGAATTTCATTTCTTTATGCTGGTGGTAAAGGTTAAGAACATTTATTCCAAGTTTATTAAAAGAAAGTAAATAAGAGATGTACATATCACATATGGTAGAACATCGATCTCTTTTGATTGAGCTTGAAACATACCATTACATATGTTTTCATATTCTAATATAACAGTAATATCATTTCTATTGAAAATCCTCAGTATATTTTCATTGAGCCCTTGACTTAAGTGACAGAGTTTAAATGCCATTTTATAATTAACTACTGAGTAAAAAAGCTAGTATGTGATTATGCAATTTGTATAAAATTAGTGCTAAAACCGAAAACTAGATTTTGCTTCAAATAATCAGTGCGCAAATGGCATTCAATTTCTACGGTAAACGGAAATTGCAATTAGTGCTTTACAATTGTCATGTGTAGTCAATTCGTTAACTTTACCTGTAGGTTTCATCCCAAGGCCTGTAGTTACGATAGTCGTAACGAGAATAATACCTGCCATCATAGCCATAACGATCACGGCCGCGGTCTGAATATCGATCTCCTGGAAAAGAAATTCATTCAATCAATTACAGTAGAAGCCTCTAATAGGATGGGCGTCCTTCCACTTACCACCACGGTAATATTCTTTGTAGTATTTATCTTGGTATTTGTCTCGGTTGTCATATCCGTAACCTCTATTCTCACTAGGTGAACGATCGTAAGCATAGCGATTATCACGGTCGTATCGATCGTACGTTCTAACACTGTATCTATCATCATGCCTGCAAAATGTATACCAAGGATCGATACAGGGTTATTTTAATTTATGGTTTTTTTGAAGTTACATTTTTTGGGATAACCATGAATCGTTAAACGGGGATTTTCGTTTTTGATAATGATTTCGCTCTGACATTTTTGGCGTCATAATTTCAGCTTCTAAACTTTTTTATTTTACTTCTAATTTGGAACGATTTTATATTTTTTTAAATAATTTTAATGGTGAGATACGCTTTCAATGATTTTGAATCGTTCACAAATTAAAACTTCTGTCTATATGACGTTCATAATTTCAAATTAAATTTATGCCACTGTGATACATTTTTTAAAGGTTATTTTATATATAGTGGAATATGCATGGGTCGTGAGTGACGTAATTTGTTCTTCGAGTAGTTTTTCTAGTCCATCATCATTAATTTAAATCAAAAACATTTTTTAATCGTTTCAATCGAACATTGATTTAATCAATATCTCTTTTCGAGTTGCCAATTCAGAAAAGCACACCATAAGCTACAGGAGATATCCAAGAAGAGTTGGTCAAGGGCATGCAACTTTTTCGAATAATTTAGTGCAGTGTGATGCCATTTAAATGAAAAGTAGTCCTTAAATGCTCTTCAATTGTCTGAAAAACACACCTAATGATCCAGCTGGGAATGTGTTTGATATTGTGTATGATATTGCTTAGTGTAAGGTATTCATTAGGCGCTTGTGTAACCTTGAAAATTAAGGCCTTTAAGTCAAGTATCCTAGTATCAAGTATCCTACCCACACCAAAAGATTTTCCGAATAATTTATTTCGATTTCCTCTACTTCGTGTTACCCTCGAATATGTAACTTTTTCCTAAAGGACGTACCTGTCATAATAGTTGCCAGTGCCATAGGTCTTATCGCCAGCATATCTGCTTGTATCATATCGGTCATACGTGTCAGTAGGATAATACCAGCCAGTTCCCCAATTGTCATACGTTCTCCCTGAATAACCTCCTCCACTATATCGTCGTCGCTCGTAATCGTCTCCTCGTCTGTGGAAATAAAAGAACAATCAAATCAAAATGGCAAACAAATGTATTCTCTTTCAAATTTATGGCTGAGGACATTTTTAATTTTCAAACTCGTATACCTGTCATCATAGTAGCAACGTACACATCTAGACTGTCGACTTTTGCGGTATAAAGTGCCCAAGGTTATCGTCGGCGTCTCTCCTATCTTCTCGTTTCCTGTGCTTTGAGGGAACGACAATGCTGTTTCCGCCAGCAGACCAGATGATGACGCAATGACTGCCCGAGTAGTAGGTATTACCACCAAGACGCATATAAACTGTGGACGAGAGGAGGAGGAAATTTTTTGTTTGTTTGTTATTTCGATAACTAAATAAGTTATGAGTTGCTGAGGATAATAATGGTGGATATTGCACAATAGTTGTAACCTTAATGACGAGATAATAAATCCTCATTTTTTCTTTATGAAAACCACTCTGCCCACAATCGTTTTAGAGTTATTACTGCTTGCGACCGTACACCTATCACCATTAGAAAATCAAATATTTTCGAAATTGTTCTCCAATATACATCGATAATTCTAAGTGCTATTTTTCACACTATTTTCTTACTTATTCCTGAACACAAACATTTTTGAGTTTGTAGTGATAGTGAAGAGCGCGTGATTCAAACCAACCAAAGATCGATCCATAGCCTCAACACACCAGACCACTGCCACGTGTGCGAAATCGATTGTTATTTTCATGTACAACTTAAGGCAACTTTCCGTCCCAGATCCAAAAATAAATAATGCGTCGCCCATAGCGATAACACATACGATGCACAACGACCAAGGGATGATGTCATGCCTTAGGAACGGGCCCCACAATCAGTAGTAATAACACATACGACACACAACATACAAAGTAGGATGCGATAACAAATACGACGTGTGGGGGGTTCTCTATGCACATGGAGAACCACCCACCATTTCCATATAATTTCGACCGCCATACAGCGTATCAAACCAACCCCATTCCCCCTACTTACCTGTTCACTTGTAAAGCTTGTTACCACAAAGGACGCATAGCTAAACTCATTGGTCCATGCAGACAATGCATAAATGAGTTTAGCTACCCTTTTTTACCATACGGCGACTCTAGTCCATGTTGGTTAGCGACAACCAAATCCAGCCGGACGAAGTTGTTGCGTCATGGCAGAACCGCTGGGGGAAATTATCAAAACATTCAATTGAATCACGTGATAATATTTCCCTAGCGTTACTTTGTCTTTTCCCAGTTCCTCCATCCTCTGGGATCAAACATCTCTTTTCTCAGTTTACCTGTAAGCTACATTTTCCTCTCCTCCGCATTTCTTCCTTTCCATAGCCACACCCCCTCCGGGATAATCATCACACCACATTACCCCAGTGTGGAACGCCTCGGAGGCCCCATTACCACACGCACACTAAGCCAGATCAACCCCGAATTATTGCGCTCCTCGTTTCGAGTTCTTTATCCACTCTGCGTACATCGGCCTCCAACGAATACGCCAGCGCTTATCCACCCCGAAGCGCAAGGGGAAATGAAGAGCGCACAAGAGAGAGCGCAATCACGTCGGCTGGCTAGTGCGCAAAATCAAAAACTTCTTTTTTTTCATCCCCTTTCGAACAAGGGGCTTGCATAGACCATAGGAAGAGGTCGATAATAAAAAGTACGTTTTGGGCATTCAAGCGATCGTCGTCGGTGGTCAAAAATAATAGTTTGTGTAGTTAAGTTTTTAATGAGTTTTTCAAGTTTCACAAATGAAACATTACGATATTTACCCAATGTAAATTAACATTTATAAATTAAAATGTATGCAGTCAACAACATAATAACACCAGTAAAACAATAGTCCGTGTAGTTAAGTCTTAATGAGTTTTTCAATTTTCACAAATGAAACAATACAATGTTTGCCAAATGTAAATTAACATTTATAAATTAAAATTAATTTAAACAACAACAGGAATAACACCAGTAAAATAATATAAAGTAAATACATAAGTAAAAAGTACGTTTCTGGGTTTTAATGAAGTTATTGTTTTGGTCGAGAACTTTTGAAGCAGAGACTCAATAAGGGAACCAAGCAAATTGGCACCAAAAGGAAACCAAAAGGGAGATAATCGAGCTCGCAGAAAAAAAGAGTGGCCGCTCCGCATCCTTCGCCAGCGGTTTACTCGTTTCCGGAATATCATCGTTGGGGATTAACAGTGCTCGTGTCTTAGCACCAAAACCTAACCCCCACAGACGCACAACCAACAAAGGAGAATGCTATAACACATGCGATGCACAACGAACAAAGGAGGATGCGACAACCCATGCGACGCACAATCAACAAAGGAGGATGCCACAACACATGGGACGCACAACGAACAAAGGATGATGTCATGCCTTAGGAACGGACACTACAATCAGAACCCTCGCCGATTACAGCGATGACATACTAGTATTAATAACCCAAATCATTCTTGAACCATGATCCCAGACAGTTGAATCACATTACACTTTTTGGATTCGGCGGTCGCATCAGTCAGTCGGTTCACTCCAGTGCTGTTAGTGAAGCTTTATTAGAAATAAATGCACCCGAAATAAGGCCAAGAAATACACAAGTAATATAGGGTGGGCCATAAACTTTTGCAAATGGCAACACTTGATTTCTTAGAATCCGTTAGGCGCGGGGGGGGGGGGGGCGCTTGTGTGGCGGAGAATTGTGCGTCGCTTCATGCAATTTTACAAAAACCACGATTCCTACGTTACCGTACGACGCCTATTTAAAATTGAATACGGATTATGCCATGTAAGTAAGTGTCCGAGTGTTAATTTAATCAAAACTTGGGCCAAGAAGTTCGAGCAAACGGGATCGACAACGAATATTAAACAAACAGGCCGGCCACATTCAAGAAAACATCCTGGCGGAGATATCCGCGATACTTCGCAGCATGTGTAACATTTGTAGTTTTATTTCTATTCTTGTTTCAAATGTGCAAGAATGTAGGGCCACCCTTTGCAACGCATACCCCCGCTTGGTAGAAACCTTGACGTGGTGCGGGGGCTTAAACTACAAAGAATCACCCAGGCTGTGCTGACGGAAGGACACGCTTCCAGTAGGGCCACCCATGTCAGACAGGCTAGCGATGAGTAACACACAAAGATCTGCCACATCTAATCCAGAGTGCTACGCGTCAGCGTACCCATTGGATGGCTTGCAGGCAGGGGTATAATGGCTGTATTATAACGGCACCTCTCTGACACCAGGTCGAATCAGAGCAGTAAGCAGACCTTACCATATCAAAGAGGGGCTTTTATATGGCGGACTATTTGAAACCCGAAGACTCGTGGGATCAAAAATGAATAACCAATATACAAAAACAATCCCACGAAATACCCGGTAGGCGTAGGTGTGATGAGCCGACATTACTATAAGGGAACAAATTATCAAGAAAACACCGTCCTGGCAAAAATAAGACGTAGGGAAAACGGAAAAAGCGGGATATACGCGTCGGCAAGTGTTATGTTCGAACGTTATATAATCCAGGCGCGATACAGACGGTCTTAGAAAATGCGAAACAATATGAAATGGACATCGTCGTGCTTCAGAAAGTCCGACTCCCCCGTCAAGTAATCGAAACCAACGGCTTTACAGTGGCGAGTGGAGGTACCGATACACATAACCTCTGAACCGACTTCATCATAAGCAAGAAGATTACGCCCCATGTAAAAGATGTGAAATTTATTAATGGCCGAATGTCTGTGATAAAAATACAGGGCCCATGGTAGAATTATATATTTATAAACGTACACGCCTCAACAGAATCTACGGACGAAGAAACGAAGGTCACGTTCTACTAGATCCTAGAGGAAGTATTTGTTGGGATCTCATCATTCGATGTTAAAATCCTCCTCGGGGACCGTAATGCGAAAATTGGAAAGGACGATATCTTCCAATTAGGTAAATAAAGCCTATACAACATTTCAAATGGTAATGGAATTCGAATTATTACGTTCGCAGCGTCTAAAGATCTGGTAGTGAAAAGCACGATGTTCAAGCACAATCAAATCCATAAAGCCGCACGGATATCTGGATCGGTCCAGAGGTATCTTTTGAAGATTTCCACATTCTTACCGAAACAAAAAAAAAAAAAAACGGATATCGCCCGACGGCGTAACGTGTAACCAAATAGATCACTTCCTCATAGACAAAAGACACCACTCGAACATCCTTGACGTAGGATCATATAAAAGAGCAGATTGCGACTCCGATCATCTTCCAGTGATGGGCAAAAAGTCACGGGCGACCAGCAAAATGTCCGACATTGATAAACTAAGAGACGTTCGCAAAAGGGCTGAATATCAAGAGGAACTTATGAATAGATTTAGCATCCTAGAGAATGGGAGTAAAGAGGAAGAGGAAACCAATAATCTGGGCTCTAAATGGGCATCGATCAGAGACACAATCATACAAACAACCTAAAAGGTATTAGGATTTAAGAAAACAATAAAGACCAAGCCTTGGTTTGGCGATGAGTGCAGGGCAAATATCGAACAACGTAAATGCCTCAGAGTGATCCATTTAGAAAGATATGATGAAGTCAACGCAGAAAGATACGCGACAATTCGAAAAGAGACAACGAGGCTTTTCAAACGCAAAAAACGGGAATGGGGTAAGACTCAGATCGAAAAAATCCTAGAAAATGTCAGAGCAAAGAATACGAGGGTTGCCTCTTATGTTTCGGGATTTGGCAACCCTAGTGTTGCAATCCGGCAATTGACAGCTCTGTCGTAAAGTTGGACACTTTTGAGGTTATACGCACTCAGAACGTTTTGACATACGAGCGCTATTTGTGTTGTTTACAGTAACTTAAGAGATTCATCTCGGCCCAAAAATGGAATTAAATCGTCAACATTTTCAGAATCAGAGTGGAAAAAGTGCTTCGACAATTGGTTCAAACGCATGCAAAGGTGTATAGATCTTCGTGGGGAATATTTTGAAAAACAATAAAGTGATTTTCGATGATCAATATTTGTTTTTGTTCTCTAAACCCGAAATATAAAAGGCAACCCTCGTATTAGAGGTATGTATGCCGACATAAACTCAATTAGAAATGGCTACCGAAGGAGAGCCAAAATAATCCGAGACACAAACGGGTGTCTGGTCACAGAAACTAACAATATCGTGACAAGGTAGAAGCAGTACTCTGAAAACTTGCTCAATGTACGCACCCATCAACCACAAATAAACGCACCAGACGTACCTACAGCCGAGCCTCAGATCCCAGAGCCGTCTCTCAACGAAGTTGTGGACGCAATAAAGCGATTGAAAAACAACAAGGCTCCCGGAGTCGACTGCATGCCGACAGAGCTTGTGAAGTATGGAGGAGAGGCAAACACTCGAAAGACCCACCAACTGATTAAAACAATATGGGATAAGGAAGAATGGAAAACCTCAATAGTCTTCCCATTTTCAAAAAAGGCGACAGATCTGACTGCGAAAATTACAGAGGAATATCATTGCTCCCAACCACATACAAAATACCAACAAATGTCATACTGGCTAGAATCACACCGTACGCAGAAGAAATATTGGGAGACTACTAATGCGGATTCCGTAGGAACCGGTCAACAAGCGACCAAATGTTCACAATATGGCAACTACTGGAAAAGAAGTGGGAATACGGAGAGACTGTTCACCAACTGTTCGTTGACTTCAAAAAGGCCTACGTCTCAGTCCCAAGGCAAAGACTTTCCAATATTGTGGTTGTGCTGGGAATCCCGAAAAAATATGCCGCCCTCATTCAAATCTGTTTGAACGAAAACAAAGGGCAAGTTAAAATAGAAAACCAATTCTCAGAACTATTTGAAATCCGGAATGGACAAAAACAGGGCGATGACCTCTCACTATGTCTTTTTAATCTTGTCCTCGAGTATGCCATCAGAAATGTACAAGACGACAACATGGCCGGATCTTTGACCAAGTAAAAGGATACCGGATCGCAGACGTGCGATTAATTAATTGCCCGATACATTGTTGTCGGACAATTAAAATAATAGGAATAGTGGACAGCTGTCGCGGCAGAAATCCAGGGAAGAGATCATCGATCACAAATAATATAATTGAGTGTACTGAAAAATTGCTATGAACATACCTAAATTAAAGAAACGACTAGCAAATATCCCCTGCAGACCAGAACGAATTGAAGGAAGTGATAGTGTTCGCTAAGGCACAGCACAATCTTAAATTTTAATTTAAGATAAAATCAAAAAAATAACCGGGGCAACTGGAATCCTATTCGTGTGAACCGAAAAACAATGGTATCCTTTACAAAGCGTTATCTTTTCAGTGTTTATCTTATCTCACCCAATCAACGTGGTTATCTCATCCAATCAACATGGTTTCCTTTCGGGGAAGTCGACCACCACCAATCTGGTTGAGTTATAATACCATACTCTCCTTGCCTTAGAGAATGGCAGCAAAGTCGATGGAATCAAAACCGACTTCAGCAAAACCTTCGACAAAATTTCTCGTAATATCATCTTCTTTAAGCTGTCCTCCCTTGGGCTCGTACCTCTATTGATTAAGTGGATATCGTATTATCTTAAAGCTCGAACCTATCGTATCAGATTCAGATCCTCCCTTTCAAATTCTTTTCCTCCCACGTCAGGGCTGCCCCAGGGTGGTTCTGTTTACCATTACCTTTAATGATATTGAATCTAAGATCAAGTACTCATATATATATATATATCTCTCTCTCTCTTTCTCTCCGCTGACGACACTAAACTCTACAAAACGATACGCTCTCCTCTCAAGTTCTCACTTCTCCAATTAGACCTCGACAGTTTCTCAATTTGGTGCCATGACAACAGCGTCGAACTTAACGTTGTCAAATGTCACTCTATTACATTCTCTCTTACCCAACCAACAGATATCACCTGAGCAATCGATTCGTGACTTTGGCATCTTATGTGATACGGAGTTTAACTTCACCCCACATATCGATGATAATATTCTTAAGACTAACACCGCCTGTATAATTCCGGTTCGTTCACAGGGTACTTAAATTCAAACGAAAACTACGATGTATTTCATATTATGAAAACTCTTTATTTTTACATAAGCACAACACAATGTTGGCAACGAATGAACTAGTACAAATCTTATTATACATGAACGAAAACCAACTGTTTAATATTGCACGAGAAACGAATAAAATTATCAATCGACAAAACAATAGACAAACCAAAAACGAATTAATTCATTTCACAACGAAAACTAACTAATTTGGATAATGCAAAAATGACTACAAAAACCATGACAACAAAAACTAAATAACGAAATGGCAATAACAAAAATAAAAAGTGCTGCCAAACATTGTGTTAATTACAAATTATAACAAATTAATACTAACAATTAATAATAGGAATAAATCTAAACTACTATAATAATTAATAACAAAAAAGTTAATTATTCAAATGGCTTGAACTAATTAGTTCAAGCACGACGCGACAGCGCCCTTGGATTCGTGAAACGCTGGTTGAAAGAATTTTCTAATCCCTACGTTTCCCGATCACTCTACATAGCCTTTGTCCGCCCATTTCTAGAGTACGCCGATCAGGTCTGGTCTAGTTACTACTCGTCCCATATTCGCAGGATCGAAAACGTCCAACGACGATTTTAGTATTCTGCCCTTCGTGGCTTGATCTGGGAAAACCCTTGCCTCAAGCCGTCTCCATCTAATAAACCTCAACACACATGAAGAACGCAGACGTCACGCTGGCACCCTCTTCATCCACCGTCTTCTCACTGGTTCAATTAACTGCCCAAGATTGCTCTTCTGCATCACTCTCTACACTAACCCATGTAACCTACGAAACCCTCGTCTGTTTATTTGCACGCTCATCACACTTCTTACGGCTCTAACGAACCCCTTTCACGAATGCAGCGACGGGCAAATTCGTAGCCTTCCTCCTTCGATTTCAATCTCACCTCTCCTGCTCTAAGACTTCGTCTCCTCTTTTTCTCTTCCTGATCCTGTGGGGTGTTTCTCTATTCTACATGAGAAACAACCCACAATTCCAACCAACATTTCCACCTAATTTCGACCGCTTTCAGCGCGTCATACTTATTAATTTCCTTTATATGTATTCCCCTGTAAAACATTTCAAACGGACGTATAGCTAAACTCATTATCCCATGCAGATAATGCATAATTGAGTTTAGCTACATTCTTGTCACATGGCAACTGCATTCTTGCTAACCATGAGTTTCCCATCGGAAATCTCATAATGTCGGTTAGCAACAACAAGTCTAAAAGAACAACGCTGTTGCATCATAGTAAAATAGCTGGAGTTATTTCGGCGTCTTAGAGTCTGGTTCTCACGCAAATTATTTCTCAAACATCAGCGGCGTCCTATCGACTTTCCCTCAGATCACCCATCAATGATCTCTCTTTGCAGGGGAGTAACATCAGCTAGGTTTCCCTCTCATTCGTATTTCTTTCCACGGTTCAATGAGGTCCGACTACACCATAGCCGTACCACTGGGTTACCAGGTCATGTCAGTAGCTGCATCTGATACCAACACACACAACCAAAGCTACCCCGAGATCACCGCATATCATGTTTTCTGTTCTCTCATTCTTCATGTCCGTCAATTACCCTATTAACAAACGTTACTCACACTTTGACGGACGTGAGGTTGAGAGAGCAGAGGCGTGGTCTCTTTTGGTTGTCCTGTGTCTGGAATGAAATATGAATTTCAACCCTAATTCACACCAGTCGAGTTTCAACCACAGACCAGAGTCGAGTAACAATCAAACAGTGGTGCTCACGTATTACCCGTGGAGAGTCGTTGGTGTTTTATCAAAACATATCGTTTACAAAGTAATTCCGTTAATGTACCAATCACCATGTTCACAATTAATTCGGTCCAGTGTATTAACCGCCCTTTGTTTCAAAGTAATTCAAACAAACTTACATAAGACAATAATTAAGAAAATAATGAATTAGTGACTATCCATTAATTAAAAAGAACATTCAGTACAGCCTGAACTCTTATAGTTTTTATTCACTCACCTATTGTAAAGCATACTTCCATAAGACAATAATAAAGAAAACAAGAAAATACCAATAAAAAAAACGAATTAACATCAGAAACAATCGTGCGTTTTATTCATCAGTGTCATTTTAATTGGATATGCTTGCAAACAATCTCCTGCGGATCATCGTTGGGAAGAAGTGAATACTTGCCATACGTTGGCATTCATACTTCTACCCCCACAATCCCACCCCACCCGCCGCCCACACTCTTAGTACCCGCACACATTCCACCGGTCCACCCATCCGATCACCCTATCCTTCCCCACCCTTTCGTCTATCCACCTTACCCTTCAACTAAGGCAGCAAATGGGGTGGTAGCCCCGCTAAACTATAATAAACTACATACACCATTGTCCTCCCCCATTATGCCTCATTGTGCCTATTTGATTAAATTTATGATACCTTAATTTTTAAGTTAGTTGTTAAGTTTATATAATTATTGTTATATATATATATATATATATATATATATATATATATATATATATATTTATATTTATATATATATATATATATATATATATATATATATATATATATATATATATATATATACGAGGGTTGCCTCTTATGTTTCGGGATTTGGCAACCCTAGTTTTGCAATCCGGCAATTGACAGCTCTGTCGTAAAGTTGGACATTTTTGAGGTTATACGCACTCAGAACGTTTTGACATACGAGCGCTATTTGTGTTGTTTACAGTAACTTAAAAGATTCATCTCGGCCCAAAAGTGGAATTAAATCGTCAACATTTTCGTGCGATTATTTTTTACAACTTTCGGCGTGGATTAACTCAGCAACAGTGCATGGATGAACTTAATTCAATTTTTGGCGATGAAGCTTCATCAACGACCAGTGTTTATCGATGGTATGGTGAATTCAATCGTGGTCGTAGTTCACTCCAAGATGAATTTCGTGAAGGTCGTCCAAAATCAGTTGTTGTTTCGAAAACCATTGTGCGCGAACTGATATTGGAAGATCGTCATGTGACCTATCGTGAGATTGAGACAACCTTAGGCGTTAGTGGGACCAGCATACATTCAATATTGCATAAACATTTGACTGTCAAAAAAATTTGTTCGCGTCAGTTCCCACACAATTTGTCAATCGCCCAAAAAAAGGCTCGTGTCAATTGGTCGAAAGAAATGCTCAAAAAATACGGTCGCGGTGCTTCGAAACACGTCTATGACATCGTGACAGGTGATGAATCGTGGATTTACGCGTATGAGCCCGAAAGTAAACAGCAGTCGACTGTCTGGGTGTTTCAAGATGAGCCAAATCCAACAAAAGTTGTTCGCGCACGAAGCACTTCCAAGCAAATGGTCGCCTGTTTTTTCAGAAAAACTGGACATGTCGTAACCGTACCACTAGAACAACGCAGAACAGTCAATTCTAAGTGGTACACAACCATTTGTTTGCCAGTTGTCTTCCAAGAAATCAGGAAAACCAACCGCCGAAGATGGTTCACTCTTCACCACGACAATGCGAGCTCTCACACATCGGCTGCGACAACTACATTTTTGAGCACCCAAAACATCGATTTGATGGGTCATCCGCCGTATAGTCCTGACTTGGCACCGAATGACTTCTTTTTATTCCCGTACGTAAAAAACAAACTGAGAGGTCAACGTTTTTCGACACCTGAAGAAGTGGTTGCTGCATTCAGAATGCATGTGTTGGAGATACCTCAATCAGAGTGGCAAAAGTGCTTCGACAATTGGTTCAAACGCATGCAAAAGTATATAGATCTTCATGGGGAATATTTTGAAAAACAATAAAGTGATTTTCGATGATCAATATTTGTTTTTGTTCTCTAATCCCGAAATATAAAAGGCAACCCTCGTAAAAGGCAACCCTCGTATATTTATATATATATATATATATATATATATATATATATATATATATATATATATCGCTTGCTCCTCGATAGTATAGTGGTTAGTATACATACCATCGAGTGTTTGACCATGTTTCGCCGCAACAAAGCCGAGTTTTTGCGTTGATTCAAAACTATGGATGAAACATGGGTTCATCAATATACAACCGGGACGAAAGAACAGTCACAACAATGGACTGAAGGGGGAGAACAGCATCCAAAGAAGACAAAGACGGTTCCAATTGCAGGCAAGATTGTGGCTTCCGTTTTTTGGGTTGCGTGCGGTATAATTTTCATTGATTATCTTGGAAAGAGTAAAAACCACCAACGATAAGTATTATCCGAACTTATTGCAGTGTTTGAGTGATGAAATTAGGGGGAAAATGTCACATGTAACGAAAAAGGAGGTGTTGTTCTATCACGACACTACGCCTGTAACACATCAGTTATGGCAGTGGCCGAAATCAATGATTTGAGATACGAATTACTTCCCCATGCCAGATCTAGCACCCTCGGACTATTTTCTCTTTCCAAACTTGAAGAAATGCCTCGGTGGTGAAATATTTGCCAACCATGAACAGGTGATGTCTGCAGTAGAGGCTATTTTGACAATATTAAACAAAGTATCGAAGCTATTGAACATCACTGGGAAAAGAGTATCGAACTAAAAGGAGACTGTGTTGAGAGATAAATAAAGTTTTTGCCAAATATTTTATGTTTTTTTTGTCAGGCCTATTCATTCTGGGACTGTCCTCGTATCCATGGACAATAGCCAACAAACACACACGGACAGGAAGAAAGGTACGCATAGGTAAACATAGATTACACAATCTATGACGCTCGGTTGGTATAAGGTATGTTTCACATCAACCAAACAACATAAATAACCCTTCCATTTATAGTGTCCTAAGTCCAAGCCTAATATTCCTGATTATAGTGGTCGCAAAGGGACCAGAGACACACTAAAACTTGAGGGCAATATTTTACCATATGTAGCATAAACTAAAACAAATTATACATAATCGGTGTTGTTCAACCTAAAAGCAACATGTGCGTGTGAATTTTCAGCAGAATGCAGAACCGAGTCAAACTACGCGCATATTCAACAGGTTGCCTGACTTGTCGACACGCATTTAGCTAGTCACGACCAAGGTCCTGACACTTGATAATGCCGTACGTGTTTTCACGGCATCTACCAATTGTTTTAAATAATTTGTTATGTCCATCTTCTAAGCAAAAATTGCATGAATACCCAATACAACATAAAGAGAACGTTAAATGGTATATGCGCTCCTCCGTCTGGCTTTGTTTTTACGTTCTAATAAACAATTTAAATTCATTTATCCTCGTGGATGTAATTGTCATTGATTACCCCCCCAATTAGCTGCACCCAGGTACACATTGTCCACAACTTGCTGACAATAAAAGTCCAGTTAAACTCGCGCTTAAATTTAATTCGGTTCGTTTCATCTGTTATAATTTTTCAATCATTCAATGAGATACCTTCCGTCGCATCCATTGTTAAGCCCTCGGTCAATAGGAATATAAAACAATGTATGATCGCTAGAGTCATCTAAAAGCTATTAACCACACGTTCATCCCACATGACACATGAAAACTCCACTCATTGTCACTAGACACAAATTATAGGAACTTTCAAACCATGAAGATAATATCGTACGTTAACCCAGAATGGAATCCATTAATCCATTTCATGTTTACAGCCATGGAGCTAAAGCACTTTACTCAGATAAAAACGGAAATAACTCCTTTATAGGAGCCTATAAAAGAGCTACTTCCGTTTTTCTAGACATTTTACGGCTTGCGAACTTTGCGGCTCGAAATTTATTTTTCCAAAGTCTCTGTTTTCATTTAATTAGTTTTTGAAAGCATACGTATGAGGGAAGAACCCGTAACCCTGATTCAGCTATAATTTCGAGTGGTCATTAGTACTTTTATGGGTAGTTTATGGCTAATTTTATGTTATGCAATTTGTTAATTCATGTCGGCTAAATCGGTTTATCAAGAATGGTGTGACTAGTAGGCTCTCGAGTACTGTTCTGGGTATGACATTTTATTTGGGCAATGAAAAATTCTAAAATTATTATACTACAGACATTCGAAAAATCCCTGAATTTCGGTAAGTTATGCTAAGCATTTAAACTTGCAATCTTTTAATTGTATATTTTGAGTTATGACCAACATGTCAATTCAATTTTATGGGTTATAAAAATTAAATGAGCGCTATGATTATTTATATATCTTCAAATGATTGTCTTTCCTGCATGATGTTTCTTTTTTCTATTACTATAAAGTTTACGAAAATTAAAGAAGGCGAAATCGGCCATTTGCAAGAACGAATTCTTAGGTTGATGAAAAAAGTATACGGCGTACAAGAGAATATTAAAGCGCCGTGTAGTGCTCTAAAAAGCCCTACCACCTTTTTATCCCCATTTCCTACATCGAAATTCCAGCTATATTACCTAAAAACCCAAAATCCTGTCAAAGCCCGAATTAACCCAAACATGATCCAAAATTCACAATAAACGAATCAAACATTCGTTTATCGTTTAACATTTGCCCCCACGGCATAATTAAATCCAAAATCCTAAATTAAAATCAAATTCACAATAAACGAATCTAATATGCGTTTATCGTTCTACATTTGCCCCACGGCATCAATCGAAAACCAAAATTCAGAGATCGTTATCTCTATCTGAAAAATTCCATTAAGCTAAACAAATAGAAAACCAAATCTAGATACATTCGCACATCTGCGAAATAGTTTCGTAAGAATTCAAGAAATTGAATTCTTATCTAAAATAAACACTGAGCATCTCACTCAGGATACCCGAAATCGAGATTGTTGTATGAAATTGTGTATTTTCGAGATACAAATCTCCATTTGTTTCTCTTTATAAAGGAACACAAAAGTGATATCCGAGCGCAGATCAGTATCCAACACTCACCATCCAGGTTCGGACCAGAAACAATTATCCAGTATTCTGAAAATCAAATCTTTTGTCTTAAAATTTAATATTCAATCAGTATTCCGAATTGCCTTATAAGATTGTACAGGATCCAAATACACCAAGGATTTTTCAGTAGTAAACTGATATTCATAGCAAGAAGAAGCTGACTAATAAAAGTTACAAAAAAGGAAAACCGATTTTTCATTTCTTTCAAAACCCCCAAATAGTTTAGGAAAAATGCCAGCGGAGTCAACGGCTTGCGGAACCCAGAACAAAAATCAGGGTATCACCAACCGACATCAGGGCGTTGCTCTTCCCTCAGGCATATGAGGAAGCACGACAGCGACCCCTTGCTGTAGTGCGTTGTTTCAGGAGCGGTCTGTAAGAGATCCCACATCCTTTTCAAGATAAGGAGACGCGCTTCCTGAAACAGACACAACAGCCATAACTTTCAAAGGGTGACCTACATCCGGTAAAACCTTTTTATTTTAAGATAACAGAAAAATTTTTGGTGACAGCTTTAATGTGATTAGTGTGTCACGTTAAAAGTTATTACAAGGCAAAGGTGAGTACAATTTCAAAAAAAAAAAACATTTTAATTTACAATTTTGCTAAAATAAGGGTAAAGATCGGCCCAGGTTGGTGGAAAGGTTTGTGATATTTATGGTGCTCTAACGCAATCGACTGCCCTGTAAGTGGTTCACTCATTTTTATTCTTCGTAATTCCGATGGTGCTCATCGGTCTGGTCACACTGTAATAAAAAAAATCGGTGAAACTATGGGTAAGGTTCAAGAAGACCGACAGCTGACAGTATGACATCCCTGGGGAACTGAAAAAACATTCAGAAAGTGGTTTTAAACCGTTTGCATAAAGTCGGTAACAAGAAGAAGCTCGATATTTGTGAGCCTTATGAACTGAGTGAAAAAAAAGGTAAAGAACTGAATTTTCATCTGCCAATCACTGTTGAAACGCAAAGTAACCAGTTTTGGATTAAAACGCTTTTGGCCGAGAAAAGATAAACTCTGCGACCTGTGCCAAAGGCGAGATTTACTACAAGAAAGGTCCAGCTGTGTGCTTGGTGAGATTACAGGGGATGATCGGTTATATGCTTGTCGCTCACTTTTGACATATACACATGTACGCTGCCACGATTCATGAAATCGTTGCGTTAGCTTAGATGCTAGACTCGGATCACACTGCGCTACGGTGTGGTGCAAATGATATCATACAAGGGAAGAAATATAAACCGGTATGGTATGATGTTATAAAAATACACTACTATTTACTACTATTTATTGGCCTGTGGGAACCCGGAAATTCATGACCTCGCCGATTCGACTCCGCCATTGTTCCCTGTCCTGTGCGCTCTTCTCCACGTTTGACCATCCGATCCGATCTCCTCAGGGTCAGACCTAACATTGTCGTCCCATCTCCGTTGCGACCGTCCTGTCGGTCTTTTTCCCATTGGTTTACCGTCTAGAATTCTATGAACAGTCCTGTCGTTGCCCATTCGCGCCACATGTCCGGCCCATCTTAATATTCGCGACCTGATTACTCTCACTATTGTAGGTTTGCGGTATAGCTCTTCCAATTCGTGGTTATCGAGTTTCCTCCATTGTCCTGCCTCCTCGTCATATTTACCTCCAAAGATATCCGTTAAAACTTTATTCTCGAATACGCGGAATTTGTTTTCTTTCCGTTTTGTGAGGGCCCATGTTTCGCATTCGTATAGAATAATCGCGATGATTATGGTTCTATAAACACGGAGATTTATATTACGGGATAGCAGTTCGGATTTCAGCAGTTTACTGACTGCATGCCAATTAGCGTTGCGGGAGTGTAGTCTTATGTTAATTTCCTTCGATATTTCGTTACTGGCCGTCAGTGTTGTTCCCAGGTGTTTAAGTTCTTTGACATTTTCAAATATCTTGCCCCTGACGTTTATATGTGTTCTCTGAGGTCCACCTGCTCTCGCCGTAACCATGTATTTTGTTTTGTCTTCATTTATTTCTAGGCCCACCTCTTCTGCCGCTTGCATGATGATTTCACAGTTTTTACTTACAGTTTAAGGATTATCGCCCAGAACGGCGATGTCATCCGCATATGCGAGCACTTGGGTGACCCGGTTCAAGGATGATCCGGCCATCTTGTAATCTTGTACCTTCCTGATGACATACTCGAGGACAAGGTTAAAAAGACATGGTGAGATGCCATCGCCCTGTTTTAGACCGGCCCGGATTTGAAGTGGTTCTGGTAGGTGGTTTTCTATGCTAACTCGCCCTTTGTTTTCGTTCATGCAAATTTGAATGAGGGCGGCATATTTTTTCGGGATCCCCAGCTCAACCACAATATGGTAGAGTCTTTGCCTTGCGACTGAGTCGTAGGCTTTTTTAAGTCAACGAACAGTATTCCCACTTCTTTTCCAGTAGTTGCCTTATTGTGAACATTTGGTCACTCGTTGACCGGTTCCGACGGAATCCGCATTGGTAGTCTCCCAGTATCTCTTGTGCGTACGGTGTAATTCTAACCAGTATGACATTTGTTAGTATTTTGTATGTGGTTGGGAGCAATGATATTCCTCTGTAGTTTTTGCAGTCAGATCTGTCGCTTTTTTTGAAAAAGGGGACGACTATTGAGGTTTTCCATTATTCGGGAATGACTTGTGGCGGTTCTTTGGAACGCCACTGCTTACCGTACTGTCAACTATTCGGCTAATAGCTTTCTCGAGCACCAAAAACACCTGAAAGACAAAACCATTCAGGTACTTACCTCCCCAGACGTCCACTTAAAATGTTTTCAAGAATCCTGAGCTAACGATTAGCGCTAGGGAATTGAGCATACGCGCCAGATAATAATTCCCCTTTAAGCAATTGGTTGCACTATCCATAATCAACATTCCCAAGTCATATCGGTCGCCAACCGCCCGACCAAACGAAGCGCGGGCACCAACACAGCATGTTACTAAGAGCCAACTCGGTACAACATTACGTAACCGACAATACCCCTGAACTTAACCATGCACATAAGAAAAAAAAATTGTCGACGAATGTGCATGGCAGTCACGTACACAGAGCCACCGGTGGATCGTATCGATCGGCATTGGCATACCTTTCCGCGGGACACACAAAAAACCAAAAAAACGCAGCATCAACGAGATGATGATCAAGGATGTATCCAACGTCCCCCTATACACCATATCGCTCTGTCGCAACCCTTTACGACAGTAATTGCTGGTCGGAATTAGTGGCTGGCTTAATGCAAACATGTTGTCGGCATTGCAGAATGACTTACCAGCTGCGGATCGTTGCTCGTGGTGTTCCCCTAGTGGATGTATTCGAACCACTGTTCGCATACTTGCGAACACACACACCATGAGCAACGGATGCAAACACCGTGTGTGTTTCACCCCTTTTCTTGTTGGGCAGAGTGCTGAATCTTACCAAATATGGTCATCGAAGCGATGATTGAATGTGTGGTATTCGGTCGCTTCGATGAACATATTTAATCGCGATTCGGATTCCGTGAGGGCAAGTCTTGCCCTCACGTTAAATTTTACATCTCTCGTGGGGCGTCCCAAGAGATACAGAATCGAAGTTTAACCACGGTGGTGTGCGGGGATTTGCGTTAAGAACTATCTTTTATGTTTTCACTGTGTGCTGTCGCTCTAAAGCTTCATTTAAATTGCGTTCGGACTTAAGATTAAACTACATAGTGTAACCTATTCTTCCGAACTTAAGATTAAAATAATATTAAACTACTTAGTGTTAAAGTAATATTAAACTACATAGTGTAAACTATGCTTCCGGACTTAAGATTAAAATAATATTAAACTACATAGTGTTAAAATAATATTGAACTACATAGTGTAAACGATTCTTCCGGACTTAAGATACAAATAATATTAAACTACATAGTGTAAACGATTCTTCCGGACTTAAGATTAAAATAATGTTAACTACATAGCATTAAAATAATATTAAACGGCATAGTGATTAAAACAATATTAAACGACTTAGTTGTTTAAAGAGAACGCTTAACATAGGACTATTGGAGTCAGCCTTTTATGGTTTGTTTTGTTATTATAGTAGTGTTTATATATTTGAGAAATAAAAAACAATTAAACGCAGAAGAACAGTAGGTGTTTGTTTTTTTGGATGGGATTGCCGTCAGATTCAACGGTGGTGGATTACATCGGTGTGGGAGCATTCTATATGTGTCCGTATAGGACAAGTAGGATGCCCTTCAGCCTGCATATCGGCAACAACGAAAATGCACCTGAATAAACATGGACATGGAGAAACGCTATTTCGAGGGTCATACGTTGCGATGCGCATTATTTGTGATTTATCCGATGCTACATGGGAACATCGGCTGTTTACATAATCGCCCCAGACTTATGCCATTGCAGGCAATAGATTTTTTCGTGGCGATAAGCAAACCGAAGGTTTGCTCGCCTATGGCCAAAGCTATGGTGGCTTTTGTTTGATCTAATTAAATGGAACATGGACAGTGGTTGGTAAGTAGCATGAACACAGTGATGCTACTGTGTGTTTGTTTGTTTTACAGGCCGGAGCATCGTTAGGCATTGTCTAACGTCAATCATATTCGTGCTCAAATCCCATGATCGGTAGATAACCGATAAAGGAAATTGGTCGTAAGTGTTGCGAACCTCGGGATTGGGGCAATAAATGGTTATGAACCGTAGCAAAACCATAGGCGACAGCTGTGTCAACAATTACGCTGGCCAGCGAGTGTTTATCTATTATAATTGCTGACGAGCCGAGCCGATGGGAATATGGAATGATTCATATAATATGAAACGGAAAAATTCAAAATGATGCATGCCTTGATGAGGTTTAACTTTCAAGTGAAAGTTATTTGAAAGACAGCTTACGCTGCTCGAATGTAGGTAAGTATAGTGGTTGATGGAGTGAGGGAAAAGCGGTTGATTTAAAGAAATGGATGGTTCTTTGGGAAAGCTTTAAAGAACCGCCACAGCCCTTTAATAGAACTGTTACGCTCTTTGTTTGTTTCGGCGTGAACAAGTAAAATTCCGCTATGGCTCATTTTAAGACCTCTTTTATTTTATCGTGGACTGCCGCCGTATAGGTTTGAATGGCATGCCTGTTACTTGTCAGTCTTTTAATTACGAAAGTATTACCTACAGCTAACTAACAAAGACTTACCAATTCCTTACATCAATATCGATGGTGTTGATTGGTGGCATCTTTATTTTTCTGTTGTTGTTGTTGATTTGCTGCTGTTGTGCTGCGTGCTGTTGCTGTGGGCGATTTTGTGTTGGTAGTTGCCTATGCTGTTTATGTTGATGTTGATATTGTTGCTGTAGGCCGACTTTTGACTTCGGCTTTTGTTGTTGGTGGATGGCTTTTTGCTGTTCGAGCGCAGCTATATATTTCTTCCGGTGTCTCTCTTCTAGCCGTGCTCACCAATATCTCCTCTTCTTCATCCTCAGACTCTGACGATGCAAGAGAAGCGAATGCATCATTTACCCCATTGCAAGTTAAAGTTGGAGAGGGAGAGGAGTTCACTGTCCTCCTCCATTTGCGGCTTTACTTCGCGCCACAATTGTATTTTTCGGGGTACCTTTCGTTTTGTTTGTTGTCGCGTGTTTTTCGTCGTCCGTGTTCATGCTGGTACTCTCCAGTTTGTTTTCATTTAAAAAAACAAAGGCAACCGCTTCTCCGTACGAATTTCAACGCAACTCAGTTTCTCCGGAACCTGCACTCGAACCCAGTCGGGTTAAATGTTAATTTAAATACCAGGCTTAACGAGCAACCGAGGTGATATATTTTATTTCTTTTAGTTGAATATTATTTTATTTTTCCACATCACTGTATTATCCACTTTTTGTTTTTAGGTTTTATTTTATTATCGGGACGGTATCCGGAGATGCCATAAAAATCTTGGCCGGTAGGAATCCACTTGACATTGCAGCTAAAGAAAACGTTGCGTGGCATGAGGTCTCACAAGAGAATCTCCGCCGAATGTGATCGTAATTATAGCTCTCAAGCTTAAGAGAATGGCAACGAAGGTGCGCTTCTTCCACTAGAGGAAGGTGGACTCACACCATGATACCTGATGTAGAAACATGGATGGGAACAAAACATGGCTGGATAAACTACCACTTGACTGAGCTAATATCAGGACATGGATGCTTTCCGCAATACTTGCACAAGTACAAGCATGTCAATCACCCATACTGGTGATACTGCGGAGACACAATAGAAAGTGCGGAACACGTACTCTCAAAGTGCATGAGATTAGAGAACGCACGGGTGATTTTGGAGAGACGTATGAGACGTACAGTCACTCCGACAGTAATAGAATACATGCTGAGTTCAAAACAGGCATGGTCCGTAACAAGTGATATTCTATGTGAAATGATGCAGCAGTTACGAAGCGATGAGCGGAGTAACAGATAAACTCCGTCCCGCCCCGCGATGGAATATCTAAAAGAAAGTTACGCGGGGATCAACGGAAATATGTGCCTGGCGGGAAATGGCTTTAGTCGGTAAAAATCCGGCATGCCTCCGGGTCGGTCCAGAGGTATCTTTTCAAAATCTCCACCTTCCTACCGAAACCAAAAAAAAAAACCTCTAGTTTATTCTTACATACTGCTTCAGTTTCGATTGCTTTCCCACTTTCCTAAATTATTCCCGTTTAATTCAGTAGTTACTTTTTAAATTATTGCTTCCCCACTAATTACAGAAACATGCAAACGTTACATAACTGCAAGCCCTAACTGTGTCTCCTATATATTTAGCTGCCCCATTCTTCTCAGCAATGCATCACTCACATGTCACCCTAAGCACCTATTATAGGAAAATTTAAATTCTAACGGCATTCACGGTATCAGGTGTATAAATACGTTTTTTTCCCAGTTTAACTGGGAGATGGCGCCAGCGAAACATACGCTGCTTATTAATTTGACAAATACTTCATTTTGTTTGGGCCTCCGACTCGTAGCGTCCGTGTCTGTTGGCTTCTGACTTTGTAGAGTCCGTCCTCTTCGCTGGAAGTTTGTCCTGCTGGAGGTGTGAAAGGGGCGTAGAGGATGTGTCCAATCTTTGAAATATGTCCCTGTTTCTTCGGGCCGTCTTTAATGGGACCCCAATGATGTTTTGAATAATAAAGCCGACTATTTGGTTTTCTGTTTTTATATTAACTTTATTTCAATTCTTGATTTTGCCACATGGGTTTGTTCTTGTTTTTGGATTAACTTTATTTCAATTCTAAGTTATGCACAACTTGTGCCTGTCTAATGCTAATCGATTTTACTTCTAACGGAGTTCCCCTCTTTATATTCAAAAACTTAAACCAAAACTTACATACCTTCCCACGATCATGGCTGTCTTCCATAGAGCCGCCTGATACTAGTCTCAGTCGAGGGCCAAGCCAACAACGATGGGAACAGCAACGTTGCATTTTTTCTGCCACGAATCGTTCCCAGGTGGTAAACTTACGCCCACTCTGGCTGTAGTTCCATCCCAAGCCTATGGGAAAATTTCGATTCAGTGTGACGCGAATCTAATTTGCTCATAGCGAATAACATGCTTGTGCCTGGGTAAAATTACCTTGAAGGTGATGGGGTGTTGGGTAGTCATCAAGGTGATGAGAATGTTGGGTGTGGTGGGGTGTGGGAATTGCAGAATTGCAATTATAGGTATTAGGATGGGATGTGCATGCATTTCAAAGTTATGGGGATTTGCTTTGCTTGTAGGGCATAGGTGGAATGTGGAAAATGCAAGATTGCAATTCTGAGCATGAGAATTGGAAATTCGTTTAGCAACGGGCAGGCATGTGATAAGGTTTCACAGCTACACCGAAAGGATTCCATCGGTTGTAGCAGGAAATTATTTTTGATGTTACACCGAAAGGATTCTTTCGGTGTAAAGTTAATAGAAGATGCCCCATATGCATGCAACGTTATTGTTTTTGCAGAATTTAGAGTAGAGCAAAGTGCAATATTTATGTTACAGGTAAACATGTGGTACATTATTTCTGCGTGTAACATATAATATATATATATATATATATATATATATATATATATATATATATATATATATATATATATATATATATATATGGGGGTTCTTTAACCTTACGCAAGAACCACCCACAATTCCAACTTCAACTCCCTTTGCAAACCTTCAAACATTTCTCAAGGAAATTCAATGCATGTAATGCATTACCTGAAATTACCTGTAAAGAATTCTCTTACCATTCATGCATCCAATGCATTTCCTAAATTTCCTGAAAAGAATTGTTTACATCATACAGGCATCATAAATTCAAAAAACTTATCGGCACCGCCTGATTGCAAAGCAATTTCACTGTACATGTACACCGGGAAGTAACGCGCACCGAAGAAGAGGTCCTGCGCTTCAGTAGGGCTATCTCCCACAGAGACCGGGACGATAGTATTAGACAGCGTCAACAGTTCTGGTGGTTGAATGGCATATAAAGACCTGGAAACCAAAGTCGGTATAGAATCACACCATCATCAGCTAGCTTACATAGACTTAGCTTTTCTAGAATTAGGGTAGTATAAGATTTAAGTTAAGTTAAGCTAAGTGATTTTACATAAAATATTTATAAAAAAAAAAAAAAAAAAAAAAAAAAAAAAAAAAAAAAAAAGATAGGTAAGTAAGTAAGTAAGTTAAATTTTAAGAAAAAAAAAACAAAAAAAATTGACAAAGTTTTTCAAATTTTTCTTTGTCTTTCAAATAATTATAAGTATTGCCACAAAGTTCTGTCGCCGAAAGCCAAATTATACAAATATTAAGTAATGTTTAGCTTAGAGCGTCCGCGAAGGACCAGTAAGTTATTATATAAGATAATTAAGCTAGAATTAAAGCATTTTTTGTCTAGCCTTTCATTTAGAAACTAAGAATATAGAAAGAAAATAAAAAAATGTTTAAAAATGAAATGAATGACGATCCTTTCATCCAACCGATAAGCCATTGTCGCTTCTCGCGGTTTGCCGCCAAAAATCGAATTCTTCTGCATACACAATATGCAAATAAAAGAATTCGAATCTCCCAGCCGGCAGAAATACTATACACAATTCCCATTGTGTATGTATCTCATCACCTTTATCACCCAATGCCTCCCTAATGAGATACAGCTCGTTTATTCAGCTGCACTCTCATCCCTCATGACGCCTTGGTCCATTTTCCTTTTGTTCTTGTTCCCTTGTTCGGTTTCGTTTATCCTTGGGCGAAATGCATCGGTAAACAATGTGATCTACACGACCACGCACACACCCCACCAGAATCTAGCCAGCAAGATCCTCTTTCTGGTTTCTCACTATAGAGAGAAATTTCCTCTCTCCTCCACCAAACTCACCTCGAACTGAGGGTTGAATCGAAAGTCGGTAACCAACCCTCACTGAGTCGTTTAACAACCACCAGAGGAGTCGGTCGGGTCGTATCCCCTCCGCCGTACCGTGCACACGAGTATTTGCGTAAAGTGAATACGGATGTTGTGTTTTTAACTAAGTGCTATCTTTATTTTTGTACGTGTTTCGTAAATTTTATTAAAAATTGCTTTATATCCGATGTGAAAATAATAAACTAAATGAATACTTAACATTACTTTGCATTTACTTTTGAAATATGACAAATACATTGCCGCGGCAGAATAAGCGAATTTTTTTTTTTTTTTTTTTTTGTGTAATAAAGTTCCCGTCCATACACTACAAGTTATGTGCCTGGTTGTATTAATGCGTAGATTCATCTTTACGTAATGAACATATTCTATTAAATCATATCCATTTGATATCAAAAATTGTTTGTGCTTACATGAAATAGAACACTTTAAATAAAAGTTATCAATAAATTATGCGACTGTTTACTTTGCCACCTTAAGTGATCATTAAATAAAAAAGAACCTTTACACAGAAACCATCTACAGTGTGTTTTATTTTCTTTCTCCCCTGGATGCTCGGTTGAACTTGGAATTATTTAAACAGTGACGTGTTACTGGGTTGGTAGTAGAACCAGCGCGCATGCCGGCGCATATGCTAATTACCCCACATATGTGTACACACACACATATATATATATATATATATATATATATATATATATATATATATATAAATATATATATATATATAAATATATATAAATATATATATATATATATATATATATATTTATATATATATAAATATATATATATATATTTTTTTTTTTAATACATAAATATTGTTTTTTATTTAATAACTACATTGATTTAAATAAGCCCATGAGAGTGTTTAAATTCTTTTTTAAAAATGCTCATACACTGAACCATCTGCAAATGCAATGATAAATCCTTATTAAATTATAAATTGACGGGTAGCGAGGCATGTAATGTTAATGATTGACGATCTGAACAGTGTCACTCATGGTATCCTCGTAAAAGGGTTTATAATTTAACTGGCAGAAAACCGCCGTAATTTGTATTCTCGAACTAGTAAAATGTCAAATCAATAAAGAGGGTTGATGAATTACACTCTGAATTCCAAACTCCTGCATGGCCACTTGGGTCATGTGCCAACCACTCAAGCGTGTTAAGATACTCACAGTTTAATACTTCAATGTATCATTTAATGAACGTCCTCCCCGAAATACAATAAACCACCTCATATAAAATATTACATACCGAACGGCAACACAACCACGACATTTCCACTTCGTGGTTATGCTCACCAGGCAAATGGTTTAACTCATTAAATGGCACTTTCATCTCTTCCGAGTTCGCCAGCTCGTGCGGAGGGCTACTAAAAGGAGGAATTCTATTTTAAGCAACATCTAATGTGGATTGGTAGTTAAAAGTCCCATTGGATATCAAGAACGCACGGGATGGTATTTAACGACATCTGTGGTCAGTAACACATCAAGAACGCCTCTTCATGCCCAAAATAAAGTAGAAACTAATTTCTGAGAAACTGCGTATATACGAGTAATAGGGGACATCCGGTGTTATTACCAATTCATTTTTTTACTACCACTACCACCCGCTTCCTGTAGTTTTATAACATCAGAAGTTCGCTGAATTGGGGTCATAACAAGCGAGGGCGGTCAGTCATTTGTTTACGCGGTCGGCAGTATGAGAATTTAGAAAATTCTCAGTGGAGCGAAAAAGTAACCTTCAAACTGGTTTATACAAATATTAGCACTCTCCTGATGGAGGCATTGCGTCAGTTTGCTCTGTTCACTTGAGGAAATAAACGTAAATAATTTTTTTGGGTAAACAAATATAATAGATTAATTACTGACGTTGTGTGCGTAGAAACGCGTGAGCCAGTGGTCATTCATATACGAAAAATGGTAACTTTGAAGCGAATGGATATTTCGCTTAGTTACCATAAAACTCACCGGATGTGACTTGCTTGATTGACAAAGCGTATAGAATCGCTGGTTCTATAGTCAGGCGACACAACGACTGAATTGCTCACAAATATAAATTGTTGGGAGTGAAATAATTTTAATTAATGGCGATACAATGAACACCAACTCAAAATAATGTTCTGATGTAAAATTTAAAAAGATTTCGCTTGGGCACTATTTGCTGGACTAAAATATTATTTGGCAATCTTTGTTTATGGATAGAAAAGTGGATATAGAATCAGGGCTTTCTTGAAGCCACATAACAAACGTTGCCAACAACTGGGATTTCAGTGCCGCTGGCTGGAGACTAATCTCAGGACTAGTTTGGAAACCGATTACGATATACAAACAGTTTTACCAAACTTCAATTTACGAAAGTTGTAATTTGTATACACTGTTTTCCGGACATCCAAGTCTAAAAACACTATTACTTGCAGTAATTATAGATATTTGTAAAAGTTGTTTAAGTCGCATATTGACTAAAATGTGGCACGCTTACTTCGAGGATGTTTCGAACGAGTGTTTGGTAGTGTTTCGTAGTAACGAAGTCATTTTTCCGTCGATGTATAACCTTAGACTAAACTTGGGCTTACCTATAAGAAAGAACAGTCGAAGTAATTAACTGAAAAGTGCTAATCGACTCGGAAGAAGACGAATGCATTTCCATTAGTACGTAGAACCATGGTGACAATTTTTTTGGATGCACATTTCTATTGGTTAGTTTCCAAAAACTAGTCAATAGCGGTTCTTATTTTTTTTTTTTTTTTTTTTTTTTTTTTTTTTTTTTTTTTTTTTAGAACATTTTTTTATTTTTCTTGTTATATTCTTAATTTCTAAATTAAAGGCTAGACAAAAAATGCTTAAATTCTAGCTTAATTATCTTATATAATAACTTACTGGTCCTTCGCAGACGCTCTAAGCTAAACATTACTTAACATTTGTATAATTTGCCTTTCGGCGACAGAACTTTGTGGCAGTACTGATAATTAGTTGAAATACAAAGAAAAATTTGAAAAACTTTGTCAAATTTTTTTTTTGTTTTTTTTCCCTTAAAATTTAACTTACTTAACTTACCTACGTTTTTTTTTTTTTTTTTTTTTTTTTTAATGTAAAAGCACTTAACCTAACTTAACTTAAATCTTATACTACCCTAATTCTAGAAAATAGCGGTTCTTATTTCAGCTCTTGGATGTTGATAAAAAACAACAATATAACGGACCATTGGACCCGTCGTCTGCTACGATGGCCAAAATTAAGTGTTTAGTGTTTAGTGAGGGCGGAACCCTCATATATTCAGCTTAGTACAGGCGATAAAACTTAGCAACTATCTTAAAACTATTCTTATATATATAAACTATGATTAAAAAGAAAAAAAAGGGGGGGTATGTTTGGCGAGTCGGTTACTGGGTTTATCCATCAATTATCCCTCATTCATTCACCTCGCTTAGTACAGGATGTAAGAGTGCAGACGGGGAGTGGGCGTGATCAGGAGGGGAAAGAGAGGAGATGAAGTTTGAGAGCAGTAGAGGTTGAATACCTTCCCCGCACCACCTTTTCAACATATTTAACTCCGCCGGTCAGTTTTATTATATGAATCTGTATGATTATATTCTATTTATTGGCATTTAGAAACCCGAAAGAGGGGATGGGAGCGAACATACGGGGAAAAGTCTCTGATTGCTTTCAACCCAGCGAAGGCCAGGATGATCCTTGTCCTTGTTCAATCTAAGTTGACATGGAGTCTCCACGTGACACCCCTGGATAGCTACTTTGACACCCTCCAAGTAGTGAACCAATGCATGCAGCGCCATCCTGAGAAAGGTTGGCGCAAGGCTAATAACCTTCCCGGAAAAAACGAATTATTATGGAAAATTTAACAAGCCTTAGACTTGTTGAATAAGACCAAGACGGGATCCCCGTTCTAGTGCCGATGATGATGATGATGAGGAACCCGAAAGTTTGAAACCTCACTTACACGACTATGTCGGCATTCCCCGTCCCGTGCACTATCCTTCCTAGCTCGCCCTCTAATCCGACATCCTAAAGGTCACACCGTACATACGAACAGTTTTACCAAAGTTTAATTTAATAAAGTTGGCCACCCATCCTCTTTGTGGCCTTCCCACCGTTCTCCATCCGATTGCTTTCCCGTCAAGAATTCTACGTATGGTTTTGTCGTGGCCCATTCGCTACATGTTCGGCCATTCTCAATCTTCGCAACCGATTATGAACATGAGCAAAAATTAGAAAAAATTTTACATTGCTCAAAACTCAACATGGAAATGCTTTCGGGATTGTAATGTCACAAACATATCATCATCATCGGCACTACAACCGGGAACCGGTCTTGGCCTTATTTAGCAAGTCCTGAGGCTTGTTAAATTTTCCATAATGATTTGTGTTTTCCGGAAAAGGCCATTAGTCTTGTGCCAGAGGCTCCCCGACGGGGAATCGAACCCCGGTCTTCCGCGTGACAGGTGGGTATACTAAGCACTATACTATCGAGGAGCCCAATATCACAATACTTGATTTAAAAAATAAAAAAAACAATGCTTTACCGACTTCGATTTTAGAATTATTCGCCACAAAATCATGAAAGGGAAACACTGTAGTTGACATTAACAATATCATAATTCTAATTACAATAACATGGAGCTGCAAAGTTATTTGATATAAACTTACACTTTGCAGTTTCTCACCATCACGTGAACACATATGTAACGTAATTCTACGAAAAGTTAAATTCCATTTTAGAATAAAATACAGAATAGTGTAGAAAAAAAAAGGGGAGGCGAGAGGGCCGACTTTGGCGAGACAAGGACAGATGTGTCCTTCATCTTGTCTCTGGCTTCTGGTCATCTTGCGATAACCAGAATCACCCACAACCGTGAGGATGTTGGGCTCGGTCTCGAGATATCTGAAAAAGAAAAAGCGGGGAGGTATCTAAGGATAGTGTGGACATGGTTAGTTCGGATGATCTCTAACTACTTGGATGGAGGGATGGTGGGAAAGAAATCGTACAAGACCGGTAGGTCTTGAGTGCGGTAGTAAACGCAGATCACGTCTTTGGCGTCTGATAATCTGCGCTTCGGTGGATAGTGTAGAAGCTGATATGCAATTTCATTTCAAATAATTTTAATATGTCTGGCTGTAGAGCGGTTTGCGAAATAAGAAACTGAATTACTATATGTACACCCTTGTTGAATTCCGAAATGCTGGTATCAGTAAGCGTAAAATATTCAAGTATGCAAAGGAAAAGATAAGTAGGCGATGCAGAAAAATTACACTTCAATTCACAGATATTGAATTGATCGATCAGAATTTTTCCCTCGAATTTGAAAACTCGACACAATACACCAATACCAACTTGAAATGCGATATGTTCTGAAGTCTATGATGGACGAAGGTTTAAATTGCTTGTTGGCAGCTTAAATGTATGGTTATTTTCCTACTACCGATGTTAATCCTGTAGTGACAACATAAACAATACCTCCGTTTTTCTCAGGTGTTCCTTGAAGGTCAACCTGTTATCGAGGGTAACACCAAGATATTTGCTATAATATAAAGGGTAGATGTGTCGACAATCGACAGATGACAGTTGACGAACGGTTCTTAAAAGTGAAGTGTATTTAACTTATTGTTAAATCACTAAATTATTATGTTTAAATTAAACCGCGTGAACATCTTAAATGAGTACGGGTTCGCTTGGGAGATCTCTGTACCCAAAATAATAAAAAAAAACAATTAGTGCCGATACGCGACATACGAAGAGTTCATGTTTGTGTATGTGCACAGTATAATAAATAAATTCTTGAACGTGATGTTCTATCTGTCACTCGCGCAACACACGAAAAAAGTGAGAACACGTGGTCCATAATATGGACGTAAATCAAATGGATGCCAAAGTGGTGCTTCGGAGAAGGCAAAATACCAACCTAAATCTAAAGGCTAAACGACTTAAAACCAATAAAAACAAGGATACACACACGTTGAGTGTCAATAGCAATGACGAAGACAACGCCCACGGTGGCCAGTACTCAGGGGCTGGAAACCAATTCCAAGAACTAGCTGTCGGCGAAACAAATGCAGATGCCGGCAATCAGCTCGGGGTCCACAACAGACGTATCCATGCGATTAGTCTTAAAAAACAACAACTGTATAAACAAATGGAAGAAGTTGTTACACTAAAAAACAATTTGAGCCAGAATGGGCGGAAAACGAAAATGGTACAACAACAACAGCAAGACCAAAGACAACAGCAACCCACGAAGACAAAGAAAACACGACAAGCTAAGGAAACTCAACAGCAGGAATCACATCAACAACAACAACAGGAACCACATGGTGGGGATTCTCTCCCCCCGGTCCACCAAACCGGCGAGTTTTGTTTATACCTCTTTTCCTTAACCAAGCTTTATTGCCAAGGCATCAACTGACAGGTAACCTGACGAGTGGGAGGTTTGTGAACCCAGTGTGCTACACGCACACCATACAACAAACCACCCCCACATTAGCGACCCTGCCAGGAGAAGTGAACACGCAACCATCCATAATTCGACAGCCGGCCACAGCTCTCTATCATAAAATTGCCCCCGTTTGACGAGGACAGACTCGTGTTGTGGTTCGGCGCGGTTGAGCTTATTTTCATAGCTCATGGCGCTATCTCGGAAGCCCTTAGGGCGGCCGAGTTAGTAAACGTGTTAGGCCCCACACAGCTACTGCGCGTAACAAGCATTATCAGGACCCCCGGTCCTTCTCCGTACTCAGGCATCAAATCTTCACTTCTTAGCGCCCCCAACGTCTCCCAGGCATCCCGGCAGCAGCATTTGCGAGAGAGAACAACATTACCGACCTTCGACCCACGCACTAGTTAACGCATCTCCGTTCAGTGGCGGGACCAGAAATGCAAGAGGACCGTATTAGGCAGCACATCTTAAGGTCGCTACCCAGCTCTTCCCAGGCAATCTTAACGGTCCTAACGGATCAGAGCCTGGGCCACCTGGCGCAAATTGCCGACGCCATCCGGGCAATCCATCCGACTCCGGTCGAATTCTCTCCCGCCCACCGTCAATCTCCCCATCCACCTTGCTACCCAGCATTACAACCCCATTCACACCCAACTCGAACGACAGAAGTTCGCGATCCCCAGCCTCAACTGGGGCTTCGCAGCCTCAGACCTGGCGAGTCCATCGCGGACCGTCCACCAGCACACGTCACACCATCTGACCTTCAAGCGCTCCAGTCCTCACTCCGCCCGGGCCTAAATCAGATTCGCGCGGAAATCCGAAGCGCCCAACACAGCGCGCAAAACCGACCCGCGAACCGGGGCTCGCAGCAACAAAGCAACTCGAATCGGCCTCCCAACCACCGAGCACCTTCACAGCCTCCCTCTAACGGCAACAGTAACGGGCGAAACGCACCTAACCATGCCCTTACACGCGCCTGATGTATCAATCACTAACGTTTTGGAGCGCGCACCCTAAACTGCAGAGTGCCCTGCGGAGGGACCCAACCGACCACTCAACAGGAGCCGCCTTCTAATTAGTTGCCTACCACCACCCAAGAGCAACCGCCGGCGCAACACCACTAGTTGCCTACCAACACCCAAGCGCAACATGCGCCCGGCCACACCCTTAATTCAGCGGGGTCAAACCTACTAAGACCGCACAACCTGTTAGTCTTCACGACCCACAACAGGATTGTGGACCCAACCGCACCCCGTGCCCCTGTTGGCACCACAGTGGCAACACCCGCATCCACTTCCTTGGCTGACCTAAAACAAGTCACTACAGATTTCAGCCCATCGGACTCTCCTTCCGTCACCTTATACAAGCTCCACGGCCCCCACACATATTTGCGTCACCCGGGGGAGGGGGGGGGGGGCGCTGTGCGGGTTCTCTCCCCCACGTCGAACCAACCCACCAAACCAGCCGTCATCCATGCAGAACACCTCCTCAACCACTCCTTACGGCCTATACCTCCCCAAGGTAACCGGCCCCAAAAAGCATAACCCAGGTAACGGTGCATTGTCCGAATTCATCCTGCATGCAGACAATGCATCTTAGAACGTAAATTTCATGCCATCGGCATCATAACAAAAAACCAAAAACCTGGCTTTTACATAACACTGCATTTCCATAGGGCAACGACCAAAATTTTCGTAAACGAAGAATCGTTCGTCCTTGCGTTGCATAACATTGATTCTTGAAAGAGATCGCCCAACATGCAACGCACACCAGGGAAATCAACCGGCGCCAATCGCCAACATATTTACACACCCATAACACGTGTGCTGTGTATTTCTTTGACTTACCCCAAGTAATCGCAAGTTTTGTCCAATGACAAAACTTGCTCACACATCTCGCCCCACGTTACTAAGAGTTCAACCTTATAGCATGATTTCATGCAACCAAGAATTCGACATCGGCCACCAACATTAATGCGACACATCATTGCCGTAGCAAGGGTATACCAACAGCCAATACCCAAGTCGCCTTACGGAAGGACAAATCTGTAGTCCACATGCAGCTGCTCCTATCTATGCTTTCTTAGTATTGCCTACCACCACAGGCAATGTGAACACCACGCACTCTCATCGTGATCAATTCGGCGAGATCGTCTCTGATTGGTCACCGATGGTTTGCTTTACGTACAATCAATGACTGTAACCCACCCTTGGAGTGTAGCGGACTCTGACTCTGAGTAGATTTTTCAAGGAGTCTGGTGGCAACTACAGCGGAAGCGAGTCGTTTCGCGGATTTAATCTAATACGTTCTCTCATGACAATTTGTTATAGTTTGTAACCTTTTTACCTGGCCAATATTATCACCGCGATACCCAAGGTTTGAATTGTGCATTAAGTAACGAAATCCGTTCGATTCTTTTGTTTGTATTAACTTTATGTGTGAATTGTGCCTTAAACAACTGAGAACATTCTACACTTTGAAATGCGAATAAGTAACGAAGAACGATCAGTCAATTCTTTTGTTTGTATTAACTTTATTTGTGAATTGTGTATTAAGTAACGAAATCCGTTCAACTCTTTCGTTTGTATTAACTTTATTAGTGAATAAATCATGAAGAACATTCAATCCTTTGGTTTGTATAACTTTATCGCCACTTGCAAAAAGTGTGTTATTCTTAATTATATAACTAAGAACATTTAATCCGTTTGTTTGT
Source organism: Microdon myrmicae (assembly GCA_963931805.1). Classification (NCBI taxonomy): domain Eukaryota; kingdom Metazoa; phylum Arthropoda; class Insecta; order Diptera; family Syrphidae; genus Microdon; species Microdon myrmicae. Next base: position 113,335,479 of record OZ007496.1, read on the forward strand.
ATAAATTTATCACCACAACGAGTTTGTAAATTTCTATTCAAATAGCGAAGATCACTTAACTTTTTATTTTCCAAACCAACAATTTGTCCTAAGTTGTAATACCACCACTGAAATAAAGTAATCAATCCACGGATCCAGCGAGTTTTGTTTATACCTCTTTTCCTTTATTGTCAAGGCATCAACTGACAGGTAACCTGACGAGTGGGAAGTTTGTGAAGCCAGTGTGCCACACGCACACCATACAACAAACCACCCCCACAACATCAACAGCAGGAACCATCTCAGCTGGTGCCAGTCAAAAAAAGGAGAAAGTACCTCCTATCTACATAGTTACATGGAGACAAAGAATCTCATAAAATTGGGTGAGTTGACTTGCAAAACTTTTAAAACAAAACGTATAAATAATTTTAAGATAAATTTAACACGCGATGATTTATAAGGCTATAGCAAAATTAAATCGGCATTGGGGAAATCGAAAAGCGAGTACTACACGTACACTCCTAAATCGGAGAAAACTCTATCCATGCTCCTCAAAGGAATGATCCTTCCTATACTCCCGAAGAGGTGCTCGAAGAACTAAAATGCTTCGAAAACGATATCTTGAAACTTACATGCGTGAAACCATTTTCTACAGCAAATTCTAGAAATCGCAACCGTAAGTTGCATTTTTTCATTGTGTCGCTAAGCCCCAATAGTGAAATTGATGGACTTAGATATATTAAATACATTAAGCACCAAACAATAATTTGGGAGAGAATAAAGAAGTCCGACCGCGTATTGCAGTCTATGGGCTGTCAACGCTTCGGCCATGTGGCAGCGAATTGCAATATGTATTACAGATGCGTCAAATGCCTAAATAAGCATATCATTGGGAATACCCATTGGACAAAGAACAGCTCCCGGATAGAAATAAACTATCCTGTGTCCTCTGTAACAACTCAAGTCATCCTGCTAACTTTAGAGATTGCCCTAAGTACCAACAACTTAAATCAAAGTTGGAAGCCAGAACGAAGCAAGTTGAAGAAGAGAAACGGATGAAAACTAGCTCTTACGACAACTTCGTGGCACCAAGTGTGTCATACGCCCAAATGGCAAGTGGAGTAAAAAATGCACCAACCTTAGAACAATCACGCAATATCATTAAAATGCCTGCTCCAGAGGCACAAACTGATATAACAGAATATTACTGTTCATACAAGGACAGTTTGCTGCGTTTGATAAAAAATTCGAAATGATCGGAAAAAAAAAAACTGACGGAACAAGTGGCTCGAACGGACATTATCTATTCGACCCTGTTTCCAGACGAACCTGCACTTTAATCATAACGTTCACTGCGGTTGTATTAAATCTAAAAATTATTGCTGGGAATGTTAATTCACTAATCCGCATGGAAAGAAGGGATAATCTCAGCAATCTGCTGGAACCTGAACGCCCAGATGTGCTTTTGGCTAGCGAAACTAAGCTAAATCAAAGACACAATTTGGGGTACCCAAATTATAAAGTAATTAGACGAGATCGTAAAAATTCCACTCAGGGAGGCGGGGTCGCTGTCTTAGTTAAAAATTGTCTACAACACAAAGTCGTCTATAGTAGAGATGTACCATATACAAGTTCCAGGTACTAGAAGCCTACGTTAGGGATATTCCTTTGAAAAGTCAAAGACATTTATATGCGATCTCTGCTTATGCTCCCGAAGCTCCACAGTGTATACAGTTTATCAATGAACTTGGTACCCTTTTTCGAAGTCTCAAGTTAGACTCGAAAAATAATTATTTCTTTATGGCGGGAGATCTCAATTCCAAGCACAGTGCTTGGGATAACCTTATCACAAACATAAGAGGCAAAGTGTTGTTCGACTGGTGGCAAACAAACGCTATCGAACATAAACTAGAATTGTCTTCGTACAATCGAGTACGATAGCGATCATTACCAGCTTGGTGCTGTAATACATATGTGGCGGTTCCACGAACCGCACAAACCACCATAGGCCGAGATACCTTCATTCCACAAAGGAACATACTCACCTATAACTCAACTTCACGTGCCCACAGGCACGTGCTCCCCTGACCAAAGGTGACATCCATACCGGTGTCAACAACCCCAAGTCCCGAACAATTTCTCTACGCCTGCATGGCGATCGAAGGACACGAGCCAGTATGGAAATTGTGTACCGATCCATTAGCTGGATAAACACAAGTGATTGGCAAAGCAGCACCAGATGTCGACAAATATCAAATCCCCGGCGATAAGCAAATTGCCGGAAAACAATCCGTCGGCTAAACCTTTGACGCTGCCGCAATGCACTTCGCCTTAATAAAGGTCATTGCGGAGAAAAAGCAATAAACTAAAACGCTGTTCCTATAGGGAAAAGCAAATACAATTATCACAACCAACGATAATTACCACGATCCCAAGATCGCCAAGAAGAATAAACCACACACCCGAATATATACAAAAGAGATTCGACAGAAGGTGTGAAAATTCTGGCGATCCCAGGTGGATCTTTGGCGGATATTTTGTTTTATAATAGCGGGTTGGTACAATGTTCCGCCGAACACTGTTCGCACCAGAGAAAAAATACCAGCAACCAGAACACGGAGCGAATCAGCACAATAAACACAACAGATCCTTTACGGATCTAATCTTTTTTATTTCTTTAATACTCGAACAATGTCCCGTACAATATTTTATTAAAAAGTGCAGCGAAACACACGCACGACACACACGTTACACCCTTGGATCAAATTAACTAAAAATCGGATACGGTACTCTACCTCCTCGACGTTTCTCCTTATCTCTTCGCCTTGACGATCAAAATCTCACTGTCTGTCTGCCCACTCAGATACCCAGATACAGATTGTCCATCTGTATCTGTGCAGACAACTTTTTTCCTTAGATCTGCTAACAGAATATCCGCATCTCTGTTAGCAGCATGTTATTTATTCCCCAGGGGTAATCTGAATGCCTGAAAAGGGAAAAGACAATCGACGCATACATCCTTATTATCGCCAGCATTTCATCTCCACGGCCTTCTGTTCGCACAGAACATCTGGCGCGCAGGACGGAGATGATTGTTCGGGCGTACAGCCCGTGGTTGTTTGCCTTTTGCAAACACAACCGAAATCCATTAGATCCTTCTAATGGGTGTGAAATTCTACAAAGGAATCGTGGGACCGGAGTATTTCCTTTGTTGGCTTTAGTCTCGTAAATATTCCGAATTATCTTGTTGAGATAATTACGGTTGTTTACAATTTGTCAGCGGATAGGCGATATGCTTTATTGCATTTAGCTACCAGCGTATGCATCCGTTGTTCGGTCTATCTACCGAAAATGGTAATTCCTTGAAAACATCGTGCAGATGTTTAAGATGGGAGATCTGTATGCAATACTTGCTGCGTTTGACGCATTGCTTAGAAGCGATGCTTTAGCTGCCCTTTTGAATTGGGCAGAATACCATGTATGGATGCGTTGAACTCGATCTTGGAAGCTTTTTGAACGTTAAGTTCCTTGGTTTTTGCTATCGGGTTCAACGTTGTTGCGCTTTCGTGTAGCCTTTATTACAGGTATTGTAATGATTATTGGCCGCGTGTCTGTGGGCACGTGTGCTGCGAAAGGTGAGTAGAGTTCCTTGGCGGAAAGGATAACTCACCTGTAAGGAGTTGTATGGTTCATAGAACCGCTACAGATCTACGGCCACACAGACAACAACCTCTGCGTCTGTGTGTGTGAGTGCGATCTTCCCTGGCGGAGAGATTTTCGATTAAGAGAAAATCGAAAAAGAGAACGATGGGTTGAGTAGAATCATCCCCAGAAGGAAATTGTAATCTAGTCTACCTTGAGAATCTGGACGAAAAAGTTGGATTTTATATACGCTGGTGTTAAGGCCGAGTTTCCGGGAGGCTTACGTTGTTTATAGTGCCGTTGTGAATTTGTTTGGTGTTGCTTAAAAGTAACATCCGGTGACGAACGAACTTTTAGTTTAGTGAAGGGATTCGTAATTGTACACAAAAAGTAAAGAAGTATTAGGTTGCAGAAGTTGCTAGAGTGGTACTGTGCCATCAGCATCTCGAAAACGCTGGTTTGGAATTTTGGTTTGAATTGTGTTTTTAATGGTTGACATTGAAATAGTTCTTATAGAATCGCGACAGGTGTTCAATTGTATTAAATACTTGAGAGTTTTTGCAACAAATTGAAGAAAAAAACGTTTAAACACAAAGTAATTTAAAAGGAAATCAGCAAGTCGTAGCAAATATTGTAAATTCGTGCCAAACTATTATTATAAAAAAATATAAGGAAAATAATAAAACGTCTTTAAAAACAATTTTTCCGTGTTTAATTTGTGGACAGTGTTCGGCGGAACACTTTAGACCAAAAGACAAAAATTCGCCAAACATGGCCCAAACCAACACTCACTACTTGAGCAGTACAAACAGATTCATTCTTTTAATTCCGGAAAGCACACTGGTCGCGCTTTGATCGGTTGATAAAAAGAGAATTACGCTCTAATGGCATAGATCCACCAACTGACAGAAATCTTCATAATGGCGAAATTGATCATTATCTTTCGATCATGAACAATATTGTTACTAATACAATGAACCGTTCTATCCCAAAAGTGTCTCACATAGAGAGCCATACAAATCAATACGGAAACGTAACGATCGACGAGCCCTATACAGCTATTCTGTATTCTGCTCTCTAAGTTAAAACTGATCTACAGATAGTTCAGCGAGCCAAATAGCCAGGAAATAAAAACAATTAAGTCACTAATTAAAAATCTTCAAAAACTGATCCGCGGTAACTATAGATCAGTAATTAATGAAGACTGGCACAAGAGAATTCAAGCCATTAAAGCTAGTGGACCGGATGTGTTCCCTCAAATAAAAAAAGTCTTTCGAAGGAGAGATTATAATGACGTCCCATGTCTGCGAGTTTCACGTCCTCCTGGGAATTGTCAAACTCTGCTGAACGCAGAACTTACCCTGGAACACATCAACTCTAACGAAGACTTCATAATAGTCGAGGATCCGCAAAAAAGAGAACTCAATTGGTGCTTGTTTCGAAGCAGCGTATAGATTGAACGAATCGGCTCATTGTAACCTTGACCTGGAAAATAGGGCTCTCCAAATACATATTTCGCTACGCAATGAACTTAATAATTGGCGTCTCTTAAGTTGAAGTTTCACTATCTTTAGAGAAAATAATAGAGCGAATTCCCCACTTGGAAACGTACACACTGGCATATTTGTACACAAGGATGAACTGACGGGCATTCTTAGATCGATTAAGAATAAAAAATCTTCCGGAATAGATAGTATTCCAAACATTGCTCTAAAGCATTTACCTCTTGAAGTAGTGAAGGTTTGCACTATTTTGTTCAATAACGCTCTAAATAATGCATATTATCCAACCCAATGGAAATCTGCAGTAGTCCATCCCATCCGCAAAAAGAGCAAGGACAGGAGCAATCCAGCCAATCTTCGCTCGATTAGTTTGCTTCCGAACATCAGCAAGATATTCGAGAAAATTATAAATAAAGCGTTGACTAACTGGTGTGAGGATAATGATATTATTCCGAACAACCAGTTTGATTTCCGATCGCAACATGACACAGTTTATGCTGTGACAAAACTTATTTCCGACATACAGTGGAACAAGGCGAAGCGACAATGTACAGGGACCTGTTTGGTTGACTTTGAAAAGGCTTTCGACACAGTATGGTTAGAAGGGCTTGTATATAAGTTATCAAATCTAGGTTTGCCCAAATATTTATTATACATTATCTACGATATGATAATGGGTAAACAATTTGTACTGAAATGTGGAGATATAATCTCTAACAAGACTTTCCACATCAAAAACGGCCTACAACAGGGAGCAGTGAATTCTCCCATTTTATTTAACATTTACTCTAGTGATCTAGTGGGTTATCTCAACCATGCAATTGCGTATGCCGACTACATGTTGTGTATAGATCTGGAGAAAAGATTGATGTCATCAACAGACTTCTGCAAGATGATTTCAACAAAATCAAACGTTTTTGCGACGACTGGAAATTAAAAATAAATTTCCAAAAAAACGGAGACTATCCTTTTCAGAACGCCGCTGTCCAGTGCATTAAGGCATACAAAACGGAATTAGAAAACATTTTCCATTGCAGGAAGTAATTGTAGGTTATTTCCTCTAGTGCGTCAACACGGACGCTAGTTCAACAGGAACACCACCAATATTACCTTAAATTGTTCCTACCAGAAGGAATAGAGCACACAGCGAACACAACAACTCTCCAAAGGAAAACACACTGGAGTAATTTATTCTCTTATTTTTATTTTAGTTTATTCTCTTGAACATAGTTTTTATTTTAACTACAAACACTGGAACTGTTTTTTTAAATTATGGGTCGTTTTGTTTGTTCAGTAGTCTTGATTTTAATTTTCACTGCGCACTTGTGTGGTACACGAACTCTATGAATCAACGTCACACCCGTATTTGACAACCATTATTTAAGTAAATTTATTCCTATAAAATATTAAAATATAACTCGACACGAAAACAAGCGTGTGTACGATTAAGAAATTTAAATCTGACCACGGAAGGCACGACAGCAGAGACTCGACGTCTCTCCTCGAAGGATGATGAAATTTGACTCCCCGATGCAATCCACATCCGTCAGATTCAACGGTGGTGGATCACATCGATGTGGGAGGAGCGAACAGGCTCAACTTGGCGACGGCCAATGAGCGGTCGAAAAGGAGTTAAATGGGAGGATTTCCCGTATGTCCGTATAGGGCAAGTACGATGCCCCTTAGCCTGCATATCGACAACGAACGATACCGCACCTGTTCAAACAAAAGGACTAGCAAAAAGGGGCTGCAGGCATTGTGTTCATGTAATGCCGCTGTAGGCGATACTTTCTTCGGTGACGATAGGTCGGCCGAAGATTTGGGGTTTGATTTAGCCGTATGGCTCTGGTGCTCTAGAAAGGAAGATATATTGTTGACATTAAGTCAACAGAAATCTTGCCGACGGTGGCAAATGGTCAGGCTGGATGGTTACCTTATTTGGGTTAATATGCTGGTACATGGATATGGTGGTGAGGAATTTGCCACCCATGGGAACCATGGACCGGCGTTGGTAAGCAAAACAAACACAGTGCGGTACTGTGTGTTTACTTTGATTTCCAGAAGGGTCATCATAGAGCATTGGTCGCAAGTGTTGCGAACCCAAGGGTATCTGGGCAATGGTTCAATTATGGACAGTAAGAAGAACATCGGCTACAGCTGTGTCCACAATACGCATATCGTATATTGGTGACAAGCTGAGCCGATAGGGGATATGAAATGAGGTAACCAAATTAGGTTTCGGGGGCATGATGTGTCGGATGCAAGCCTGCCCCGAGGTAAAAGTTTGATGTCACAGCTAAATGATAGTCTTGCCGTGGACTTATGTTTTCCGATGGGAGGTAATGCGGAGTAGCTTTACAGGTAAGTAGAAAGACTTGCCTGGTAAGTGGTAGGCAGGTAAAAGGGAATGGGTGGTTCTTCGGAAGTGGGTTAAAGAACCTCCACTTAATAATCTTCCACTAGAAGTAAAAACTGTAGCCAGATACGTTGGGATCTGGCTTGATCAGCATCTTTACTTTGATATGCATACAGCAGCTGCTCTTACAGCTGCTAAAAACGCATATGCAATGACACGAAGACTCTTCCGTAGTAGTCTTCTGGACCCCAAGGTGAAAATAATTTCATACTCGGCATTCATTCGACCAGTATTAGTGTATGGCTGCCCGGTATGGTATACCATATCCCCATTCTACATGGAAAAGTTTCGGGTGTTCGAGAGGCAGTGTTGGCGTTCCTGTCTCCAGAGTCGCAATACAAGAAATAAAGTCCTGTATGACAAATCAGGACTAAACAGAATAGATAACTTCATTATCAAGATTATCCGTGGCCACACAACTAGGGCCATGTGCAGTGAAAATGATCTCATATCGGGAGCATTCTATCCCAATGATATGTATATGGAGAGTACTCTCCAGAATGGGTTCAAAAGCGTTCCCTTTCTTGGATGAAAAAGGACTTATCCAAGACAAACATGGAGCCCCTATTATTTACCACGCTTTCCGTGGTGCCGAGGATAAAGGAATTCTCCATGATAACGATATCCCTAATATTCCAGATCCCCTAAGTTTTAGTATGCTAATCGGTAAAAAAGATAAGTCAATAAAAGGTCGATTAGTGATGAAGAACGGACTATACGTCCCCAAATATAGTATCCCTCTCAGACACACCGATTTCCTCCCCCCTATCACCAAATCTCAATTTTTTTTTTTTTTTTTTTTTTTTTTGTTTTTTTTTTTATTTGTATTCCTTGTTTATGTTTGTACGTTTTGTTTCGTTGTTTTATTTTTTATTTTTTTGTTTATCAACCCACTATATATGTTATTTAAAACAAATATTATTATTAATACATGATATAGAAGGAATAGAATAAATTTAAAAAAAGGAAACATCAATTATTGTGACATGTTATAAAAACATTTGTTATTGTACGCCGAAAGGCATAAGAAAAATGATAATGCATAATTTAGAGTGCTTGCGAAGAGCCAGTAAGTTAATGTAAGAATGATATTTGTAAAATAGAAACATTTAGTCTTAAGTAAAATCTGCAAATGAATTGTTAAATAAATGTGGAAGTAAAACAAAACGAAAAAAAACCATAAACAATACCTGTTTACATACTATATTATTTATTCCAACCCAAGTCGAACTTATGTTCTTTGTCAGTTCTAAAAGCCGATATTATACGAGGGGTTTGGGCTATTTGCTGGGCAAAAGTACCGGGGGACATAGTGCGGCCAGAGACGCGGAACCGATAAATTACATTTGCATCGTTGGAATCAAAGATTCAATTCTTACTACTCTACGTAGTTCAGTGCCCAGACATTTGAAGCTATGAAAATTGCGGTGAAATGTTTAGATTCTGTGAAGAAGTGAACGAAATACTTCACTTCGTCTATCATCATCATCGGCACTTTTTGTTTTTTTACACTAACGTGCGCATAAAAGGGAATTTTGAAGTACCCTTAAATGTCAGAGCACAGTGCGAGCGTATGGAGAGGAAGTGGATAAGGAAAGGAGGTGTCGATGTATATTGGTCTTGACTGTCTGGAGATCACAACGGCCAGGAAACACATGATCAGGCAGAACATTCCACATTCGTGTGGTTCGGCTAAAGAAAGACTCTATGTTTATTTCTGCGCCTAAAGTCCACTTTCAATGTGAACTGATGCGGATTCACAGATTGACGAGTATCGCGGGAAAATGTCTGAAGGGGTGGAGTACATTCAGTAAGTTCAGTTGAGCAACGACCGGGGTAATGCCGATTGAAAAGAGATAGGCATGATACGTTGCACCAATGTTCTAACGACGGAATTGATCGACTTACGGCTGGGTCCCCAATAAGTTTCGCTGCTCGTTTTTGCATCCTGTCGAGCACGTGTAGTGTAGTTTTGGATGCGCTTGACCAAATATGGGAGTTGAACTCCATTTTTGGACTAATATACGCCTTGTAAATAGTTGTCAGGTTGGATGGAGTAAAGTATCTTTTGCATCTCTTAAGGAATCCCATACATTTGGCTGCACTTTTCGCAGCTTCAAATATGTGGTCATTCCAATTAAGAGTCGAATTAATTCGAGTGCCGAGGATTGATAGTTCCTTGGCTTCGTCGATGCAAGTGCCGTTCATAGACAGTATATTTACTTTGGGGTTCACCTTTGACGACAAGAGGCAGCACTGCGTTTTTAGGGCATTGAATTCTACTCGGTTAGATAATCCCCACTGATATATCTTGTTGAGGTCTGAATTCAATATATCAAGCATAAGTTGCTGGTTGGTAGTGACGTTCGAAGAGTTTGGACTGGAGTGTTCGTATGAGTATGAGTAACTCAATGTGCTATCGTCAGCAAACGACTGAATTGGGTTGTGAGTAATTGACAAGAGATCATTTATAAAGATGAGGAAGGGAGTGGGTGAGAGTACCGAACCCAGGGGAACACCTGCATTAATTCGATGGGAGACAGATTTAACACCATCCAGAACCACTTGGATTGAACGGCCAGAAAGATACTATGTTATCCATTGGATCAGGGAAATGTCCACTCCATATGAATGTAATTTTGATAAAAGGGCTGGATGCCAAACTCTGTCGAAGGCTTTTGAAATATCCAATGCGACTACCTTGATTTCACCGAGGTAGTGGATGGAATGGCTCCACTTTTCGGTAAGGTAAGTCATCAGATCTCCTGTGGACCTGTTGCTACGAAAGCCATATTGGCGATCATTGAGGAGGTCATTTGATTCCAGATATTTCGAAAGTTGACGGTTGATAAGAGATTCCATTACCTTGGAGAGAATAGAAGTTGGTGCTATGGGTCGATAAGAAGAAAGGGATGATTTGTCACCCATTTTCGGAATCGGCTGAAAGTTCACTGGCTTCCATCTATTTGGGAAACGGCCAGTAGATTAAGACAAATGGAAAAGTTTCCGCAGTGGTTTAGCGAGTGAAGAGGAACATATCTTCAAGAGGATTGGGGGAATGCCATCCGGACCAGCTGATTTGTGTGCATCTAGCTCTTTGAGTGCGCGGGCAACAGTACGCGTTCGGAAGTGAATCTTGCTCATGGCGTGCTGCTTATGCCCAAGTTGAGGTGGAACTGATGTGGTATCAGGCAGCGATAAGTTGGCTGCAAAATGTGCAGTAAGTAGATTCGCCATCTCTATTGCAGTGGTGACTGGTTTGTCATCGACTATAAGCGATGGAATGGATGAAGATACTGAGTTTTGAATATTTTTCACGAATACCCAGAAGTTTCTACTACCTGTGAGAGAGCGTAGTATTTTTTGTCTCACTCTCTGGTCATGCAAGAACTCGTCGCGTTGAATATATGCATTGCAGTCATTTCTAGCTCTCTTAAATCTTTTCCGGTTTTCCTCAGTATTGTTTGATTTATACAACCGGAAGCTCAACTCGTTAGCCCTAATGGCTTCCCTGCACCCGGAATCGAACCACATATTTCTCTTGGGTTTGATGCTCTTTACTCTGTGTGGAATAAAGGTCCGCATGCCAAGTAGAATAATGTCTGTCAATGTGTCCGCTATAGAGTCAACATCGTTATGGAGGAAAAATAACGACCAATTTAACCTCCCAAAAAAGTCGTTCAGACCTTCCCAGTTGGCTTTCTCGTAGAACCATACTGTTCTTTTCGGAGCTTTCCCGTTAACGTTATTGTTGGTTAAAGGAAATTTAGCTGATACGACACAGTGGTCTGAAGTGCCCAAGGGCGAAGAAGCTTCAATTGTATATTTGTTTGGGTGGGAGGTGAGAAACAGGTCCAGTGTGTTGGCGAAATGACCATATATATCTGGTACCCGTGTTGGCTCATTGACAAGTTGAGTTAACCTATTTGAATCAGCAAAAAACCGAACATATTGACCTTCGCGTGTTGTTGTTCTGGAGTGACGAAGCCACTGAGAGTTATGCACATTAAAATCAGCCGCAATAACGATTTCGGTGTGCGGATATAGGGTCAAGATCCTATCAATAGAATCAGACAGAGCATCAAATTCGTTAAAGGATGAATTTCCATCCAAGTTTGGGCTTCTGTAAGGAAAGCAGTAATGTATGATATGCTTACGAACGTGTAGTTTTAGCCACGAGAAATTAAATTCTTGATTGGAGCAGAGCCCATATTGTGGCAGAAGCTAATAAGCAATATCATTTCGTATGTATGTGGCAATACCACGATGTGGAAAGAACAGTGGCACTAAGTTATATCCAGGTAGATTAAAATCGGCAATATCTGTATTAGTAATTACCTGGGTTTCGCTAAGTGTAAGGATAGTTGGATTCTGGCTAGAAACATGGGCAGATACAGAAGATAAATTGCATCTCAAGCCGCGAATGTTAAACAAATCAACGCGAAATTCCCGCTCCATTGAAACGGCCATACACAGAAAACCAATACCGCCTCGGGAAAGGATGCAAGTCGGGACCAGCAATAGATAAGCGAAAGCAACCACTACAGGTGTTATGCCCTTGTAGTAGGTGCCCTGTGGGGGTATAAGTTGGTGTGCCTGGTACGACACGGATTCCTTATATTCCCAACGACGTTGCTCCGATTAGGATAGTCCCCCCAAGACTACAGGAACAATAGAAAATACACTGATGTTGGTTGGTTGTATAAATGTTTCATTTTTATTTGATTTTGTTGCGCCATCGCGGCTGAGTTTTTAATTAACATTTCGATAAGCAGAACGTTCTTGGGCACTCGATGTGCGTTAGCCTGTTACCCGAAAAACAGCTAAAGATACATTTTTATCGCAATATAAATACAATTTAAATCACTATAACTTTACACTTCTTCTGTTTCGTTAGAAAGTCTCCGATTTCCGACAGTTAATTTAGTTACGTTAGGGACTCTTCGCGGACGAGTGTGTGCATAAGCATGCACACGCGGCGGTGGTTAGCGTAACGACTTCCTCCTGTTAATCTTGTGAAACGACTGACTCGAAATGGGACGAAATTGGGTAATTTAATTTTTGCACCCGACAACCAAAAGAGAACATACTTTTGTTCTCTCATTGCCTTGCCCGTCGAGGTGTGGTAGGTTACATCGGTAAACTGATGATCGAAGAGAGCGAGAGAATGAGAGAACAGAAGCACAATGTATGATTAACTTGGGGTGGATTTGGTTGTATGTGCATGAATCAATGTAGTTCTGAGCGGAACCCATTGACCTAATTCGGTAATATGGTGAGTCCAGAGTACATTGTTCTGTACGAAGGCAGAACTGTGAAAGAGAGGAAAATTAAGCTGATGATATTCACCTGCAAAAAAAAAGCATTGATCCCCAGCGAATGAAGTGTCTGGAGAAAAGCCGAAGTAACGCTAGGGAAATATTATCACGTGATTCTATGGAATGTTTTGATAATTTTCCCCAGCGGTTCTGCAATGATGCGACAACTTCACCCGGCTGGATTTGGTTGTCGCTAATCGACATGGACAAGGGTTGCGTGTGGCAAAAAAGGCAAACTAAACTCATTTATGCATTGTCTGCGTGGAACAATGAGTTTAGCTATGTGTCCTTGGTGGTAACATCCTTTGCAGGTGAACGGGTAAGTAGGGGGGAATGGGGTTGCTTTGACGCGCTGTAAGGCCGTCGAAGTTGGTTGGGATTGGCCGGGAATGATGGGTGTTTCTCCGTGTAGTTTAGAGAAACCCCCACAGCCCCACTAGATCCGTGCCGAAATCCAGGTCGCATCCCTTCCATGATGAACATTATGCCACTCAGACACAAAAAACTTGTAGCGTCCTACGAACGCACAATTCCGCCCAGGTAATGTTCCAAACCCACAGACGCGTGCCCCAAAGTCCCACCATAGGGCCTGCAACTCGCAGCCAACGTTGAGACCGACATCAAAAAGCAGGGAACTGAACGTCCCCAAAGCTTTTTAGGTTAAGCTCAACAATTATAATTCATCATGCCTGAAACAAAGGTATAAACATCCATGCGTTCTATTCCTAAAAAAAAAAAACAATTCCCAAAATGCCATACATGCTGCCTGCGCCCAGGAACATCTCATCGAACCGGCAATTCCGAAATTCGATACAAAAGAATTGCTATCATCAAAGAATGAACCGATCAACGGATGCACGTGCGGGTAATCTAACGCAAGGACCACCCAAATCCGTTGAACAACAGAAGGCAGCCACGACCTATCGCAATCGAATATATCTCAACGAGATATCCGATAATTTATGAGGAGTTAAGCCAACAAAGGCAATACTCCGGTCCCACGGCCACGCTAGAATTTCGCACCATTATAAAGATCTAATGGATTTCGATTCCGGGTACCAAGTTCAAATAAGACCCACGGACTGCACGTCAAAACAATCGCCGAATATCTCTGGTCTGGGCGCCAGATGTTCTGTGCAAACAGAAGGCCGTGGAAATGAAATTCTATCACCAATAATAATGATGTATGCAAGGAATGACTTTCTCCTTTCAGGAAAATAGGAAATTACCCCTGGGATGAAATAGCATGCTGCTAACAGAGATTTCCGGAATTCTGTTAGCAGATCGAATAGAAAAATTTTCCGTACAGATACGGATACCGGTTTGGAATCTGGATATCTGTGTGAGCAGACAGACAGTCTGATTTTGAGCGTCACCGAGACGAGTTTTCGTAAAGGAGCAGCGGTAACGGCAGAGAGAAAGATACGCGAGCTTGAAGAAGGCAGTAAAAGAAACGTTTCGAGTGTGTCGGAAGTTTAGTGTTATCGTAGATTCGATTAGAACTTACGCGTCATTTATGTCATAACAAAATATAATTGTGCAACAAAAGGACGAAATCCAACAGTAAAATAAAAACCACCGAATAAGAACAAGGAATACAAGTGTTTTAATCGTCGCTATCATTTGCTCCGGTTTCGTTTTGTTTTCCTGCGAACAGTGTTCGGCGGAACACTGCTTCATCGATTATAGACCAAGAATCCGCCAAAAACTCTCCAAAGATTATTAATCAATCGAGAGTATCGATCCCTGAGGGACGCAGACAGAGGTCCGAAAAAAGGAAAACGGGCAAAAGGTATGGAAAGGGTAGAGAGTTTTCCTTTTAGAACCGGGAACCGGCCTTGGCCTTATTTAGCAGGTCCTGCGGCTTGTTAAATTTTCCATGATAATTTGTTTTTCCGGGCAAGGTCATTAGTCTTGCGCCAGAGGCTGCCCGACGGGGAATCGAACCCCGCGTGACAGGCGGGGATACTAACTACTATACTATCGAGGAGCCTATCTATATTCATCCAAAACTCGAAGTCAATGCACATATGAGGATGTAAAAGCGAGCAATGAAACTAATAGTATAAAAGGCAATACTTCCAATTCCGCCATTGATAGATATGAGCAACATATCTTGTTTATATTTCTCCTATTGGTGATACCATTAATTTAGTTTATCCATCCTATCTCTGAGGAAACATTTCCACTGTAAGCATCATTTTGAGAGTGTTTATCGTCTGACTTGAAAACCTAACTTCTACACGGAAGTCCATACAACATCGTCCTCTAGCAGAACCACACGAACAGGGAAGACTCGGATCATGCCTTTTCTCCTCATTGCAATCTTCGATTACTCAAGACCAATGTACATCAAGACCGTCTTAGACAGATCAAAAAATCCAATTTTCGCGCATGTTGTAAAAATATTTGGGTTCTCTTTTTCGATTTCAAAGTAATTTACAAATATTCTAAATCACACATACGTATATGCATACATTCTAAATTAAAGAATACTTGCCATTAGTTGATTGAATGTTTTATGCATTCTGTAGGTTCAATTGATGCTGAGGCATTTACAGAACAAACTTACTATATATTTCGTTAGTGCTGTCATAGAGCGTGGGATCAGTAAATAAATTTAGGGTTGTCTTGTCTTGCAATGATTGTATATGTAACGATAATTATACAAATCTGTGTTTTTTTCGAAAACAACTCAATGGAAGACCATGCAGAGTAATCGTATGATCAGTTCAAAACTATTCTCTTCTTAAAAGTTAATTGTAAAAAAAAAATTAGAAATCATTCACTAATGGAATGATCTTATTTGGCACTAATCCCCAATCGGGGAGTAAAATATATATACCAGCAAATCAATGTTTGTAACACTAATAGGAAAAAAGCAACATTTCACTGTTTTAAAATCACACAAATAAGTTTTACTTACCCATTTTAATCCCCACATGCTTAATTACTGAAAATAATAATCCTGGTCAGATGTAACCACTCTGCTATTGTTTTCAATGTCAGTTGTATATACGAGAATACAATCTTCGTACCGTGTTAACTGAGGAATTCTCTTTTCCTCTGCAGTCATATAAACACGTCACAATTCCTTAATAACGTTTGTGTAGGTTTGATTAAATTGTCAGAACCATTAATATCCTCTCCTAGAAATCAATATTTCACTAACCGCTGCGAAACTTCCGTCTCAAATTTACCACAAAATATTAAAACCACAAATAGTAAACTTTAATTTTATAGCCGACGTCTCTAACCGAAACGCTCAAGCGCGTGTACCAGAAGTCGCAAATGAATGTTTCCAAGCCGGCCACTGGAACTACTTGTTGCTTCTGCTCTCGACGGAAACTAAAGAATGAAGACTATAGCCCACCCTATAGGTGTATTTATTAGGTCTCCCACCATGTGAGTAGGTGGTCGTTGAACGTTCCACACCGAAGTTCTTAGAAGCTTCGTTTACATTTTGGTTCCACTTAACTCCCGATGAAGTAAATGACGCAAAGTGTAATAACACGAAATAAGTTTTTCCATTAAGCTACACATTTCGGGGTATATAGTTAACGTGGAACCGCGAAAATTCAAAGGGGAATTGTAGCACGGTAGCTTGGGTATGACATGAAGATAGAGTTTAGTGGGCACAATATACAGAGACTAGCCACCCAGTGCCTCTTTTTAAGTTTGAATAATTAAGAGGAAACTTTTGAATAATGAAACTTGGTTCCAGTCTGGTGACCGTAGGGTGCGAAGAACCTGCTACATACTGAGCCAATTGGTAGTTGGAAAACATTAAAGACAAATAAGTCGGAGGGTATTTCTAACAAGGTCATTAGCTGATTGACCCTTTGACTACATGGTCCCAGTTATAAATCGTGTTTTGACGATAAAAGTTGGATACTTTTGTAATTTGTTAAATGACCCTACGCCTCGAATTTGTGCATCGCAAATATTTGAAAACTCGTTTTACTTGTGGTACAGTTTCGAAATTCAAAAAATAAATCAACTTACAAGTAACATTATCCCTTGTCAGGTCACAACCTACAAGTTCACCGATATGAAACGGTGTTACGACAAAACTCTGCTATCCTTCTTAATACTAACTCCATCAATATGAAATGTTGTGCTATTGGTCATAGGACAAATGATCCCCTGAGACGTGAAAGGACAGCTCAAGGAAGAGGTTTCTGTAGACGTGGATCTCCACTATAAAAGTTGGTCGTAAGGTATGAGTAAGAGTTGAAAACTAACTGACCAACAATACTAATTTAAGCCTCAAATTGAAAGTTTTAAATCAATATCAGAAGTATTCGACCTAAGACATAATACCCAAAACGTTTCCAAAATAACTCCCTCTCTCTGTCTATCTTTCCCACTGTAGTATTCCAGAATACTACTGTCCTTATAATTATTGAATCTCATTATTTATCTAACATATCCTTAAAACATTCTCTTAACATATCTAACATTCTCATTTAATATATATCATAAATAAACATCCACTATATAACAGGTCGATTGAAAAGTCCCAGGCCTGGCACATAGAAGGCGGCACTAGAATTAAATCCATATGATTTTTAGTTAGCCCTAACCTTCAAAAGATGGCGGATCATTAGTTTGTGAATTATAGTATTTTGAGTGAAGCAACTTCTGTTATTGTGAAAAAAATGGATAAAAAGGAATTTCGCGTGTTGATAAAATATTGCTTTTTGAAGGGAAAAAATACAGTTGAAGCAAAAACTTGGCTTGATGACGAGTTTCCAGACACCGCCCCAGGAAAATCAATCATCAAGGATTGGTATGCTAAGTTTAGACGTGGTGAAATGAGCACCGAAGACGGTGAACGCAGTGGACGCCCAAAAGAGCTTGTTACCGACGAAAACATTAGAAAACACCACAAAATGATTTTGAATGACCGTAAATTGAAATTGAACGAAATAGCAGGCACTCTAAAAGTGCAAAGTGGGTGCCGCGAGTTAATGATAGACCTGAGGGTTATAGTAAAAAAATATTTATTAATTTATAAACCTAGTCTAACATTATTTTAATTCTTAATTCTAATGCCTTCTTATGAATTCAATTCAATTTTTATGTGGTAGATAATTACATTTATGGTATATTTTACAACTAGTACTTAAGAGATTTAGGATAGCAATTCCTTTACAACTATAATCTTAAATCTATATAACGACAATAGCACAATTTTAATGAATAACAAATAATAAATTAAGGGAAAACTACAAGAAAAAACCCTTATTTGAATCTTAAGACTAATATTGCACGAGCTTCCGGTTATTTTATATAGTATATAATTTTCATAGACAGAGTACATATGTAGTGATTTAGATAACGCAAGACGGGAAACGAGAACATTGTCAGAAAAAGAACAATTGGCGAAGAAGTTTCGATTGATTTTGTCAATAAGGAACTCTACCGGTTTAACGTTGGCGTTTTCATGTAGTTCATGTGTCGAATAATGCCATGGCAAATTCAGCAACATTTTCAATATTTTATTTTGACACCTTTGCAATTTTATTTTGTGTGTGCGAGCACAATTACACCATACAGGAGTATCGCTTGAAAAATGGTTTTAAATATTATAATTTTATTTTCGATGCTAAGCTTTGATTTTCTACACAGTAATGGATACATAACTCTTACGACTTTGTTTATTTTGTCAATTGTGGTAGTGATGTGTTTTTGAAAGATGAGTTTTTTATCTAGAATAATACCTAGATATCTACAGTCTTCGGACCAATCAATATCAACTGCACACATACTGAGTTTAGTGCCATTTGGTAGGTAGCAGTGTTTCCTACATCTCGAAAACCAGACAGCTTGTGTTTTATTACCATTTATTTTTATTTTCCATTTCCTGTAATATACTGCTAGCTTGTCAAGAGCTGCTTGCAAAGAGTTGTAGACATTAGTGAATAAGGCACCCGAAGAGAAAATGGCCGTATCATCGGCAAACATAGCTACCTGAATGTTTTCACCTAGACATGGTAAATCTGCGACAAACAATGTGAATAATATGGGACCAAGGACCGAGCCTTGGGGTACGCCATAGTGGATTTGGTGAGTAGAGGATATGTCGGTTCCTATACTCACAACATATTTTCTCGAACGAAGAAAGCTCTGGATAATTTTGATAAGCGGCATTGGCAGCTTAAGCTTCAGTAGCTTATAAATCAAGGCATCGTGCCATACCGTATCAAACGCTTTTTCGATGTCTAGAAGAACCAGTCCCGTTGACTCCTTGTCGATGAATTTACCAGCTATGTGGTTTTTAATGGGCAAGACTTGGTGGATTGTGCTGTGACCACTACGGAAACCGAACTGAAAGTTTCATCATCATCATCATCATCATCGGCACTACAACCGGGATCCGGTCTTGGCCTTATTTAACAAATCTCTCCACCGGTCCCGATTTCGAGCCGATGTCATCCAGTTTAGCACTCCCAGGCTCTGGGCGTCCTGGTCTACGCCATCCCTCCATCGCAGACAAGGTCTGCCGCGCTGTCTCCTTCCATACATCTTGCCACAAAGGACTTTCCGGGCGGGGTCCTCTTCGCTCATTCGAGCTAGGTGTCCCGCCCACCGGAGTCTACCGAGCTTGATTTTTCTTACAATATGAGCTTCAAGGTAGATTGCGTACAACTCATGGTTGTAGCGTCTCCGGAATCGTCCTCCCTCACATACGGGGCCAACAATTCTCCTTAAGACCTTTCTCTCGAACGCGGCCAAGAGTTCAGAGTGCTTTTTATTAAGCACCCAGGCCTCGGATCCATACATGAGTACTGGTAAGACCATGGTCTTGTACAGTAGTAGCTTGGATGTTCTGGATAAATTTCGGGATTTAAAGAGCCTTGATAGACCATAGTAGGCTTTGTTGGATTTAATCAGCCGTTCGCGTATTTCTTCTTCCATATTGTTATCGGCTGATACTATTGACCCAAGGTAGTTAAAGGATTGCACTACTTCAAATTCGTGCTCCACTACCCTGATAGTTTGACCAACGTTAGGTCTTCTCTTCGCAGAAGTTGCCACCATGTACTTGGTTTTTCCCTCATTAATGCGCAGTCCCAGTTTTTGTGCCGCCTGCTCGATCTGGGTGAAGGATTCCTGTACCGCCGATTCGGTTCTACCGATGATGTCGATGTCATCTGCGTAGGCAAGTATCTGGCTGGACTTGGTGACAATAGTCCCTCTTGTTGTAACGCCAGAGTCACGGATTGCTTTCTCCAACGCCAGGTTGAAGAGGAGGCAGGCCAAACCGTCCCCTTGTCGGAGTCCATTATAGATGTTTATTGGTTTGGACAGCAATCCCGCTACTTTTACTTGACTAGTTACGTTGGTCATGGTCAACCTACAAAGTCGTATCAATTTATTTGGAATGCCGAATTCTCTCATGGCATTATATAGTTCTACCCTGGCTATGCTGTCGTAGGCGGCCTTGAAGTCTATAAATAGATGATATAGTGGAATCTTAAATTCCAGACATTTTTCCATCGCCTGCCTAAGGGTGAATATCTGATCAATTGCTGATTTGCCTGGGATGAAGCCACACTGATATTGACCAATGATGGCTTTAGCGTATGGGGATATCCGGTCTTGTAGGATAGTGGAGAGTATCTTATAGGCGGTACTCAGCAATGTTATACCCCTATAGTTGCTGCACAGTGTGATATCTCCCTTCTTATGTATGGGGCAAATTATACCACGACGCCAATCTTCCGGCATCTCCTCTTGCTCCCATACGTGCACCACGATCTCGTGAATTGCGTGATGTAACGCTGTCCCTCCTTGTTTGATCAGCTCAGCTGGTATGCCATCAGCTCCAGGGGCTTTATTTGATTTTAGCTGTCTAATGGCTTTTAGTGTTTCCTCAATGCTTGGTGGCGGCAGCATTTGGTCCTGGTCTTGCATTGGTGGAGCCTCCAATTCTTCTGTGAGCTGACCATTTAGCAATTCATTAAAGTGCACTTCCCATCGCTCCAGAATGCCTTCAGGATCGGTGATCAGATTACCCTCTTTATCCTTGCAGTAAGTGCAGCGTGGTGTGTACCGCGTCATACTGCGGATTATTTGGTAGAACTTCCGCGCCTGGTGCGGACCTCGCTCTCTACTTTTCTCTATTTCACAGACAAGATTTTTTTCCCAGGCACTTTTCTTTTGTCTGTGAAGTCTTTTTTCAGTTCTTCTGAGCTCTTTGTATTTCTCCTCGCGTACCCGCGTCCTATGAGACTGCTGCATTGCCCGGTATGCAGCATTCTTACGTTCAGTCGCTAGTTTGCACTCATCATCAAACCAGTCGTTCCGATCTCTACGACTACTGCCTAAGATGGAGTTGGCAGTACTAATGACAGTATTCTTAAGGCGTGTCCATTTCTCTTCTACGCCCGGCATTCTGGCCCCAGGACTTACTCTCCCTCCGTCGAGCTCTTCGAGGGCGAGTCTTAACGCATGACCAAAGGTGTTGCTGGTGTTCTCATTGCGTAAGGCAGCCGTGTTGATTCGAACCTGATCCGCGGATGCAATACGTCTCCGTAAGGCAATCCGCGCTCGGAAAACTGTACCAACAAGATAGTGATCCGAGTCGACGTTGGCACCAAACTGAAAGTTTGGTAAGATGTTATTGTCTTCCACAAAACGATCAATCCTTTCCTTAATGATTTTTTCTAAGAGCTTACTTAGACAGCTAAGTAGACTTCTAGGTCTGTAGCTTTCGGGGCTGTTCTTCGGTTTGCCGGGTTTCGGGATAGGTATTACTTTTGCTGTTTTCCAACAGTTCGGAAAATAACAATTCTTAAGACAAGCGTTGAAAATGAACGTTAAATAGTTACTTGCAGCAGGTGGAAGTGATTTGATTAATTTGTTGTTAATATTATCGAGACCCGCAGCCTTTTTAGATTTAGATTTTTTTATCAATTCTTTAACTTTGCTGATATTAGTTGCGTAAGTACTTTCAGCTGGTGTTTGAGAAAGTACATGGATAGTGTTAGCAACTTCAGCTTCAGTATACGCGTCGCTTAGATGCATAGATATGGAGTGGTTCTTACTAAACGTGTTAGCAAGTAGGTTCGATTTCTCCACTGAAGAAATAAACAACTTATCGTGAACTTTAAACGGAGGAATACTTGACCCTCTCTTTTTCATAATTTTTGATATTTTCCAGAAAGGTTTGCTTGCTTTGTCAAGAGAGAAAAGGTGTTTATTCCAACACTTGTTCCTATATGTTGAGATTTCGTTTTTAATGATATTATTTAAGACTTTAACATTAACTAGAAAACAATCGATTCTATAACGCAGCCATTTTCTTCTTTCAGACTTTCGTAGCCTAATCAGATGTAAGATATTTTCAGGAAGCGGTGCCTTATCAACTGGAGCAGTGGAACATTTAGGTATCGCAAGATCGGCCGCTCTATTGATAACAGAAACAAAATTGTTGCATAGGATATCAATGTGCTCGCTGCAGGTTATAGAATTTAGGCTGGTATCACCTAGAACCAAGTTCGTGTTTATATATGATTTATAACAATTCCAGTTGGCGGCGGAATAGTTGTGGTATAAACTGGTCGATTTACAACTACTGTATGATTCACTGTGAGGCTGATCGGAAGGTGGTCTGAACTTAACGCATTTAGAGTTAATGGTACTGTGCAGTAATTTGGAATATTAGTGATATATAGATCAAGAGTTGAGGGGTTCTTGTTAGCACTCGCTGGGATATAGGTGGGAAGAAGTGGATAAAGTATGGAAAAACTTGGGCTGGATTCAGCAACATCTAGTAAAATGTTACCCCAGCTGTTTGCCCTAAGACAATTCCACGACTGATGTCTGCAGTTTAGATCACCAAAAAATGTGGAACGCTTCACGATTTTGCGTGTCATCCTTGCGCAGGGGCCATGCTAATCTTCTCTGTATCGTTCCAATTTTAGTATATGTTCTGTCGAAGCAATTATATGAATTGCGTTATGTCTGTTAAACATGGCTTCCGCTGCATGACTCGTGAAGATAGATTCGTTGTCCGTTGTTATGTATCTGTCTCCTTCGTACACGAATACTTGTGAGAGGAGTTCGTCTATTACCCTTCGAATGTTTAGTTTGTTAGGTAGGTGACGGAGGAAGGTATATTTTGAAAATCGGTCTATCGTGCTTAGGTAAATTTCGTTATCAATGGAGAATACGTCCATCTGGAGGTATTGACATATTTCGTTCGGGATTGGTGTTTTTCCTATAGGATGTTTCACCGGGTGTCTGTCGTATTTGACGGTTGTACAAATTTTACATTGCTTTACGAAATTTTTACAGTCTTGTAGTATTTTTGGCCAAAAATATTTTTCTTGAATTTCTCTGAAATTATTCTTATAACTCCGGTGGGCTCTTTCATGAGTGGTTTTTATAATGCCTTGTTGCTCGCTCTTGTCTATAACATTTTCGAAAGTTTTCTGCGCGATCATTTTTTGTAATTCTTGAATGCTTCCTTTATTCTCTGTTTATACTTGAATAAAATTTCTTCTTCAATTTGTATGCCATTTACGAGGGTTGCCTTTTATATTTCGGGATTAGAGAACAAAAACAAATATTGATCATCGAAAATCACTTTATTGTTTTTCAAAATATTCCCCATGAAGATCTATACACTTTTGCATGCGTTTGAACCAATTGTCGAAGCACTTTTGCCACTCTGATTGAGGTATCTCCAACACATGCATTCTGAATGCAGCAACCGCTTCTTCAGGTGTCGAAGCACGTTGACCTCTCAGTTTGTTTTTTACGTACGGGAATAAAAAGAAGTCATTCGGTGCCAAGTCAGGACTATACGGCGGATGACCTATGAAATCGATGTTTTGGGTGCTCAAAAATGCAGTTGTCGCAGCCGATGTGTGAGAGCTCGCATTGTCGTGGTGAAGAGTGATCCGTCTTCGGCGGTTGGTTTTCCTGATTTTTTTGGAAGACAACTGGCAACCAAATGGTTGTGCACCACTCAGAATTGACTGTTCTGCGTTGTTCTAGTGGTACGGTTGCGACATGTCCAGTTTTTCCGAAAAAACAGGCGACCATTTGCTTGGAAGTGCTTCGTGCGCGAACAACTTTTGTTGGATTTGGCTCATCTTGAAACACCCAAACAGTCGACTGCTGTTTACTTTCGGGCTCATACGCGTAAATCCACGATTCATCACCTGTCACGATGTCATAGACGTGTTTCGAAGCACCGCGACCGTATTTTTTGAGCATTTCTTTCGACCAATTGACACGAGCCTTTTTTTGGGCGATTGAAAAATTGTGTGGGATCCAACGCGAACAAATTTTCTTGACAGTCAAACGTTTATGCAATATTGAATGTATGCTGGTCCCACTAACGCCTAAGGTTGTCTCAATCTCACGATAGGTCACATGACGATCTTCCAATATCGGTTCGCGCACAGCATCAATGATTTTCGGAACAACAACTGATTTTGGACGACCTTCACGAAATTCATCTTGGAGTGAACTACAACCACGATTGAATTCACCATATACATCGATAAACACTGGTCCTTGATGGAGCTTCATCGCCAAAAATTGAATTAAGTTCATCCATGCACTGTTGCTGCGTTAATCCACGCCGAAAGTTGTAAAAAATAATCGCACGAAAATGTTGACGATTTAATTCCATTTTTGGGCCGAGATGAATCTTTTAAGTTACTGTAAACAACACAAATAGCGCTCGTACGTCAAAACGTTCTGAGTGGGTATAACCTCAAAAATGTCCAACTTTACGACAGAGCTGTCAATTGCCGGATTGCAACACTAGGGTTGCCAAATCCCGAAACATAAGAGGCAACCCTTGTATAATATTCGGATTTAATATTTTTTTTAAATTCTCTATCAATTCTTCTTCTGTCATAAAGGATATTCTATGAATATTTTTCCTAAAAGTAACTTCTGATTTTAATGATTCTTCCTTTCCTGATGTCAATATAACTTGATTTTTGAAGGTATTGAGGGGTTGGTTCGTCCTTTCGAATAGCTCACGATTCCTGAGTGCTGAGAACAAGAGGAAGTGTAATTGATTTGCTGGCGTGATAACGCATCAGCTACTACATTTTGTTTTCCTGATTTGTAGACCAATTTTTCTCCAAACTCTTCGATGAAATTTTTCCATCGTTTAAGTTTAGCGTTGGGATTTTTCTCTGAAATTGAGTATGTCAGTGATTGGTGATCTGTGTAGATCGTTAAATCTGAAATCCCATACAGAAGGTTGCGAAGCTTCTGTAATGCCCAAACAATAGCTAGAAGTTCTTTTTCATTCGTGCTATAATTTTGTTCCGTATTGGAGAGTGTACGAGATAAAAATGTTATCGGTTTATTATCTTGGCTGAGTACCGCACCTATGGCTATATTGCTAGCATCGGTAGTCAGATCGAATGGCTTTTCGTATGATGGCTGAAAGAGTTCTACCTGGGATTGTAATTCTTCTTTTATTTTGTTGAAAGCATCTTTTGCTTCTTGATTAAAGTTTATCTTAATTGACGCGCTTCTGTTTTTTCATATTCTTCCTTTATTAATCTCATTAGTCAAATAAATAGTCATTGGTTTAGTTATTGAGGCGTAGCCTTTTATAAATTTTCTGTAGTATCCTGAGAGTCCTAAAAATGATCTCAGTTCTTTCAGAGTAGTTGGTTCGGGGTAATTCTTTATAGCTTTTATTTTTTCTTGATCTACTGTAATTTTCTCATGTTGAATACAGTGTCCTAGATAGTTAACTGAGGTTTTGAAAAAATAGGATTTTTCCTTTGAGATCTACACGTTTGCTTGTGCCAATGCATTAACGATTATTTTGATGTGCTCGATATGTTGTTCAGGAGTATCAGAGTAAATCAGAACGTCATCGATGTACACGTAGGCAAACTTACCTATGTATGGTCTAAGAATGTCGTCTACGCATCTTTGGAATATGGAAGGTGCGTTCTTTAGTCCAAATGGCATTCTGTTAAATTCATACTTGGCGCCGTTAACTGAAAATGAAGTCTTTTGTTAATCGGATTCTTTTATTGGAATTTGGTGAAAGCCTGCTTCTAAGTCTATGGTGGAAAAGAGTTTCGCTTTTCCTAAATTCTGAATTGTTAAATTTATGTCGGGAATAGGATATCGATCGAAAATTGTTTCTAAGTTTAGCTTCTGGAAATCAATTACTAATCTTCGTTTGGGTTTTCCAGACTCATCTAGTCCCTTCTTTGGAACTACCCATATAGGCGAGTTGTAAGGGCTATACGATTTTCGAATTATACCGTTTCTTAAAAGTTCGTTGATTTCGGTTTCTACAAAGTTTTTATCGGAGATAGGATATGGGTACTGACGTGAATAAATTGGTTCCTCACTTTTTGTGTTTATGGTTGCTTCTATAGTGGTGGTAATAGGCAATACAGGGTTTGATTTTGCGATTTTTTCTATAATATTTACAATTTCGGTCTTGTATTTATCGTTATCGATAGTGTAATTTATGCACTCTGTTTTCTTTATTTTATATTTTAATAACATAGTATTTACATTAATTTCGGCTTGCAATTGTTTTAAGCCTTGAATACCTAATATTAGGTCGTAATCATTCAGATAATCCGTTACATAGAATGTTAATAAGTTGTCGAGAAAAGTGATTTCTTTCTTAAATCTAACCTTACTTGAGCCGTGTAATGTTTTTATACCGAATGGGACTATTTCTATTGACTTACCTATTTTACAACTGCTGGAGATATAATTCTGTGTTGATCCGGTGTCTACTAAGATGCTGTAGGATCACCCTCTATCCTTGGGGTAGAGAACCAAACACGGGAGACCATCTATTGTCCTAAAAAAGCATGCTGTCCAATATATTGTTCATTTTCGTCCAGTTGAGGGGTTGTGGAATCATTATCCGGGGTTCCACGTATTTCGTGGATACGCTGAAATTGCTGCTGGGACTGATGGTTCCTTGATGATTCAGGGCGGTAAATGTGATTTTGTTTTTGCTGTCTGAAGTTGTTGTTAGAGTTTCTGAAGGGTCGATTATCTCTGATGGAATCATCTATGTCCATTGGCTCTGCTGGTGATCTGTAGGCTACTTGGATGTTAGGTACGTACCCCGGTGGATATCTTTGTTCGTTCCTCTGACCAGTTTGAGGACTATGGTGGGTAGGTTGATGATTATAACTATTATGTCGATTATGGGGTTGGTGGTGTCGATGAGATTTATTTTCAAACCTGTTGAACTTTTGATTGGTTCCATGGCCGAAGTTTTTTATTACGTTATTGTGGTAGATGGTACTGGCAATGGCGTATGCTGTTTCCAGATCTTTGGCTTGGCTTGAGTAAATTATATTTTGCGTCGTATTGCAGTTTAATCCGTTGGTGAAAGTTCTTACTGCTAGTTGGACTGCTCTAATTCTTGTAGCTTCATTTATATTACCTCCTTCTTCTGACTCATATGTCGTGATTAACAGGTAGATTAGCGAATTCACTTCGTCATGGTACTCACTTAGGGTTAGTCGTCCTTGTTTCATTGCTCGTATCTCGTCTTCTAACATGAAGGATGGGCGTTGGTCGATGTAGTTGTAGTCTAGCCGGTTGAGTATTGCTTGAAAGTTCAGTATGGTATTTTGAGCTGTGGTGATTTTCGCTGCTTGTCCCCTCAGCATCATTCGAATTATTGACACACATTCGTAGTACTCTGGTGTGCCGAAAAATGGTTGTATATCCTCCATGTGTGATTTCACTAGTGTCCTCCAAGCTCCATAGTCTTCTCGGTTTCCGTCGAATATGGGCAAATTTTCGAATAACTTCAAGTTTATTCTGTTTGCGGTCGTTATATTATATTTCAAAGGTGTTAGTTCCTTCACCCTACAAGCTTCTAAATTTGTCCATGTAGATTGATTTTTTTCTATTTTTTCGAGCCTTTTATCTCTAGATTGGTTATCGGCGGATAAATTGTTTAGGGCTGCGATTATAGAGTTTAACTGAGCTTGCACGCTCGGTTCTGCAGTCTGATTAGTGGCCATTGTAGGTTCCTCATGTGCGGTCGGTTCGGGCTGAACTTCTGGTTCTTTTCCGTTGTTAAATAGTAGCCTGGCTGTCTGTATTATGTTCGGCCTTTCTTTGGACAGTTTCCTTTCCTTTGGCATTTATTTACTTCGTGCACTGAATTGAATTTTTCCTGAGTAGGGTTTATTGTCGACTCTGGCTAGATTTCTCTATTAATATCACTGAATTGAATTTTCGCTGAATCGGATTTATTGTCGTCTCTGGCTAGATTTCTCTATTAATATCACTGAATTGAAATTTTCCTTTTTTTCTTCTCTGCTATGCAGTCCTTTTGTTGTTCCTGTTTTATGCAGGCCGGGTTCGTCTCCTTACCATATGAGGATTCCAAATAGGTTGGTCCACAGGGTATACTAATGTTAGAAATTAATATACTCCTGGTAGGATCGCCAGTTAATGATAGACCTGAGGGTTATAGTAAAAAAATATTTATTAATTTATAAACCTAGTCTAACATTATTTTAATTCTTAATTCTAATGCCTTCTTATGAACATTCGTCTGCGCACTTCACCGGCGTGGAGATTTAGAAGCCTCGTTCATCCTGTTGTCGGTGCTCTTATAGATGAAGTTGTGTGTTCTTATCAGGTGTGATCCTCAATGTAGGAGATAACACCGTCTGGGAGTTTTCCTCGATGATATTTTGCAAGCTCTTATCGTAGATGATTTACGATGTAGGAGATAGGGGATTTTCCATGGCTTGGTATGTTGTGTTGTGTGCAGATGTTGACGATAAGGTTAGAGATGATCTTGGAATTTTCCATAATTAGATTAGGAAGAGAAGTGATTCAATTTTATCTGAGTCCAATGTGCGTATTGGGGTGTTAACTCGCGCGAGCTCACTTTTGACCAAAAACAACGACGAGTTGATGATTCGGAGCAGTGTTTGGAGATGATCAAGCGTAATAAACCCGAGATTTTGCGTCGATATGTGACAATGGATGAAACGTGGCTCCATCATTTCACTCCGAAGTCCAATCGACAGTCATCCGAGTGGACTGCACACGATGAACCCGCCCCAAAGCGTGGAAAAACGCAACAGTCGGCTGGCAAGGTTATGGCGTCTGTATTTTGGGGTGCGCGCGGAATAATTTTCATTGACTATCTTGAAAAAGGAAGGACCATCAACAGCGACTATTACAGAGCGTTATTGGACCGTTTGAAAAAAGAAAGTGCTGCTTCACCAAGACATGCAAAAATCCATGAATTGGGATTCGAATTGCTTCCGCATCCAACGTATTCTCCAGATCTGGTTCCCAGCGACTATTTCCTGTTCTCAGATCTCAAAAGAATGCTCGCTGGGAGGAAATTTTCGTCGAATGAAGAGGTGATCGCCGAAACTAAGGCCTATTTTGAAGCAAAGGACAAATCGTACTACAAAAAAGGTATCGAAAAGTTGGAGGGTCGCTGTAATCAGTGTATCACCATCGAAGGGAATTATGTTGAATAAAAAAAACGAATTTTGCCAAAAAAATGTGGTTTGCTATGGAAGGCCGGGGACTTTTCAATTGACCCGTTATATCAAATCAGTTTCAGTACACTTCATACATGCCCCTTTTTTCATAACATGCCCCTTTTTCATTTGAAACATGGCTCTTTGATTTTCGTTCAAAGTTTGTTCAAAATTAAAAGTCACAATAGATTAAAGAATAATTTGATAAAATTGTTTTTGTTCAAGTTATAATTTACAGTAGATTAGAACACAATGTTATATAAGAAGAGGGAAAAATTCATTGTAAAGTAAGTTGAGAAAAAGATACAGTTCAGAGAAGTTATTAGAGTTGAGAAGAGGTTGAGAAAAGTTAGTTGAGAAGAAGTTGAGAAATACAGTTGAGAAGGAGATGAAATACAGTTGAGATTAAAGAGTTGAGAAGAAGTCGAGTGAGAGTCAAGAAGAAATAGAAACGAAATACAAAAGAAAAGAAATAAAAAGAAGAAATCAACAGTTTTATTAATGTTCGCGAAAGAAGACGGACAGAAAGACTGGGATTGGAAATTTAAAATAAAAGGTCCACGCTCTACCCTCTAACGAGGAAGCACGGCGTCCCGGACGTTTAACACCACACAGGATAAGGAACGGTGGCGTAGCCAAGTTACTAAGCTCATGAACTTTCAGGTTCCTATAGACATTAAGTAATAAAAATAATAATAATAATAATATTTCTCTTTTAGCTTGATACAGGTTGCTTCTGGTATCCAATAGATTCGGTACACTATTTAAAGTCAGAATCGTCGAGCTTCTTAAAATGGTCATCGACCATAGATTCCGTCTTTCCATTGTTGGCAACTCTTTTACCACAGAGTCATCTCGATTTATAAAACGCTAAATGTTGCGATTGATTCCTTAGCTGAATATACTTTACATGTGTAGGGCACCTGGTACAACCCCAGGGCAAGCATTGAAAAAGGAATACACAAACAATTTCCGTTCAAGTTTGCAAATTAAAAAATAATCAATATGAGTTAACAAATTTGAATTCGTTCGTTATATTTAAACTAAACATGTTAGTCGAACTCGTGCAACATCTT
Organism: Microdon myrmicae; assembly: GCA_963931805.1. Taxonomy (NCBI): domain Eukaryota; kingdom Metazoa; phylum Arthropoda; class Insecta; order Diptera; family Syrphidae; genus Microdon; species Microdon myrmicae. The sequence goes on from OZ007496.1 coordinate 113,365,917, forward strand.
TTAAGGGAGCACATGTAGTCATCGTTTTCAAAAAATTGATTTTTTTTAATGAAAGTAAAACATCTCAGAAATGTTCTCCCGAATTTTCGAACCGATTCGGAGAAAATTTACTGAGATTAACTATTTTTAAGCCTTGCTGTCCGACCAGTTCATATCCTTATAAAAAACTTTAAACTCGTTTATCTCAAAACAACATTTTCACAGTAGATGGACATGATTTGTCAAAAGACAATGAACCAATCTTTCTACAATTTTATACACTTCTTTTAAAAAGAAATAATTACTCGGTGGACAATACATTTTTATTTTCAAGAATTACAACTTGTTTTGCAACAACAACAAAATTGGCGATCTTTTTAAATGAAAGTCATGGTTTCGAATTTTAAATTCCCTAAAAAATGGTTTGTCCACCCCGAGAGTAATCTTCTAACGGAATCTCTTTTGCTTTCGGACTTTAGGTGATCCTGTCTCCACTTATCCTCTTGACGAGAATTCACTTCTTAGGACTCGCGGAATAATTGCTAATATGTTTTATAATAGTTAACACTTTGTTCTATAAAAAAATAAACAGCTAGCCTTCAAATGATAATAAATGTTATGCAAATATTTGTAAATAAAAATATTCAACCGTTTCTTTTTCCAGAAAAAAAAAGAATCGAGAATAGCTTCTTTTTTCGTGCTCGTGTCTACATATGCCCCCTTAAGTAAATTGACGGACATGACCAGGGCTATAAGGCAATTCCAATATATTATCCACACACAACGTTAGTGAAGAATGCAACACTAAAATAATATCCAAAAGATTATCAGCGTCGTATACCGGTGCATTAATGTAACAGTCTTACCTTATGTAGTGAGCTGTGACATCCTCGCCTTTGGTTCAGGACTTTTCTATTGGGGTTTCGAATTACGTTCTTCAACACTTCGCAACTACACCTTGAAGTAGGAGTATATTCTCTCTTAAGCTTGAGAATGCATTTAAATTCTAGTGAAAACATAATTCTGTTTACACTGGAATGATCGGCAGTGGTACAAATATGAAAGGCCAGGCTCCAGAAATTTTCGTTCAAACGAAAGATTTAATTCAAACGGCTGATGCATCATTTTATGTTTGCTTGTCATAGAAATAGTAGAAAGGAACACCGGTGATTTATCTTTTTATATGAGGTTTTCAGTAGCGACATAACAATTTTATATATAAATAAAACGCAGATGCGGAACACCTGTTACATATAAGTGGAGAATTCAATATATGACCACCGTGAGTATGTTTGCAGCGATGGATTCCTTATAGTCAATTTTGAACAACTCGTCACCACATATCAGGCGGAACGTTCACATTTTCAGGTTCGATATTGCTTCCGAGGTCCCCGACGTTGATGGTTTGTTAATACGAGGGTTGCCTTTTATATTTCGGGATTAGAGAACAAAAACAAATATTGATCATGGAAAATCACTTTATTGTTTTTCAAAATATTCCCCATGAAGATCTATACACTTTTGCATGCGTTTGAACCAATTGTCGAAGCACTTTTGCCACTCTGATTGAGGTATCTCCAACACATGCATTCTGAATGCAGCAACCGCTTCTTCGGGTGTCGAAAAACGTTGACCTCTCAGTTTGTTTTTTACGTACGGGAATAAAAAGAAGTCATTCGGTGCCAAGTCAGGACTATACGGCGGATGACCCATCAAATCGATGTTTTGGGTGCTCAAAAATGCAGTTGTCGCAGCCGATGTGTGAGAACTCGCATTGTCGTGGTGAAGAGTGATCCGTCTTCGGCGGTTGGTTTTCCTGATTTCTTGGAAGACAACTGGCTAACAAATGGTTGTGTACCACTCAGAATTGACTGTTCTGCGTTGTTCTAGTGGTACGGTTGCGACATGTCCAGTTTTTCCGAAAAAACAGGCGACCATTTGCTTGGAAGTGCTTCGTGCGCGAACAACTTTTGTTGGATTTGGCTCATCTTGAAACACCCAGACAGTCGACTGCTGTTTACTTTCGGGTTCATACGCGTAAATCCACGATTCATCACCTGTCACGATGTCATAGACGTGTTTCGAAGCACCGCGACCGTATTTTTTGAGCATTTCTTTCGACCAATTGACACGAGCCTTTTTTTGGGGGATTGACAAATTATGTGGGATCCAACGCGAACAAATTTTTTTGACAGTCAAATGTTTATGCAATATTGAATGTATGCTGGTCCCACTAACGCCTAAGGTTGTCTCAATCTCACGATAGGTCACATGACGATCTTCCAATATCAGTTCGCGCACAGCATCAATGGTTTTCGGAACAACAACTGATTTTGGACGACCTTCACGAAATTCATCTTGGAGTGAACTACGACCACGATTAAATTTTCCATACCATCGATAAACACTGGTCCTTGATGGAGCTTCATCGCCAAAAATTGAATTAAGTTCATCCATGCACTGTTGCTGAGTTAATCCACACCGAAAGTTGTAAAAAATAATCGCACGAAAATGTTGACGATTTAATTCCATTTTTGGGCCCAGATGAATCTTTTAAGTTGCTGTAAACAACACAAATGACACGACATTCGTATTGTGGGGCTTTTCAGGGCCCGAAGAGCCATACATCGCTCGATCCCCACTATTCCAAGCGATGCGACTTACCTCGAAGTCGAATCTTCAGCAAGATTACGCAACCTTGCTACGGCATTAACCGCCAACCAATTCGCTGGAATTAATTCGGTTATCCCCAAGGATAACCGACATAAATTTATATTAGGCAGCTTACCTTTTTTGGGTGCTTTTCCAAACCTCTTCCCCACGGTCATTCCTAAAAGCATAATTCACGGCAAGATTATCATCTTGCCATGACATCAATTCATCAACCGAGCTTCCGCGACCGAACAATGGATGGCACATATCCACCAACACACGCTGATCTTTCCGTGTGTTATTTTCGTACCCATTCATTGACCTAGCATTATTTCGGGTTGCTTGCACAGCTGCAAGCCAGATTTCCAACGGCATGTCTACGATCTATCTTTCCTTAAGTAAAGAAGATCAAATCAAACATTGGCCTTTCAGGCGCGCATATTTTGCTTGGATCTAAGCATGACCGATTTTATGATCCGTTGCCGTTTCTTGGAACTATCACCAGCATCGGTCATGGCCACCAATTTTAGTTTACACAAAGTAAACATTCAAGCGGATACTTTCGCCTGACAGTGCTTTTCAACGGGATTAACACATCCCTAACATAACATGCATCGAATCACCAGACCGAAATTTGTTTATGCTAAATGATCTAACAACGGCCATGCCCGATGTTCGATACATTTTTCCAAGATAGATTTCTGCCTTCGGCAAGGGTTTTATTGACTCACGTCAATCAAGGATCTATCCCTTGCGTATGGCGGCAGTTTATCTTGCCCAAACATGTAGCAGCGGATTCGATCTGCTACATGAGTTTTTCCCTTTTTCCTTTTGTTTGGACCTTCGCCATTGGCGGCGAATCCTTTAGGTTCGTTTTCGTTGGATGTCTGTAAAGAGACATCCAATATCCAGTCAGATTTTAGCTACCGAGCCAGAGGGACGTCACGTGGAGGCAGCCGTAAAAGTCGCGTTTTTTTTATTAGTAATTAAAAATAGTCGTAATGCAGCTCGAAGAAAGCGATGCAGCAAATCAACTGGATGTGTGTCCTGTGTGAAAATTTAGTCGGTTGATCCTTTAAATTAACTTAATCGGCCTTACGGTTTATTTGAACTTAAATTAGTGCGAACAAATTAAGAAATCGTCAACAGTGAAACTAATGTATCGATAACATAAAATAGTCCGAGTGATGTCCAGACTGTAATAATAAGTGCACAGTGTAAATTAAAATTAAGTCTTCGTAGCTAATAAAGGAACATTAAAATTAATCCGGCGAGTTTTATTTATTTTCCTCTTTCGGCGAACGTTGTGCGGTTTTTTGAGAACTATCAGTGGGTGTTAGCTGAATCCGCACCCGTGCTTGGTGCATAGCTAAACACTACTACATTGGTGACACCTAGTGGAAATGCGCCACCTCTTGAACATTTTTTTAAACTTTCCCGGTGCCAGAGAAGCCTAAGAACAATAACCAGTACCTGTTAGTGCTAATTATCCAATGACGACTACCAGTTTACCAGCTCAGCGTTGCCGCAAGTAACTAGGATTCCCCAGCAGGACAAAAACCCCAGGCTCTCCAAGATCGCCGGGCCGAGGACTTCCGGTATTTACAAAAGCAGCATAACACCAGCAACCGCAACATTACACCAAGATCAGGTACTTTCGTTTTTTTTTACCTTCATTTATTCTTTTACAAGAACCCGTGCAATAGCACAATCTTTAATTAAGTGATCACCAGTTAAATAAACTATTATATATATGTATTAGTGCTCTCTTAAATTATTGGTACGCAAAGTAAGATGTAACATTTTTTCGCACAAAATTGAAGAACGTAATACGCAATAAATATACAATACCTGCGGCATTAGACTTTATAAAATTAAGCAGGCACGATGTTAGAATATCCTCTCTAATAAATAAGTAGTTTAAGCGTAGTAAGACTCAATAGCATGCTATAAAGTGTTCACACCGCGTACAATATTGTAAAAACCAAAAGAAAATACCAACCTGTCCTGTGAAAGTTTTGCTAACACTTAAATGAATAAGTCAAAACACGCGTGTCCTGCCAAATGTTTTACTTTAAATTAAAGAGGAATCCTTTTGATACAGCCGCATAAGCCGTCTAGGCACTTACAAAAATAAGTTGAGACAGGACATCTGTCGAAGTATTCGGAAGCCTAGTTTACCTAAAAGCAATAAATTTACACTTTCAGCGCACATCACTACTATAGTTTTCACCGGTAACGACCTATTTCTTTTTTTTAGTAATTAAAGATAACTAAGAGGAGAGTTAACACTGTAAACAAACAATAACATCCTTAATAATTCGCAGTTCCTGTTCTTGTTTTTCTCTCTAGTATTTTTAAGTTTTTATTAGTGTCTTTAAATCTTTTTTTATATTTTTATTTTGTCTTTTACCAAATAAAAAAGGAACTCGACTGACTTTTACAAACGCTACGCGTAGTAAGAAGGTCCTACAATATGATCTAGTTGTTCTAAAATTTATATAAAAAGACAAAAATAATCCTACAGCAACTAGAGAAAATCTTGTAAGCTCCTTCAGAGCTCCCAAATACGAAATTGAAGAAAAGTAAAACAATATTTACCAACTATACTAAACTTTGTATATTTATCATACATAGCTGTTCAAAAAGAAACCGCCCAAGAATACAAAAATAAAATAATTCACATAGAATAAATTTCATATTGTTAAAAAGACTGCAAATAACGAAATTTGTAATTAATTATTATACTATAACTGGCGTTCTAAACTTTAATAAAATAAGTAAGATATATCTGCAGCACACACAAGGTGACTTTAACGTTCTCAACACTTTGAGACACACACGCGCGAAAGTAACTTAAATATTTTCCAATTCAATCCCGTTTTAATCATTAAATTAACGTTTTCATCATTTTGAAATTAAGTAAGGCAACACTATAGTTCTGCCTCTCTTCGTTAACTACTCCACTCGACTACTCTCGACTCCCCGTGACCTTTTTAATATCATTGGCCCCTTTTACCAACCACGAACTCCAACTAGGGGAGTTTACTGAGTTTTTTAAATCGAAATCGCATTAAGAGATAAACCACGGTAATATCCCCAATTACAACCCGCCTTACGCGACTTTTCCTCTGGCGATCTACTACTACTTCCTTCGTAGAACCCTTCGATTCAATACTGAATCGTTTCTATTCCTGGCGGTGTACCCTCGATCTTCTCCAATCCTCTACGCCTCGCGTCCATTGCGACCTATTTCTACTTCTTCCGTAGGAACCACTATCAACTTGCTGCGACTTCTTTTGACCCATTGGCCTTCCTTCACCTTCTTCGCGTCCTCTTACGCTTTTAACCCTAGTTTCGCGTCACTATCCATAATGGTCAACACGCGAAACACCATGGCCAGAAAGGCCCAGGAACAACCCGAGCCCCTTGAATTCCACGACGCCTCCAGCGTCGATTTTCCCACTGAGCAAGTCGATGCTGACCTAGACTTGCCCGTACAATCTACTCCCCTGGCACCACCGGTTGCCCCCAGTGTCGTTAACCGACCCCAACCTACTTCTTCTAACACACTCCCGACCTCTTCTAACGCCCCTGGTGCCGGCCAATTGGTGGATTCTGGTCTTATAATGCCCACAACTCGTGCCGGTACCTCTCAACACGCCCTTAGGCAATCAGAGCCCCAAGAGTTCCACGAGGCTTCCAGCCTCGGGAATGGGACTCGTCATTCAAATATAGGACTTCCCCCCTTCGATGAGGAGGACCCAGACCTTTGGTTTGCAGTGGCAGACCGCATCTTCCAGGCCTCAGCCTTGCACGACGAACAACTTCGTGCAGTCGAGCTGTTGAAAGTGCTTGACCGCACTCAGCGACCGCATGTTGCCCACATAATAAGGTCGGCCGGCCGCAACCCATATAGCAACAAGCTCTGCTGGACGCTTTGGACGAGCCTGGAAGTGTGCGGCAACAACGCTTAGCTGCTGTAACCAACCTTTCTGGGATGAGACCATCTCTTTTCCTGATCATTTACGCTCTATAGCGGGGACCAGGATTGGGGACGACCTTATAAGGCCTCACTTTTTGAGGTGTCTTCCCCAACATGCCCGTTCGGCACTTATAGCCCAACCCAACCAGAGTTTGGGCTATTTATCCAAAATTGCGGACGCAATTATGGAAAGCTCAGATCAGTATTCTGAGCCTCCTGCGTACCAGGTAGCGGCGGTTTCTCAACACGCCGCCCAGCCTACATGGCACCCTCTTCTGCCTTTCACTGCCCCTCATTTGGCTCCAGTTCACCATCCTCCTCATACCCAGTTACATCACAGACGGCCAGCCTCAACCAATTTCCCACAGAGGAATCCAGAGGCAAGGCCCAACGTTAGTCAGGGAAGTTCGCCACCTCATTTAACTCCTGCTGACCTTCGGGCGCTTCAAACCTCACTCCTCCGCGAGATAAGTCAATTTCGCGCGGAGGTGAGGAACAATCCTCGAAGCGCCCAGAATCGAGCCATGCCGAGCCGTCCTCTTAACCGGCAAAATTACTCTCAAAATGCCCCTCAGAGGGCCTACATCCCTCAGAATGCCCCACAGAGGGCCAATTCCTCTCAAAATGGCCCTCGCCGGGCCAATTCTCGGCGAGCTCCGGCTCGACCCCCCCGTAACGGCCATACCAATAGGCAGAATATATCTGATAATGCCGTTACTCTGCCTTGGTGCGCCAATCACCAACGATATGGTGATCGCGCATTCAATTGCAAGGCGCCTTGTGGTTGGACACAACCTTCCACCAACCAAAGGCGCTCTTTAAACTAATTTCCCCGACCGACCCCCTCGCGCAATCGGCCGGCACCCATACGATAAGTCGCCTAACCATCCGGGATTCTAAACTGAATATCGCTTTTACTGTCGATACCGGCGCCGATATTTCAGTCCTCCCGCGATTGTTTGCTCCGCGTAACCGCGTGCCCGCCGCGCTTAAATTGTCAGCTGCGAATAATACGCCGATACTTACGTACGGACGTAAAAAGCTGACACTGCAATTGGGTCTTCGTCGTCCGATCACTTGGCGTTTCGTCATTGCGGACGTAAATGAACCCCTGATAGGTTCCGACCTATTAGGCGCACATAATCTGTTGGTCGATTCGACCCATAACAGACTAGTGGCTCCAACCGCACCCCCCTTGCCCATGACGGCATCTCCAGCGGCAACTTCAAGGGCCACAGAGTGCACAGACCAGTTCCAAGTCATGGTACAGGAATTTGTTAGTACAACAATTCCTCTACCTAACCAACGCCGACATAAAGCCACGGTGTTTCATCATATAGAAACACGTGGTCCCCCGGTGAGCCAGCGTCCACGTCGACTGGCTCCTGAAAAATTACGTGCGGCGCGCGCGGAGTTCGAGCACATGATCGAACTAGGTATCTGCCAACCGTCGGACAGTCCCTGGGCAAGCCCACTCCACTTAGTGAAGAAACGTTCTGGTGAGTGGCGCCCATGTGGCGATTACAGGCTGTTGAACGCAGCAACTGTCCCTGACAGATACCCTATTGCACACCTCTACGATTTTTCGTACAAGTTACGAGGGTGCAATGTCTTCACTACCCTGGATCTCACCAGGGCATACCATCAAATTCCGGTGGCACCAGAAGACATCCCCAAGACCGCAGTCATTACACCTTTCGGACTCTTCGAGTTCAAAGTGATGACTTTCGGCCTCAGGAATGCCGCACAGACATTCCAGCGTTATATCGACACGGCTTTACGTGGTCTTAATTGCTGCCATGCATATCTTGATGACATTCTCATCGCCTCCAAAGACCACGCCGAACATAAACGCCACTTACGTCAGGTCCTAGAGCGCCTCCGTGAATTCGGTCTTGTCATCAACCCAGATAAGTGTCAATACGCCAAGGAGCAAATCACCTATCTGGGTTATGTCGTTGACAACCAGGGCATTCGCCCACTACCAGACCGTGTGGAGGCCCTCATGAAGTATCCCCGGCCTACTAACGTGAATGAGCTTCGTCGATTTCTGGGCATGCTTAACTTCTATCGTCCAACACTGAAGAACGGTGCCCAAGTTCAAGCTCCCTTAAATGAATTTTTGAAAGGAGCTAAGCGCAATGATAAGCGCCCCATTAATTGGACAGAAGTCTCTGATCGAGCATTCCAACTGTCCAAAGAACAATTGGCAAAAGCCACCTTACTCCGATACCCGCGGCACTTTCCATCCAATGCGACGCATCGGATACCGCAATCGGAGCCGTCCTGGAACAGGACATCGAAGGCCGACCGGAACCACTTGGTTTCTTTTCAAGGAAGCTGAGTCCCACCGAGCGACGTTACAGCGCCTACGACCGCGAATTACTCGCGATCTACAGCGCTGTTAAATACTTTCGTCATATGATAGAAGGACGTTCGCTCTCTATTTTAACAGACCACAAACCATTGGTCTATGCGTTCCGGAAGAAGTCGGGAAATGCCTCCCCCCCGACAAGAGCGTCAATTAGACCCCATTGGGCAATATTCTACGGAGATTAGGCATATCTCCGGTAAACAGAATGTCACGGCGGACGCCCTTTCTCGGATCGATACGATTCACTTGCGTTCCGCCTTGAATAACGCTGATCTTGCCCTAGCTCAAAAGGAGGACGAACAGCTCAAGTCCCTCCTAACTGCCGATACGGCACTAGAGCTCAAGAAAATTACCCTTCGCGACCCTTTGGGCGAAATCTGGTGTGATGTCTCCACTGGAACCGCTAGACCTTACATTCCCGAGAAACTTCGTAAGGGCGTGTTCCAGGTTTACCACAACCCAGCCCACCCCAGCGGCCGAGCAACAGCCGCTGCTGTCCGTCGCAAATTCATTTGGCCCCGGATGAACAAAGATCTCACCGGTTGGGCCCGTGCTTGTCTCCAGTGCCAGCGCTGCAAAGTAGCGCGACATAATGTACTGGAGCCAGCGCAGTTCAAGCTTCCCACGGCACGCTTCGCCCATGTCCACATAGACATAGTGGGACCGCTTACTCCATCAAGAGGATTTTCTTATATCCTCACTATGATGGATCGCTGCACGCGATGGCCAGAGGCGACACCTCTCCGGGCAGTTACTGCCGAATCAGTCGCCAAGGCCTTTTACTCAACTTGGGTCACACGCTTCGGTGTACCAACCACCATAACTTCGGACCGAGGTCCACAATTTGAGGCGACAAATTTAAAGCTATAGTGAAGACTAAAGTGTTCGGAATTAAATAAACTGCAAGCGCACTTTTCCTTTAATAATTAAATAAATTGACATCCAACCGAAATAAAAAAAAAAATTTGCTTCAACAGAATAACCGAGTTTTTAATTTTCCGGCTGCAGTTCCTGGGTGTTTTTAATGTGTTTTACTACCTTCCGTTTTCTCCTGGTAAACCGTTCTCCTTGTTGCTGCGGTGTAACAATCGGAGTGTTAATGAAAAGTTGTTGGGACGAAATAGAACCCTGTGCCGTACGCCGGCACCACGACTTCGTTCCGCACACCTCCATGCGGTCCCACGATAACTAATTTTCGCTAGCTTTTCCTTGTGTCGTCCGTGGCTTTATATAATGGAGTTCTAAATAGGATGGCTTCACATTTCTGGAAGTTGATCTTAAGTTTCCCGTCGTCGCAATAGCGCTGCACTTTGTTGAAGTCTCTCTGTAGTAACTATTTATGATCTCAACTTTCGGAGCTGTTTTGTAAATTATGAAATCGTCTGCGTACGCAATAGCATATGGAACTGCATCTAATGTAAATGTAAAAAGAATCGGAGAAAGTACCGCTTGCAAACCATTGTTGATATTATACGTTTTATTAGAGGTCACATTACCACTTTTGACCACGAACCTCCTGTCCTTTAACATATCGTAAAGTACATATAGTAAAGGCTTATGTATGCCATGTCTAATCAGTTTGTAATATTACCCTTCGCTTCAGACGGTATCAAAGGGTTTTTCCAAGTCGATCAGACAGGCACCTGTATATTGGTCCCTACATTTATTCCATTGTATGTAGGAGACCAGTTTAGCTGCGGCATGTGTGGTTTCATTACCTGTCAAGCCAAAGTGGTTATTCGGAAAAATGTTGTTATCGTCTATCCATTTTAGCACAGCTTTGTAAATAGTCTTTTCGAATACTTTACCGATGGTTGGGATTAAACTTATCGAACGCATGTTCATTGGGTTTGTACAATCTTTGCCCTTTTTGGGTTGGGCTGAATGATAGCCGTTTTCCAACGCGCGGGAAGGTATGCTTTATTCATTGCGTTGTTAACCAGGACCGTGTATATATCTATTGCCATTGGGGGGAAATTCGTGGAGTACGATTTTAGGTACTCTATCTATACCCACTGACGTTTTGCTTCTCAATGAGTCGACGATACCCTGGATTTCTTCCCTCGTAATTAAGAGGCTATCAGTCTTAACATTGGCATTAATGTCATTTGACAAATTATCTTCACTGAATTCGGTAAAACCGGGATTCTCCAATTACCAATGTGAAATTTAGTAGTAGTGCAGTAGAGCTCTGTCCTCCCAGTCGTGATTTCGGTGAATATTTTCATTAACTTTGTACATATCCTGAAAGACGCCTCCCACAGCGTTCACTTTTCCCAGAGGGCCCCTCGATCATGAAGAGCTCATTATTAAGGATAGTGTTATGTGTATCTACGCCTATGTTGATTAGCAGCTGGTTTTTTACGTCGGTACGTGGAATTTGGAGACACTGAATTTCGTTTTCAATCTTTCTCCTGAATATTTCATTTATTTGTGGGAACAAATTCCGGTTATTAGTTTTTATAGATGGAATTCAGTTGTTCCAATACTAAGTTGTTGCTAATCTATAGTTAGCCTTAAGTAGTTGTTGGAGGTTTTTCAATTGGGATTTCAGTGATATTATCTCCTGGTCTTCTCTGTCTGTAAACTGTCTAACTAATTGTTTTAGTTTTAATACCACTTTGCTCTTTTTCTTGTGGAGTGCGTTTATGTGGTGTTTCTATACATGTTTATGTGACCTGTAGCTGTTGTTTTGGGGATTGTTTTGCCCATTGATCCTTTTACGGTTTTTTCAAAGGTATTTGTCAATTTTGTCATTTGTCGGATTTCTGTTTATTGGCAGATTGAAGTCATTCGAGCGAAATTCTCTTGTTAATGATCTGGTGAACCGTGTGGATCGCATTGCCCCTTAGTTTTAGGGTTACGGAATCACGAATTCCTCCAGATTTTTGAGATCGTTCGGAAGCTTTATTATTGCCGTGAATGCACAGTGGTCACTGTCGTATTCAATTGTCCGTAAACTGTTTCTGTTACGTCTGTTGGTGTTAAGGAGTCATTAGCAAGATATCTAAGAACGATCTACCTCTAGGGACTCATGGATATTCCGTAGCTAGCAGGTCAGTTTTATATTCTACTTGATACAGATCTAACCAACCAGCCAACTGATTTCCTCTGGTATTAGATATATAATATCCTCAATTTTTATTCTTGGCGTTCCTATCTCCGCCTAGGATAAAATAGATTTTGTCCAATTGCAATTGTAAGTATCGAAAGAGGATCCCCAGCTCTGCCATAAAGAGGTTAAGTTGGTGCCCCTCAAGTGCTTAGACTGCAATCGGCATAAAAACCCCTTTCTTGCTGAAGGGCTATATGTAGGCTTCCAGTCCCCGGAACTTACGCACCTCTCCACTATATATTACTTTATGATGGATTCCTTTTCTCATAAAGATTGCGACACCACCCCCTCGAGAGCAGTTAGGTCGGTCTCTTCGTATAATATCGTAGTTTTTTTGTCCTATCTTATGTCTCTGTTTCCTCCGCCAGAAGTACATCAGGGTGTTCATCTTGCAACAGATTGAAAAGATATGCTCTTCTCCCAGTAGAGACAGAATAATCTCTAACAGATACACACACAATACACAAGCAAACAGTGAAGAACACCGAACGAAAATCGAATAAGAAAATGCATCAGAGCCGTATACCATAGCGATAACATAACAATTCACATCAGTGGAATATACTTGAGTTTAAAAATCGAATTCTAAGCACGGCCAGTAGCCTGATGTGTTACGCATTGGTTCAATTTTTGGTGTTTCTAACTGTCATAGCGTCAGTTCGAATTACCCGTGCTTCACTATCATTCCAAACGCTATAGGTTTATATCGACTTTTTATTTAGACTGGGCAAGTGCGAGTAGATTTCGTGTATTTGACTTTGCAGCTGTGCCATCTATCTCTGTAGATTGAGCAAGATTGTGAACATGTCTGCTTGTGATGTTGTTTCAGTCTATGTCGGCTTATTTGTGGCTACCAGTGTTGTACCCTCTTTTCTTATTCTCCCGGCCAACGCAATTTGTTCGTACGACCCCGCTGCGATGTGACGTTCATTGTTGTTGTACGAGTTGTCTCTGTGTTTTTTTACCGAGGCACACTTCCGGCATCAATTCTCGAAATTTAGGCCATATTCGATAGTTAGCGTATGTCCCTCATTCCGACATACTGCAGAGGGCATTCTTCTGCCTTATGGTCCGTTCCGCATTTTACGCAACGATGCTGCATTTCACAGTTCACCGCCGCGTGACCAAACCTTTGGCAGCGGACACATTGTAGAATGTCCCTGCCTTTTTTTAGTTTGTCCCATGTGACAATTTTATGATCCAGGACTGTAATTTTTCTTAGGCCACCAATTCTGCTGCTTGAAAAAAAAAAAAAAATGGTGGCGAGAAGGCCGAATTTAGCGAGACAGGACATAGGTGTCCTTCATCTTGTCTCTGACTTCTGGTCATCTTGCGATAACCAGAATCACCCACATCCGTGAGGATGTTGGGCTCGGTCTCGCGGCATCTGAAAAGAGAAGAAAAAAGGGGGGGTATCCAAGGATAGTGTGGACAGTGTTAGTCCAGGTGTTCTCTAACTACTTTTATAGAGGGATGGTGGGAAAGAAATCATACAAGACCGGTGGGTCTTGGGGGCGGTAGTAAACGCAGATCACGTCTTTGGCGTCTGATAATCTGCTCTTTGGTCGGTATGTATGTTTGTGTTTGTGCCGTCTTGTACTGTGCGTTCGTGTGTTTGGTTTGTTAATAGTAGACCCTATGGGATGGGTCCAGGAATCCTCTATTATAGAGGGGAATGTTGTTGGGAAGGGTGCTTTCTTCAGTTTTGTACTGAAGAAGAAATTGTGGGGGTTTGATCCGAAGAGATCGAGAGAGAGAAGGGTCAAGAACGCAAGAGTCCCGTACAAGTAGGTTCTCGCTGTTCTGAATGTTTTCGAGGTACTTATATGCTAATTGAAGCAAGTACTCGTCGATAGGGGTAATGGAGGCGCCTTCGTATAGGTGAGAGTTGGGGTAATGACGATCGTCAGGCCTTCTAGAATGATTGGTACATCTTCTGAGGAGTTTCCTTTCGAAAACCCGAAGTCTTTCCATTTGAGTTAATGTTGATTGAGATTTAATGTTAATGTTGATATTTATGTTGTTGTTGATGTTGATGTTGATGTTGATCATAGTGTTAATGTTGATATTTATGTTGTTGTTGATGTTGATGTTGATGTTGATGTTGGTGTTGATGTTGTTGATGTTGATGTTATGTTGATGTTGGTGTTGATGTTGTTGATGTTGATGTTGATGTTGATGTTGATATTGTTGATGTTTATGTTGATGTTGATGTTGATGTTGATGTTGATGTTGATGTTGATGTTGATGTTGATGTTGATGTTGATGTTGATGTTGATGTTGATGTTGATGTTGATCATAATGTTAATGTTGATATTTATGTTGTTGTTGATGTTGATGTTGATGTTGATGTTGATGTTGATGTTAATGTTAATGTTGATGTTAATGTTGATGTTAATGTTGATGTTGATGTTGATGTTGGTGTTGATGTTGTTGATGTTGATGTTGGTGTTGATGTTGTTGATGTTGATGTTGATGTTGATGTTGATGTTGGTGTTGATATTGTTGATGTTGATGTTGATGTTGATGTTGATGTTGATGTTGATGTTGATGTTGATGTTGATGTTGATGTTGATGTTGATGTTGATGTTGATGTTGATGTTGATGTTGATGTTGATGTTGATGTTCCTGTTGCTGTTGATGCTGTTGCTCTTGGCCAACGTTTGGCTTCGGCTTTTGTTGTTGTTGGTTGGATTTTTCCTGTTCGAGTGCGGCTATTTTTTTTTGTTCCGGCGTCTCTACTAGTCGGGCTTTTGCCACCGCAAGTTTTGCTTCCAATTCACATATCTTCTCTTCTTAGAAGCGAATGAATTGTTTGCCCCATACATGTTAAAGTTGGAGAGGGGGTGGAGCTTGTAGGAGGCGGCGTATTGGTGCCGGCGTACGGTACGGGGTTCACTTCCACTCCCCAGCATCATTACTAGTTCTGCCAAAATTGTTCTCAGGAACGGTTCCAAACACACAGTTGATAGTCACCGGGAAATCCAAAAATAAAACGCACTAAATGTTATTCAGGTATGATTTATTGTTTACTTTAATTGGATTTATTACGGTTCTTTTTTATTCACAACAAATCTTACTACATTTAATAAGATTACAGGAAACGGATTTTGATTACACTGACGATGACACGGGTGCACCACAAAAAATGTAAGACAGTGTACTCTACTTGTATGGCATTATATTAATTAATACGACTCGATGCGCGTTCGCGTCCCCGCAGGGCTACAGGGAGCGGGAGAAAAGCCGGCCGGTGCGGTCGGTGGATGGAATGAGACTCGGCGATGTGAATTCGCTAGCAAGGGAAATTCGGCCAGTGGTGCATGCTCTCTTGATTAAGGGAAGCATTTCCTATTACAAGAGAAACGGGAAGTCTCTCTTTGGGGTAGGTAACCGGACCTCATAGAGAAGATCATGGTGGTATGCATATATGTGTGAGACGTGAAGATCACATTGGTTTTCTCGTGCAACCAGGCCATGAGAACGAATCGGAAAAATCGAAAGGGATAATCGGTATCAATGAGATGGGAGTTTGGCTAAGTAAATAAGCCGGATCTCATTGGGCGCTAATTGGATTTCTGTTTGCTCATGCCGCGAGGTAATGAGACGGATCCGGAAAATTAAAACACCTAAAAGAATTTATGAGCTGAGAGTTCAACTGAGCAAACAAGTTGCAACTCATTAGCTGCTAGATGCATCTGCGATACTTGGAACAATTTGGATTGTTTGTCGTATCGCCGGAATGCCCGCTGAAGAACAGCGTTATTTTGTTTGCACACGGTGCGTGCTAAGGAAATTGGTTTTAGCGTCTATTGCGCTAATTGTATGCAGCTGCGTTGGATTGTTTATCGTTGGGTGAAAAGGTCGCCAGCCAATGTGTATGTAAGGGAATTTATTGTACACATGGTGAGGCTGGGAATAGGCGACGCAATGTTTATTCTCCCTAGTTATGGTGGTTACATTATGTGTGAACCGAATTGTTTCTTTACAAGAATTCATCTAGGGAAAATGCGTATGGGAAGATTGGGATTTACCTAGCAACCGAAGGTGCCGAATTGGGCTTTGGATTTATGATCCGACAAGTTAGGACAGAATTCTTGTATGGAATTTTGAATGCGAATTAATGCATGAGGTAAGAATTCTCTTCCAGGAGCTTTCAAATAAATAGATTAGGTAAACTTGATGCGTGAAGCATTTAAAGGTGCTAATGCAATTGCGCTAACGGGAGACTATGGAAGTTGGGTTGTAGTTATGGGGAGTTCTTCGGGTATGTAGACAGTGGCGTTTGGCGGACCGCCACAAGCTCACTGTCCTCCTCCATTTGCTATTCTCTTTTCTCCATTGTTAATTTTGCGGTTTTAATTCGCGTCACAATGGAGTTTTTCGGAGCACCTTTGCTTTTGTTTGTTGTTGGGTGATTTTCTTCTTACGTGTTCATGCTTGTACTCTCCGGTTTGTTTTCATTAAAAAGAAAACAGAGCCGACCTGCTATACGAACCCCGACGCAACTGGGTTCCTCCGTAACCTGACTCGAACTCGCCTATCGCCAACTAAGAGTCAGTCAACTTACACTCGCGTTAAATGATGATTTAAAAACTGATTGCTTAACGAGCAATATATTGTTAGTTATTATTTTCACACTTGCGGCCGACGTGATATATTTTACTTCTTTTAGTTGCGATTATTTTTCCCGCTTCACTGCACTGTTTATACGTTTATTATTTGTTTTGTTTGTTTGATTTTAAATTTCTTTGTTTTGACTGTCTTGTCTTTTTTTGTGTTTTTTTTTTTTTTTATTTGGTCAATTCACTTAGTGTCGCACTTCACAACAATTATTTAATAGTTTTAATTAGTATACTGTTCGTTTTTAAAGTGCAATAACTGTAGACTTTTTTATTTATATAATTTTATATGTTAAATTCCACGAGTTACAACACTGTAAACTTTGCGTAGATTCGATTTGGAAAATGATCAATACACCATCACGTAGAAATTATTCGCAATTGGTTTTTATATTCAATTAAATTCTTTTTTTCACAGTGCGAAACACATCGTCCGTGTAAATGTGATGTTCATAATTGAAATACTTGACACTATCCTCAAAGACCAATGCTACCGATGTCATTCACGACCAACGATCGACTGTGGTTTAAAATTGTTTCGTGGTCGGCTTACAATTCCTGGGTGATGCTGCGATTGCTAACGTGTTTGTTTACTTCGATCATTTCGATAACGATATTTTAATCGACGGGCCTACCTGGTAAGCCCTGACATCGAAAATATGGTGGCCGAGTCAACGAAACAAAAACTGCGCTTAATTGGCTGTGACAGTTTCGGGCCCATAAACACCGCACGATATACCGAATTTTATCTTTGTTAATATTTATATTTCATCCCCATGTAACAGGCAACTAAATTGAGCAATCAAAAAACTGTCAACAATTTTTTGACTACCGAATGTCACTCTTTCACCGAGCATAAGTATCGATTAGTTTGATTAATACTTAACGAGATATTCATTACTATACTATCTAACGAAAATATAATGCTTTTTCTCCACACTAAAAATAAAAATAAAAACAATACAGCTCAAAATTTCGCTCATATTTTAGATGTGACCGTTCACGTTATCTTCCGCCGAACTCAGCGCATTGATTATTTAATAAGTTATATAACGTTCATAAAACATAACACTCTGTCATCCCAATATCAATTTTTATCTTGAAAAATTGATAATGACTTCGAATCTAGAAAGTGATAACGAACATTGACAAAAGGCAAAAATAAAACAATCTCTTATTCAGCTGTACCCATGACGTATGTCAAGTAATTTTCAACGTGGTGGTTATATGAAATGCCCATTTCATAGACCGGCATCTAAGTATGAACAAGCAAGGACGACAGTAAAACTTTCCAGATTGCCTTATTTATATGCAGATATTCAACAATTTTTATTCCTCCACAGATGGTTTAGAACGTTTTATCAGAGATTTATCTCAACAGCCTTCAATCCGCCGAGCTTATGGACAAAATTGACGTCGTTTTGGCCAGAACACAAGTTCAATTCACCTAGCC
Source organism: Microdon myrmicae (assembly GCA_963931805.1). Lineage (NCBI taxonomy): Eukaryota > Metazoa > Arthropoda > Insecta > Diptera > Syrphidae > Microdon > Microdon myrmicae. Next base: position 113,384,097 of record OZ007496.1, read on the forward strand.
CCTATTTAGGAAGGACTTTATTCAAATGTTATTCCCTTAATTAAAAAGGCTAATTCCAAAGTTTTTCAAATAAGATTTTATCCTGCAAATCCCAACATAGCGACGGAGTACCCGCTTTAATTTAAGATAATACCATCTGTGACAATTTTAGTGCTCAACTTTTTTAAGTAATTTGAATCTCTGTCTATCAGGCCCTGCTCTCGAATTAAAAATTCGTTTCCAAACCATCTACATGGAAACAGTTGCTGGGGGCGCTCCAAGATATTGACTATATATAACTGAGGCTCTGTTTTCGGTCTCTTATGGGTGAAACGAATGTCCTTTGTATAATTTGTCAGACCCTTATGCTGGTTCAATATTTGTATCATATTATTTTGTTTCTGCATTCCAACTGTTTATTACTCACAAAATCACGACAATTGTCGAAGTTTCGTGCTTGTTATCCTGTTCTCTTTTACACGTGGTAAATCTAGAAAGGATTTTAATGTAATGGAATAAACCATTCTCTTTCAAACATCCTTGTCTTGTATCAACAGTTTCGACGGAGGCATGAAGATAAAGTGCTCTCAAGAACAAAGTTGGTCTAATCAAATTGTCGGATACTGAGAGTGGTTTTACTTCGCTTCAGTGGATTTGGCAGAAGTCGAATTATGGGACAAGGGAATTATAAAATGGTACGGAAAGCAGTATTCTTTAAGTCGAGCCTAGTGGACAGCAAACTGAGACAATAGGCCCGGCGCCGCTTTTAGTAATTCATGAATAAATTATGCCTGCCCGCCATCCTCCCAGACAGTTGAGATTTTTATTTGAAAATGAGATCCAACCGCCAGTACTTTTGCGATCCAAGATATGCGATAACACTGTTCAAAAGGAACGCATATTACGTCAAAGTCGCCGGCCGTTTATCTAGGATCCACAATTTATATTCGTTTTATTTATTTATCATGAGGATGAAAGATGATGAATGAGAACATAAAAATAGGTTGAGAGCCCCTTTCGGATTTTTTTGTTTCTTGCTTCACCATATTCATTGAAGGTTGGCAGACATTATCCTCAGCGATAGCAATTTATTAAAATGAAATATTTTCGACCAGATTGGTGTCAACTTATGAATGTAATAAAAACTGAAATGAATAAAATTATATTCTGTATATTAAGCGTGTTACAGTTTGGCTGGCTGTTGATAAAATATGCAATGTGGTGGGAAGTTTTTTGATAAATGTTGCCGCAGCTATTCACTAGTCAAGAAAAATCTCATCAACAGCATCTGTGAAGATCGTGACAGCGCCAAAACCATAACCATTTGTCAATTTTTTGTCTGCCGATTCTAATACTTAATAAAAACTGACAGGGCCATAGGTTGTGTAGCACATTCACAGTAGAAGCGAATTTCAGGACATTCAATTTTATCGAATGTCAATATTGGGTATCTAAGATCCATTTTCCAAGGACCAGGCGTTTTACAATAACAAAAATATTATTCGGCTTCTCTTAGGATATAAAAGGGTCTTTTTTTATATTAAAAAGATCTAAAATAAGTTTTAAACTGTTCCTTTTATTTGAGGGGGTTTTCCAGTTTTTTATAATTCCTGGTCCACGCAAACCAACCAGCAATCAGTAACTAGGTTTGCAATTCCCATGCGGCGTGTTACCGACCAAAGGATAAACACTGTTGTTGCGTAATGGCTTCGTTAACATTTTCATTCTGATGCTTAATAGCTGCCTTATTATGGTTTTGCAATTTATTAATATAATATTTATTATTATTTATTATTGTAGTATATATTGTCGTATTTATTTATAAATTGTACATTAGCTTGATTCGTATGCTTGGATCCCCAATACCGACATCGTGTGGATATTACGTGCGGTTTCCGCCACCACCATCATTCGATAATTAGTAATTTTAATATAATTTGTTTTAAAGTGGTCTGATGGTAAGGTGGTGGAGGAGTTGCACGATCCACAAGTGAGTTTTCGAACACGCCCCGATTCGGGTGTGGATCGTGCAGCTCTTCGAGTTCGAATTCGGTTTTCGAAGTGGACGTGAATGGGGAGAGAAAGAGAGAACAGGTGAATGTTTTTGGTATACGGTTTTTCAATTTCGTTTACGATTGGATTGAAAAAGAGCAGAAAAGAGTACGGTTGTTGGTCGGCCCAGTGCAGAATTTTTAGAGCAAGGAAAGAAAAGAAACCCGTGCCTTTTCTTTGGCTTAAAATTTAAAAGTAAAACTAGAAAATTAAAAAAGTAAAAGGAATGTTTTCAAAAACACACTAGATTCCCAAAAGTGTTAAAATTGTTTGAAGACTTTTAAATATATCTCATAATTACTTAAAGTTCTCAGTGTCAGATTCTTTCAATTGATTCGGTCGCCAAAATTTACCCTTCATATAAATCCTAACTCAGATATGACTCGAGTGTGAACGTGCAAAACCAATCAACTATAATTTTTTGTACAGTGTCACGAAGATCTATTTGCAATTAAATGCTGATCACTGACCTGGAGAGCTGTTTCTAAAATATCAAATTGTTTCAATGGTGCCCATGGAAATAGAGGAGCTTCAAAATATGATCTATGGATTCTAACTAAATCATTCACCATTGAAAGGACTAATCTGGCCGAGAGCGGGAACACTGTACATTCCTGATCATTGCATTCCAAGATTACAGGTAAAATAAATAAATTAGATTTAATTTTCTGTGGCAGAGACCAAATACTGTCACTTGGATTGCGAAGGGTTTCCTTTCGGAGTGGTTGATGGAGAAAAAGAGAGAGAGAGAAATCTTTTTGAGACTAGTCTTTTTTTCTTTTTGGCAGTTGATCAGAGTTCTATGTTCTGTCTGTGAGAAAAAATGAAATAAAGAATCCATCCATGGAGGAGATATTTAAAGTTGTAAAGTGTTTTTTTGTTTGTTGAACTAGAGTAAATGTGTTAATTAGTAGAAGATAAAGCTAAAGTCGTCCATGAAGCACTGATGTAAATTGCAGTCGTTTTGTTTGGTATTTTAATTGAAGTCGACAGAAGACAGTGGCGAAACCCTGAAGCACCTGACACCGAGAAAACTAGCTGCCCTGGCGAATGTCGTTGGACCTAGTTTGAGACCAGGAACTGGAGGGAATACCGCACGTAACATAGTGGAGAGTACGGGTAAGCCCACTTAAGGTTGTTAAATAGGTTCTTGCAACAGAGCTGGCGGGTAAGCGGTTACGAGGTGTACAGTTTGTCCCCGTAGGACTGTGGGAAGGAAGTATGTTGCGCCGACGTACGGCGCTGATTCACTTCCTTCCTCATCAATCGTTTTCTCTACATGCACCACGGAGAAGAAAATATCGGCAGTTGAATAAAGGATGGAGCGGACACTGAACCACGGAAATAAAATGCACAGACAGTTGTTTAGTGTACAAGGTTTTTATTGTCGACGACTTTAATTGTATTACATGATGTATTTGATTACATTTTGGGTCCTTGCTGGTATAACACTTTGTTCTAATTGTTCATGAATCGTATTGGAAAATTACTTGATATACTTTGTTCTAATTGTTCATGACTTGTATTGGAAAACTACTCGACACACTTTATTCTTAATTGTTCATGAATTTGTTACGTCTCCAGCGCCGTGCTTCCTTTTTCGAGGGAAGAGCGTGGGGGTTATATATTTATTAAATTAAGGGGTTATTAAAATAATTAAAGTTTTCTTTATTAATAATTATTATTTGTTTTATTTTTATTTTATTGAACTCAGCTGTCTCAAGCTGAGCTCTATTCTGAACTAACCTTTCAATATAAATTTACCTGTTTTTATAGAACATTTTGTTCCAACTAACTGTGTCGTATAAAATGAACAAAACAATCTAGAAGTCTCTGTGACTTAAAATTTTGAATAAACTTTGAACGAAAATCAAAGTGGCTATGTTTTGAAATGAAAAATGTGCTTGTTATGAAAAGGCGCATGTTTTTAAATGGGCTGTAAATGACTGGATGTAGAATATTGTGTCTGTTTATTTATGAATTGTATTAAATGAGAATGTAAGATATGTGAGGATGTAGTTTTAAAGGTTGTGTTAGAAAGGACATGAGATTAGTGTTAAAGCGAATAAGGGTAGTATTCTGGAATACAACAAATTGAATTGGAAAAATTACTCGACACACTCGCGACACTGTTACGTACGCATCCTCGGGGCGCGATGAGAAGCGGAAGCCGGCAACAACCATGGCGGTCAGCGGGTGGAAAACGACTCAGCGATAATCATCTCGTGCAGAGATCATTCGCTTATGGGGTGAGTTTGTGGTGTCGTGGTAGATATCCTCTCCACTAAGGATATCGTTTTTACCTACCACCAGAGAAACGTAAAGTCTCTGGAATAGTAAACCAGATCTTGTAATGAAGATCATGGTGGTATGTGTGCGATCGTTCAGGTCTGTATGGTTTACACATGTGTTACGTGCGGCTTCCACCGCCCTCATCATTTATTTGTTTTAATATAATTTAATTTTAATATAGTGTGATGGTACGGTGGTGGAGTAAGTGCACGATCCACACACCAGTTTGAGTGTGGATCGTGTACAAGTTTCGAGTTCGATTTTCGGGAGAGCGAGAGAGAGGGAACAGGTTAATGTTTTTTTCAAAAGACGGCTTTAGATTCCGTTTGTTTTGATTGCTCGATACTGTTTTTGACAGGTACGGTTTTTGAATTCCGTTTTTCGTGAATTGAGTTAGAATACAGATTGGTATTGAACAGTTGAAAAAAAAAACTGTAGATGTCTGAACAGAGAATGTATAGTTAAAAAAAGGAAGAAAGTCAGCTTCCGGTAATCTTTTGAATTAAAGGAAAACAGTAAAAGAAAAAAGAACGTCCTAACCTTTTTCGAAAAATGTTGTAAAAATTAAAAAGCATTAAATGAGAAAGAAGTGAAAACAAAAGTTGTTTTTAATCGATATATATGGCCAACTCGAGGACGATCCGGGAAGTGAAGTTTTAACTGCCACCTTACGCAAGTGAGGAAAATCAAGCTGTGGATTCTAGAGAAGTGAAGTGAAGAGGCTTCCAACACTCAAAAATCTGACAAGGTGGAGCTAGGACAGTGGAGCGTGACCTTATCCCCAGGTAACCTTGTGAATTTACGTATTTAAATGTCTGTGGCAGAATTACATCACACATGCTCGAGGGCAATGGGTAAACGAAGCAGACAGGCGGTAAACACTAAAGGTTCAAAAAGATCATTGTCTATGGAGTGCATCGCGTCTAAATAAATAGACGACGATACAGCGAAGAAATGTGGTAAGAGAAAAGATGAGACGAGGGCATCATAAAAGTCATAAATGAGTGATGCCCTTGTGAAATATACGAATAGACATTGGGAAAGGTGCTGATAGGTTGGTGGACGAAACAAATCCCTTGCTTGCATTTGTATATGCAGGGAAATTCGTTTGTGGAAAACGTATTCTATATTTGCATGGTTTATGCTTTGAATTCAATGCGGCGGCTATACGCGAAGTCGATGCTTGTTTGGAGATTCAAACAAAGAAGCAATTCTGGGTAAAGTGCTTGCAGCTGTATCGATAGTTGTAAGTCATTGCAAGACAGATTAGATGGTTATACAATGACGGTTTGTATATACCATCTGTGTAAATGGAACATGGTATCTATGGCGACACAAGTGTCGAACGCTAGTGTGAAAATCTACACTAATCGGAAATTCGGTTTTTGGTCGCTTATGCAAAGACGCAGTGATACATGTATGAATGCCCTTGTAGAAAAAATTCTTTTTAAGTAGACAGTGGGGTTTGGCGGAACCGCCACAAGACTTCCCACTGCTGCGGTACATAGCTGCCCGAGAGGAAGTTTATGATCTGTAACAACTGGCAAACACTGGCGCTCAAAAACCGGACGCCATAGACTGTGTGTAACAACTTGGCGAATTCCAAGATACAACTTATAACCATTTAGCGAGGGCAAATGATAACCGCCTATAACCGTTTGAAGTACAGCAACGCGTACCCTGAAGAAGTCAGTGACCTTTCAACATAACATCAACGGCAATCATATAATATCCCAACAAATATATAAATTCACTTACTACTCGGAAGTAAATCCACAACACTTTCAAGCCTATTTACATTCTTGTAGCCAAACAAACAAAACGTAAAACACGGGAAAGCCAAAAATTAGTGTAAAATTTAAAAGCAGAAGTGTTAAGATTAAAATCAAAGCAAGTAAAGTAAGGGTTGGCTCTCCGTAGCTTTCGCGAGAAGGGTTTTGAAGCCAAAACGTGTGTTATGCTTACGCCGTGCTTCCTCTATGATTGAGGGAAGAGAGTAGTATGCGGAGTTACTGTAATAAAAACGACTATTTATTTTTTTAAATATATATATATATATATATATATATATATATATATATATATATATATATATATATATATGTACACATACACATTGTTAAATTCGTCCATTCTGTATGTCGAGCTCCGAGACTGTAATCAGATCATATTAATGATGAATTTTTCCTTCTATACTCGGACTCTGCAACACATGAAAGTTTGTTTGGCCAATCATATTTGAGCAGCTGCCACGGTTGCTCGATATTGATTGTGTTGATGGTATTCAATCAACTACCATGGTCCTTGGGTTTCTGTTTTCTGGCAGAATAAAGTCATTCGAGCCAAATTCTCTTGTTAATGATCTGGTGAACCGTGGCGATCGCATTGCCCTGTAGTTGTAGGGTTGCGGGATCACAAATTCCTCTAGATTTACCAGTTTGTTCGGAAACTTGTGGCGGTTCTCCCAGACCCCACTGTCTACTTACTTAAATAACGCCCATCCCTACAACCCAGTCTGCGTTTCTGCTAATGCAATCGCATTAAGCACCTGTAATTGCCATCAAATAGATCAAATTTTTTTAACTTAAAGGTCCCTGTAACATAATTCCTACCTTTTCATGCATCTGTTCGCATACAAATTCCGTACAAGAATTCTCTCCATTATACAGGAGCATAAAACCAAAACCTATTCGGTACCTTCGGTTGCCAGGCAAATACCAACCTTCCCACACCTGCACCGCAATCTCCCCGCAGCAAAAACATTTCCTTCCCAAGGATAATTAATGCTTTCAATGCATTATCTGGAAATGCCTGTAAAGAATTTTTCCTACAGGGGCATTCATACATGTGTCAATGCATCTCTGCATTAGCGACCAAGAACCGAATTCCCAATAAGTGTAAATATTTACACTAGAGTTCGACCCTGGCGTCGCCTTAGATGCCATGCATAAGTGACACAGATGGTATACACAACCGTCATTGTGTATCCATCTAAATTACTTTCCAAAGACTTGCAACTATCGATTCAGCTGCAAGTACTTCTCTCGGAAATACTTCTTTGTTTGAATCTTCAAACAATCACCAACGTCGCGCTTAGCCGCCGGATTGGATTCAATAGCATAAACATATGCAAACAAAATAATCCGATTCTCTCAGTCGGCAGAGATACGATATACGATCTCCATTATCTCAATCCCTTTTAGCATCTAATGAGTGGCTACTATTTACTCAGCTGACCCTCATTACCGGACGATGTATTAGGTCGCTACTTCCTTTGTTCGGCATCCCTTGTCTAGGTTTCGTTCGCGTTGACCTGCGAGCGTTAGCAAACAATCTGATCTCAACGATCGACTTGACGCACACCACTACAAGACCTCACCAGTGATCTTTCTTCGTTTTAACCAGGAGAGGAACACTTTCTCTCTCGGGGAAACTCGCCCTATTAGCAAGGCGGCTCTGCACGAGCCGAATGTCGCGGAGTACTTTACCATCATCCGACCAAGCCGGTCGGCCTGTCTCCCGCTCTCCGTCGCTCGGCGAAGAAGCGTAAATATCCCAGAGTCGAGTAATTAGTGAGTCAAAAATTTTAAACGCCACGGAGACGAGTCGAGCTCGAATCGTGTTGATCTACAGAGCGCAGTCTACCTTTCAAATATAAAAACATTACGTTAAAATAAATTCCCCCAGTTTTTAAGTTTTGATTAAAGAACAAAGTGTAAAACGGTAACATAAGTGAAACATTAATTAAAGACCAGTTTTAAACCATTTGACTAAATAAAAAGAACATTCACTACAACAACATCAATAGTGTATTTAAATTTTCCTGTGTTGCAGTTTCCACCAGTGTGTTTCACCTGTTTACCCTTCCTGGGTGTTCGGTTGCTTGTAATTGTTTTTGGTGATCGCGAGTGTTATTCTTGGCGGACCTTCTAGCAGTCGCAAAGGGGTATCAGTGGAACCATTTATGATGGAGGAGGAAAGTGACCCTAGTGCCCGTGACTGGCACAAAACTTTCCACCCCACAAGCTCTATTAATCCCGTGAATGCTCAGTGTCCACTGTCATATTCAATTGTCCGTAAACAGTTTCTATTTCGTCTGTTGGTGTTAAGTCGTCTCAGTCATGAGTCAATAAGCAAGATATCTAAGACGATCTACCTCTTTCAGGAAGCGGCTCCTAGTCCTTAAAAGGACGTATGATCTCTTTAATATACCGCTCCTGAGAAAATCGTCCTACAAAGGGGCCGTCACCGTGCCTCCTCTGATCCAGAGGGAAGAGCAACGTCCTGTCGCCGGTTGTGGTTACTCTGGCTTTCCCAAGCCCTTGTCTCCGCTGGGATTTTCCTGAATATTTGGAGGTTTTGGGAAAAAATAAAAGATCAATTTGCTTACGGTAAACTTTTATTGGTCAGCTCGAATATCAGTTGGATCCTGTACAGTTTTTATTAGGCCTGAATGCTGGGAGCGGGATACTGGGTGCTGAGAGCGGGATACCTGATGCTGAGAGCTGGATACTTGCTCGAATGGTTCAATTGGAATGAATTTAGTGTGCTACTTAAGTGAGCACGGGTTCTCTTACCATTCCTTTATAAAGGACAACAAATCGAGAATTGTATGCCGAAAACACACATTTTCGTACAACAATCTCGATTTTTGGTATCCTGAGTGAGATGCTCAGTGTTTACATAAGATAAGAATTCAGTTTCTTGAATTCTTATGAAATTATTTCGCAGATGTGGGAATGTATCTGCTTTTGGTTTTCTATTTGTTTTTCTCAATGGTTAATTTTCAGATAGAGATAACGATCTCTGGATTTTGGTTTTCGTTGATGCCGTGGGGCGAATGTAGAACAATAACCCAATATTGGATTCGTTTATTGTGAATTTTAATTTTAATTTTGGTTGTGGATTTAATTATGCCGTGGCGGCAAATGTTAGGCAATAAACGAATGTTTGATTCGTTTATTGCGAATTTTGAATCATGTTTGGGTTTTTTTGGGTTTTGATAGGATTTTGGGTTTTTGGGTAAAATAGCTGGGATTTAGATGTAGGAATGGGGGAAAAAGGTGGTAGGGCTTTTTGGGGCACTACAGAACGATGGATATTCCGTAGCTAGTAGGTCAGTTCTATATTCCACATGATACAGATCTAACCCACCAGCCAACTGATTTCCTCTGGTATTAGATATATAATTTCAATTTTTATGGTTGGCGTTCATATCTCCGCCTAGGATAAAATAGTATTTTTCCATGTGCAACTGTAAGCATCGAAAGACTGTCTCGAACTCCGGGCTGTCAGTCTTCTGGGCCCGGATAATGAAAGACCGTTTTTTTGATTTTATTAACGTTCTTAATTTTATTTAATGTTTCTTGACCTATAAAGGTGGTCTTCGGATTTCGACCCATCGGCCATGGGTTTGGCCTCTGGAACTCTACTGATGGCGGAACAAAAAAAAAGGGGTGGCGAGAGACCGACTTTAGGGAGACAAGGACAACTGTGTCCTTCATCTTTGTCTCCGGTTTCTCGTCATCTTGCCATAACCAGAATCACCCACATCCGTGAGGATGTTGGGCTCCGTCTCAAGATATCTGAAAAGAAAGGGAGAAGGAGGTATCTATGGATAGTGTGGACAGGGTTAGTTCAAGTGTTCTCTAACTACTTTGATGGGGGGATGGTGGGAAAGAAATCGTACAAGACCGGTGGGTTTTGAGTGCGGTAGTAAACGCAGATCACGTCTTTGGCGTTTGATAAACTGCACTTTGGTCGGGGTGTGTGTGTGTGTGTGTGTGTGTGTGTGTGCGTTTGTGCTATCTTGTACGCAAGACTCCCCTACAAGTGGGTTCTCGCTGTTCTGAATGCTTTCGAAGTAATTATTGTAATTGTAGCAGGTACTCGTCCATATGGATAATGGAGGCACCTTCGTATAGGTGAGAGTTTGAGTAATGGCGACCGTCAGACCTTCTAGAGTGGTTGGTGCATCTTCTGAGGAGTTTTCTTTCGAAAACTCGAAGTCTTTCCATTTGAGCCGAAGATATGCAGGACCATATGGGAAAGGCGTACGATATTCCAGATCGGATTGGCTGCTTATAGCAGAGAAGCTCAACTTTGGTGTCAACTTTGTTGCTCCATGATGTGCAATTCCTTAAACCGACCGAGGCCCCTTTGAAGAATGTGGGTCACATGCTTGATGAAATTCATTTTTGGTAGTAGTAGCTCCTATTTGTATTCGAATATTCTGTGAATATCGAGAAGAAGGTTGGGAGTGTTTACTACTCAAAATGATAGCTACTGCTTTGAATGGTTAAGTCGAATTTTCCATCGACTGTAATACGTCCAGATGACGGTTGAATCGATTTGTTGCGAGTTTTGGGCTTCTAGATGGCGTGTACACTAGGACGTCATCCACACAGCATATCTCTCTCGTCCGCAAGGCGAGGAATATCTGAGGTGTAGATATTAAATAAAATGAGGCTCAGAATGGAGCCCTGTGGTACGCCGGCAGCGGTGTTGTAAGTTCGGGATAGCTTTCCATTCAGGCGAATTTGGAAGGCTCTGTTTCGATCGAACTGGTAGATGATACTACAGAGCGTTCTACTGAGGCCACTATTCAGTCATTTTAAAACGATACCTTCGATCCACGTTGTATAAAAAAAAATTTCAATGTCCAGGCTCACCGCAATGGTGGGTTTCTTATTAAGAGCAGACGTGGTTTTGAAATATGTTGAGAGCCACAGTGGTGCTGTGCGCTCTTCTAAATCCAAATTGGAAATCAGGTATTAGGTTCCTGGCACTGATAAACTTATTTAGCTTCTCGTATATGAAATGTTCATATATTTTGCTGATGCAGGTGAGGAGCGAAATAGGACGAAAGCTTGAGGAGTGATTTGTTGGTTTTCCAGCTAAAGTACGCCATGTTGTAGGCATGGCTGAACAGAATGGAGAGTTTTTATACTCTTTGTTTGTCTGTCTTTAAGCATGTCGGCGATTGTAAATCCATTTTGGGTGAAGTTTTGTGTGGCCTGTTTTCCGAAGTCTGACTTGTCTGTTTGCGTAGCTCGAGTCTCCTTGGATCTTTGAATTATTTCTTTATATTTAGGACAGTTCCTGTATATGGCCGGATATCCTTTCTTTCCGCAGTTGCAGCAAGTTGGCAGGGTTATTTCATCCTGCACATTTGTTGTGGGATCGTATCTGGCTGGCGGTAGTTCGCACTTGCCAATATCGTGGGATTTTCCGCAACGAACGCAACGGCGGCTCATGTTGCAATTTCGAAACGTTGGCAACGTCTGCATTGAGGTATTTCACTGTTATGGAATACCTCGAAACGACTTGCTGATTGGAAGCGACTTTGTCCGTATTATGGAATCTATGTCGGTCCCTGGCGCAAGGTGAAGCTCGCATATGTTCACCTTGCTGTATTTTTCTGGTCAGATTTTCACAAACCGTTGTGGGGGACAGAATTTTTTAACGCCATTGAAATTGATGGTGGGAAATGTTGCTTCAAGGGCAATTACGATGTCCTTCTTTTCCCAACAAGAAGCGACTCGTTTTAAAAGAATGGTCCTTGACTTTTCGTCGGCCGGAGTGAAAGTGTAGTAATTTACCTCCTTGGCCATGAGGTTGTCGTTAACCTTGCGGTAGGTTTCCCTATCGTAGGTTACAATCTTGTTTAGGGATGGGCTTAGGGTTTTTGCCTTGAAGTTGGAAATCCTTAGCCGGTTCATATCACTGACGAAGTTTTTCAGATTGAGGTCTCATGCAAAGACCCCGGGCTGCTGTTTCTTCTGGGAAACTGGTGCGCGGTCCTCGGCCGCTGGCTGCACAGTGTTGACAACACAAGCGACCTTTGGTTTTGGGTCAATTGCCGGAGTTACCTTAGGTGGGCAAGACTTCTGCGGGGGTACGATTGCTTGCGTATTTGAGGTTGTCAGTGGGATCGACATTTTTTTTAGGGAAAGATGATGATGAAGATGATGGGGCTGATGGTGGCGTGCGGCCACTGGCGATCCGCTTACTGGCGGGGCCTCCCTCGCAGCTCAATGTTGACAGCGGTGTCTTGTGCTTTGGGGCCGTGTGTTTGGGGTGGGGGTACGCGAGTCACGCTGATCCATTGAGGCACCACGACTGGCGTCGACGTTTTCTATTTCGGGCTCGAATTCTGATTCTAAATTAGAGGTTTCCAAACCGCTGCTGGGCGGGGGTGGGGGTGGGGTGGCTTTTAATGCGGACAATTGCTTTTTAGCACAGCGTTTTTAGCCCTGAGACCATCGACCTCCTCTTTTAGTTTATTTATAAGAGCCGTCATGCCCTGATCGGGCAGATGGCTCACCCCATAAGAAGAGCGCGTATCCATTGATCAGTAAGAAAAGAGGCAATGAGCGTATTAAATACAGAGCCCACGAGGAAGACAGGGAGTGAAATTACAAGAAGAATGTTCTGGAGATTCAATAAAATAAAACGGGGCAGGAGTAAAAGGGGGGATGACAAAGAGAATGGGAAGAAACAAAGAAGAGCGACGTACAACCCGAAAACCGTGCTTTACCTACTAAGGTAAGTAAATAAAATAAATTAAATCAAAATTAAGAGAGGATTAAAAATCAGATTTGTAGGTAAGTAATAATAAACAAAGGTAAAATTAAAAGCAAAATAAAGAAAACAGATATTTAAAACGAAAAGGTTCACCCGTTTCTGGCATTTGATTGATGTTGTTGTTATCTTTCCACTGTTGCTTCTGGCGATGTAGAACATACACAGACTGAGCACTTTATGTGTAAACACTTCTAACACTCAGTATGAAAGCACACTATGTAATGTTATAATAACTATCACTGATGTAGTCACTGACTGACTGATGACTGATGACTGACTGATCACTGATGACTCATGGCGAAACTGAAATGCGCCGCCCTTTTATACTTTGTGGCGGCAGATATCTGTTAAAAATTTTACTCAAAAATTCCAAGAAACACGAACAAGATTTTGTGTGCTTCAATTGGAATGGGATTCTCGGAAGTGGATGGGAATTTGGTTGAACAAATTCCCGGAAGGAGAAATTATGAAATGCATTTAGAATTAGGCATTCATAATGTTAATGGTTATTGGAAATTGAATCAATGTACGACAAATGGACTTTCGGTTAAATTTGTCGTGCATAGGATTCAATTGGGGAACATGATTGGGATTATGGGTAAGGGTAAGTTAATTGGTGTTTTTTGGTATAATAATCCCGATTGGATGGGAGTAGTGATTTAAGGTCTGCAATAAATAGCAACTCATGACACACAGGTTCCATATAATATTTGCAAGCCATCCATCATTTTTTCCACCAAACAGTCAAATAATAGCGCGTTATCAACGCACGTGTTTCTCTACACTATTTTCAAAATATTAAAAAGTGTATCACTAAAACTCCAATCCCTCAAAGATAAATGGTCCACATGTCATCCAACTTAACATGTATTATTTTATTAGTTAATAGTAATTAAAAGTCCACGAAATATGTTATTAAGGTCGCCATATATGTTTCAGTCTCACGGACTTTCCAAAGATTTATGACATGTCATTGCAGTTGAGGCAAGAACAAAACCTTTTAAACTTGTAAATTGCTGTAACTTGAATGCCCATAAGCAAAATGCTTCATTTTAACGATGCCGTCATGCATTTAAGTACATCAAAGCGCTGAAGGTGTCCATTCTCATCCCCTTAGTCCAAATATCCGTAGATTTCATCCCTAAAATTACAGAAACTTGCCGCGATTAAACATAATTTATGTTTCAGAACAGAGAACATATTTTGTAGGTAAGAATAAAGTGAGTTCCGTAGAATAGACTGAGGATGTGCTTCTAATACTAGCTCTCTTTAAGTCAATAAAATCTACTTTTATATCATCCAGTATCCACTCATTGCCCATTTTATCCCCGAGCAAATATCATAGAATGCGGAAACGGAATCCCTCATAAAAGTCCACCCAAATTCACATTTCTTTATGTCATAAACATAAGGCAAGTTCTGAACATCTCATGATTATTATATTCACAGAGTCACGTACGACAAATAAAAATAACAAAACATTTTATTATGATTGCCTTCGTTGTATTATAATCGTCTACCTCGGGAACAAATTATTAGTTCTAAGTTCAAGTTAACGTACAATTTTCTGATTCGATTTGAATATTTTTTTTTGCTTTCAGCCGTAATGTAATAAGCCATAACATAAAGTAATATGCATTTGCAAAGTGGAAAGAAAAGCCCTGAAAGGAAAGGAAAAAAATCTGCATTTATTATGCACCAATATTGCTCAACGTAATTTAATATCCGCTGCGCCACGTAGAACAAAGTAGTATCCTTCTTTCTTCCTAGCGATATTACCATGTCCTATCCGTTTAATATTCTGCTGAAGAAAGAAAAGCTAAAAGGACGTTAAGTACTAGAGAAAAAAGTTCTTTATTAGTTTATCAATTTGTCAATTCTTGGAATAGAGTCCGTTATTTATTAAAATCAGTGTCGCGAATACACTGCAAGTGAATTCGTAATATCGTTTGTGTGAGTCTATGAGTGTATTTCAGATGAGCAAAATATGGCCAAGTACACCATCGATTTCGGACAGACACAATAAAAGTACTCCTGCCAACAATACTACCCACTTATATTACTAACTTTGTATAAAGACCAAACGGTCGTCTCCCGACTACAGCCGTCTGGTATTACTTCTAAGGATACGGCTACTTATTCCTTTTTATGAGTCATCCCTCTTCTCTTTCTTACTGTGTTCCACTGTTTTCTGATAACATAGGCCTTAAAAGCCCTTGAAATACCTTTAAGACACAAACAGAGCGGAGTGGTATAACGGAAAAGAATATTATTAAGCTAGGATATAAAACTCAAATCCTTTTACACAAACATAACGAAGGAAATTTGCATTATTTTCAATTCCATTATTGTTTGCCAACATAAATCAGTGGCAATTTGATATTTAGTGTATCATCAAGGGAATTTCATCCCGCTGAGTTTTATTTAACAGATAAAAAAGGATCCATTCAGCAAGTTTTGTACAAGTGTGTTTTGCCTCAATTTCCACGAAGACGGTATATGTTGTGTGGCCTTAAGATCTGCCCTAACATTTAAAAAGGGGCGTTTTGTGAATTTTTGTCCGGAAATCATAACGTAAAATGCTACTTTAAATTTGAATTAAGTAGAACTTGATATTTAGAGCAACAAATTTAACACAGATCACATGTGATTGCATCTTTTCGTCCCCATTTTCAATTCTCCAACCGAATTAGTTAGTTGTACCAGCGGAAGAGAAATTATCAAAGTATTGACATTCGGCTTAGAGATTGATATACACGCTCTGTTCAAATCAATTCGATTTGAATGCATTCAGAGCGGCGTTTTATACGTGGTGTGTTCAAAAATTACACGAATTGGAATTTTTCTCCAAAAAGTCAATATATTAATCAATTCGGTTCCATTCAAAACAATCCCCTCTAGTACACTTCTGCTCGGGCTCTTTTCCAATCTTGAAAACACCTGTGGAACTCACTTTCCGGTCTCCTTCAACGATTGTGTTATTATCTCACCAAAGATGGTATAATGTTGACTTTTCCTGATTCTATCGACCTCGCGGTTGAAAATAAGTCACAGGAGGACAGGTGCAGTGAACTTGGTAACTACGGTATGTATGATTTTGTGTGTTCCTCTAAAGTCACAAGCAATAGGCGAGGCCACCATGTTTTGGTTATATAATCTGTTCGGCTGTGAAAAATAAAACTATTTAAATTGGCTGCAAAGGACAACATATCTCAGGAGTATATACAATGTATGTAATAGGGAATCTAGTCTCCCTATCGTCCGCACGCCCCCATGAATAAGTACCTTTCTCTTATTTCCACTCTACCATTACCTTACTGGATAGGATGCCTAAACACAATTAAAGGAATAAAACGAATCGGTGAATTTCTGAATGGTCCTTGTGACATTTGCGCCTGAGTTTGATAACGAGAGTTCCTTTGGGAATGTTTGCTGTGCGTAAGGTTTTGCTCAATGACGATTAGCTTTCAACTGACCATTCCCGGCAATCACACCACATTCACATCTTGATGATGTCATACTCCACACAACGATACACAGTGACGGAGTGTGGACGTGTTTTCAATTCGGCGAGTTAAATCGAGTTAAAGGAAAAAGTTGCTTTTATGAGTCGCGAGTGGTTGAAATATAAAAACTAATATAAATAAATAAATTCTAGTGATAAAAACAGTCAAAACAAAGTTATTATATATAAATATAATCAAATAAAAGAGAACGAAGCCACGTGTTTTGACAGTCAAAACAAACAGTTTAATACCAACCAACTGTGGAAATGTATGTGAGAGCACGTGTTTAGAAAAAAAAGTAACAAATATAAATAAAAAAGAAACAAAAGGAACGAAAACATATAGTGAAATTACGAAGAGAAGTCAACCTAATAACTGGTTTAAAACAAAGACTGGCCTGCTATCTTGGATGCAACAAGCTCGGTGTACTGACCCTCAGCATGCAGAATGGCACACAAAAAACAAAATATTAAAAAATTGAAACCAAAGTCCGCGTTAATAAAACGCCCGGCGAGCTCCCCACTAACACGAGTGACAACAAAAGTAAATAAGCCAAACGAGGCAATAACAGACTTGCTCGAAAAGGCGCAAAAAATGGAAGAGGACAATACATTCCCTCCGGTTCCACATAATGACGGCTATGTGACCAATAACATGTTTGCATGTTTAGCGAATACCGAGACTGAGGACGACGAGGAGGAAATCAGCGATCTTGAAACAAGTCTAGCCCGAACAAGGACGCAATTAGCGGAGAAGCGTCGCCGAAAAAAGGAATTGGCTGAAAAGGAGCAGCTAATAGTGAAACAACAGTAGCAGAAAAATCAGCAACAATGTGCACAACAGAAGCCTAGCCAACAAAAAGGATGTCCACAGCAAGAGATTACACAACAACAACCACAACAAGAGCAACAGGCAGCAAAAAGGAAAGCGAAGATGCCACCCATCAACATTACAGATATGGACTATAACGACCTGGTAAGTCTATGTAAGCTTTCTATTGGAGGGGATTTTTCAATTAAGAGACTGACAGGGAACAGGTTTGCCATACAGACAAATTCGATTGAGGACTTCGAAAAAATGAAAAATGTGCTAAAAAGGGCCACCGCGAAATTTGACACGTACACGCCGAAAGAAATAAAAAATATAACGGTTCTACTAAAAGGCGTTGACCCTGAAATATAACCAGAAGTTGCATTACAAACGCTACGAGAGCTTAACTGTACTGATATTGAGTTTATCGCGGTAAAACCTTTCAATACAGCTAGGGCTAGAAGGGAGAGTCGTAAATTACCGTTCTACCTGGTGCAGCTGGGCCCCGGTAGCAAAATTGGTAGATTTAGGAAAATCACAATCCTGAACCATCAAATTGTCACATGTGACAAATTGAAAAAAGGCAGAGATACAATCCAATATCTTCGCTGCCAAAGGTTCGGGTACTCAGCACCAAACTGCGAAATGCAGTATCGATGCGTAAGATGCGGACAGGACCACAGCGCAGAACAATGCACGTTAGGTAAAGAAAGGGTAGAAGACAGATCTCTTCTAAAGTGTGCAGTCTGTAAGAGTGAGGGACACCCCACTAATTATCGAGACTGTCCTAAATTCCGCGAACTACAGGAAAAAAGTTTTTACAGCAACGAAAAATAGAACGCCCGATAGTTCAAGCCCGACCAGCATTAAATGTAAGACCCCAGTTCTCGTATGCTCAAGTAACAGCTGGTAGGAGAAACGCGCCACAACCCACCACACGGGTACCGCCGCCACATACTCCCCCTCCAGAAACAGTAACACTAGCAGATATGCTCACAACCTTGCTCGCTATGCAGACGCAGATGACACAAATGCAAAAACAAATAAAGAACCAGGACACTAGCCAGCCGTCAATATAAACCCCCAACCGAAAGCACAATTAAGGCTCTAGTTTTGAATGTAAATGCACTTATCAGAATCGAGAGAAGAGCCGCTCTCTTTAAACTGTTGCAAGACGAAAGTCCTGACGTGCTTCTGGCTAGCGAAACTAAGCTGAATCAGAGGCACAAACTATGTCACACAAACTACGACATTATACGAAGAGACCGACCCAACTCCACGCAAGGAGGAGGGGTGGCAATCTTTGTTAAAAAAGAACTTCAACATAAGGTAATATATAGTGGTGAGATGCGCAGATTTCAGGTGCTTGAAGCGTGCATTATCCGCATACCCCTCCGACAAGGTAGGGGGATGTATGTGATATCTGCCTATGCACCAGAAGCACATCAACAAAATCTATTTATAGTGGAGCTAGAAACTCTTTTCCAATGCTTACAACTTTACTCGGAGGGGAACTATTACATCGTAGGTGGCGATTTAAATGCTAAACACCCAAATTAGGGAAATAGCATATCCAACACGAGAGGAAATCAATTAGCTGGTTGGCTAGATCAACATCACATTGAATATAAGGCTGACCTGCTAGCTACAGAATATCCTTCTTTCCCCAGAGGGGGATCGTTCCTCGATATTATGCTTATTGACACACGACTTAAACATACACATACTAACAGACACAATATTAACTACCTACGCACAATTGAGTATGACAGCGACCATTGTGCAATATCAATAGTGATAAAAACACCAAGCGAAGTTGTTGAACTCGGTGAATGTATGATACCCCAACCCTATAACTATGGGGGTATGCGATGGACACGTATCACGAGAACCTTAACAAGAGGAATTCGCTTAAAAGATATTAACGCTCCTACCAACAGAAACATATCCGACGATGACATCGACATACAAAAAATGGACGAAACCATAAAACAAACTATGGACAAAACAGTACCAAAAACCACACCTACGGACATCATGAACATGTACCGAAACGCCACAATCAACGCACTCCACAGAAAAAAAAAGTAGACTTCTGTCGCAACTAAAACTACGATACAGACGATTTATTGATAGGCATGACCAGGAGATAATATCACTGAAGTCCAGATTAAAAAATCTCCAAGAGCTGATAAAAGCCAACTATAGGCTATCAGCAAATTTGTATTGGAACAACAAAGTTCGGGCGGTAAAATCCAACAACCCCAGTATGTTCCCGCAAATTAATAAAATATTTAGACGGAGTAATGAAAACGAGATTCAGTGTCTCCAAATACCACGAATTGACGAAAACCAACGAATGCTGACAAATATAGGCATAGACAAAAACAACGCCATCCTAAATGACGAAGTTTTCGTGTTTGAAGATCCCTTGGAAAAAGTGAATGTTGTAGGGGCCGTATTTCAAGAACTGTACAAGGCAAATCAATTAATTCCCCGCAACCATGACTTGGAGGATAAAGTTCTAAGAAATTATCGTCATCTTCGAAACGACATTTCACAGTGGCGATCAGAAAACCAAGGTTTTATCGAATTGAGTAATGAAAATCCGCCAAACTCTGAGATCACTGTCAAAAGCGCTAACAGCCTTTTGATCACTAGTGAAGAAATCCATGGCGTATTTGCATCATTAAGAAACAAAAAATCAGTTGGAATCGATGGAGTACCCAATATAGTACTCAAACATCTTCCTCCAATCGCAATTGACATATATGCAGTCTTGTTTAACAACGCTCTGAACAACGCACATTATCCAGTACGTTGGAAAACGGCCATCATCCAACCGTTACCAAAAAAAGGGAAAGACAGAACAAACCCAAAAAATCTGCGATCGATCGGTTTGTTACCGAGTCTCAGTAAAGTATTCGAAAAAGTTCTAAACAACTTAAATGGGTTGAGGACAATAACATTATTCCAAATAACCAGTTCGGTTTTAAAGCTGGACATGAAACCACACATCCCGCAGCTACACTGGTTTCAGACATTCAGTGGAATAAAAGTCAGAAACACTGCACAGGTGCCTGTTTGATTCGCTTGGAGAGGGCTGTGGCTATGTAGGGGCGTCGCTGTGCTATGGCTAGCACCGGTTGTACACCCGCCACCAACTGTTTTTGTTCGCCGCACTGTGTCACCCACTGCGCAGCTTATCCTTGGTACCCTCGAGACCTTGATCTGACTGCAAATGTGGCTCCCATCGCAGCGCGATGAATTATGTACCAAAAACATAGAACAACGTTTGACACGTTCCGTAGCTCTTTATTCGATTAATTATCCACAGTCTCAAACGATAACAAAAAGACTTCACCTTGGTTGATTATATATAGCCGTTTAAATTTAGACAATTCAATGGTCGATTATATGTAGTTTAAAACAATAGTTTATATAGTTTAGAACAATATTAATTATATGTAGTTTAAAACAATAGAAATTATTTCACACGCTTAATCTTATGCCGTTTAAAACAATAGTTTCTATGTCACACTGATTAACGAATAATTACATGTAGTTCAAAACAATATCACTTATATGTGGTTTAAAACAATATTAATTATAGGCAGTTTAAAACAGTAGCAATCTTTTCACACGCTTACTTATAGGCAGTTTAATATATAGTTACAAACGACGTCAGGCACGCGACCGAACTCTAGGACTTCCAAAAATCAACTCAGAAAGGGTTGCACACGCACATAAACGATGCTCCCTTCTGTTGCTCGTCGTGTGTCGCCCAGCATGCGAACCATAGACTTGAATTTGAATAAACAAGCGTTCGCAGCTGGGGCGGTTCATACTGTAAAGGATCGGGATATGTACACGATCAGCTACTACTTGTAGCATGACTGCTGATCGTGTGTATGTTGTTGTCGGCATCGCCACTTAACCAGCCAGATACCCCGCTGTACTTGTCGGTCAGATGGCCGTTGGATATGGGCATGCATGCCAAGGGTAAGACACAATATTTTTCATGTGTGCGGCTGGCGCGTGAGAGTGTATCTCTTGAATTAGTTCAAGCGATTTTGGTCGCTACTTGGTGCGACCAAATTGCCTTTAATTTGGAGGGTGCCAGCCAATTTCACGGTATCAAGACGAAACGTGCATCATGAATTAGTTAAGCACTTGTTGGCCGCTTGGTGATCATTTATGTCGGTGATTCGAATACTTGGAACCACAACATCTCGAATAGCTTTATTTGAAGTTGTAGTGGTGGTGCTTCGTATCGAATCACTTAATTTATCCCGAAAATTAAACAGCTTCCCGGCGGATTGATTGCATCCTACATGAAAGTAGAAACTCAGCGAAGGTGGTAGAATGCGTGTTTCGTATAGGCAAGGTGCAATTTTCCAGGTTTCATATGCCCTACGGGCGAGCTCTATATAGGGTAGGGAGAAGTTCAACTGGTGGCGTTCGGGGAAACCGGCACGGTACTCCCCCGCAGTGACACAGTCACAGTCACATAAAGGTAGGGCCAGGTATCGCTCTGCTGGCGATATGCAGGAAAAAGAAAACGAAATATTAATGAGTGGTATGCACTAATGCAGAATTTCCAATGGACCCGTTCACGCCGCGATGCTGACAAGGGCAAAAGATGTGCGGTACAGTCTGGCGGTATGGTGGTTTAATTATGGGCCGACGAGGGGAGTTTCCCATTTTGTCGGATCCCATAAGTTTGAAGACTCACGGCGAAAGTGGTTCTATTTGCCTGTGTCAATTCCAGTCCGAAAAATTCTCTTGAACCTCGACAGACTGTGTCGTAGAGCATTTTCACAGGTGGGACTTCAAGGACCTCCTTGTATGCGGTCCCGACGAGTCCATATTCTGGGCAGATTATCCAAAAAGGAATGCGGGCAACGTTACAGTACGGCTTTGAGGGTGCAGTGGAAACTTTCCACTATTCCATTGGACTAGGGGCGATACTTCACGATAAACAGCTGCGCTTCACCGATCTGGTGAACTCTGTGAAAAACTCCTCTCAAACGGTGCCTCTCTATCCGACATGATACAGAGTGGGATTCCATAATTTCTGCGCAGTGGTTCAATTACGCCTGAGGGGTCGTAGCTGTTTGAATGTTGGGCAACGATAACGCTACTGCACATCAAATCTTCTGTTGAAAAAGGTCAGACATTAGGACGATGCTTATTCCTTGGATAAGTATCGTCCTAATAAGATCTATGCAGACAAGCTCGGTGCGGCCCAGCGTCCCAGCGAACACGTCCTTGGGTATACCGGGTCCGACGTATTTCCGCGGTAGTACCTTTGCTGTTGCCATTTGGGTGAGACAGAGTGTGCATAATGCTAAAAGCCTGCCGCTGCAGCCGCCGTGGATTGTGTGTGTTTTTTTAAATTTTTTTATTACGTTTCTCACGGGAGAGGAGGACCGATAGCGCCCAGAGGGCGTTCCTACACCAAATGACAGTTGCAGTTCTTTTTGAACAGTTGTAATGCTCTGTTGCACGTTGTAATCTGTCGGATTGTCTTGTGGAGAGCATATAAACCTATTTGCGCGGAACAAAACCATGAATCTCCGAAGAACAGTACCCGCGATAATATCTAAAAAACAGACAGAGGTCGGCTACGCGCCTTCAATGTGATAGCGACTGTAGTCCCGACATCAGAGCCGAGTCCCTGACCAGGCGGATCGCTCATCTTTGTATGTGTATGCTCTCAAGCAGGTCGAGGGTATGCTTAGGAGCAGAGCACCAAACATGAGAACAATATTCGAGCGCGGGTGTAGTGCTCTAAAAAGCCCTACCACCTTCTTCTCCCATTCATACATCCTAATCCCAGCAATATTACACTAAAACCCTAAAAAACCTAAACTAAATCCAAAATTCGCAATAAAGAAATTAAACATCCGTTTATCGCTTAGCATTTACCCCCACCGCATAATTTAATCTAAAATCCTAATTAAAATCAAAATTCGCAATAAACGAATCAGATATTCGTTTATCGTTTTGCATTTACCCCACGGCATAATCTAAATTCAAAATCCAGAGATACATTATCTCAATCTTGAAAAATCCGTCATAAATTAAACAAACAAAAAACCAAATTCCATTACATATCCACATATGCACAATAGTTTCATAAGAATTCAGAAAACTGAATTCTTATCTTATCAAACATCGAGCATCTCACTCAGTGTACCAGAATCGGCATTTTGGTATGAAATTGTACATCTTCGAGGTACAAATCTGTATTTGTTTCCCTTTATAAAGTAACAGCAAAGTGATATCTGGAGGCAGTAACTGCTCTTGAGGCAACATTTCCTAACGTCAAATTCATTGACGTCAAAAAATGCTCTCCCCCACAGCGGTTTGTGAACATCAGACCGCAAAGATACACCAAGCTGAACATATGGCAGCTCCTCCTTGCCCCAGGAACCGACATAGATTCCATAATACGGACAAAGTCGCTTCCAACTTTGCATCAGCAAGTTGTCTTCTAAGTATTTCATAACAGAGAAATACCTCAATGCAGACGTTGCCAACGATTCGGGCATGTCTCCCGAAACTGCAACATGAGTCGCCATTGCGTTCGTTGCGGAAAATCCCACGATATTGGCAAGTGCGAACTACCGCTAGCGAAATACGATCCGGCAACAAATGTGCAGGATGAAATAACACTGCCAACTTGCTGCAACTGCGGCAACAAAGGGCATCCGGCTAGTTATAGAAATTGTCCTAAATATAAGGAAATTAAACAAAGATCCAAGGAGACTCGAGCTAAGCAAACAGCCAAATCAGACTTCGGAAAACAGGCCACACAAAACCTCATCCAAAATGGATTCACATTTGCCGACATGCTTAGGGCTCAGCAGGCAAGGAATACAAAAACTATTTCAACTCCACCCCCTCAAAAACATATTCAAGTCCCTAAGCGAGCCCCGGTAAAGGCCAACACGACGCCTCAAATTCAAGCGGCGGTGCAAAAGCCTCCGAGGGGGCAATCTTCAATGCTCGAGAAACTACTTAGTTTCTCCCGCTTAATTGAGGATATCCGACCCCGATATGAGAAACTATCAACCGAGGCAGAGAGGGAGGTACTCCTTTTCACTGCATATGCAAGACATACCCTCCACAATGGATTCCAAAATTAAAGTTATCCTCTTAAATGTCAACTCCCTTGTTTCGCATTCCAAGCGTATGATAGTCTCTGACTTCATAAAGGAAAACCGGGCGGACGTGGTACTTGTAACCGAAACTAGGTTGCATCCATGTCACCGTCCCGTATTCCCAAACTTCTTCATGATTCGAAGAGATCGAACCCTCACTGGCGGTCCCACCATCAACGGAGGTGGGACTTGTATACTGGTTAATAGCGGACTTCGCCATGAAGCTATTGACCTCCCACACCTAGAGTCCATAGAGGTATCTGGAGTTGAACTGCATCTGGCTAGTAATGGTAGAGTGAATATATACTCCGTATACCACTCGCATAAAACCAATAATGGCCCCATTAATCCCGAAGATATCGGCAAACTAATAGGGACCTCGGGGCATACACCCTTCATCATAGGCGGCGGTTTTAACTCCAGACATCCCCGCTGGAACAACTCTCTCTCTTGCCCAAATGGCACAAAACTGTACCAATGGTACACCGCAAACATGTATGCCCTCAACCTCGAAATAGTCGCACCTACGGTTGGTACTCGAGGTAACTCAATTCTGGACATATTTATTGTGTCCAAAGACTTACTTCCACAAATCACTCCTCCTCAAGTTTCAGCGGGTGCATCTGACCACAACGCTGTGACCACATTCATTCGCGGCTATCGAGCATCCCGGGCTCATATCAGATACATACCCGATTATGGGCGGACAAATTGGGACAACTTCAATATTACATTGAACGATAAACTCCACCATTTCTCTCTTCCCACTGACAGGAACCTAACGACGGTTGAGATAAGCAACGTTGCAAAACGACTTCACGAGATTCTAGTTGAAACTTCGGAGACTCATGTCCCGAAGTACAAACTTGAAAAGACTTATCAGATTCCCCATGACGACATCATTCTTCGTCTCATCCGGGAGCGTAAAAAGCTCTGCAGAATGAGATATCGTCACCGCTTTACGCAAAGGGAGCCATTATTGCGATCCATTATTCACAATATTGGTACACTGATAAAACAGAGAATCGAAAACAATCGTACCCGACAATTGGAAGACAAGCTGAAGGGTATTCAGATGGACCAGAACGTTTATAAAAATGTTAAAAAGATATGTGGCTCTTCCCGCATCACTGGGCCAATTATGCACAATGGTGTTGTTGTCAATAACGACACCAATAAAGCAAATATCGTCGGAGAGACCTTCGAAAACAATCACAAACTCACTCTCCAAGATGGCGACCCGGAAACTAATGCAATCGTTAGTTCAGAGGTCCACAGTAAGTTGGACGACTTCAACGAGCCAATTGTTGTCTTTAACCCAACTAACAGTACATACTTCGATGACACACGTGATAATGGTCACGGTTTCATCACACCAAATACCCTACAGAGTCTGGTTAAATCTCGACACCCTAAGAAGTCACCTGGTATCGACAACATGTCATACCACTCGTTGCGAAGGCTTTCTGCCTTATTCTTTATAAAGCCCTCCATTCTGTTGAACCATGCTTACAACATGGGGTACTTTCCCCAAGCTTGGAGGCACGCTATTATTTGTCCAATAGCAAAAGTTGGGAAACCAACGTATCACCCCTCAAGCTTTCGCCCTATCTCGCTTCTCACTTGCATCAGCAAAATATATGAAAAATTCATATACGAGAAGCTAAATTACTTTGTCAGTGCCAGGCACCTAATACCTGATTTCCAATTCGGATTTCGAAAAGCGCACAGCACCACTATGGCTCTCAATTTATTTCAAAACCACGTCTGCGTGCGGCTCTTTAATAAGGAACCCACCGTTGCGGTAAGCCTAGACATTGAAAAAGCTTTTGATACGACTTGGATCGAAGGTCTCGCTTTTAAACTACTGAATACTGGCCTCAGTAGAACGCTTTGTAGCATCATCTACCAGTTCATTCTAAACAGAACCTTCCAAGTTAGAATGAATGGAAAGCTTTCCCGAACTTTTCACGCCGCTGCAGGCGTACCACAGGGCTCCATTCTAGGCCCCATCTTATTCAATATTTACACCTCCGATATTCCTCGCCCTGTGGACGGGAGAGTAAACCAAATATGCTATGCGGATGACGTTCTAGTGTACACGTCTTCCAAGGGCCCTAACCTCGCAACAAATCGACTCAACCGTCACTTGGGCGAACTGTATCAGTATTACAGTGGAAGGAAAATACGACTTAATCCATCCAAAGCAGTAGCCATAATTCTGAGTAGTAAACACTCCCAACCTGCTTCTCGATATTCACAGAATATTCGAATAAAAATGAGGAAATACTACGATTAAACCACAGGACAAGATGAAATATCTCGGGGTCGCTTATACCCCAAAAATGAATTTCATCAAACATGTGACCCACATTCTCCAAAGGGCCTCGGTCGGTCTAAGCAACTGCACAACATCTTGAAGTCGAGGAACAAAGTTGACACCAAGGTTAAGCTTGTGGGGAGGAAGTATTGTACCTGACACGGGCACACGGTTCACTTCCTCCTCCATCCAATTGTCACTAAGGTTACAAAAATGTTCCGCCAAACACTGAAAGGACACTGTTCACAAACGCGGAAGGATGAACGAAAACATCCCGGAAACTGCAGCACAGGAGAGTAAAAAAAAATAAAACGCACTGTCTATGGTTTATTAATTAAAAAGTTTATTGCAGATAATGGATAATTACTTTAAGGTTGATTAAATGCAAAACATGAATTAAAAGTCATTTGTTTTTGTTACTTGTTAATTAAAAGGTTTGTTGAAGTTAACCGATAGTTACTTCGTGGTTGATTAAATGCAAAACATGAATAAAAATTCACTTAAATTAAAGCGCGCTTTCCCGACTCGACTTCGGATATATGCGTCCCCGCGTCGTCACGGGGAGCAGGAGATAGCACCACCGTGGTTGTCGGCGGATGTAATTGGACTCAAACGATATCCTCTCTAATAAGGATATCGTTTTTTACCTACCACCAGGAAAACGTAAAGTCTCTCTTGGTGGTATAGGAAACCAGATCTTGTAATACAGTTCATGGTGGTATGTGTGGGATCGTTGAGATCACTATTCACACGTGCAGTGGAACAGCGAAACAGGGAGGCGGCAAAGACAAAAGGAAAGGCGACCAAATGGTTCGTTCTTTAATGAAGGTCATGTTTATACGATGCCTCGTCGCTATTTTCGACGTTAGGAGAAAAAGGTGCTAAAAGCAAATTGAATGTTTATGGCATCTCTGGCTGCAATAGAAACCGGGTTCATATTTGCATTAGGAAATGCTGGAGAATTTGGTTTCAGCGTCTATTGCGCTAATTATATGCAGCTGCTTGGGTTGTTTGTTGGTAAGACAAACAAAAAAGGTTGCCAGGCAATGTATATGAATGGTATATGACGCGGCTGGAAAAATAGACGGCGCGATATTTATGGTATTTGTCTGGTACCGAATTGGTTCAGAATACCAAATAAGCAAATAAAGAAATCTTATGAAAAATTGTATGCGAAGGGATGCATGAAGGTAAGTTTTCTTTATAGGGATTTTAGGGTTAAAATAATTGGGTCTGTTTGATGCGTGAAGCATCTAAGATGCTAATGCGAATTGCATTAGCGAAAGCTGGTGCAGACCCGGGTTATGGTTATGGGGGTTTTTTCAGGAAGGCGAGCCGTGGGATCTGGCGGAATCGCCACAGTACTCCCCTCCCAGTGACGTAGTCACGAAAAAAAAGGTAGGGGCGAGGGAATGCTCGATGGTGGGTGCTGTGATGATAGGGAGGTTGCTTCGGAATGCGCTGTGGTAATGTTACAGGACTATCGTTGTGACCAGTTCCTGGTTATTGTTTGGGCCTTTATCGATAAGATGGACACAGTTGTTACCGCTTGATGCCATCAAGGGCAAATGTGTGCGGCGTGGTCCATCGGCCTGTTATGGGTCTCGTGGACCAACAGGCTTATCGCCCGAATAGGTCGGAACCTATCGGAAATCCGCTCACATCCGCAGTGACGAAATAGTGTGTGCGAGAAGGAGGGGAACTTATCCCAGGGTAATTCCCATCCGCAGTGACGGGTTGCCGTGTGCGGAATGGAAAGGGACCAAGTCCAGAGCGGGTGTCTTTTGTCCATACGTTTGTATGGCAAATTGTTTGCCGCTGTGACTGGTAAAAAGGGGGCGGGCGCTCCAGTTGCGCGGCTTACCGATCGAGGGAGGTCCGATATATCGGCTCCGGTGTCGACCCCGGAGCTTGATAAACGGCGACCGCGACCTCGACCAAGCGGCGCTTTGTTGGGAGGGCCGGCCAATCGCGCTCGTTTAAGTTGGGCGACTTAGATTACGGGGCTCCTGGGGTATGGTTGGTTGTGTCTAACCACAAGGCGGCCTAGAGTAACTGCTGCACTCTCCGAAGTATTATGCACCTAGGTATTTGAGGCGGCGTAGAGGGGCGTGTATAGCCTTTAGTTGCCGCTAAAGGGGAGCCATGGTGGCTAAAGGATGGGGAACCAGGTATGTTGTCTCAGCCCGGTGGTATCGGTTTGATTTGTGGACCGGTGTTGCTGAGACATTTGGGAGACGTAGGAGATCTAAGGACGAATGTCCTGAAATTTAAATAAAGGGGCAAAACCAGGTGCCCTGATAGATGCTACGCGTAGTAGCTGTGGTAACGAGGGAAGCTGGCTTGCTGAAATCGGGTAGAAAGGTCGAGCATTGATGAACAGTTTCACGTGATAACTGTTTTTGGCGTAGATGGGCGCCAATATATGAACAGAGACAGAAAAAGGTGTTAGAGGTCACGCAGAGTCGAGAAGGGTTGTTTGGAGTTGCGTGAAGGCTATGGTTGGTGAGCGTGAGCGCCAACCTTCAGAAAAGAGACAGAAAAGGGTGAGGTGTTTCACGCGAGACAAAACCGGGCGTCCTATTGATTATATGCTACGCGTAGTAGCTGTTGTTACATAAGGGGCCGGTTTGCAGAAATGTATATAGACGAGAGTAGGCGGACAGGGTCGCATAGAGGCGAGCTTTGGCAGTATTTAAAGAAGGCCAAAGGTCATCACTTTGAACTCGAAGAGTCCGAAGGGTGTGATGAGGAGCCGGTTAAAGGAATAAATTGAGGCGATGTGGGGTCAAGTGAGGTTGGGTGGGGTCCAGTGTTTAAGGGGCATTGTGTCCCGATGTAAGAGACGAGCTATTAAGAGAGGAGTCGGTTGTGGAGGAATGAATGGAGTCGAGAGGAGTCGAAAAGTCGAGAGAAGTAGTAAGCGGAGTCGAGTGGATTGGACAAATGGAGTCGAAGAGTCGAGAGGTCGCGTGTGAGTAAACGGAGTCGTGTGCGTGCTGGAAAGGGTTGTGCGCTACTTAATACCCTGAAGGGGCTTACAATATTTGTTATTTTGTTTTTAAAATGTATAAAATTGCAGCAACCATTTCTATTCGATTAGATTAACAGAATATTTAATATGCGAAACTTTAAACTAGACGAAAGAAAAACAGAAATTGAGGGGAACAACAAGGAAATCGGACAATATGACAATAAGTGTATTTTAAATGGGTGTGAATGTTTATTTCGTGTCACTTGTCGATATATGGGATTGTATTTCGATATTTGTTTTACAAGTTTTGAGAACAGACACACTTACTTGGGCTATTACATTAGTTTTGTTTTTCTTTGAATTGAAGGTATTCTAATATATTCATATAGGACAAAGTCTAAGCTATTTAGTAGATATAAACATTTGTTTGTTTGTTGGTGTTGGTGATAATTACTGGTGTAAGTTTCAAATAACATGTATATAATTATTGGTCGTTAAAAACAAAGAATAAAAGCAAACAAAAAAAAATTATTAAATAAGAATAAAACAAGTCAATGTTATCCTTAATATCCTTGAACCAACTTCATATATATTAATTAAACGTCCTAATATTTGGATTTATTTCTTAGATATAGTGTGCAACAAAATGTTATTTGTTTGTTATCCAAAAATCATGTTAAATCCAAATTAGCTTATAGTACTTATAAAAAAAAGGAAAAAACGATTGCGTTTAAGTGTTTTATATAAGGTCTTGTTTTCTTTAAATAACTGGAGTTTGCTTAATATACAAAGTGTTAAGTAAGACAGAAGAAAGGCAGACATTTAGGAGAACAAAGAGGAGAATATAAAAATATTTTTAATATTCGGATTAATGGTTGTTTGTTTTAAAAGAAAATAAAAGAAACGCATTCATACAAATGAACATATTTCCGGACATACGTTCATTCATATAAATATCGATATCCTTTATAGCCTTTAACAGTCAAGCTTATTAAACGATTTTCCTAGACTGGCAGGACAACTGTTTCGAACCAGTTGTCTACCTTTACCATGAAAATCGCTTAATTAGGACTGTGTGTGGTAATTTGCACTTCAAATCGGTAATTAATTTTTGAATAACAAATGTCAATGCACACAAATGTTTTTTAGGAAACAAATTTTAAGTTTCGCTCAGAAGGAGCTTACATGAAGACAATACAAAAAGGAAAGGAGAAAAAAAAATTAAAAAGGTTTTAAGGAATTTAATATTACTACATCATACATAAAACTGTAAAGGGTTTTAAGCGGTGTCTGTTAAGGATAACCGCAGCCAGTCGAGTTGTTCACATGTATATCATGAGGTGTTTAGAAACACCAGCTAGCGGTATATAACTACAACTTTATTCCTGCCAATAAGTTTTCATTTTTAATTAAATAACAAAGATACAACTTTTTTATAAAATATCAATATCCTCCCGTCTAAATAAGAATCACTAACAACGATAAAAACAGTAAAACCCTGAAAACATTTTCCTAAAAACTTTTTTTATTTTGGTTTTCATATTCAACTTCTGTTTTTCTAATAAAATTTTGACTAACGAATCGATTGAATTAAGTACAATGGATAGATATAAAATACAATACATTCTATTATCCTGTTACGGTTCAGGCTTAACTATTTCGCAGTATAAAACTTATTATAATTTAAAACCAATAATTTGTTAATATTCCCTGTGCTTGTAAATAATATTATGCTATAAGGACGTTATAGGGTTTGGGGTTATGGAACGGTTCGTTGCTGCAGCTGCTGGTGTCCCGGAGGTATTCGTGTTCTGTATCCTGTCCATACTGAATTCATTTGGATCGTAATCAGATAAAGCAATTTGCTTTTCTGGAGATTCATCAGGTAGCTTATAAATCTTTTCGAGGCGATTCTGAACGATTTTTAGATGTTTTAAAATGTACTCCTCCTTCGGAGCCAATTGATGGGCGTACTGGAGGCAGGTTCGTGCTTTGACAAGCTTCTTGCGTTCAACGAAAACCACACACAAATTATGAAGTCCCTGAATGGTATGTGGTTCGTATTTAATGATACTTCGATAACATACCTCAGCCGCATCAAGATCATTCATATAGTTGATGTAGATATCTCCAAGGAGTATAAGGCCTTTTAGGTGATCCGGATGATAACGAATTAATTGATTTAGAAATGGAACTGCGTCCAGAGGGCGATTAGCGTCTGCCAACAATAGAGCTAAGTTAAACAAGGCACTGCGGAAATCAGTTTTAATGTGAATAGCACGTTTGAAATTGTTTTCCGCTTCTTCAAAATTATGTTCGTCCATTGCTAGCATTCCCAGATTGAAATAGACTCGTTCATTATTTTGATCTTTTTTCAGTATTGTGAATAGCCGCTCCCATGAGACCTTGCGTAACTCGTCACCTCCAAGTTCTTGCAAGAGGATCGCTGAATTCAAAAGAGCCTGTTCGTGGTCCGGTGCTAATTCAATGGCTTTGTTAAAATATACATTCGCTTGGGAAGATTTTCCCTGTTCAGAAAAACGAAGAATAGAGAAAATGGAACTTACCAAATCCTGGCCGTTGCTGTTGAGGCGAGTGCTGCTCCCGGCCAGGTGATGTTGGTAAAGCCTTGGCTGTTTGGTGTTGCTGCTAGTCTGGTGCTGGTGCGTGTTGGTTGCCGGTGCTGGAAGGAAGGCTGGCGTTGGGGCGATGTTTTGCCCATT
Organism: Microdon myrmicae; assembly: GCA_963931805.1. Lineage (NCBI taxonomy): Eukaryota > Metazoa > Arthropoda > Insecta > Diptera > Syrphidae > Microdon > Microdon myrmicae. The sequence goes on from OZ007496.1 coordinate 113,416,508, forward strand.
GATTATTTTTCGGCAACTGCCGCCACAATTGCTCTCGGTTGTCACTAGAATGAAAAACATCAAGAAACGCAAGTTCGTGCTTCACAAAAAAACGCGCACTGTTTTCGTCGACTGTTTATTTTCCGGAAGGCGCGATTGTTCCAACTCGGAGTCACCACTGTGGGGAGGAAGTATTGTACCTGACACGGGCACACGGTTCACTTCCTCCTCCATCCAATTGTCACTAAGGTTACAAAAATGTTCCGCCAAACACTGAAAGGACACTGTTCACAAACGCGGAAGGATGAACGAAAACATCCCGGAAACTGCAGCACAGGAGAGTAAAAAAAAATAAAACGCACTGTCTATGGTTTATTAATTAAAAAGTTTATTGCAGATAATGGATAATTACTTTAAGGTTGATTAAATGCAAAACATGAATTAAAAGTCATTTGTTTTTGTTACTTGTTAATTAAAAGGTTTGTTGAAGTTAACCGATAGTTACTTCGTGGTTGATTAAATGCAAAACATGAATAAAAATTCACTTAAATTAAAGCGCGCTTTCCCGACTCGACTTCGGATATATGCGTCCCCGCGTCGTCACGGGGAGCAGGAGATAGCACCACCGTGGTTGTCGGCGGATGTAATTGGACTCAAACGATATCCTCTCTAATAAGGATATCGTTTTTTACCTACCACCAGGAAAACGTAAAGTCTCTCTTGGTGGTATAGGAAACCAGATCTTGTAATACAGTTCATGGTGGTATGTGTGGGATCGTTGAGATCACTATTCACACGTGCAGTGGAACAGCGAAACAGGGAGGCGGCAAAGACAAAAGGAAAGGCGACCAAATGGTTCGTTCTTTAATGAAGGTCATGTTTATACGATGCCTCGTCGCTATTTTCGACGTTAGGAGAAAAAGGTGCTAAAAGCAAATTGAATGTTTATGGCATCTCTGGCTGCAATAGAAACCGGGTTCATATTTGCATTAGGAAATGCTGGAGAATTTGGTTTCAGCGTCTATTGCGCTAATTATATGCAGCTGCTTGGGTTGTTTGTTGGTAAGACAAACAAAAAAGGTTGCCAGGCAATGTATATGAATGGTATATGACGCGGCTGGAAAAATAGACGGCGCGATATTTATGGTATTTGTCTGGTACCGAATTGGTTCAGAATACCAAATAAGCAAATAAAGAAATCTTATGAAAAATTGTATGCGAAGGGATGCATGAAGGTAAGTTTTCTTTATAGGGATTTTAGGGTTAAAATAATTGGGTCTGTTTGATGCGTGAAGCATCTAAGATGCTAATGCGAATTGCATTAGCGAAAGCTGGTGCAGACCCGGGTTATGGTTATGGGGGTTTTTTCAGGAAGGCGAGCCGTGGGATCTGGCGGAATCGCCACAAGCTTCTCTGCTATAAGCAGCTAATCCGATCTGGAATAACGTACGCCTTTCCCATATGGTCCTGCATATCTTCGGCTCAAATGGAAAGACTTCGGGTTTTCGAAAGGAAACTCCTCAGAAGATGCACCAATCACTCTAGAAGACCTCACGGTCGTCATTACCCCAACTCTCACCTATACGAAGGCGCCTCCATTACCCCTATCGACGAGTACTTGCTTCAATTAGCATGTAAGTACCTCGAAAACATTCAGAACAGCGAGAATCTACTTGTACGGGACTCTTGCGTTCTTGACCCTTCTCTCTCACGATCTCTTCGGATCAAACCCCCACAATTTCTTCTTCAGTACAAAACTGAAGAAAGCACCCTTCCCAACAACGTTCTCCTCTATAATAGAGGATTCCTGGACCCATCCCATAGGGTCTACTAGTAACAAACCAAACACACGAACGCACAGTACAAGACGGCACAAACGCAAACATACACACCGACCAAAGAGCAGATTATCAGACGCCAAAGACGTGATCTGCGTTTACTACCGCACCCAAGACCCACCGGCAGTAGAAAAATGATATCGGAGCAGTAGTAAAGTGATATTTGGGAGCAGTAGTATTCTAGTATCTGAGAGCAGTCATTCACTGTTTAAATTCAATTCACATTGTATCTGCATCTATATCTGAGAACAGTTACTCACAGTTTCAATTCAATTCACATTGTATCTGCATCTGTATCTGAGAGCAGTATCCGAATATTCCTCGTGTCTTGGAGGCATCGCCCCCAGGAGAAGTCGTTAAATAAAATTATAATTAAACCAAAAGCATTTTTCTCCTTTTTTTGGACTTGTGCGTCGTCACAAAACGTTGGCTGTTTTGAACCAGAGACAATTTCCGTCCATAGAAAAGGAACCGGTGAGTACAGTGGTGGCAACCCCACAAAATTTAACCCTTACAGCGTCCACGATTACGGGCATCAATAGAAGGCGCCAGGTTCCACGGCACAGGGACGCTATTCTCGAAGCGACGTCCCAAGAACGATCGGTAGCTGCTCTTCCCTCAAGGTTTGAGTAAGCACGGTGGCAACCGCAACGGGTCCCCTCAGGAGTTGTCTTAAAGAGATCCCTCATCCTTTTCAGGACAAGTAGACGCGCTACCTGGGAGCGAGGCCAGTAGTAACAACGACTACTACACGTGTATATTTAGAGATTTATACAGAAGAAGAAGTTGGGTCGGAGTAAAATACTTCTTTGCTGTAAAAAGATAACTTCGTTTTCTGGAGACTGACCTGGCGATGTTCGACACGTGTTTATGCACGATAGATTCCCGCAGACCGGGATGCCGAGTAACCTCAAGCTTTCCATAGATTCTAGCGTGTTCGTACGATAGTGTCCTTGATGTCAGAGTAGTTATCATGGCCGGCAATTGTCAGTAACTCTAGTTGTAGGGAGTATGTCCACACTCAGGGTGGCGGGCATTGAAATATCTTACACATCTAGCACTGCGATCGTCTCGGTGGTTGAAATTTTAAATATTTAGTGCCGGTGACGATAAAGTGCCCCTCCGATAACGTGTTGCTGCCAACTGCGTCACTTTCGTTCTCTGGGGGTGTTGTATGTACCGTGGTGTGGCGTGTTGATCGTTGACTGTATAATATGTGATGCGTACGAGGTAGCGGACCAATGTTAAACTCGTGCGTGGGAAATGAAAGGCGGAGTTACTGTTTTGCTCTTCTGCAAAAGTATAATTTTGTTAATTTATTATTCAATAAATGAGGGAATCCAATCTAAATCGTCTTGATTCTGCATACAACCATTGACATGTGTGGACGTTGGCTTCACTTGTTTCCTTTAGTGTTCTGTTGGGCATTAGTTGATGTTCATATTGCTGGTGTCGGTGGAAGATTCCTTTGTTCTCCTTATGTGTTGTGTTATGTAGTTTTTAGTTTTTTATAATCCGTGCTGTCCTTAATGTTCTGCTAAACTTCTTTTCTTTTGCACCGTAAGGGAACTTCCTCTCCTTGACTCCTGCACCGTAATCGATGTCAGATCGTTATTTTTTTTTATCTGTTATCGTGTTGAGAATCCTCCTTTGTTTGTGCTCCCATAATCTTTGTCAGATGACATTTTATTTATTTTTCTCTGTTACCACAGATCAAGATCAGTACTTTCGAACAGTTCTCTTGATCTACGCCAGTGTGTCTTGTGTCACAACAAAACGTAGTATAACTAAGATGTTGACAATTGTGACACAAACTAAACAATTAAAAGTTACACCAAAATATCTGCAAAAATACGATAACGCTATTGGCAATTCCGCACTAACCACCCCAAGTGTGTGAAAGAGAGAGAAGCAGCCAGAGCCCCACAAGCCCAACATTAAGAGAAGCAACATAATTGATGTCACTCAATGTCGACTTCTCGATGGGTCCGGCTACTTGAAGCCATGGTTCGTTCATGAGTGGTTGTTTCATTCGCTTCAGTTGTTGTTGCTGACTCGTCTCTGCCAAGTTGTTCGCTGTCGTCTGCCACATTGTTTTGTTTTCATTTAAACATTAATTTTCATAATATACCTAACCAGTGAATTGAAGTATTATGTTACACTAACCTCTTTGGAATTAAAGCTATTAGACATTAAAGTTATCATATAGAGGAGCAGATTGCGACTCCGATCATCTTCTAGTGATGGGCAAAATCAGCGGTCAGCTCGCAGCAAACCCAATGGACATCGATCAGAGACACAATCAAACAAACAATCAAAAAGGTATTAGGATTTAAGAAAACAATTAAGTCCAAACCTTGGTTTGACGATTAGTGCAGGTTTGACGATCTTTGCGCTTACAAAGATATGATGAAGTCAACGCAGAAAGATACGCGACAATTCGGAAAAAGACAATGAGACCTTTCAAACGCAAGAAGCGCGAATGGGACAAGAGCCGGATCGAAAAATCCTAGAAAATGCCAGAGCAAAGAACATCAGAGGTATGTATGCCGGCATAAATTCAATTAGAAATGGTTTCCGAGGGAGAGCCAAAATAGACCCAATAAAGCGATTGAAAAACAACAAGGCTCCCGGAGTTGACCGGCAGAACTTGTGAAGCATGGAGGAGAGCCAACCGCTCGACATATCCACCAACTGATTAAAACAATATGGGATAAGGAAGTTGCGGAGATTTTAATGTTAATGTACCGGCACGGGAACTGATTCTCTTAAATCCCCAACGATGTTCCGATGAAAATTGTTTACCAAAAGGAATAAAGAATGAATGAAAATGCAGTGGGGTAGTTTTATTGCTAATGTTTTTCTTTATGTTTTTACTTATTAATAGCGCTCTTTCACTATTAAGTTCTTCCTATTTGTATGTTGACACTGTTTCTTTCTTAATAACCTTTGTTTTATACAGAAAATGTAGTAACTATACTTTAGTGTTTAAGGGAATTTATAAATGAATTCCTCTGGGGTAAAACGATAATAAGTTAAAGAATGACAAAGAAACTATAGCAGTGTAAGACGTCCTCCCATATTATTATTCGGTTCGCTTTCCACAACCCTGACTACTATTTTTGACCATTAATATATCATCGGCCGAAATTATTTTATCACAATCGTACGTTTGAGTTAATGTTTTACTAAATACGATTAACCCTTATGTCAATGACCGGATACCCGGGTACCCATTTCGATTTTTTAAAATGTCAATTTGAAAGTAAAAAAAAATTTTTTTTTTCATTGAAATTTCGTAATTATCATTCAGAAACGTTTGAATGGAGATGATCTAAGACATGGGACCGAAATTCGTCTACTAGGCCGAGCAATCGTGAAATTGCGACGAAATGATTACTGTCGGTAAAGTTGGTCATTGACATAAGGGTTAATTTGGATTGCCGTGTAATTGTATAACGAAATCACTTTATTTGGACTGCTATTATATCGCGTTGAGGCCAAATACATTCAGTGTTAAGTCCTTTAGGGCGAAGATACAGGATAAATAATTTAAATCCAATCAAAGAATTTGCGCGATATTGAATTAACAACAAACTACGTCCGTACAGACACTCTTCATTTTTACGTTGTGTGTGCGCACACCTCGAGGGATGAAATCTGACGGACTCTGGTGCTATCAAACGATCAACCAAGCGAGGTCGCTCTCTCATCTTCGCTCTCCCATTTCCCCCGTCCATCGAGGTGAATAAACTCTTGTGGGTTAATTCAATAGTCAATGGACTAGAGAGAATGGGAGAATCGAAAAAGAGAGCGTGACGATCCCGGGGATGGTTTTACTTTTTGCATGCAACGAACGCAAAATCAATGGTGACCGAATGACCCAGTTTGGTTATTAGATTGATCTCAGAGTGCAATGCACTCTAAGAAGGGAAAATGGAATGCGATGAAAAAGTATTTCGTGCTATTCACCTGAGTAAAGAGTTTATCGATCCCCAGCGAACAGCGTGCCTGGGGTAGGTCGAACGACGCGCGTTGACTTTGGATAATATCAGCTTGAGAACCGAACTCGAGGGATCTGAAATTACCCCACCCGTTTCGCTATATAGCAACATCATCGCTTGCCCATACTTTGCTGTTGCTACCCAATGTAGTGCTCCAAAAACCCATACCACCTTTTTCCCCCATTCCTAATCCAAATCCCAGCAATAATACGCTAAAACGTATAATCTTATCAAAACTCACAATCACCCAAACATGATCGAAAACTCGCAATAAACGAATCAAACATTCGTTTATCGCATAACATTTGCCCCCACGGCATAATTAAATCCAAAATCTTGAATTAAAATCAAATTCGCAATAAACGAATCTAATATTCGTTTATTGTTCTACATTTGCTCCACAGCATCACCCAAATCCAAAATTCAGAGATCATTATCTCTATCTAAAAATTTTCCATTCATGAAAACAAACAAAAACCAAAAGCAGATACATTCCCACATCTGCGCAATATTTTCATAAGAATTCAAGAAATTGAATTCTTATCTAAAGTAAACACTGAGCATCTCGCTCAGCATAACAAAATCGGGATTTTTGTACGAAATTGTACACTTTTGAGATACAAATCTCAATCTTTTTTTCTTTATAAAGGAATAGTTAAGTGATCTCCGGGCCGCAGTAGAACATCGATCTTAGTCCCTGGAGGAGATACACCAGGAGAAAAACTAAACTGACGAAAATAATCCAATTAAAAAATGAAACTCTTTACCAAAGAAAACAAAACGGATTTTCATTTAGTGGCCAACTGATAGCGAAGTATCACCTGGCCCCCACGGAAGACCAAGTGAAACCAAGGACCAAGGCCGAAATCAAGGACGTTGCTCTTCCCTCAGATATATGAGGAAGCACGGCAACGACACCTTTTGTAGGACAAGTTTTCAGGAGCGGTCTATTTTAAGAGATCACCTTGTCCTTTTAAGGACTAGGAGACACGCTTTCTGAAACCAAACCCCTACAAGAACACAACACCAACATGAAATTGTGATTTCCGATGGAAATCTCACGGGGTTTATGATTAATATTGCCGTATGGCAAGAAAGGGTTTGAATTCAATTATGCATTATCTGCATAGAATATGGCTATGCGTCCTTTTGGGATATATCTTTTTCAGGTGAAATAGACGACGGAAGGGATTGGGGTTTGGGGTGGTGCGCGGTTAGCGGGGGAAATTGGGTTGAAATTGTGGGTTGGTTCTCCGTGTAATATAGAGAACCCCCACAAAGTCATTCCGGAAGAAGGGAAAACCTCAATAGTCGTCCCCATTTTCAAAAAGGCGACGGATCTGACTGCGAAAACTAGAGAGGAATATCGTTACTCCCAACCACATACCAAATACTAATACATGTCATACTGGTGGGAATCACGCCGTGCGCAGAAGAAATATTGGGAGACTACCCATGCGAATTCCGTAGGAACCGGTCAACAAGCGACCAGGCCACTGCTGGAAAAGAAATGGGAATACGGAGAGACAGTTCACCAACTGCTCGTTGACTTCAAAAAACCATACGACTCAGCCGCAAGGCAAAAACTCTACCATATTGTGGTTGAGCTGGGAATCCCGAAAAAAAAATGCCACCCTCATTCAAATTTGCATGAACGAAAACAAAGGGCGAGTTAGAATAGAAAACCACCTCACAGAACTATTTGAAATCCGGGACGGACTAAAACGGGGGGATTAGGTCTCACCGTGTCGTTTTAACCTTGCGTTGTTATCAGAAAGGTACAAGACGACAGCATGGCCGAATCATCCCTGAACGGGATCTCACAAGTGTTCGAATATGCAGATGACTGCGCCGGATAATATAGAAACAGTAAGTAAAAACGGTGCAATCATCATGCAAGCGGCAGAAGAGATGGGCCTAAAAATCCATGAAGGCAAAACAAAATACATGATTACGGCGAGAGCAGGTGGACCTCAGGGAGCACATATAAACGTCAGAGGCAAGATATTCGTAAAAGTTAAAGAATTCAAATATCTGGGAACGATACTGACGGCCAGTAATAAAATGTCGAAGGAAATTAACAAAAGACTGCTTTCCGGCGTGGTAGTTGGAGTTTTGCGGCGTATTGGGTGCAACCGTAGCAGCGGTTGACTATATCGAGGAAAAGGCGAAGCTTTGGTGTGGCTGCTGTCGCGCCGCGCCGTGCTTCTTCGTGATTGAAGAAAAACGCGACTTTTGGCGACATGGAGTTTTGAAACAGTTATTTTTATGAAAGTTATAATTAAAAACACTTATTTTTCTTAAATTTGTCCCTAGGCACGGACGTTCTCCACAAAACTGAAACCTAACAACTATCGACAAGAAAAATGAAACTTCGGTGCACCATCCTTTTCTTTATTGGATTTTGGTAATTAAAGGAAACATGAAAAAAGGTTTTTTTTTTTAACTGCTCTAGGGCGGCGTAATAAAAAGGTCAGAATTTTGTGTAGAGAAAATTCTTAAGACATGATATGTAAATGGGTATTTAATGACCCGAAATATAAATGTTCAATAAAACGAACGTTGGTGGAAATTGAGAAAAAGGAAATTCTTCGAGAATCACAAAATTGCAACCATGCATTTTATGGTTCTGAAAAGTAATTTTTAATGATGCATCTATAGGTGATCATCTGTTTTACACGTGTCGGTTTATTTAGGGTTTTGTTTGATGGAATTGAATTAATGTGCGACGATTGAACGTTTGGTTTAATTTGCTTGACATTGGATTCAATTTGAGGATGTGGATGGATGATATAGGGAAAAGGAAATGTGGGAGGTAAATGGTAGGGCTTCGTGGAGCACTACATGGTTGCCGGTTACGGGAATTCATTGAAGGAGTCCTCATTCGGCGGGTGTATTTGTAAACCTTCCTTCCAGATTTATTAGCCCAGTTAGGTTACCTGGAGTTGGTCAATGGCATATTTTTTGTGTTGATGCGCAGCTTGCTCGCTGAAGAGTGTCCAAAAATTGGCGCAGTATTCCAATGGTTGGTCGTGTCCGTAAAACCCGACAAGTGTTTTTGATTTAGCTCGAAAGACCAAAACTGTGGTTGATCCAGCTCAAATGGTGCAATTTTTATAAGTTTAAGGTTAAAGACTGACGGCTGGCTCTCAGTGGGTCCGCAAAAACCTTAACACTGTAGTGGACTGTATTTAAAATTCACAGTGCTACCTGGTCACGGATACCTGAAAAAAAGTAAAAACCTACCGAAATAATGTTGAAGGAACGACGTCCCTTTACGCCCTAACGCCGATTCTACCATCTGCCACCGGCGCGATATACCGTGGTATCTCTTTAATCTCCTTTTCCCTTGCGAAACACCCATTTCTCTTGGATCCCTTTGAAATTGAAGATAAGGTTGAATGCCCATTACCACTGGTGAGAGGAAGCATTCTGAAGTACCTGTGAACAAGAAAGAATACAGCGCAGCGGAAAACAACGTCCCTCTAAAATATAGACCTAATATTTTCTTATAAACATTTTTTTTCCTGCTAGGATAGAACCTACGTCGATCCTTGAGCTCTGGAATTGAACTCAATGATTTACAAATTTGTTTTCTTTTATATACAGTTTACACACGTCGCTCTGTGGCATTGTAGTATCATCTACCAGTTCGTTCGAAACAGAACCTTCCAAGTTAGAGTGAATGGAAAGCTTTCCCGAACTTTTCACGCCGCTGCAGGCATACCACAGGGCTCCATTCTAGGTCCCATCTTATTCAATATTTACACCTCCGATATTCCTCACCCTGTGGACGGGAGAGTAAACCAGATATGCTATGCGGATGACGTTCTAGTGTACACGTCTTCCAAAGGCCCTAAACTCGCAACAAATCAACTCAACCGTCACTTGGACGAACTGTATCAGTATTACAGTCGATGAAAAATTCGACTTAACCCATCCAAAGCAGTAGCTATAATTCTGAGTAGTAAACACTTCCAACCTACTTCTCGATATTCACAGAATATTCGAATAAAAATGGGAGATACTACGATTAGACCACAGGACAAGATGAAATATCTTGGGGTCACTTATACCCCAAAAATGAAAGGGGGGCCTAGGTCGGTCTAAGCAACTGCACAACATCTTGAAGTGTAGCAACAAAGTTTACACCAAAGTTAAGCTTCTCTGCTATAAGCAGCTAATCCGATCTGGAATATCTTACGCCTTTCCCATATGGTCCTGCATATCTTCGGCTCAAATGGAAAAACTTCGAATTTTCGGAAGGAAACTCCTCAGAAGATGCACCAATCACTCTAGAAGGCCTCACGGTCGTCATTACCCCAACTCTCACCTATAAGAAGGCATTACCCCTATCGACGAGTACTTGCCTCAATTAGCATACAAGTACCTCGAAAGCATTCAGAACAGCGAGAACCCACTTGTACGGGACTCTTGCGTTCTTGACCCTTCTCTCTCTCGATCTCTTCGGATCAAATCCCCACAATTTCTTCTTCAGTACAAAACTGAAGAAAGCACCCTTCCCAACAACATTCCCCTCTATAATAGAGGATTCCTGGATCCATCCCATAGGGTCTATTGTTAACAAACCACACACACATGGACGCACAGTACAAGACGGCACAAACATACACACACCGACCAAAGCGCAGATTATCAGACGCCAAAGACGTGATCTGCGTTTACTACCGCACCCAAGACCTACCGGTCTTGTATGATTTCTTTCCCACCATCCCTCTATACAAGTAGTTAGAGAACACCTGGACTAACACTGTCCACACTATCCTTGGATACCCCCCCCCCCCCCCTTTTTTTTTCTTTTCTTTTCAGATATCGCGAGACCGAGCCCAACAGCCTCACGGATGTGGGTGATTCTGGTCATCGCAAGATGACCATATACATATATATATATATATATATATATATATATATGTATATATATATATATATATATATATATATATATATATATATATATATATATATATATATATATATATCATTATGGAAAATTTAACAAGCCTCAGGACTTGCTAAATAAGGCCAAGACCGGCTTCCGGTTGTAGTGCCGATGATGATGATATATATATATATATATATAAATGATTGTGCAAATAACAATTATTTAAAGAGTACGGTCAGCCTCCTGATAATTTGATCCACACAGTGTGTCATCGATCGTATGAAAAAAATTCAGTAAAAATTCGGTAAAAATTCGCCATATGATTTGGATTTGTGGGGAGGAAGTATGTACCTGCATGGGTGCTCCGTTCACTTCCTCTCCAACATCCACTTACTGTCGTCCATTGCGCCGCCGTAAACTGTCCGCATGAAATTGTCACCAAAGAACGAAGCAAAACGCACCGATGGTAGTCTCCAGATTGAAACGCACCGATTCGGTGTAAAGTATTTTATTGATTTTACTGATAGGGTCTTTATTTAACTTTTTGCACTTAATTAGCTATGGCTGTGGTGGTTGAACAAAGAAAGGGTAGCTACGAATTACACGACGACGGTACCGACGCACTAGAAAGAATTACTTTTAAGGTAGTAAGACACTCGACTCGACATATTCACGCGTCCGCGTCTCCGCAGTGACGAAGAGCGGAAGTCGCATGACCGTGGTGGTCAGCGGATGAAATTTGACTCCCCGAGGATGGAACTCTGACATGAATTCCATCCTAGGTTAGTGGTGGGAAAAAAAAGAAAAAGAGAAAAACTTTTCTCTTAAGGGTGTGGCCGCCAAGGAAATGCACTCATTTGGTGCAATGGTATGCGTGTGCGGCCGTACTGATCGATGCTATTTGCACGTGATCGAAGGCAATGAAACAACGAAGCAAGCAGACGGCGAGAGCAAAGGAAGATGCGACCAAATGGTTCGCTCCGTAATGAGGGTCATGTTTACCCTATGCAACGTCGCTATGATGGACGTTGGTAAGAAGGTGCTAAGTGGTGCGATACTTTAAACAATGAAAATTGTATATCGTATCCTGAGTTGGTTGCCGGAACGAACCCCTTGTTCGTATTTGAATATGCTGGATTATTTGTTTGCGGCACGAAAGAAATTGTAGATTATTTATCTGTAGAAAGATGCTGGTGATACGACTATAGTCTGTCGTATCGCCCGATGCCTGCCAAAGGACAGCGTTCCTTTGTTTGCACTAATTACATACATCTGCGTTGGACTATTATCGCTGGCTAAAGCGGTCGCCAGCCGATGTGTGTGTAAATAGTTTTTTGTACACATATTGAGGCTGGGCTTAGCCAATTCTATGGTAAGATTCTCTGATATGCGGTGGGATGATATACGAACCGATGAATTTTCCTTTCAGGGAATTTACGACAAGGAAAGTAAGGAGTTTTACAGGGGATTTGTAAGCGAAGGAATGCTTGAAAAGATAAGAATTCTTTTGCAGAAGCTTTACCATCATAGCTTTGATCTAATTAATGCGTGTAGCATTTTCAGCGCTTAATGGGATTGCATTCGCGAAAAGTTATGCTGGTGTGATGAGGTTATGGGGGTTTTTAGGTAAGTGTACCGTGGGGTTTGGCGGCACCGCCACAGATTAAGGTGTACTTCAATAACCTTTTCTTTTGCGTGTGTTTTGTGTAATAAGAATCGGATCGATTGGGATACCAATAAAGAAGGTGAAGGATGTAGTGGACTTCTTTATTGCAGCCGCAGTAGCAACAGAAACACTGTAAAGCCACAGATACTCATATGCACATGATATGTTAAATGTAATGTCTTTATTGCACTCAATCGTTTTTCAATGATCCTATTTCTGAATAATAAGGAACACGTTTTCGAAGAGAAAAGTATTTAGAAATTCAGGAGTTACAGATAAGTTTTTAGCGTTTTATCAGAAAGAGAGTAGGATACTCATATCAAAGTTCTGAAGATTTAAATCGGCTAAACGCGAAAAAATGCTAGTGAAATAATCACAGGTATTTCACGAAATGTTTTTGGTTAACTTGTCTATTGAGAAATGCCGGCAAAAGTAAAAAGTCTTCAAAGCTTTTTCAAGACAGACTAACTTAGCGAGACAAAAGTAAGATTCCAAAGAAACATTATAACTCTTGATGGTTCCCAAAGAATGTATATAGGATAAAAAAAAAACAATAGCATTACAAAGAGTGTTTGGACAAAATCTCTTGAAATTAATTTCGGCCGTCGTATTTGACTATAGTAGATAGTATGTGTAGTGTTCAACGACCACAGTAAGACAAAATCTTCAGTTGAGTTTACATACGCAAAGCTGTAGACCTAATTTCTAATTCAACTATTAAAGAGAGTTTTTATAGCAAAAAAAGTCTCGTTTGTTGAACATCTCCGTGTTGAGAAAAGATATGATTGTTCTTTCTGGATAATTCTCGATAAGCTGTTATACCATAAGTCTTTAGTGATTATTTCTTAAAACCGAATGTGATGTCTGTCCTATCGAAGCTCCATTGTTAAACATAATTGCAATAAATTCCTTCTTCACCACAGCGTTAAAGACTAAGAGGATTGAACTGGGTTGTAGATTTTTCTAAAAGCACCAAAATAAAGCACCACTTACCTCAGCTACAGGTAATTACATGAAGAAGCCTCCGCTAATATTAATTTGGAGCTACTCTTACAACAGATTGGCGGCTATGCATAAGCTTGATTAAAATCATTATGATCTGTATGACTGACTTCAGAACCGGAGTCCAAGGTGAACGCTCCTTTGATGTTGCCAAAAATCATATATTCAAACAAATAAAACAAAGGTGATGACATATTCTCGTTTCGCTTCGTTGATGAATTATACCTTGTGGTAACGTCAACTACCTGTAGCCTTGGCTAACTTTTAATCAGCTACCGTCATTATGAAATGGTCTTGGAGCAGATGGAAAAGAAACATGTTTGTCTCAAATTCCTTGCCTGAGCTTCAACATCGACAGCTATGGAATCCATAAGTTGCGTAGGAGTAACGTCGTAGATAATGGGGACAGCACTTGCCTTCCCTGTGATGATGAAACTGATATGAGTACCACATGTGACTCATTTCTATATGATGATGTGCGACACTACGGCCTTGGCCCTAATGATCAAGTCATGAACGAAATTTTTCTGCCCAGAGTTTTGGGACAGGTGTTGGTCGTTGTTTTAAGTTAAGCTGCTGCCGACAACGAGCGACATGGGCCGTTGAACTAAAGACAAATAAACACGCAAGCTGTTATGATGTGATTATCTACTGCGACTGGGCACACAGTTTCTGATTTATCTGGTAAAACTATTTTTCTTTTATCGTTGAGCAGGAAACTTTATTAATACTATATGTTTGTATATCATGAACTCGCTTAACTGTTAAAGTGGATTGCGAAAACAAAAAGGGCGGAGGGATAGCACAGTTCTGAATATTTGGTGTTTAATGCTCCTTTACGAAACATTATATTCATGTCTAATATAGATTTAAGATGATCTCATGGTTAGTCTTACGTCACTTCTCATCTAAAATTCAATGCGCTACATAAATAACTACGCTCCATCAACACACTGAAACAATAACAATACACTACCAAATCTAAACACAAAATTCATTAACCTCTTCATGATCTTAGTCATATATGTTGACGTTTAGTTTTTTTTATAAGTATAGTTACTTTTAACAAAAAATTGATAATTATTTATTCACTGCAGATTCGCTCAAGAAAATAATTTAATCATTTCTTGGTTTGGCTGCACTGGTAATGGTTATTTCCGATCTAAATCGGTTTTATAATGGTTACTTCGATGTAAAAATTGTCCCTGAAGAGGTTAAAAATATGTAAAACTTACTCATTATAATTTTGAACATTGAAAAGTGTTGACTTATTTAGTCACCAACGTATCTTAAGTATTTTCTCAATACATATCAATTCTTGCATTTTATTTTTTTCAAATTAAAAATAAAAATTAAAAACAGTGGAAATGTTACTGCATTCTTTTAGAAAACCACCTTTACCCAAGTTGTACCGTTCATTGTGTATCCTTCCTCTTGCCCATTTGCACCGTTTAGAACTGTCGTTGGATTAGTAAGGATGTGGCGGTTCCGCCAAACGCCACTGTCTACTTACCCGAAGAACCCCCGTAACTACAACCCAACCTTAATAGTTTTCTGCTAATGCAATCGCATTAGCACCTGTACATGCTGCACGCATTAAGTTTATCAAATGTATTTAGCTAAAAGCTCCTGGAAGAGAATTCTTACCTTCATTCATTTATTCGAATTCAAAATTCCCTATAAGAATTCTGTTCCAAACATCACAAATCCCAAGCCAATTCGGCACCTTCGGTTGCCAGGCAAATCCCAATCGTACATACGCATTTTCCCTAGTCGAATTCCTGAAAACGAAACAATTCGGTTTACATACAATGTAACCATCATAACAGGGATCATAAACATTCCGTCGCCCATTCCCCGCCTCACCATGTGTATAATAAATTCCTTTATATACACATTGGCTGGCAACCTATACCCAAGGGACAAAAGTAAATATACGCATCTTGCGTCTTAAGGCATGAATTAAATCATACAGCATAAGCAAATGCAAATAGGTACGGTATACTTACCCTTGCCAACGATGTAATAAACACAAATTCCTTGTAAATAAACTAGAATCAATTAGCACCATGTTCATGGTGCATTGCGGCTATCATTACAGCTGCAATGCAATGCTTAGACAATGATCTACACGATCTCTTTGCCTTCCCATATTGCTGGATCTGCTTCCCATGACTAGCGGCATGAATAAACAGAAACCCCAATTAGCACCCAATGAGATTCGGCCTGTTTACCTAGCCGAACTCACATCTCACGATGCACATTATTCCCCTTTCTTTGTTTTCAGCTTCGTTCTCATGGCCTTGTCCTATGAAAATAACCAATGATCACACATACATGTGTACCATTATAGATCTTCTCAATGAGATCAGGTTACCTTCCCACAAAGAGAGACTTTACGTTTCTCTGGGAAGAGAAAATGCACCCTTAAAGTAAGAGAACCAGTTTCACTGGCCGAATTTCCTTAGCCAGCGAATTAATATCGCTGAGTCGTTTAGCATCAGCCGAGCCGGTCGGTTTATCTCACGGTCCCCGTGGCGCATCTGGGAGACGTTCGGAGCTTAAGCCCTTACTCGTTTTATTAGTGCAAATGTCGCGAATTAAAGAAGAGATATTAACAAAACTGCTAAGTGCCCTGTGAGTAGGGCGTTACAATATACTCACAGCTAGGCTCCGTGAAATGGTCAGAGAAATACCTGGCCATCTCTCGGAGCTTGGTTGATGTACCGGTTCGGGAAAAGAGTGGTTATGTGGTAGTCGGTCCCAAGGTGAGATACCACCCCGTCACGCTGTACATTCCGCGATATCGCCGAGAGAAATCTTCGACTATGTTTCGGATGTGGGGCTGATGGCCCGGACTGGCACGGGGATAAGGCATGATGGTACCTTCTGATATAAAGAATTCCGGAGGTAAACTAGTCTCCCATTCGGATCTCCCGGGGGGACTATGTCAGGGGGAACACCATGCAGATATCATGATAAATAACGGAACTTTAAGAGGTTCGTCATCGCATAACCGGGCTCGACTGGTGAAGGCATTTTGTAACATCGGGGGCATCGGTTTCACCAATACCAATGTAAACGCCGTCCACCAATATTTGCAAACAACGAAACCTAATATCCTTGCCGTAACTGAGACCCAGGTCGATTCGTCAACTGATCCGACATATCTTCGTTGGCCAGGATACGACTTACATTCGAGATCCCGTTTTAAGGGTGGAGTCTGCGTCTTCACGCGGTCCAATCTGGCTTGCCAGAGGATGGAGGCGTTGGAACCCAATAATATGGACATCATATGGTTGAGGGTCGTGCTGCGGAATTCCATTAAATTTCTTTGTTGTCTTTACCGCTCCCCGAATGACGATCGACCGGCAACATTTTTCGAACATCTTCCATATACCGTCGACTGGATACAGATCAACCACCCAGCTTCTGAAATTGTTGGCCTTGGCGATTTTAATGTGCACAATTCTAGCTGCTTGTTACATTCTAACAGAACCGACGAGGCTGGGAGACTGGCGGAGATGTTTGCTGTAAGCCACAACTTGACTCAACTCGTGAGGGAGCCAACGCGAGTGCCGGATGCCCGAGTTAATTATGCGAACATCCTGGATCTGTTTTTGACATCCGAACCGAGTATTTATACCGTAGAGGTTTCTGCGCCACTCGGAAACTCAGATCACTGCTTGGTATCGGTCTCGCAAGAACTTGCATATCAAGCGAGAAAACGGCCTAGGCAGCTTCGCCATGTATGGAAGTATGTGGCCGCTAACTGGGACGATTTGCGAGATTTCTTCGCATCCTTTCCGTGCTTCGGAACCTCCGATGTTAACGTTTGCGCGCAGTCGGTATCAGAGATTATTCTTCTGGGGATGGAGATGTATATCCCACATTCCACCAAACGAAGTTCGTCTGATAAACCTTGGTTTGACAAAAAATGCGAGCTGATTGCAGCGGCAAAAAATAGAGCTTTTAAGCAATGGCGCTCCAATCCCACCGATCTTAACAGAACGAATTTTGTTAGAATCCGAAACGCGTGCAACCAGGCGATTGATACCGCGAAGAAGACTCACAACGACAGGGTGATCAATAAGCTCCTTCAGTGAACAACTGGTTCGCGCTCCTTCTGGTCAATGGCAAAAGCTGTCAGCGGTAACTTCGCATCCTTCTCTTTCCCTCCGTTGGCGGCAGACAGCAGGACGTTAGTCACGAATCCAAAGGATAAAGCTAATATGTTCGCGAATTTATTTTCCGCGAATTCAAACCTCGCTCGCGACCTTTTGGAGCCACCTGTGATCTTGCCGGTACGGTCTTCGATGCGGGATACGAGATTTTGTCCGCGCACTATTCAACGCATTTTACGTGAACTGGATTGTAGGAAGGCAACCGGCCCGGACGGAATACCAGCAATAGTCCTTAAGAACTGTGCTCCAGAACTATCGCCGGTTCTTGACAGACTCTTCCGCTTATCTTATGCACGGGGGACGTTTCCTGCCTGCTGGAAAATCGTTCGACTTCAGCAAAATCCCAAAGACGAGAAAAAAGTGTCTCCCACAAAATTACCGTCCAATAGAATGACTGTCTATTTTATCTAAGGTAATGGAAAAAGTCATCAATACAGAGTTAGTTAAGTATTAGTGCAATGGTCCGCGGGAGACGTTTTGACACTTATAACCGATTAATGGACATCTGCGATTGAACGGCATGGTGAGTCCAGGGCGGTCGCATTGGATATCTGCAAGGCTTTTGACGGCGTCTGGCGCGGGACACTGCTGAGCAAACTTCGTTCATATGGACTTTCCCAACAGCTTTGCGACTGGACGAAGAGCTTCCTCGAAAATCGATCGATGCGGGATGTTGTGGACGGCGAGTGTTCGTATCGGTATCAAGGCAAAACCTTGACTTTTACTGACTTTGACATATTTTTTTCGGCTTTGGTTCAATTGGATGGCACCATCTGTATGCTTGTTAGTTTAATTGCACATCATACATCCAAGTTCCGCGGCCCGTAATCAGGAGGTGATGAATATGGGACCCGAACTGACTCCTTCTAAGACGTCTTCAGCAATACTATAGCAATGTTCGATTTGAGGACGGCGAGTGTTCGGATCAGTATCCAGTTGTGGACGGCGAGTGTTAATTCGGGGTGCCCCAAGGTTCTATTTTGGGTACAACCTTGTTTTTGCTTCACATAAATGATTTGTTGGACACAACGGATAACAAAGTGTTCAGTTTTGCGGATGGTAGTACGCTTGTTTCCTCCTTTTCGAGTGTTCGGCCGATTGGTGCATCTGCATCGCATCAGCTGAGATGTAGACAGATTGATTCTCTAAATCAGGATCTAGATAGGGTCCTGCAGTGGGGAAAGGCCAATCTCGTCGACTTCAATGCAACGACGACACAATATACAACATTCACAAAGAAAAGTGGATCATCGGTTCCACAGCTGATGATGAATGGGCGGGCCCTCGAGGCTGGGGAAAGTTTGAAATTGCTCGGCGTCACGGTCTGTGGGAATGTATCATAGCATAAACACGTGCCGAGTATCGCCAGGTCAGCCTCAGGAAAACTGAGTTATCTTTTTAGAGCCAAGAAATATTTTACTCCGGCCCAACTTCTTCTCCTATATAAATTCCAAATTAGACCCGCGCTCGAATATTGCTCTCATGTTTGGAGCTCGACTCCTAAACATACCCTCGACCTACTTCAGAGCATACAGAGACGATCGGGGACTCGGCGCTGACGTCGGGACTACCGTCGCTATCACATCGAAGGCGCGTAGCCGACCTCTGTCTGTTTTAACAGATATTATCACGGGTGCTGTTCTTCGCAGATTCGTGGTATTGTTCCACGCTATTCGGCTTATATGCGCTCCACAATACAATCCGACGGATTGCACCCGTTTGTGGCTCATCTCCCGACGGTGCGAACATCCCTGTATCAGAACTCGTTCCGTTACAGAGCAAGGAAGCTGTGGAACTGCCTTCCCACGCGAGTGTTCCCGGAGCGTTACAACCTGGAACTGTTCAAAAAGAACAGCAACAGTTATTTGATGCCATCTCGGGGCGCACACGTGGCGCTATAGGTTCGCCTCTCCCGAGAGAAGTCTAATAAAAAATAAAAAAGAAATAAAAAAATAAAAATTTAATAAATCACGAAAGGTGTGTGTAAAAAGCCGGCCTGCTCTATTCCATTCGCCCTCTTTATAAGATAATAAAAAAAAACATATAAATAAGAAAGCAAAAGTTAGTAGTTAGAATCCCAAAGTTCAAGTGTACACTTTGAGTTGTTTTATAAACCGCATTAATTAAAAACAAAAACATGAACGCAAATAAGTTAAATATAATAGCATTCGAAACCTGTGCGTTTCAGTTACTTCCCTCCTGGTGAACGGTCGTTACGGAGTTTGCTCGGTGGACAGTGTCGACGGATCGGGTTCACCAGCGGAACATTTAGTGAGAATGGGGATAGGAATGGAGCCGTGCGGTACGCGGCACACCATACTTCTTCCCCACAAGGATGTAATTAAAAACTAATAACAAACATTCACTTGTTATCATCCTCTGTTGTTAACACTCAAATTTATTTGTTCAAATGTTCGGTTGTATTATAGATTATTGGCTTACCTTAAAACACGACAGATATTCGTTACCAGTTATCTATAAAGAAGGTTCAACCCCTTGCAGAGTTATAGAATAATAAAAACAAAACACCAAATGCATTAGTGAACTTTTAAACTATTATAGATATTTTTATTATTGTTTCATTTTTTTATCATGTTTCATACTTTTAATCAATACCTAATTAACAGTTCTTAAATTATTCGCAACCTCATTTACATAGTATATAAGGAAGCTAAGCATTGCGTAGATTTAATTTTTTCTATTTTCAGTATTCATATATATATATATATATATATATATATATATATATATATATATATATATATATATATATACCTTCGTTACAATCTCAGGTTTAACTTGATTTATTACACTATAATACGGGAATTAGATTGAAATTATTAAAAACAGATTTTTATTTAGTTGCATATTTACAAGTATTTCTTAAATTAAAAGCAACAAAAATACTTATTTACACATTATGAA
This sequence comes from Microdon myrmicae, assembly GCA_963931805.1. Taxonomy (NCBI): domain Eukaryota; kingdom Metazoa; phylum Arthropoda; class Insecta; order Diptera; family Syrphidae; genus Microdon; species Microdon myrmicae. Next base: position 113,437,009 of record OZ007496.1, read on the forward strand.
CTTTTACCCCTGGTAACTAAATTTAACTCTTTCCGCTAGAACAACATGACAGTTTGAAACAGTCAGTTGTAAAAAATTATAAACAAACAGTTGCATTGCACTCGTCATTAATCTAACTTTTATTTACTAAGTATATTTAAATGCTAAATAAAAATTGTGTAAATATCCTTAGGATACGACAAATAAAGTCTGATAAAGTAGTTCTATACATTACAATTCAGGTTAACTGAATCTTTATTCAACAAGGAATCATTTGGTAAAGATATATTTTTACCTATTTTCATAGACACCCTTTCTGATTGAGGAGAATTTCGGTAGAGCAATTAATGAGGAAGAACGATTAAATTAAATGTTTCTTACTTATAATCTTTCTTATAATATAATTTTGTCATAATTTATTGCTTTCATTGATACTCTGTTTAATCATTTATTTATTTATCTTTTTCTCATTTTCAGTTAAATTTTAATGTTAAAAATAAATGAATCATTTTAACGCATTCAATTCCACATGTTCTATAGGTCATCGAAACTTACAACAATCTTACCTTCCAGCACGAGTGTTCCCAGAGCGTTACAACCTGCAACTGTTCAAAAAGAACTGAAACAGTTATTTGGCGGCATCACGAGGCGCCCACTCGGAAAGAAGTGTAAATGAAAAAAATAAAAAAGTTAAAATAAAAAAAAATTAAAATAAATATTTTATTAATTAATTTTATATAATTATATCAAAAACCTACACGTTTGTTTAGGTGAAAATTGCATCATCATCGGCACTACAACCGGGAACCGGTCTTGGCCTTATTTAGCAAGTCCTGAGGCTTGTTAAATTTTCCATAATGATTTGTTTTTTCCGGGTAAGGTCATTAGTCTTGCGCCAGAGGCTCCCCGACGGGGAATCGAACCCCGATCTCCGGCATGACAGGCGGGTATACTAATCATGCATCATGCCAACTAGTATAAATTGCGTAACAAAGAAAAACTTTTTTGTTTATATAACCAACTCCCCGTCCCCAACCTGCAAAATTAACTATAAACCAACCCATGGCAAGATCATCATCTTGCCACAGCATTAACCACATCGCTGTATTTTCTTAAACATATTCGGTTCCTCCCTCGGCACCCATGACCATTGCAAACCATTAGGGAATCTACCCGACCCCCCTTGCCGGCGTCCATGCCTACCATATACACAGCAATCCCACTGTCCCACGATCAAGCCATGGCAAATCGCTTGCTTATACAGCTGCAGCCAATTATCCCTGATCGGTTGCATAAGCGATAAGCCGGCATCGAATCGCACGTGATCATAATTTGTTTACTCTAAACAATCTTGTAGCGGTCACGTCCCATGTTTTGTTCGCTAACACAAACAAATGGGCATCTTAAGCGCTTGCCCCTTGAGATAGCGTTCGGTATATACAAAAACCCTCTATCGTTTACGATAGAAATGCTTTCAGCCTATGCACGTTCGTTATTTGAACAGCTGCATGGTTGCTTTCTCTTCTTCCTACCAACGCGCGTTTCGTTTGACTTTCCTTTCAAGGTAAAGACATTCACCCCAATCTGAACGATGTCTATGAGGAACCTACCAATGGGATGCGGATCGGTTTTTCATTGGCCGCAGCGTCACTAGAAAGATCGATTTCCCCTGTCACCACACGAGTGGAAATCCACTCCACCCACCGGGGTGGTTCTGGATCGAGCAGCTCTCGAGGAGTCTAAGTGTGAAGCTTGTCGACGTCGGGTGGGCACTTGCTACCGCGAACCGTGAGTAGATATTACATTGTTGATATAATAATATGTGAGTGTTTGGCGTCCTTTCTGTTGGAAAACTGTACGGTCGGTATTAAAATTAATTCGCAATCAATGAGGAGAAGTGTGGGGGTTCTCTATATCACACGGAGAACCAACCCACAATCCTAACCTAACATGCAAAAACAAATCCACAATAGAATACATCTCCCAATCTGTAATAAAAACCATTTTCCAAACTCCCAACAGAATATAATTCAACAGAATATATTCTAATCATCCCCGCATTCATTTTCCCAAAATCGCTTCGGTCAATCCTTTACTTAATTCATATTTCCTCTTTGTGACCAAGCAATCTTAATTTCCCCGAAATTCATATGCCGTAACAAAACGCATATTCAAATCCACAACGGAACATTAACAACTATACCAACCCGCATACATTTCCCCTAAATGACTTCGGTTAATATTCTATCTAAACGATATTCCTGGCTTGCACCCAAGCAATCCCAATTTCCGCCGAAAATGCATGCCCATACTTGCTCGCGTTCCCAAAGCCAATTTCCCGGTACACCCAACCAACGAATCCAACTTAGCTTATACGGCAAGGATTCGCTATAACTGAATTCTTATGCGAGCATAGCAACTCTTCTCGAAATTCCTCGGAAGTGACAGTAAATTTATTTCTGCTATGAAATTTTTTCCATTTCATTAGTCAGTCGAGTCACAGCAACCACCGAGCGCACATCGCTCCGCATCACCCCAGTCGAGATCCGCCCACCGCCACGTTACGACAATAAGTCGCTAGCCAACCGCCACCGGGCCCGGGCATAAAAAAAATCAAATTTAATCTGCGAAAGTGGTCAGTGGTTGTCGCCCGAGTGCATCGGTTGCCTTTACGAAAATTAAAAAGACTACGCGCGTTAGGCTGATTAAAGTAATCACTAAAACCGAACTATTTGTGTTAAGTTAAGTTAACAAACCATTGAGAACTACATGTGTAAGCGAAATAAAAGAAAACTCATACCCGATTACCCGACGTGTTTTATTCTTTCTTCCCTTCGTCGGTGGTGAATCGTCGTAGTCCATTGTTCGTGGACGACGCATCTGCGTTCATTGTTCCTTTTCACTCGTATTAACATTGTCAGCAGAAGGTGGAGAGACAAGGAAAAACGTTATTTGCAGAGACGCACTTTTCTACGATTCTAGGAACAGTTCATCTTATTCGGTTCCTAAGAACGCGGTGACGCAGACTATTCCGGAGGCGTGGAAAAATAAGAAGTGAGAAGGAAGTGAACTAGTGCCCGTGATTGGCGCACATACTTCCTCACCCCCACAGAAGTGTTTGTCTACAAAACTTTTTAAAGGGAACAAAAAACACGTTTAAAATGTAAAGAGAAATAAAACTATTTGTATAGAGTAACAATAATGTAAAATACGGCTTTTCAAAGAAAACAAAAGACACAAATAAAATGTAAAGTGAAATAAAATTAGTTTGAATAAAGAGAACGTTAATGTCGAAATCATCCGGAGCCTTTTATTCGTCCTTTTATCTGGTGTTTGGTTTTCGGGACAGACAATTTTCACAGCGTGTAGTCGGTGGTGTTTCTGTTGAATCAGCGTCCGTGTTGACGCACTAGCAGAAAACACCACAGAATAGCCATACATGTGGACCAAAGAAAAGCTTGTAAAGTGACATTGTGGGGGTTCTCTATAATACATGGAGAACCAACCCACAATTTCAACCTAATTTTGACCGCTAACAGCGCGTCACATCAAGGCCAATCCCTCCTACTAACTATTCACCTGAGAATCATTGTTTTCCCGAAGGACGCATAGCTAAACTCAATATTATATGCAGACAATGCATAATTCTGTTAAGCTACCATTTTGCCATACGACAAATCCATTTCGCTAACGCATGAGATTTCCACAGGAAATCACATCATGTCGGTTAGCAACAATAAGTCGAATCAAACAACGCTGTTGCATGATCATGCAATCGCTGGGAAAGTTATCAAAATATTTAATTAGTTCTCGCGATAATATTTCCCTAGCCAATTTAGCGTCACTTCGACTTTTCCCAGACCATCTATTCTCTTGGGATCACTGATATCTTCTTAAAGGTGAATAGCTACAAAACCTTTTCCTCTCCTCCATAATTTTGTCTCCCTACAGGTCAATACACGCTGAGGTCACCACATTCACCGAATTGGGTCAGTGGGCCACCTCAGAGCTGCATTGATTCATGCACACACAACCAAACCCACCCCGGGTTCATAGTACTTTGTGTTTCTGTTCTCTCATTCTCCCATGTTCGTCGACTATCAATTAACCGATGTATTCACCATACCTCGACGGGCGTGGCAATGAGAGAGCAGAAGCGTGATCTCTATTGGTTGTCCTGTGTGCAAAAATAAAATCCAAAACTTCATCCCTAATTGAGATCAGTCACTATCCAACCACAGCAGTGTATACACGCTACGCCGCTTAACAGTCGTTAAATATCCACCGTCGCGTGTACACGCTACATCGAGCGTTCACGCATGAGTCGAATTTCAACCGCCGCCGGTCGAGGAAGAAAATGTTCAACCTGTATAAAATTTTACGAAATCAGTTTAATTATATTAATAAGAAGTTATAAGTGAAGTAAAAAAAAAAACAATAAAAACGGAAATTATGCAAAATAACATTCCAGTGCGTTTCTATTTCCTCTCTTCTCTCGGGTGAACAATTTGACGTCGTAAGTGTTGGCGGGTGAAGTGAAACCATGTCCGTGTCAGGCATCAATACTTTGAACCCCCACAACATTACAAAATAAAATTTCCATCTTCAGCATGTTGATCTCTTCAAGTAGAGCAATGCACTTATTCTAAAGCCTTCGCCATTCCTGAAAACACATCCATTGAAGTCAATGCTTTCAGCCGCCTCGTTATTTCGCTCTGGATGGTTACCACAACCACAAATTTATTGCCCCTCAACTTAATGTTTACTTTTGCGAAGAGAAAGTTGTCAAACCCGGGAAATAGGCAGGGTGTGCCCTGATGGCGATGTTTTTCTTCGTTAAAAACCGCACAATCAAGGCCACGCAACATAATACTCCTTCGTTGGCCTACACGGTACCACCGATAAATATGATATCTCCAAGAAAAACACCACAAAAAGTTGTTGCTGAATGGTTGCAGTCCGTGCTACCTCCAACACAGTCATTGGAAAAAAAATGTCATTGAAAAACAAGTCGACTGCGATCTTTTTGTTGGTATTTTCTGTTCTTACCTATATATATATACAGATTTTTTTGGTAGTTGAGGAATGTGTAATTCAAGTAAAGGCAGCTAGGGCGACTTGTCATAAAAGGCGACTAAACGTCGAGTGGTACGTGAGGTCCCCATGCTCGTTGGAATATTACCCCATCAAGGTATAGTTTCCGCGAAATGATTAAGAGATATACTTGGCCATCATTTTGATGAACCAGTTTGAAAAAAAAAAGTTTGTATACGTGGTGAGACGGTCCAAACGTGAAATACCACTCCTTCACGCTTCACGTTTTGCGACGTAGTCGGAAGGAGTCTTCGACTATGTTCCAAGTTCCGTGTTTGAATCACAGCTATTTGTTTTCATACTACAAACGCATTTGCAATCTCTTTAGCATCTGCATATAAATATAAAAACAAAACCCTCTCTACCAATAATGGTGTTGGAAGTGAGTTCCGAAATTTCCCCTTTCTGTAACAAAATGTTCATGTAGAGGTGTACGCACCATTGAGAGATGAACTGTGAAATGATAGGATTGCCCTGTGGCACTCAAATGAATCAAAGTTGTCGGAATAATATCACGGTTCATCAAGGAATAGTCTGTGTTTGTGGTTTTACATGGGCTGAAAAGTAATGCGATTTTTCAATAGGTGGCACCACCATAAAATTAACATGACTTATTTCAAGAGCCACATCTATCGCTAGTTTAAGTATGACATTTTGTGACATTTCATCTATTCGTTTACAAGCTACCGTCGTTTGAGTCACACTACTTTTGCCTTCGTAAAAAAAGGAAAAACAGGAATATTGCATCTTGACCAAACATGGTTTTTTAATGGAAAAAACTTCTGAACAATCATTGGAATGGTTGCTGATATGATATCCTACATCTTCTCGCTCGATAACAGCAGTTTATCGGTGGTTTAGTGAATTCAAAAACGGGCGAAGACGCATATCGCTCTGGAAGGCTAAAAGAGGGCACGAATGCGGAAATCGTAAAGCAAGTGCTTCGTATCGTTTTGAGTGATCGTGACGTTGCGCTAGTGTTACGTGAGTAACCCGTCTGTTGCCCTTGTTTCGACGAAACACAGACTCGCTACACAAAATATAATTAAAATAGTTTATGTGTAAAAAACACAATACTCAAAATAAATAACAATCGAATGGATTGAATGTGGCTGCGTGGCGACAGGTGTGTAAACCCAGTCCGTTTTCGGCGATGTTGTCTTCGACATAGTTTCGAAGATTAGCCGTCGTTGAGGCGAGATTGTGTTGGAATGGGAGTGAGAGAGGCGGACAGAAGAAGGAAAAGAAAAGAGTCTTGCTCTGGTCGCCGACAGAAGCAGAAGAACGAACCACGGTAGACGGAAGCAGGTGTGACCCGTTACCAACGGTGTAATAAGAGGTACCAGAACAAAACAGTCAAAGCGGAGCGAAAAAGGTTAACGTGTTCTTTTTGTATGTCGTGCAACCGTGGGTTTAAAATTAATGCCCAATTATTTATTGATTTAAATTCGTCTCGTGTTATTTACGTTCGGTCGAGTCGGTGTGAATCTTGTCGTGTTCGGAAGGTGCAGAGACTTTGAAGTGAAGCAGGTGAGAGCAGGAGAGGAGTTTCTGCCGCCCGGGACATCCCATAATCGTGTTATATCCAGCGGCATTTTTGGAGAGATTTAATAAAGATAATTATATAGCTGAAGATAAAGAGGTGTTGTGTTTCCTCTACCTCTGCGACGTTGAAGGTGAGCCGACCCTGGATCGGGCTACGATCTAGTTGACACAGGTATTAGATTGATATTAATTATTATTAAGTGAAGCACAGAAGGTGCAAAAAGCCATTTACGCAACCTTTGGAGTTGGGCAACGGCACCCCGCACTTGGCAAGAGGTGAATATCAGTGCCCAGGTGCCGCTAAATTGAAGCAACGGTGTATCGACAGAATTGTTCCGAATTCAACGGGAACAGTTGGAGTAGCCCCTTTTTGCATTTTTGTTGGAGGCACTGAGTTGAACATCACGATTCCCGTTTAAAATTGGCACAGCCGCGTGCTCCGTATCCTATTTTGCGCCTTACCATCGGCGACTGCATAATTCGAAGATACAACAGTGTACATATATATATACTCCCAACCTTTCTGTTGCAGAACAACATTTCTGTTACAGTGGCGCAGTCAAATCAACTTCCTAAATAACCCTAAGAAATTACCCAACAGAACAACATTTAATCGACACCCAGACCTTCTTACATTACAATAGCAAAACAATCATATGTCACACTGGTATCAAAATTATATATTACAATCAAATTTATTGTTACTCCGGCAAAAACATTTATACCACACGGCAGATTATACATTACATACTGCATTATATTACATTCCCTTATGTTACATTGGCGAAACCTTATATTACATTACAAATCATAAACCTATACAAACGACATTATTAGGACACAACGAATTGTATATGACATTTAGCATCCCTTAATATTATATGACACTAGTTAGTTAAGGCCGATAGCATCTCAAAAGAACGGGCGGGATACTTTTGCTCTATCTTTTAGAGATAATAAAGCTATGGTCGCGACGTGTGTCGCGTTTGCTGACCGACGACCAAAAACAGCAGCGCGTTGATGATTCAATGGCCGGTTTGGCATTGTTTCAGCATAATCTAGCGGACTGTCTTCTCAGTTTTGCCACAATGGATGAAACGTAGGTCAATTACCATACGCCAGACTCCAATAGTTAATCTGCAGAGTGGCTAGAAGCCAAAATACCAACACTCAGCCGGGAAGGACATGCCCTCCGTTTTTCGGGATGCACATGACATAATCTTCATCGGTTACCTGCAGAAGGGAAGGACAGTCTCAGGAGGGCACTATGTGGTGTTTTCAGACAAACTGAACGACGAAATAAAGAAAAAAACGGTCCCATATGACGAAGAAAAAAGTCCATACCATCAGAATAACGCATCGTCATAGACGTCGTTGAAAGCGATGTTCAAATCGGACCAATTACTACTTGAATTGGTTACCTACCCACCATATTCTCCAAACTTAGTCACCAGCGACTATTATCTGTTCCCAAACCTCAGCCGTTGGTTCCGGGGAAGAAGAGATTCAGAGGGAATGACGAAGTCATTGCGGAAATTGAAGGCTTGGACGTTTCGTACTACAGAAAAGGCATCGAAATGTTGGAAAATCGCTATGCCAACTGTGTTGCCCCCGAATACAACTATATTGAGGAATGAATGTAACCTTGCCCAAAACAACAAAACGTTTGTTTTCATTAAAAATCTCGGGACTTTTCAGCCTATGTAGTTCGAGGTCAGATCAATAAGTCTTTAAAAAATGAGGATAATTTACTTATATTTTCTCATTTAGCTGACCTAATAATGATATATAATACTGTCGAGTTATCGTCATTTCCCTTTCCCAAAAAGTCAATGAAAGTAATACTATGCATATCAAAACACAGTAGCCATAACATTTCCATGATTTCACCGTATTTGCTTTCTTTGGAGCCCGTTCGCTTTAACAATCGACTGTTTTGGCTGTTCTTTCGTCTCGGAAGTGTAGTGATGTATCCATGTTCCATATACAGTTACTAATCTGCGCAGAAACTCATCTGGATTGAGACGCATGCGCTCCAAATGTTCTCAGCTGAAAGCAAATGCGGCACCCATCTCGCAGATTTTTTTTTTTTCATACCCAATTTATCATGCAAAGCTGAAACCTAAAAAATTTGTAATTCGACAGATACCTAGTGAGAAATGATGCTTACTAAAAACATACTATTACACCTCGCTTTACACCCCCACTCAAACAATTAATATTCCATCATCCTTGCATCCAATCCTCAAAATATTTCGCATACAATGCATACAATTGAAATTCGCATTCATCCATTCCGAAGCAAAGCCTTCTCCACGGGCAATTAATTCATATCGCATACGTTGCAATAATTACCCATTCATGCCCACCTTCCAAAACCAAAACAATTATCATGTATCAAACACTTGACCCACTCCCCAAGGCCACTGCATTCTGCTTCGTATTTCAAAAATCAAGCGAGCACCTGTCCGCGGACCTACACGGTTTCATGTTGCAAATACATATTTTTTTGCCGGGAAACAAGTGTGATACAAGATATATGACACGAGCGGTATTGTCAAAGGCCACCGACTACGAAGTAATTGAGCGTCGGAAAAGTGCTGAGTTCGACGAAGTAGCGAACACAGCAGTGAGGTGAAATTAATCGTACGATTGGCACACACGGGCAATGCCCTATAATTGGTTCTTCGTATGAAACCAATTAAGTAATTGCTCAATTCTTTGTGGCTGCATTTTTAGCAGGGCAAATTAAATGATTATTGAATATTGCGAATGGCTTTTGACAGGTGAATAACCTCAGAATAGGTTACACGTTCTAGGTGAGGAAAATGCAACATCTGCATTAACTCACCAATAATTTGGTATAAAAAGGTTAGTGCAAATGAGTTTCTTTGCAGTGCAGTGCGGTGTAGAGTAAAATCCAAGCAAAAAGACTGCGCCCCTAGCGTAAGAACAACGGGTCTTTTTGCAAATTAAAAATAGAAACAGTGTAAATTGTAAATGTAAACGTACAGGGATGGAAATTCCCAATTTGTCTTGATAATAAAGTGAAAACAAAAAGAATTAAAGTAAACAAAGTGTCTTTCATTAAAACGAAAAAGGGAAGACAGCCATCTGTAGCAACGACTCTCCATCAGCGGCCAAGGATCTAATCAACACACACAGGGTGTCAACTACCGGCCAAGGAACGACTCAACACACACGGTGTCAACTACCGGCCACAGGATCGACTCAACACACTCAGGGTGTCAGCTAGGTAAGAAGTATATAGCATATACCAGTAAATAAGAGATAAACGTTGATAACGTGAGGCTAGAATAACAGAAATATATTAACAATCAAATGCAAATCTTTCCGATAAATAAATAATAAATGTTAATATCTGGGGTTACGCACAAGTGTTACATTTTGGCGCCCAACGTGGGGCCTAATATAAGAAAATACAGGTAGTCCCCGACTTACGGCCGTTCGACTTACGACTATTCGCACTTACAACCATGTTTTTTCCAATTTTTTTCATAGAAAATACTTAAAGAAGACAAATATGTAGTTGCGGGGAATCCCTAAAATATATGAGAGAAATTAAAAAAAAAAAAAACAAAGTAAAAAAATTCGATTTACATACATATTTCAGTATAAATAATACATTACATTAGCTAAGTCGGAATTTTTTTTATATGAAGTTTGACTTACGACTTAATCGACTTACGACCGATGACCAGGAACCTATCTCGGTCGTAAGCCGGGGAATACCTGTATAAATAATTTAACCAAACATTATTTCTGATAACATAAAATATTAAATTACAATATCAGAGGCCACACTCTGGTGTTACAATACCATTAGCGATGTTACGGGCGCCATCGTAAACGTTTCTAAGGACTTATTGACCTACCCTCGTATATCTAAAACAAAAACACAAAGCATCACAAACTAATTTAGAGCAGTGACTGTCTTGATATTAATGTAATTAAACAGATTGACCTTCCTTAAATGGTACTGAGTAGATCAAGGCTTTATTTAGGAGCATCACCACACTCATGTGAATAGTATTCACAGGGGTCTAATTTGGGATTTGTAGAGGAGAAGGTCTCCCGATGTTCTGTAGTGATCTCAAATCACTTCTCTACCTACAACCTTATAATTCATAACATTTCCACAAATCGATTCTACTTTTATATATTGTTTAACAAAGTGTTCTCATTACACAATTTTTATGTACATATCTCGATGAGTTTTTGTATAAACAGTTCAGGGAGCCCTGCATTCTTGGCATCTCTTCGAATCCGACCACCGCAATTTCTTCTTCAGTACAAAACTGAAGAAAGCACCCTTTCTATAATATAGGATTCCTGGACTTCTGGATTTCTTTTCCAGATAACTTGAGACAGAGCACAACATCCTCGGATGTGACTGATTCTGGCCGTCGCAAGGTGACCAGAAACCAGAGACACGATGAAGGACGCGTTTGTTCTCGCCTCGATAATCTTTTTTTTAAGGTTTTGTCGTGCTAGTCGACGTATTAGACGCGTTTAATAAATTAAGGATCAACAATAAATAAAAATACGTAACAAAAAACCATACAGCCTTTTTTTTACCTTCAATATCGGTCATCACTCTTTCCTCCGGATATAGGAAGCACTGTGGTAAACGTGATAGGGAAGAACCTAGAAAGGATTTTGTTCTTTTCAGAACAAGGAGATATCCTCTTCTATATCGCAACAGTTCTTTGAAGTGGACTTTGCGACATTCGATACATGATCATGCCACAACACATATTCGCTGGCTGTGACACCAGTCAAATTCACGCTTTCCTTAGATTTTATGACCATCCCATGGCTATTCTATGCACGTGTCCATATTTGTTTGTGAACGTATTATTTAATCTCACTTATAAAACTAACCACAATAAAATTCCTTTAAAGTTTTATCCTAACAGTTGTTCTCATCGCGTACTGTGGCTTACAATGTAGAAACACTGCTGACAAAAAGTAGTAAGACTATAATTAAAAAAAGTGCGATATTAATAGATTTATACCAACGCACCAAAGAAATATACACATCGACATTCATAGCGCACTTTTTTTTTGAGTCTACCTCATTACTTTTTATCGACAGTTATATAAAACCCTAGTTTGGTATACGCGTAAATTATAGAAGCATAAAAATATGTGAGCTTAATAACTTTCGCTTGGCAACCTTGGCGTTTCGCTGTAATTAATAACTTTAATAAAGCCGTGCAAAATAAATAATTATTAACAGTAGGTATTAATTTAAAAATTAAATTACACTTTAAGATAACGAAGTAAATCATATATGAAATAAAATGCGACAAAATAAAAATAATTAATCAAATATATACAAATAAAAAAAAATCCTGTGAAAATTAAGTGAAAACATTAAAAAATCATAAAGCTCATAGACCCTTAAAATTTAAAATATATAATCCGAATGGATCTTTAGTTTCCTCTCCTGCTCTCGAATGACTTAAATTAGATATTTTAAAATTCCACCTTCCAAATGTTCTCCTGGTGATGCCAGTATGGGAATCAGGTCTTCTCGGAAACACCTTTCGGTCTATTTTCACTGGCATGTCCTCTCAGATCGGATTTAGTCAACATATTATTATTGTCCTTAATGTTTTTTGCCACAGGAAGTGCCGCAGCGATGGCACTATTATTTTTCGCCACAATCATTTGATTAGGTTGATTGTGAAGGAAGAAATTCTTCTTCGACGTCGCAAGAATACTATTTGGCTGAATGTGTGTGTTGTTATCATGATAATGTGCAGCAATATCATCACGGAAAGCTAAGAATCCTAGCTGGGCGTGTGATGCCTCATTCAATGCTCTGGACCTAATGCAAGCTCGGTATTGATCGGCAGTTAAACGTTGCCCACTGCTAACACCCGTGCACACCTGTAACGAATATCGGGATTGAATAGTATTAATCAAATAAATTGTTTCATATAAGGATAATGAAGGAAACTGCTTTCGTATGTAACTACGTATCGTTATCCTCTTGCACAGCATTACGATATAAAAACAATATTGTTAAACTAACTGAACCGTTCACAATCCTGTTTTAACATCTGTGCAGTGTCATCCGTGCATTGCAATTCATCTGAAGACAAAAGCCAGAGTATTCTTGTCTATCGTCTCTTCTATTTTTCATGAATGTGCAGGTGGAAGGATATGGAGCAGGTGAGCTAGAAAAATATTCAATTGAACTACTCAGATTGTGTTTCGGCTTACCTTGGGATGCCATATGTGGAAGATTCCTGGATCGGTAGCACGAATTATTTTAATATTTGAACGGACGTACTTTCGATAGAGCATCACATCCTCACCACCCCATCCAACAATTTCCTCATCGAATCCACGTATCTTCAGAAAATCTGACCTGAATTTCATGTAGACAAAAGAACAACGAAAATGAAGAAAATAGATTTTGCGTCAGTTAACACGAAAAAGTATAGTAAAACGTACACAGTCTGTCCTCCAAGAAATTACATTGCATGCAACAATAAATTGTATGTTAGGAAGGAAGGATATTTTGTAGTGAAACGTTGTGATCTAAATTTGTATATATGGTATACGACACTTTAAAAAGAGAAGTTCGTTTTTAACTTCTCGAGTTAAGAACTATAAGCCGTATGAAAAGTAATACGAGTTATTGAAGAAGGGCGGTCGAAGAGGAGATTATCAATCGCCCCATTCCTGATGATTCTTTCGTCTTTAAACCAAGAAGTTCTTCGTCGTCAAATGTTTTTACTGTACCTGGACGTGGAGCGTCCTCAAGACAAAAATTTCCTGCACAACATTTTGCAAAGCACTTGTTTACTATTGAATGACTCACAGAATGTTCACCCAAAGTCAAACGAATCAATTCCTTAGCTTGAGCAACTTTTTTTTTCATTTGAAAACAGAATAGAATGCAATGGCGTACGAGGGTAGCCTTTTATATTTTGCGATTAAAGAACAAAAACAAATATTGATCATCGAAAATCACTTTATTGTTTTTCAAAATATTCCCCATGAAGATCTATACACTTTTGCATGTGTTTGAACCAATTGTCGAAGCACTTTTGCCACTCTGATTGAGGTATCTCCAACACATGCATTCTGAATGCAGCAACCGCTTCTTCAGGTGTCGAAAAACGTTGACCTCTCAGTTTGTTTTTTACGTACGGGAATAAAAAGAAGTCATTTGGTGCCAAGTCAGGACTATACGGCGGATGACCCATCAAATCGATGTTTTGGGTGCTCAAAAATGCAGTTGTCGCAGCCGATGTGTGAGAGCTCGCATTGTCGTGGTGAAGAGTGATCCGTCTTCGGCGGTTGGTTTTCCTGATTTCTTGGAAGACAACTGGCAAACAAATGGTTGTGTACCACTCAGAATTGACTGTTCTGTGTTGTTCTAGTGGTACGGTTGCGACATGTCCAGTTTTTCCGAAAAAACAGGCGATCATTTGCTTGGAAGTGCTTCGTGCGCGAACAACTTTTGTTGGATTTGGCTCATCTTGAAACACCCAGCCAGTCGACTGCTGTTTACTTTCGGGCTCATACGCGTAAATCCACGATTCATCACCTGTCACGATGTCATAGACGTGTTTCGAAGCACCGCGACCGTATTTTTTGAGCATTTCTTTCGACCAATTGACACGAGCCTTTTTTTGGGCGATTGACAAATTGTGTGAGATCCAACGCGAACAAATTTTTTTGACAGCCAAATGTTTATGCAATATTGAATGTATGCTGGTCCCACTAACGCCTAAGGTTGTCCGATCTCACGATAGGTCACATGACGATCTTCCAATATCAGTTCGCGCACAACATCAATGGTTTTCGGAACAACAACTGATTTTGGACGACCTTCACGAAATTCATGTTGGAGTGAACTACGACCACGGATGAATTCACCATACCATCGATAAACACTGGTCCTTGATGGAGTTTCATCGCCAAAAATTGAATTAAGTTCATCCATGCACTGTTGCTGAGTTAATCCACGCCGAAAGTTGTAAAAAATAATCGCACGAAAATGTTGACGATTTAATTCCATTTTTGGGCCGAGATGAATCTTTTAAGTTACTGTAAACAACACAAATAGCGCTCGTATGTCAAAACGTTCTGAGTGCGTATAACCTCAAAAATGTCCAACTTTACGACAGAGCTGTCAATTACCGGATTGCAACACTAGGGTTGCCAAATTCCAAAACATAAGAGGCAACCCTCGTAAATGTTGCTTATTGACATCCATTTTTTAGACAAGTCATGCGTATGGATTGACAGCTTGTAAATGATTAAAACTTAGTCATAAAAACAGCAATGACTAAGCCACATATATAAATCTAAAATGGCGAGCGGATTGGATGCGTTCAAGTATGTTTCTAAGGCAACCAACTTCAGATCCGAATTTCTACTTGCACAACGATCATAAGCAAGTTATTGAAATTTATTTCTAGATAAGAGTTTTTTTTTTGTCCGCTGGAAGGTTTACCTCATCCTTACCGAGCTCAAGATCGCGACTTTACCTGATTACTCTCCTAAGACATTTTCCGCTGGAATTTCGACAGCCAGTACCTTGGGACTTAGGTACATTGATTCTTATACCCCACCATCGGTAGAAAGTATCTATTTGTTTAAGATGTTCGGAAAAGATTTCGAAAACTGTCCTTGGTGTACAACTTTGTCCATAGATTAAGATATCGTCGGCATATAGTAAGGGTTTTGTGGGGGTTCTCTATATTACATGGAGAACCAACCCACAATCATAACCTATTTTCGACCGCTAACAGCGCGTCACATCAACCCCTATCCCACGGTTCAAGCTATTCACCTGAAATATCATATGTCCCAAATGAACGCATAGCTGAATTCATTATTCTATGCAGATAATGCATAATTGAATTCAGATACCTTTCTGCCATACGGCAACTCCATTACCCTAACCATGAGATTTCCACCGGAAATCGCATTCATATTGGTTAGCAACAACCAAGTCGAATCAAATGACGCGGTTGCATCATCTTCATCTTAATCTTGCGACCCCTGGGGATTTATAAAAGCATTTAAGTTAGTTCCCATGATCAGATTCCCCTAGCCAAGTCGGCGTCCGTTTTACTTTCTCCAGACACATCATTCGCTGGGGATCAATGCACTCTTTTCGCAGGTGAATAGCACCAGGTTTTTTCCTCTCCTTCGCAGTTCTGTCTTCGTTCAGATCAATGTACTCTGAGATAACCATATTCACCGAATTAGGTCAATGGGTTACGCTCACAACTGTATTGATTCATGCGCACACAACCAAACCCACCTCGAGATCATAGACTTTGGGCGTCTGCTCTCTCATTCTCTCATGTTCGTCGATTATCGAATTAACCGATGTAATTCACCACACATTGACGGGCGTGGCAATGAGAGAGCAGAAGTATGTTCTCGGTTGGTTGTCAAGTGCGAAAATTAAATTACCCATCTTCATCCCTTTTCCAGACAGTCGATTCACAACCATCAACGGAGGAAGTCGTTATTCAACTACCGCAGCGTGTGCACGCTATTGCACACGCTCGCACGCGAAGCAAAAGGAAAGACGTGTCTGTCGTGTCAACAACCATTCCCATTAAAGAGTTAAAGAAAGAGTGATTTTAAATTAGATCCATTCCAATTCCGTTCGGTCAGCAAGTTTTTATTGTTCGATTTTATAATGCACACAGTTTTAACTCGTGGAAATACCACCGTGGCGTACTCACTTAGTGTGTTGACGTGCCTTACATTCTGCTGTTTCATCCCAAGCGTATTCTTGGATTATCGCACGCACGTACGGATTAACCCCACCAAACCAGTTAAGGGAATTTAAATTCAAACAAAAAAATCAAGCAAAAACAATTAACCAAAACAAAAAAAAAGGAAGGATTAAAATAAAAAAACATTATACAAAACAATATACCGTGTTTCTTTGACGATTTATGAACAGTGTTCGGCGTAAATATCGTTGGGGAGTAAGTGAACAGCGTGCCATACGTTGGCACATATGTTACATAGTACCCCACAGATTCAGCTGACAAAATATGGGAGTTGAACTTTATTTTGGGACGAATATCATCATCATCATCATCGGCACCACAAACGGGATCCGATCTTGGCCTATTTAGCAAGTTTCGAGGCTTGCTACATTTTCCATAATAATTTATTTTTACGGGCAAGGTTATTAGCTTTGTGCCACGACGAATATACGCCTTGTAAATAGTGGCCAGGTTGAATGGAGTGAAGTATCTTTTGCACCTCTTAAGGAACCCCATACATTTGGCTGTACTTTTGGCAGCTTCAAATATGTGGTCATTTCAGTTAAGAGTCGAATAAATCCGAGTGCCGAGGATTGATAGTTCCTTGGCTTCGTCGATGCAAGTGCCGTTCATAGACAGTATATTTAGTTTGGGGCTCACCTTTGACGACAAGAGGCTGCACTGGGTTTTTTTGGGCATTGAATTCTAATCGGTTAGATAATCCCCACTGATATTTCTTGTTGAGGTCTGAATTCAATGTATCAAGCATAAGTTGCTGGTTGGTACTATAGCGTCTCTAACAGATACACACACGGTACACATCAAATAGTGAAGAACACCGAACGAAAATCGAATAACAAAATACATCAGAGCCGTATACCATAGCGATAATATAACAATTCACATCAGTGGAATATACTTGAGTTTAAAAATCGAATTCAAAACACGGCCAGTAGCCTGATGTGTTACGCTTAGGTTCAATTTTTGGTGATTCTAACTGTCATAGCGTCAGTTCGAATCACAAGTTCTTCACTATCATTCCAAACGCTATAATTCCTCTAGGGACTCGTAGAACTGTCGTTTGTTTCTTCGTCTGTAAATTCTGTTGGGGCGTGTACGTTCATAAGTACATAATTGTATCATGGGTCCTTTATTTTTAGCACTGATATCCGGTTATTAATAAATCTTACATCTTTCACATAGGGTGTAATCACATTGCTTATGATATAGCCGGCTCCGAAGTTATGTGTGTGGGTACCTCCACCCGGCACTGTTAACCCGACTACTTGATGTGGGAGTCGGACTTCCTGAAGCGGTTCGATGTCTATTTTATATTGTTTCGCGTTTTCTACGACCGTCTGTATCGCGCGTATATCCCGCTTTTTCCGTTTTTGCGTTCATCTAATTTTTGGCGAGTCGGTGTTTTCTTGATTATTTGTTCTACCAGGTTTTTCGTGGGATTATTTTCTGTATATTGATAATTCCTTCACGAATTTTGGGGTTTCAGAGCGCCGTTTTGATATGGTAAGGTCTGCTGACTGCTCTGATTCGATCCGGTGTCAGAGATGCGCCATTATAATACAGCCGATATACCCCTAGTTGCAAACCATCTAATGGACACGGTGACGTGTTACATCCTGGATTAGGGCTGGTAGATCTTTGTGTGTTTCTCCTCGATAGCCTGTCTGACGTGGGTGACCCTACTGGAAGGATATGCTTCCGTCAGCATAGCCTGAGTGATTCATTGTAGTTTAAGCCCTCGCACCACGTCAAGTTTACTACCAAGCAAGACATTAAAAGTTACAAAAAGTCTAAAATTTATAAGAACTCGCCTACAGTATTAGTGCAAAGAATTAATGGTCATTTATACAAACTATTTGCCGACCCATTGGGCTGCATACGCCTATATATTCATTTATCATTTATACTACAGCAAACTTTCAAGTAACCATCCAAGTAAAATTTAATACAAATGCACTAGCATGCATGGGTATATTGCTGCCATTCAAATCTCACTTCGGAATTGGAGGGAAATTCATAATATTATAAATTCATGCGCATAGAAACTAGGTCACAGGTCAAGTACATTCACCTATCTTCTCTAGACACAGAGTGAAAATTCCCAGTTACTGTTATATCTTTTTTCGACGTTGCGCGTTGATTATTAACCAACTAAGTAATTCTAGGATTTGTCACGCGGATACGTATGCGTAGAATTTTGGTGAATTGCGAAACCTTGATTTGGAAGGTTGTGCTCCACATGTTTTGTAAAAACCGATTCCTTTTCCTCGGCATTCATTATATACGAGTACAAACATACTGCTTTTTAAATAAAAAACACTCAGAAAAATATAAATCGCATCTCAGACCTATTACGGACTCCACGTCCGAAGTCTCACCCGAAACCCCCAAATTTCTCCTCTCTACCTCTCAATTTATAATTATCGAATGTAGTAAATTTACATAAAAATAACTTGGCTAATAAACAATAAAGGCGGTGGCGACGAAATTTAAATAAGACGTCAAAGTGAAAGAAAAAAATATGAATCAATTGAAAAAGTTTTCCAAACGCGGCGGACGTAAGTTAAAATTCACAATTCCGCCGCGGAATACTTACACGAAATAAACCGCGAGTAAGTAATAAATCATATAATAATATAGCGACAATTAAACTAATGAACCGCGAGTGTAACACCGCAGACAATATTAACCGCCGCGAGTGTTAAATTTAGTGATCAGTATCAAGGCACCGGGAGTTCACAGGGGAGTCAAGAACGCTACACCCCCCGCAACGAGAATACGAGGGTTGCCTTTTATATTTCGGGATTAGAGAACAAAAACAAATATTGATCATCGAAAATCACTTTATTGTTTTTCAAAATATTCGCCATAAAGATCTATACACTTTTGCATGCGTTTGAACCAATTCTCGAAGCACTTTTGCCACTCTGATTGAGGTATCTCCAACACATGCATTCTGAATGCAGCAACCGCTTCTTCAGGTGTCGAAAAACGTTGACCTCTCAGTTTGTTTTTTACGTACGGGAATAAAAAGAAGTCATTCGGTGCCAAGTCAGGACTATACGGCGGATGACCCATCAAATCGATGTTTTGGGTGCTCAAAAACGCAGTTGTCGCAGCCGATGTGTGAGAGCTCGCATTGTCGTGGTGAAGAGTGATCCGTCTTCGGCGGTTGGTTTTCCTGATTTCTTGGAAGACAACTGGCAAACAAATGGTTGTGTACCACTCAGAATTGACTGTTCTGCGTTGTTCTAGTGGTACGGTTGCGACATGTCCAGTTTTTCCGAAAAAACAGGCGACCATTTGCTTGGAAGTGCTTCGTGCGCGAACAACTTTTGTTGGATTTGGCTCATCTTGAAACACCCAAACAGTCGACTGCTGTTTACTTTCGGGCTCATACGCGTAAATCCACGATTCATCACCTGTCACGATGTCATAGACGTGTTTCGAAGCACCGCGACCGTATTTTTTGAGCATTTCTTTCGACCAATTGACACAAGCCTTTTTTTGGGCGATTGACAAATTGTGTGGGATCCGACGCGAACAAATTTTTTTGACAGTCAAATGTTTATGCAATATTGAATGTATGCTGGCCCCACTAACGCCTAAGGTTGTCTCAATCTTACGATGGGTCACATGACGACCTTCCAATACCAGTTCGCGCACAGCATCAATGGTTTTCGGAACAACAACTGATTTTGGATGACCTTCACGAAATTCATCTTGGAGTGAACTACGACCACGATTGAATTCACCATACCATCAATAAACACTGGTCCTTGATGGAGCTTCATCGCCAAAAATTGAATTAAGTTCATCCATGCACTGTTGCTGGGTTAATCCACGCCGAAAGTTGTAAAAAATAATCGCACGAAAATGTTGACGATTTAATTCCATTTTTGGGCCGAGATGAATCTTTTAAGTTACTGTAAACAACACAAATAGCACCCGTATGTCAAAACGTTCTGAGTGCGTATAACCTCAAAAATGTCCAACTTTACGACAGAGTTTGTCAATTGCCGGATTGCAACACTAGGGTTGCCAAATCCCGAAACATAAGAGGCAACCCTCGTACCAGAAGCGTTGACCGAAGAAGAAGTCCGGCCACGAACTCCAAGTAAGTGTGTGGCGGTTCCGCCAAACCGCACTGTTACTTACCTGAAGAACCCCCACAATTTCGACTCAACCTTATAAGTTTCGCTAATGCAATCGCATTAGCACCATAAATGCTTTACGCATCTAGGTTATCTAAGGTATAACCTAAAAGTCCCTGTAAAAGAATTCCTACCTTTTCATGCATCTCTTCTCATACAAATTCCCTACAAAAATTCTCTCCATTATACATGTGGATAAAACCAAAACCGATTCGGTACCTTCGGTTGCCAGACAAATTCCAACCTTCCCACAATTGCACCGCAATCTCCCCGCAGCAAAAACATTTCCTTCCCAAGGATAATTAACGCTTTCAATGCATTACCTGGAAATGCCTGCAAAGACTTTTGTCCGACAAGGGCATTCACACAGTATCAATGCATCTCTGCATTAGCGAACAAGAGACGAATTACCAATTAGTGTAGATATCCACACTAGCGTTCGACCCTGGCGTCGCCATAGATGCCATGCACAATTGACACAGATGGTATACACAACCGTCATTGTGTAACCATCTAAATTACATTCCAAAGACTTGCAACTATTGATTCAGCTGCAACCACTTCTCTCGGAAATACTTCTTTGTTAGAATCTTCAAACAATCACCAACGTCGCCCTTAGCCGCCGGATTGGATTTAATAGCATACACGTATGCAAACAAAAGAATCCGATTCCTCCAGTCGGCAGAGATACGATATACGATCTCCATTGTATAAAGTATCGCAATCCCTTTTAGCATCTAATGAGTGGCTGCTATTTACTCAGCTGACCCCCATTACCGGACGATGCATTAGGTCGCTTCTTTCTTTGTCTGTATCCGTTGTCTAGGTTTCGTTTCGCTTTTGACCTGCAAGCGTTATGTAAACAATCTGATCTCAACGATCGACTTCACGCACACCACTACAGGACCTCACCAGTGAGATCCTCTTTCCTCGTTTTCACCACGAGAGGAACACTTTCTCTCTCGGGGAAACCCACCCCATTAGCGAGTCGGCTCTGCACGAGCCGTTTATCGCTGAGTCCAATTACATCCGCCGACCCCGCTCCCCGGTGCGCACGGGGACGCGAATCGAATATATCCCGTCCAGTGTCGTGTTGATAGATTATTTTATATTATTAAACAATAGAAATAAAATGTTATGTGCACCCAATAGACCTTGTATTAAATCCGGGATCAGTAACCAAAAATAATGTGTAAAACTTTTCCAACTCGTCAACCAATAAAGGAACCTTTAATAATAAATGAAAAGTGAGTTTCATTTATTTACTTCTGGTGACTACCAAGTGTGTTTATTTTTTTCCTTTACTCCTGGTTGTGAACAAACGTGGCGGAGATTCGTTCTTTTGTTCGGCGTAATAATCGGTGTAACATTTAGAGGAAGTAGTGGGTGGATGGTAGAATCATCGTCCATGCCGACGCACGGACCATCTATCCCCACAAGTGCAACATATCTATTACCGTTAATTACAAATTATTACTGGTTATTATCATAACCATCAGCATATCGATTATCTTTAAATATATATTAATTAATTGTTAAACAATCATAACAGACCAACGTTTTATGACCATTTCCGTAGGATTAAAGGAAGCATTCGAGAAACATACTGTAACAGAGAAGTAGGCATCACGGCGATGATCGCGAATATAAATTGAAGACAAAGAGCACTTTACTTCTTCTGCACACAAAGTTCACTCAAGACAAACCGCTCGTATGGTTTCCGTGAAAGATTTATTGGCTTTTCTAAACTTACCTATATTGGCAGGTCATCCCGTATCCGAAGTCACGCCAGAATCCGGTATCCCGTGAAATCAATAGTTGGTCCGTTTCGGGTGGCACCTCCTTCCCTTGCAACGTGTACACTACATGGGGATTGTACAAACTGAAGACTACAGGATAGTAGACCTGGAAATGAATTAAAGAAGGATATAAATTTCTTTTGTTGACTGCTAAGGGCAGAGTTAACGAATCGATGGTGCGATTTTTCTTACAAGAACTTGCGAGATAAATTTTCCCTCTCATTCAGCAACGGAAGTAAGTGGATCGTTGATTTAAGTTCAAGAACATAGTGAAAAAAAAACACAAAAGTCAAGTTCGTGTTCGGTTACCCTCTTTTAACATAGCTATACTAGTATAACGGTACCACCCCCAACAAGAGTACTTGAAAATAAATTGATGTGCAAAGGTGTCTATCTTGTAAAGTTCACCTAATGGCGGAAAACACTCAGAAGAAAAGAGAACAAATTCTTAGATATTATTGTACAGTCTTTCAAATGCTTTCCTGTATGGCAAGTTATGTGGTCTTTATATTAATCCGCATCGTTTACTCAAGCCATTAGGATAAATGTATGTCCATCCTTGTACAGTGGACACTTTAAAGTCTTTGAGCTCACAGTAGTTCGTAATGAACTTCCGTATTAACCTCGAATCTGCAATCGGCCTTAAAAGGAAATATTCGTCTCATGCAACGTTGTGTTACGTTGCAGGAGCCCAAATTTAGATAGAAAGGCATATTTTAACGAATTCGATGCTTTGTCCAACTTTATTTAACATAATATATAGGGTATTGATCCTTGTTGAAGAGTAGTGGAGATGAAGGGAGGATAACACGTGGTTGGACATCCGTGCGCTGTGGCGGCTAGTGAAAGAGAGTGATGATGGGCACGTACATCATCAGGAAGCCTTTGCAACTTGACGAAATGCAAAATGGTGGATGTTCGTCAAGTTCAACCAATTTCGTTGTCGCCGGTGTGCGCATCGGATGTACACTAATGTAGAACATTTGATGTCCAACACTTCCCCGCGATGAGCGCACCAGTGGGAAAAATGTACATCAGGTTTAAGAGGTCGGGACACCTCTCGTGCTTCGGTTTGGATAGGGCCTTAGTGAGAATGTCTGCAGGCATTTGTTCCGTGGGCATGTATTCGACCGAGAGTGTTCCGCTGTCCAGTGCTTCACGGATGAAATGATATGGAACGTCGATGTGTTTGCTCCGAGAGTGGAATATGGAATTCTCAGCCAGCATCCGAACACCGTTGTTGTCGTTGAATAACTTCAGGTTGTCTGGTAAGGCGAATCCCAGTTGACTAATCCGTCTTCGTAGATGTATGGCCTCTTTCGCCGCATCGGATATGGCCATATACTCTGCTTCTGTGGATGATAGCGCGGTGGTTCTTTGTTTACGCGATTCCCGAGACAGGTGTGTCGTTAAAAGTAAAGGCATACTCAGTGTACGATCTCCTGTCGTCCGGGCAGTTGGCCCAGTCCGCATCGGCGTATCGGGTGAGACATTTCCCGCTCGTTTTATAGGATAACCCGATGTTCGCCGTGCTTTTCAGGTAGCGTGAGACACGTTTGGCGGCTTTCCAGTGATGCTCGTCGAAACAGCTGTTGAATTGGCTCAATCTGCTCACGGCCAAGGCTATATCTGGTCTTGTGCATATTGCCAGGTACATGAGAGATCCAATTAACTCTCGAAACGGTAGTATAGTGCCGCTGTCCAGAGGTGTACTCACGGGCTTCGAGTCGCTCATGTTGAAACGGTCTAGGACTTCGAATATATATTTGGTTTGAGTCATCCGCAGTTCTTCCTTGTCTCGATGAAATTCGATTCCAAGACAATGCTTTATTTCGCCGAGGTCCTTTGTGTTGAATGTTTTTGAGAGCTGCTTCGATAGTTCCTCGATATTTGCCGTGCTTTGTGAGGAAACTAAAATGTCGTTCACGTATACGGTGACCAGTAGTATGTCCTTTCCTTTTCCTTCAAAGAATATGCAAGGATCGGCGGTGGACTGCTTGAGACCGAGGCGTTTGAACTCACTGCTCAGCTTCGTGTGCCACGGTCGTCCTGCTTGGCGAAGTCCGTATAGAGGTCTGTTTAGCAACCATACCTTATTCCCCTTTTGCAGTTGCGTTAGCATTTGTTTTGCTTTAATGTTTTCTCTGCTTTTTCCGGATTGAATTAATTTCTCCAGGGCAACGTTGGTGTGTTTGGGGTGTCGGTCTGTTTGGGGATCTCCATGTAAATTGTTTCGTCGAGCTCGCCGTTTAGATAGGCCGTTGCAACATCAAGGTGGCGGATGCTCATGCTTTCAACTGGAATGAAGGTCTAGTGGTAGTCAATTCCGGGTATTTGGGAGAATCCTTGTGCAACGATGCGTGCCTTTCTTCGTTCTAGCATGCCGTCGGGATTCGATCTGTTCCGCAAAACAAAACGGCTGCCGATGACTTTGTCTTGTTTCGGCCGATCTACCAGAGTCCAAGTGTCGTTTCTGATGATGGCCTCGATTTCTTGCGCCATGGCATTTATCCACTCCTCGGAGCCTGGACCGCTTGTTGCTTCTTTTGTAGGAACTTCGGCTTCTCCCGCGGTCTCCGAAGAGATGTCGCATTCTTGAAATAGTTTTCGAGGCCTTCCCCCGAGTCCAGTCCTTTCTATTCGTGGTCTTCCTGGTCCTCTTCTTATGATGATTGTGTCAGATCTGCTGGTTGGGGTTGTTGGTTGCCCGGTTGCTTCATTTCTTGTTACTTCGAGTTGTTCATCTCTCGCCATGGTTTCGTTATATGTTGTATCCGGTGTGATGAATTCGACCGTGGCACTTTCCGTATCAGATTTGTCGTTTGTTAGGCGAAAATCGTTGGAGGCGGGACTCTGGTCGTTATGTTTTTCGAAAAACTTCACGTCCCTCGCAATTTCGATTCTTTTTTCGTCAGGGAGCCAAATCCTGTATGCTTTCGATTTGTCAGCGTAGCCGACGAAGATCTCCTTGTTGGACCTGGGGTTGAATTTACCTTTCCTTGGTCCTCGTTCTAGCGAGTAGCGCTTCCAGTCCACACTTCGTATGGGGTTCTTCCGTTGAGTGTGTTGGTCGGACATCTGTTTCTGATGTGGTTTACTGTGTTGACTGCTTCTCCCCAAAATCTTGTGTCCAGATTTGCTTGTCTGAGGAAGAATCTACCCATATGCACCAGGGTCCGGTTTTTTCTTTCGGCTACTCCGTTTTGCTGAGGTGTGTGAGTCACTGATAGCCTGTGGCGGATGCCGTTTTTCCTTAAGAAGGTATTGAATTCGTTGTTGACGTACTCGGTCCCGTTGTCTGACTGTAAGCTCTTGATCTTCCTTCCAGTCTGTTTTTCGGCAAACGCTTTAAAATCTCTGAAGGCATTTAAAACTTTGCTCTTGCTTTTGATCATTTTCACTGTGCACCACCTAGAACAATCGTCGATGAACGCGACGAAGTATACAGACCCGCCCCATGTTTCATTTCTTGTATGGGCTGCCTGAAAAACATTCCTCGTATAGTCCCGCTTCTATGGCTCGAAGTAAAATCCTTAATATTCAAGTGGCCCAGTCTCCGGTGCCAGGTTTCCAGTGGTGATACATCCGGGGTAGTTGTAGCGGCGACTGCGTGGGCTTCTTTCAAGCTTGCTGGACCGAAGTACAGGTCGGTTTTTCTTACAGCCTCGAAGATGACCTCCCGTTTTGAGTTCGTTACTTTCGCTCCTTTATTATCGAAAGTGATTGTGAATCTATAGCGTTTGAAATAATGGTGAAGGAGAACGTGTGATTCGAACTGACGCTATGACAGTTTGAATCACCAAAATTGAACCTAAGCGTTACCCATCAGGCTACTGGCCGATTTTAGAATTTGATTTTTAAACTCGACTATACTCCACTGATGTGAATTGTTATATTATCGCTATGGTCTACGGCTCTGATGTATTTTCTTATTCGATTTTTCGTTCGGTGCTCTTCACTATTTTGCTTGTGAATTGTGTGTGTATCTGTTAGAGTCGCCACAAATCCTCTGTCAGCGATTTTGCTCAGAGACATTAGATTCGCCCGCAGATCGGGGACGTGTAGAACATTATCCACTTTTACGTTTCGATATTTGCCTCGTACACGGAAATGAGTTTCTCCAATACTTCTCGGGAAGTTTCACACCTTTTGATGATCTTGACTTCAGATGGTCCGATCGCTAGTATGATGTCTGCCTTAGCCTTCCTGTCTCCTGTTTTCCACTGCTCGGCCTCGCCTGTGCGCGCCTCCGTCGATTCAGGTTTCACAATTTCTTCAGTCACATAGCCCCATGCGTCGTTCTTTACTAGGATCGCCTCCATCTGCAGCTTCCAAGTGTCGAAATTATCCTTCCGCAGTTGTTCGATGCTCGCTGTCGATGTTGCCATTTCGTTGATAGACGAGAATTTAGCTTTCCTGTGTTTATCCAACCGTGACTCTATTTCGCGGTGCTCTGGTGAATGCCTGGGTCCATAACCTGTTGAAGAGTAGTGGAGATGAAGGGAGGATAACACGTGGTTGGACGTCCGTGTGCTGTGGCGGCTAGTTGACGAAAGAGAGTGATAATGTGCACGTACATAATCAGGAAGCCTTTGCAACTTGACGAAATGCAAAATGGTGAATGTTCGTCAAGTTCAACCTATTTCGTTATCGCCGGTGTGCGCGTCGGATGTACACTAATGTAGATCATTTGATGTCCAACAATCCTACACCCGCACACTGATATCATCAAGTTGCAAGTGATTTCATCATTACGTCATCCACACACTGATTCGGTAGATACAAGGATTCCATACTGTATATCTCATAATTTATTTTATATACTTATTAATTTATAAGTTCGTAATTCTGTTGTCGAAATTCAATTCATGTGCAGCTGACGATACTATAATTCAATGGTTAAGAAATTACATTTCTGGCAGCCCAATCTAAGTGATTCTGGATGGTATTAAATTTGCCTCTAATCAAAGTAATGGCGTTGCTCGGGCTTCCGAAGTTTCGCTCGTTCTATTCCTGATTTTTATAAAAGAATTTTGCAGCATAACAATATTCGACCACATATTCCGAAAGTGGTTAACACTTAAATGTCCCAAAGATGTATATCTTAAAAAATTCCCCTGAAAAAAGACAGTCTGTTCAAAATCCAGAATTTCCGTTAATATAGAATTGCCGAAAGTAAAATCATATAACTTCCTAGAAATAGTAAAGATGTAAGAGCTATCACAACAACAAAAGGTGACACAAACCACCAGATTAACTCCACTAAAGCCAATGTAATAACGTCATACAATCCTGTCAGTGTTATATATGGTAGATGCGACAGAGTAAATTAGTACATCCACTAAACACCTGTAAATTTCGAATACCCACATTTCGTTGTCATAGATGAACCGTTGAAGGAAAATGGAATACTGAGATAACGGGGCGGACTATAAAACTATATCAACTCAACAGTGTGGTGGTACAAGGTGGCCCAAAATTAGTCACCCTATCGAAAGATGTTATGATTTTTACAAATGGCGTCCTACGTCAATCATATTTGACATTTGTGAACTGGACAGCTAAAGTATACAAACAGACAACCAATGGAGCGATATACTCCGCAACAGCATGGAATATTTGTCTCGATTTTTTGACAAATAATTGGTCGGTGGTATTAGCGCAGCGTGAATTTCGACGACGATTTCCTAATCGTGTCGCGCCAACTGGGCAAACATTCCGGCGCTTAGCTAGTCGACTCGAACAGGCTGGAACCACATGAGATCATGCAGGGCGTGGCCGCCACCAGACTGGTCGTTCGGCCGAGAATATCGCGGCTGTGGCTGCCGATGTCGCTTAGAACGAAGAAACATCAACCAGACGACGGGCCACGCAATTGGTCATCACCAGACGGACCCTACAGCGAATTTTAGTGAAAGACTTACACATGTTCCTGTACAAAGTGCAAACAGTACATCTATTAATGCCTGCTGGCCGTCAGTCGCGTGTGAATTTTTGTCAAGCCATCCTTAATATCATCAACGAAGACGACGATTTTGTTTCGAAAATCATCATAAGCGACAAGGTGCATTTCCACTTAAGTGGTTACGTCAATAAGCAAAATCTTCGTTTCCGGGGCACTGAAAATCCGCGTGTGATGCACGAAGATCCATTACATCCCCCCAAAGCCACTGGGTGGTGCGGCGCTCACACGAGAGGAGTGATTGGGCCGTATTTATTTGAGGTCGCCGTCAGCAATACGGTCACTGTTACTGGCGAACGCTACAGGGCCATGATAAATGACTTCCTACTGCCGGTATTCCTCTCATACAGCGGAGGTTGCTGCCCCACTGGCAAACTCAGATCACCGATTGGGATTGATCGCGCAGCTGCTTGCATTTCAAACGAATAACCCTAACCGACCTAAGCAGCTTCGTCATGTATGGAGGTATGGGGTTGCTAACTGGAACGATCTGCGAGATTTCTTCGCATACTTTCCGTGGTCGGAGTTGTGTTTTGGAGACGCATGCGCGGAATCGGTCACAGATATAATTCTTCTCGGCATGGAGATTTACATTCCGCATTGGATCAACCGAAATTCATCCGATAAACCTTGGTTTGATATAAAATGCGAACAGATTACGGCGGCAAAAAACAGAGCTTTTAAACGATGAAGCTCCAATCCCACCGAGGTTAACAAAACGAATTTTGTTAGAATCAGAAACGTGTACAACCAAGCGATTGATACTGCGAAGAAAGCTCACAACGACAGAGTGACTAATAAACTCCGTGAGTTCTGAACTGATTCGCGCTCCTTTTGGTTGAGCAAGGGCTGTCAGCAGTGACTTCGCTTTCTCTTGTTTTCCCCCGTTAGTGGCGGGCAACGGGACGTTAGTCACAAATTCAAAACATAAAGCTAATGTGTTCGCGAATTAATTTTGCGCGTATTCAAACCTCGATGGTGGTCTTTTGGATACACCTATGATCCCGCCGGCACGGTCTTCGATGCCAGATGTGAGGTTCCATCAGCGTACTATTCAACGTATTCTACGTAGACTGAACTGTGGGAGGGCAACCGACCCGGACGGAGTACCAGCAATAGTCCTCTTTCACCTATCTTATGCACGGAGAACATTTCCTACCTGTTGGAGAATAGCTCAAGTTCAGCCAACCCCACAAAAGGAAAAAAATGTCTCCCGCAAAATAGCCGGCCGACAGCATTACTGTCTATGTTATCTAAGGTGATGGAAAAGGCCATCAAGGCCGAGTCAATTAATTATTCGTAGTGCAACGCACTTCTGAATGATCGTCACTACGGATTTCGTGGCAGGCGGTCAACGGGAGACCTTTTGACACTTATATATCGACATCTGCGATTGAGGGGCATAGTCGATCTATCCGGGTTGTTGTAGACGGCGAGTGCTCGGATCTGTGCCCTGTTAAAAGCGGGGTGCCACAAAATTTTGGCTCCAATATGGTTTTTGCTTCGCATGAATGATTTGTTGGAGTCGACGGATAACAAAGTGTTCAGTTTAGCGGATGATAGTATGCTTCTTTCATCTTTTTCGATTGATCGGCCGATTAGTGCATCAAAGTCGGACCAGCTGAAATGATGATCGACTCTCTGCACCGGGATCAGGATAAGGTCCTGCAGTGGGGAGGTGCCAATCTTGTCGACTTGAATGCAACGCAGACATAGTATACAACATTCACAAAGAAAAATGGATCAGGGGTTCCACAGCTTATGATAAATTAGTAAGTCCTCGAATATGGGGAAAGCATAAAATTGCTCGGAGTCACGGTCTGTTGGAATGTATCGTGGCATAAATACGTGTCGAACATCATGGTATTGTTCCGCGCAATTCGTTTTATATGCGCTCCACGAGACAATCCGACGGATCGCACCAATTTTTGGTTCATCTTCCGATAGCGCGAACATCCCTGTATCCCAACTCGTTCTGTTACAGAGCGGAAATGCTGTGGAATTCCCTCCCCGCACGAATGTTTCTGGAGCGTTACAACCTGCAACTGTTCGAGGAGATGTGCTACGATTATTTGGCGGGATCTTGGAGCGCCGACCACAAAATGTATTGGCACGTGCTATGTTAGGTAAGTAGACTGGAATATAGCAACAATTGAATTGAGCAATATTTCGTAAGTATTTTCACGAATGCTGTTTGCTTGATATTTTGTTAATATTGGTAATACCAACAAAAGTGGACAGCAATATTGATGATATTTTTGCGCTCCGGTTCGTAATCCAAGATTTGAATTGAAAAGAGCACTTGAACTATTGCTTTTACTTTTATGGTAATGTAGGGATTAGGAGTATTGTGCCAAACACGGATACTCGGTTCACTCCTATCCCCATCTGACTGTCACTAAGGTTCCAAAAACTGTTCCGCCAAACACTAAAAGGAAACTGTTCATCAAAGCGGAAGGACAACGATAACATCACGGAAACTGCAGCACAGGAGAGTAAAAGACAAGCGAAACTCCACAACGCAACGTCCGCAACAGGAAAAGGATACACTCTGATTTAGTTTATTGTTATTGGTTTTTTTATAGGTAAGTCGCGGTGAGTTTCTCGATTACAGGTAAGCCACAACAACTATTCCTTTATCCTGTAGTGTATTCAACTGCTTACACCCAAGAGAGTTTACAAAACCGTATCGTTGCGGGCGTAAAAGATTACCTTATTAGAGTGATCAAGGAAACTGTCACATTTAACAACATTCTAACTCCACGCACTGTTCCTAATTTTAATTTTATGGTAATTGCGGAAGGCTTAAAACTTGATTCGCGACTAACACTCAGAGAATGAAAGACTCCCGACTATGCAGCGGTACGGACAGGGGGAGCGGCAACGGCCGTGGCGGTCGGCGGATGGAATTAAACTAGTCGAAAGAAATTCAGCCAGTGAAACTGGCTCTCTTAAATTAAAGATGCATTTCCTGTTCCAAATGAGACGTAAAGTCTCTCTTTGGGGTAACCAACAGATCTCATACAGAAGATCGCCACAGTACACATGTATGTGTGTACACTGGTTCTTTTATGGATCAAAGCCATGGGAAAGAATCTAAACAAAGAAAGAGAAAATGTACATTAATGGGATGCGAGTCTGGTAAAGCAAACAAAACCGAAACTCGTCGGATGCTAATTGAATCTTTGTTTGAGATGTGCGTCGCGGCTAAATAAATAGTCGCGGCACATCGAAGAAACGGTGCCAATGGGTTTTGGCTAGATTGCCAGGAACTGGTGTTTATGGCATCACTGGTAAGGGTAAGTATTGAATTCCTATTCGCATTTGCTTATGCTGTAGGATTCAATTGGTGCCAAGAGATGGGTTTATTTGTTTTGGTCCCCTGGGTGTAGGTCGCCAGCCAATGTGTTTGTCTGGTGATTTATGATACACATGATGAAGCTGGGATAAGCCAACTCAAGGGTAAGGTTTCCTGATTATGCGGTTGTATTATATATGAACCCATGAATTATCTTTCAGATAATTTATGATAAGCTTGGAGAGAACTCTTATAGGGGATTTTAAATGCGAAGTTATGCATGCAGGTAAGAATTCTCTTTTCCAGGGGCTTTCTTGATTACAAATTTGTTCTCTTTAATGCGTGAAGCATTTAAGATGCTAATGCTATTGTATTAGCGAAAGCTTATGCAGACTGGGTGAAAGTTATGGGGGTTTTTTAGGAAAGCGAACCGTGTGGTTTGGCGGAACTGTGGGTGCTTTTTACGATGGCATCAGCAAGGATGCGGGTTCCATAAAAACACCACGATGTCTGCTGGTAATTGTCCACCGACCAATCAGTGATAAAACATAAAAACCAAGTTCGCCCGACAAAACAAGAAACCAATGCAACACACTGAAATACCCAGCGGTAATAAAACACACACGTAGTTTTGTCGTGGTGATAATATTTATTGAGTCTCAAAACTTGTAACACTACTTACACTTGTTATAGAGTTAACACTGATTATAGTTTTGTTCTTAAATTCAATTAACCCTTATGGGGTTTCTTTTATTACGTTAATTTTTACTAATAACTATCTTGGGTGAATGATGTTTAGTTAGAGTCAAATATAATGTTGCGAGCTTAGTGTTCGCTGGATTAATTATTTTGAATAAATAAGAGCCGTTAAATCGATTTTGAATTAATATAACACTTTATTAGTCCGTTAATAACAACCGTTACTTTTACCGTACACTTAACGATTTCTTGACTTATCGCTTCCGTACTTATCGCGTCTTTGACTGCTTACTTCTTACTTCTTACTTATCGCTTGCTTCACTTTCTTACTTATAACTTCACTGCTTATCGCTTGCTTCACTTTCTACTTCTTACTCGTCTCCATGATCTGTGTGCGACGTATTTATACCGTTTCCTCATTCTGATTCGGCGTTTCGTTTCCGTCCGTTCCATAGCTTTGAATGTTATACTGTTCGTAGTCTCCAGTTTTCCAGTACTTTATAGAATATTCTAGTACTTTGTTTCGGACTTACTTGAATATTCTAGTACTGATTGTCATATGCGTCACAATAAATTAGCGGCAACGATTAAAGTTGATATAGAATTTCGGCACTATCGGTAATAGATGGTACAACCGCAAATACATTTTTTCGTTTTTAATTTAACCACATCATACTAGTCGCGGAGAAATTGGGCTGAATGACCGGAAAATTATCGCACCAAGGACAAACGAGACTGGCGTTGCTAACGACCGCGCTCCTCTGGAGTAGAATTCCGACTCCCGACGAATTCGTCGTCAACATCCATGAGCCGCGATGAAGATGGATTTCCATCGGTCTGGAAGTAGCCAATCCGATCTTTTCCTTGGTGATAACCAAAGAGCGATCGAATTGGAAATTCCAATCGTGGAAACCCCTCTGGGACCGTACAAGTCAGGATGGCACACCCATTCGTTGGAAGCAAAGACAACGCGTTTGCGAAGTGAGGATGCTCATCTGATCAAACAAAAGGTCGGGTAGTGAGGCTGGCGGAACATGCCCTCATAAATCATAGGAATTGGTTTCCTATTCTGTTGGTATTATATCAACAGACTTCGAAGAGATGATCGAGGTTACGATGCATGGCTGCATATTTATTTTAGGAACATTAATACAAGAGATGTTGCCGTCATGCGAAAATATCCTCTTGTGTTTACATTGAGTAAACAGGAGCATTCCGTTTCAATAGCCAGAGTGGTAATCGCGGGTACTGGTTGTTTGGACAACGTATCCTAGACATGACCTGATGCCGCGATCGGATCGTATAATCGGTCATGCCAGTATGCAAATAACATGCGTACTTGAAGGCTAAAGCCATGTTGTAGCAGTACTAGGGAACATTACAGGCGGCGGAAATGGGTTCTTCTGTGATGTTAGGTCAACAGGAGATTGCTCGCCATGGCCAGGGCTAGAATAATAGTTTATTTGTTCTTTTTTTTCTTTTCGTAAAATAGATCGTAGGGCAAACACATTGGAAATCTGGTTTGCAGATGTGCAAGCCAGCAAGTAGCCCGGCATGTTTTCTTGGACAATGGATTGGTGAAACGATAACACACAGAAAGGTTGGCGTGTGTTTGGTGGACATGTGCCGTCCATAGTTCGGTCGATTCTTGATGGATGCACCGAGGTAGCTCGGTTGATGCTATAGGTTTGATGTTATGGCAAGATGGTAATCTTGTCATGAATTTATGTTTTAGGAATGACCGTTCGAAGAAGGGGTTGGAATATCTCATATTTAGGTAAGCTGCTTAAAACAGGTGCAGGTAAATTATGGTAATGCTAATTGCAGGTTAGGTGGGGTTAAAGCGATGGGTGGTTCTTCGGCGCCTTGAAGAAACCCCACAGAACCGTCACAGTAATACCTTATTTATTTTTCTCAGAAATCAAGAGATACCTATATTTTCTTTAAGTAGTTTTGTGGGGGCACGAAGTCGTTGTGCCGCCGTACGACACGGTGTCCTACCTCGTCCCACTAACTGCTTTCGCCGAAGTTGTTAACCAAAAGTTAATCACCGTTGCACCCAAAAACGATCACCACGAAGACGAAGTGCCGCTGACAGATATATCGCCATGGCACCAAAAACTGTCACCAAGTAAACTGTTCGCACCGGATATGATTAAAACACTGTCGCGCGAGTTAACACCCATAGAACCCCACTAATCCACAACTTAAGAAACCTACAGATAACGACAATAATGATAGCCAACGACGACAACTATGATGACTCATCACATCACCAATAACCAATGATGATAACGACAAACCATGATGATTCATCACACTGCCAATAGCTGACGATGACAGACAATGCCGATAAACCAATCAAGATAACCAGTCGTATATAAGAAGACTGACAACAAGCAACCGATGCTCATTTATCCGTCTGTAGTATTACAGTTAATATTAATGCTAAGCAAAAAGTGTAAAGAGCCTCAGTTTTAATGTTTGGAAAAAATAAATATATTTTTTTCCTCTACAAAGAATTGATATAATTAATTGGCGATCCTGCCAGGAGTGCTCAGACTTCTATCGTTTGAACACCCTGTGGACCAACAACAAGAAGGTTATCCCGAATAGGACACAAATACAAGTGACACCTCAGCGATACTATCTTGAAGCAAACAACAATATCGAGCGAAGTTAATTCACCAACGAGTAGTCGGCGAACACATCGATCGGAGGATAAAACCCTGTAAACCCAAGGAGAAGACGAATCAACAGTCCAAGGAGGAAAACTGGGTAAGAAATTTAAAATTTTTATAAAAGTGAAAGTGAAAAAAAACGCCAAGTGAAAGAAAAAATCAAGTGCCAAATACATGAAACTTACAAACAAGAAGAAACAAAGAAGTAGAAGTTTCCAAATTTTTCAAAGACCTACGGAAACGGATTATAGCAGCGAGGAAGAAAACCCTGAAGGTTCCAAAGGAAGTACTACGCAAATAAGTGAAGAAACTATGACGTCGAACGCAGAACTACAAGCCACGCTAGATATAATCCTGAGAAACCAGGAAGTGCTACAAAATGACAATAAAGCTTTGGCTGAACATATCAAGACGTTAGAATCCAGGAATTTCGGAAGTATCGAACCAGTGACTGTGAAAAAATTGCAACCCGTGTATCTATCAATTCAAAATGCTAATGAAATAGACACCGAAATATTTAAAGCATTACCGACTTTCGATGGAAACCAGGAAGGATATCGTGCATGGAGAAGCAAAGTCACAACGTGCATGAATAATATAAAAAATTTCCAAAACACGAATAAGTATTTTACGTGCCTTTCAATCGTCAACGCAAAAATAATCGGAGCTGCAGCAAATGTGTTAGTTGCACATAACACAATCTTCAATTTTGATGCCATAATGAATCGCCTGGATTATGTTTACGGTGACCGAAGACCACTATACGTTCTGGAAGAAAATCTACACAAATTAAAACAAGGACACCTATCATTGTCACAATACCATGATGAAGTAAATCGTGCTCTAAATCTGGTACTAAGCAAATTAGAAATGGAAGAAGGCACTCAATCCGAATTTGCAACCCGTCGAGCAGTAGAAGGAGGAGTCCGAGCATTTATTCGAGGACTAAACTGCGATTATACCCGTACATCTCTGTACACATTTAAACCCAATGATTTGGAATCAGCATATGCCATGGCCAGTACAATAGCTCATGACAGTCCAGGATACCAGCTACACCGTGTAAGAAGAGAGGATCCACCTCGACGACCACAACTACCATCACGATCTCAACAAGGTCAGTTCCATGGACAACAGTATGAGTCACCAAGGTATCGACCAAATGTACAAATCCAATACAGACAAGCAACCGAACCAATGGATGTAGATGATTCAACGCAGTTTCGCCGACCCACACAAGCGAACCCATTCAGAGAATTCCAACGTAATCAACAACAATACAATTGGCAAAACAGACATCAAGGGAACAACCCGACTAAGAGAGAACACGGAAGTTCATCACAAAACCGTCGACCTAATTTCCATAGGATAAATAATATACTGGAAGAAGACAAGGAATCCGTTATAGCACAAATAGACGAAGGAGAAGAAAGATCCGAGGTCACTTCTTTAAGGAAAAGGAAAGGTCTCCCGTGTTTAGAGCTATTCTCTGAGGATAAAGGGAAACCAGAAATTAAAACATATATACTCATCGACACAGGAGCAACAAATAATTACATCTCTAAATCATACCCCTACGGCAAACCGAAACCAGTCGACCCTAAGATAATGAAGACTATGCATGGAGACTGCACCATCACTTCAAAAAAATTAATACATCTTCTAAACCACACCATGGCGTTCTACGAGACCGATGACCTCACTGACTTTACCATGATTATTGGAGAATCTGGACTCAGGCAATTAAAGGCTCAGGTAAATATAGAAACTTACGAATTAAATTATAAATATAAAGTGAAATTAGAAGATAATAGATTAGAAGAGAGAGGAAACATTAAAAGAAGTAATGAAACGAAACTAAACGAAGTACTTGAAAATAATAAAAATAGGCAAAGCGTAAATTTTACCATTGATCGAAAAAAATTCGAAAGCGAAATCAGAGAAATCATGTATACTAATAGTGCTATTAACCCTACTCTCCCTTTTACTACGAACATAGTAGCTACAATACGAACAAAAAACGAAAATCCAATTTACACCCGTCAATATCCTTATCCTGAAACTGACCGCGAATTTGTAGAAGAAGAAATTTCAAAACTTTTAAACGAGGGAATTATACAAAAATCTCATTCACCGTACAACTCGCCAGTCTGGGTAGTCCCAAAGAAAGGTATAGATGAGAACGGCAGACCAAAACGTCGACTAGTAATAGACTATCAGAAATTAAACACTGAAACTATAACTGATCGTTATCCCATCCCAGATATTAACACCACATTACAAAATCTGGGAAAAGCTAGAATTTTTTCTACCTTAGACTTAGAAGCCGGCTTTCATCAGATAAAAATAAAAGATTCAGACACACCCAAAACTAGCTTTAGTATCAATGGTGCGAAATATGAATTCATTCGTATGCCTTTCGGTTTAAAAAATGCCCCTTCTATATTTCAAAGATGTGTAGACGATATTCTACGTCCATACATAGGAAAATTCGCATATGTCTACATAGACGATGTATTAATATTCTCAGAGAATGAAAATGAACACATGAAACACATAAAGATCATTGTAGAAACATTAAGGGAAGCTAACATGAAAATTTTTGATGAAAAATCTCACTTCTTTAAACAATCCGTTAACTATTTGGGACATATAGTGAAAGGTGGGGCAATAACAGTAGACCCGGACAAAATAAAAACAATACAAGAATATCCAGAACCAAGCAATTTGAAGGAACTTCGATCATTTTTAGGTTTAGCCGGTTATTATAGGAAATTCGTTAAAGATTTTGCAAAAATCGTAAAACCAATGACAGTATTTTTACAAGGCGAAGGAAAACAGGTATCAGGCAATAAGAGCACAAAAATAAAAATAAAATTTGATGATAATGCCAAAGATGCATTTAATACAATAAAGAAAGCCCTTCAAGCACAAATAGAGTTGTATCAACCAGACTATAGTAAGCCATTCGAATTGACTACCGATGCAAGTAATCATGCAATAGGAGCAGTACTAAGTCAGGGAAAACAACCCATAACGTTTATTTCAAGGACTCTAGTCTCAGCAGAAGAGAACTACTCCACGAACGAAAAGGAATTATTAGCAATTATATGGGCATTACAGAAACTAAGAAATTTACTGTATGGAATTACCAATTTAACAATTTATACAGACCACCAATCTCTTACTTATGCTATCTCTGAAAAAAATCCCAACAACAAACTTAAACGTTGGAAGAATATAATAGAGGAATATGGAGTAAAATTGGCATATAAGCCAGGGAATGAAAACGTCGTAGCCGATGCACTTTCACGTCATCAACAGGTTAACACATCATCCTGCTCTGATCATTCAGCCCTTAGTTCACCCATAGAGATTTTACAGAGAGTTAATCATCCTTTCAACCGCTATAAAAATCAAATTTTATTAGAAAAAAACACATTCAATGATCTCCAAACATGTACAGTATTCAAGAATACACGTCATAAAATAAACTTTAAAGACGAGGAAAATTTAATTTCACAACTGAAAAAAATTTTAAACCCAAACTTAGTAAATGTTATAAACTGCCCAGAAGAAGATATATTTCAACATCAGGAAAAGATTAAAAACGTATTCAGTAACTATAAAATAGTCTTGGCACAGTTATTTTTGAAAGACATTACAGAAAAGGAAGAACAGTTAGAAATTATAACAAAAGTACATAATAGAGCCCACCGCGGATATCATAATAATATAACCGAGATCATACGGGAATATTATTGGCCTACACTAAAGAAAAATTTCAAAAGATTTGCAAATGAATGTCATATATGTCTAACATCTAAATACGACCGACATCCAAACATACAACCTATAGGAAAAACCCCCATTCCTGATAAAGTTTCTCAAAATTTACAAATGGACGTTTTCTATATGAACCACGAAATGTTCATCAGCACTATATGTAGATACTCTAAGTTCCTCCACTTGAGACATATACCAGATAAAACAAACGTACATAGAGTTCTCGACGAAATTCTCTCACAAACCTTCGCATACCACGACAAACGCACATTGATGACCGATAACGAATCTATTTTTATAAGTCAATCAGCAAAAAGTATCTATCGACGTCTTAACATTGAACATGTTAAAACCCCAGCTGGACATTCAGTATCAAACGCCCAAGTGGAACGATCACACTCCACAATATTAGAGATCATTCGTACCTTAGCAAAACAGCATAGTTCGGAACATAAAGAATTAATATTCGAATCTGTAAGGCAGTATAACGCTACCATACATACGGTAACCGGTTTGAAACCCAAAGATATATTTTTTAACCGCGCTTCTTATCCAAACGTGAAAACCTGCATTTCAAAAAACCAAGAAAGGATCATAAAATATTTTAACAAAGGTCGTGTACAAAAACAATATACACCCGGAGAAAAAATATACGTTAAAACTAAAAGAAGGAACAAGAATTTAGATAAATTCGTGATCCATTGTGTAAAAAGAGATAACGGAGAAACCGTAGAAACTAATAAAAGTTCCAAAGTACACAAAGACGACATACGTTCTAAACCATGTTCGTGAAGGTATTTATAATCCTTTTTCTTTTAAAAACAATGCATTCATACGAAGTTACAAACCTAAACAACAAGAAATATTTTATGATAGAAACTGATCCAGTATATCTCTACGATAAAAGTGAATACCTTTTCCATATTTTTAATCTAACTAAAATTCTAGAACCTTTAAAAGTAGCAAAATTACAAATGAAAAACGCAGATCCAAACTTAACAACATCTATAAACGTAACTATTATGAGAATAAAAGCACTAGAATCCCAACTTACAACGCATAAAACGAGATCAAGAAGAGGAATAAACTTTTTAGGCACAGCTCTAAAATTCATAACTGGAAACCCAGATCATGATGATATGGTCGAAATTCAAACCAGAATTAATTCATTAATACAGAATAACAACCAACAAAAAACAATCAACTCTCGTTTACAAAAATTAATTGATGTTTCTAATAGGAATAGATTAGGTTTAGAAGCACTATTAGATGAAATATATCTAGAATTAAATACAATAACCACCACAATCAATTTTGCACGAAATGGTAATTTTTATTCGAATTCATTAAATCTAAAAGAAATAAAAACTATAATAAAACATGAAAATGTAAATTTACCAATTATCCACGTTATGGAATATGCAAAGATCTCTACATGTTACTTTAAGAATAATATTATAATCATTTATAAATATCCTTTACTACACAAACGATGTCAACTATTTAATATATACCCTCTATCTATTAAGTATGGAAAACTAAAATTACTTGATAAAATATCACTATGTAATAATACCCAATATACTCACGTTAACCATTGTAAGAATTATATTAGTAGCTATATATGTAAAGAAATCAATAGACAAGACAACTGTACAATTCCTATATTAAAAAACGAACCAGCAAAATGTGTAACTATAAAAGAAAACAATGATTACATTAAAGAATTAGAAAACGGAAAAATATTTATCGATAAAAAACATATAATTAATGAAGAAACAATTCTTGGACCTAAACTAATTCAATTCGAAAACAATATTACTATCGATGGAACCATATATTTAAATGTAAAGAATAAAATTAAGGAAATCATTTCAAAAAAACATGACGAAGATCTTGAAATTTTAAAAACATTATCATCAGAAACCGAAAATAAATTTACAAATATCCAAGAATTATCAACTATATTTATACCAATAGAAGAACATCCCGTAACAAGCATTATCATAATCATTGTATCGACATTTTTCATTACATTTGTAATCTACCTCTTAAGAATTCTTTGTAAACTATATCAAGAACACCAAAGACTTAAACAACAGAAAGCATTCTTGATAGCATATAAAATTGAATCAGAACGACTACAGCATCTATCATTCACTAGAAACGAGGACGTTTCATTCTAAGAGGGAGGAGAGTTAACACCCATAGAACCCCACTAATCCACAACTTAAGAAACCTACAGATAACGACAATAATGATAGCCAACGACGACAACTATGATGACTCATCACATCACCAATAACCAATGATGATAACGACAAACCATGATGATTCATCACACTGCCAATAGCTGACGATGACAGACAATGCCGATAAACCAATCAAGATAACCATTCGTATATAAGAAGACTGACAACAAGCAACCGATGCTCATTTATCCGTCTGTAGTATTACAGTTAATATTAATGCTAAGCAAAAAGTGTAAAGAGCCTCAGTTTTAATGTTTGGAAAAAATAAATATATTTTTTTCCTCTACAAAGAATTGATATAATTAATTGGCGATCCTGCCAGGAGTGCTCAGACTTCTATCGTTTGAACACCCTGTGGACCAACAACAAGAAGGTTATCCCGAATAGGACACAAATACAAGTGACACCTCAGCGATACTATCTTGAAGCAAACAACAATATCGAGCGAAGTTAATTCACCAACGAGTAGTCGGCGAACACATCGATCGGAGGATAAAACCCTGTAAACCCAAGGAGAAGACGAATCAACAGTCCAAGGAGGAAAACTGGGTAAGAAATTTAAAATTTTTATAAAAGTGAAAGTGAAAAAAAACGCCAAGTGAAAGAAAAAATCAAGTGCCAAATACATGAAACTTACAAACAAGAAGAAACAAAGAAGTAGAAGTTTCCAAATTTTTCAAAGACCTACGGAAACGGATTATAGCAGCGAGGAAGAAAACCCTGAAGGTTCCAAAGGAAGTACTACGCAAATAAGTGAAGAAACTATGACGTCGAACGCAGAACTACAAGCCACGCTAGATATAATCCTGAGAAACCAGGAAGTGCTACAAAATGACAATAAAGCTTTGGCTGAACATATCAAGACGTTAGAATCCAGGAATTTCGGAAGTATCGAACCAGTGACTGTGAAAAAATTGCAACCCGTGTATCTATCAATTCAAAATGCTAATGAAATAGACACCAAAATATTTAAAGCATTACCGACTTTCGATGGAAACCAGGAAGGATATCGTGCATGGAGAAGCAAAGTCACAACGTGCATGAATAATATAAAAAATTTCCAAAACACGAATAAGTATTTTACGTGCCTTTCAATCGTCAACGCAAAAATAATCGGAGCTGCAGCAAATGTGTTAGTTGCACATAACACAATCTTCAATTTTGATGCCATAATGAATCGCCTGGATTATGTTTACGGTGACCGAAGACCACTATACGTTCTGGAAGAAAATCTACACAAATTAAAACAAGGACACCTATCATTGTCACAATACCATGATGAAGTAAATCGTGCTCTAAATCTGGTACTAAGCAAATTAGAAATGGAAGAAGGCACTCAATCCGAATTTGCAACCCGTCGAGCAGTAGAAGGAGGAGTCCGAGCATTTATTCGAGGACTAAACTGCGATTATACCCGTACATCTCTGTACACATTTAAACCCAATGATTTGGAATCAGCATATGCCATGGCCAGTACAATAGCTCATGACAGTCCAGGATACCAGCTACACCGTGTAAGAAGAGAGGATCCACCTCGACGACCACAACTACCATCACGATCTCAACAAGGTCAGTTCCATGGACAACAGTATGAGTCACCAAGGTATCGACCAAATGTACAAATCCAATACAGACAAGCAACCGAACCAATGGATGTAGATGATTCAACGCAGTTTCGCCGACCCACACAAGCGAACCCATTCAGAGAATTCCAACGTAATCAACAACAATACAATTGGCAAAACAGACATCAAGGGAACAACCCGACTAAGAGAGAACACGGAAGTTCATCACAAAACCGTCGACCTAATTTCCATAGGATAAATAATATACTGGAAGAAGACAAGGAATCCGTTATAGCACAAATAGACGAAGGAGAAGAAAGATCCGAGGTCACTTCTTTAAGGAAAAGGAAAGGTCTCCCGTGTTTAGAGCTATTCTCTGAGGATAAAGGGAAACCAGAAATTAAAACATATATACTCATCGACACAGGAGCAACAAATAATTACATCTCTAAATCATACCCCTACGGCAAACCGAAACCAGTCGACCCTAAGATAATGAAGACTATGCATGGAGACTGCACCATCACTTCAAAAAAATTAATACATCTTCTAAACCACACCATGGCGTTCTACGAGACCGATGACCTCACTGACTTTACCATGATTATTGGAGAATCTGGACTCAGGCAATTAAAGGCTCAGGTAAATATAGAAACTTACGAATTAAATTATAAATATAAAGTGAAATTAGAAGATAATAGATTAGAAGAGAGAGGAAACATTAAAAGAAGTAATGAAACGAAACTAAACGAAGTACTTGAAAATAATAAAAATAGGCAAAGCGTAAATTTTACCATTGATCGAAAAAAATTCGAAAGCGAAATCAGAGAAATCATGTATACTAATAGTGCTATTAACCCTACTCTCCCTTTTACTACGAACATAGTAGCTACAATACGAACAAAAAACGAAAATCCAATTTACACCCGTCAATATCCTTATCCTGAAACTGACCGCGAATTTGTAGAAGAAGAAATTTCAAAACTTTTAAACGAGGGAATTATACAAAAATCTCATTCACCGTACAACTCGCCAGTCTGGGTAGTCCCAAAGAAAGGTATAGATGAGAACGGCAGACCAAAACGTCGACTAGTAATAGACTATCAGAAATTAAACACTGAAACTATAACTGATCGTTATCCCATCCCAGATATTAACACCACATTACAAAATCTGGGAAAAGCTAGAA
This sequence comes from Microdon myrmicae, assembly GCA_963931805.1. Taxonomy (NCBI): domain Eukaryota; kingdom Metazoa; phylum Arthropoda; class Insecta; order Diptera; family Syrphidae; genus Microdon; species Microdon myrmicae. The sequence continues at coordinate 113,480,818 of OZ007496.1, forward strand.
TTTTTTCTACCTTAGACTTAGAAGCCGGCTTTCATCAGATAAAAATAAAAGATTCAGACACACCCAAAACTAGCTTTAGTATCAATGGTGCGAAATATGAATTCATTCGTATGCCTTTCGGTTTAAAAAATGCCCCTTCTATATTTCAAAGATGTGTAGACGATATTCTACGTCCATACATAGGAAAATTCGCATATGTCTACATAGACGATGTATTAATATTCTCAGAGAATGAAAATGAACACATGAAACACATAAAGATCATTGTAGAAACATTAAGGGAAGCTAACATGAAAATTTCTGATGAAAAATCTCACTTCTTTAAACAATCCGTTAACTATTTGGGACATATAGTGAAAGGTGGGGCAATAACAGTAGACCCGGACAAAATAAAAACAATACAAGAATATCCAGAACCAAGCAATTTGAAGGAACTTCGATCATTTTTAGGTTTAGCCGGTTATTATAGGAAATTCGTTAAAGATTTTGCAAAAATCGTAAAACCAATGACAGTATTTTTACAAGGCGAAGGAAAACAGGTATCAGGCAATAAGAGCACAAAAATAAAAATAAAATTTGATGATAATGCCAAAGATGCATTTAATACAATAAAGAAAGCCCTTCAAGCACAAATAGAGTTGTATCAACCAGACTATAGTAAGCCATTCGAATTGACTACCGATGCAAGTAATCATGCAATAGGAGCAGTACTAAGTCAGGGAAAACAACCCATAACGTTTATTTCAAGGACTCTAGTCTCAGCAGAAGAGAACTACTCCACGAACGAAAAGGAATTATTAGCAATTATATGGGCATTACAGAAACTAAGAAATTTACTGTATGGAATTACCAATTTAACAATTTATACAGACCACCAATCTCTTACTTATGCTATCTCTGAAAAAAATCCCAACAACAAACTTAAACGTTGGAAGAATATAATAGAGGAATATGGAGTAAAATTGGCATATAAGCCAGGGAATGAAAACGTCGTAGCCGATGCACTTTCACGTCATCAACAGGTTAACACATCATCCTGCTCTGATCATTCAGCCCTTAGTTCACCCATAGAGATTTTACAGAGAGTTAATCATCCTTTCAACCGCTATAAAAATCAAATTTTATTAGAAAAAAACACATTCAATGATCTCCAAACATGTACAGTATTCAAGAATACACGTCATAAAATAAACTTTAAAGACGAGGAAAATTTAATTTCACAACTGAAAAAAATTTTAAACCCAAACTTAGTAAATGTTATAAACTGCCCAGAAGAAGATATATTTCAACATCAGGAAAAGATTAAAAACGTATTCAGTAACTATAAAATAGTCTTGGCACAGTTATTTTTGAAAGACATTACAGAAAAGGAAGAACAGTTAGAAATTATAACAAAAGTACATAATAGAGCCCACCGCGGATATCATAATAATATAACCGAGATCATACGGGAATATTATTGGCCTACACTAAAGAAAAATTTCAAAAGATTTGCAAATGAATGTCATATATGTCTAACATCTAAATACGACCGACATCCAAACATACAACCTATAGGAAAAACCCCCATTCCTGATAAAGTTTCTCAAAATTTACAAATGGACGTTTTCTATATGAACCACGAAATGTTCATCAGCACTATATGTAGATACTCTAAGTTCCTCCACTTGAGACATATACCAGATAAAACAAACGTACATAGAGTTCTCGACGAAATTCTCTCACAAACCTTCGCATACCACGACAAACGCACATTGATGACCGATAACGAATCTATTTTTATAAGTCAATCAGCAAAAAGTATCTATCGACGTCTTAACATTGAACATGTTAAAACCCCAGCTGGACATTCAGTATCAAACGCCCAAGTGGAACGATCACACTCCACAATATTAGAGATCATTCGTACCTTAGCAAAACAGCATAGTTCGGAACATAAAGAATTAATATTCGAATCTGTAAGGCAGTATAACGCTACCATACATACGGTAACCGGTTTGAAACCCAAAGATATATTTTTTAACCGCGCTTCTTATCCAAACGTGAAAACCTGCATTTCAAAAAACCAAGAAAGGATCATAAAATATTTTAACAAAGGTCGTGTACAAAAACAATATACACCCGGAGAAAAAATATACGTTAAAACTAAAAGAAGGAACAAGAATTTAGATAAATTCGTGATCCATTGTGTAAAAAGAGATAACGGAGAAACCGTAGAAACTAATAAAAGTTCCAAAGTACACAAAGACGACATACGTTCTAAACCATGTTCGTGAAGGTATTTATAATCCTTTTTCTTTTAAAAACAATGCATTCATACGAAGTTACAAACCTAAACAACAAGAAATATTTTATGATAGAAACTGATCCAGTATATCTCTACGATAAAAGTGAATACCTTTTCCATATTTTTAATCTAACTAAAATTCTAGAACCTTTAAAAGTAGCAAAATTACAAATGAAAAACGCAGATCCAAACTTAACAACATCTATAAACGTAACTATTATGAGAATAAAAGCACTAGAATCCCAACTTACAACGCATAAAACGAGATCAAGAAGAGGAATAAACTTTTTAGGCACAGCTCTAAAATTCATAACTGGAAACCCAGATCATGATGATATGGTCGAAATTCAAACCAGAATTAATTCATTAATACAGAATAACAACCAACAAAAAACAATCAACTCTCGTTTACAAAAATTAATTGATGTTTCTAATAGGAATAGATTAGGTTTAGAAGCACTATTAGATGAAATATATCTAGAATTAAATACAATAACCACCACAATCAATTTTGCACGAAATGGTAATTTTTATTCGAATTCATTAAATCTAAAAGAAATAAAAACTATAATAAAACATGAAAATGTAAATTTACCAATTATCCACGTTATGGAATATGCAAAGATCTCTACATGTTACTTTAAGAATAATATTATAATCATTTATAAATATCCTTTACTACACAAACGATGTCAACTATTTAATATATACCCTCTATCTATTAAGTATGGAAAACTAAAATTACTTGATAAAATATCACTATGTAATAATACCCAATATACTCACGTTAACCATTGTAAGAATTATATTAGTAGCTATATATGTAAAGAAATCAATAGACAAGACAACTGTACAATTCCTATATTAAAAAACGAACCAGCAAAATGTGTAACTATAAAAGAAAACAATGATTACATTAAAGAATTAGAAAACGGAAAAATATTTATCGATAAAAAACATATAATTAATGAAGAAACAATTCTTGGACCTAAACTAATTCAATTCGAAAACAATATTACTATCGATGGAACCATATATTTAAATGTAAAGAATAAAATTAAGGAAATCATTTCAAAAAAACATGACGAAGATCTTGAAATTTTAAAAACATTATCATCAGAAACCGAAAATAAATTTACAAATATCCAAGAATTATCAACTATATTTATACCAATAGAAGAACATCCCGTAACAAGCATTATCATAATCATTGTATCGACATTTTTCATTACATTTGTAATCTACCTCTTAAGAATTCTTTGTAAACTATATCAAGAACACCAAAGACTTAAACAACAGAAAGCATTCTTGATAGCATATAAAATTGAATCAGAACGACTACAGCATCTATCATTCACTAGAAACGAGGACGTTTCATTCTAAGAGGGAGGAGAGTTAACACCCATAGAACCCCACTAATCCACAACTTAAGAAACCTACAGATAACGACAATAATGATAGCCAACGACGACAACTATGATGACTCATCACATCACCAATAACCAATGATGATAACGACAAACCATGATGATTCATCACACTGCCAATAGCTGACGATGACAGACAATGCCGATAAACCAATCAAGATAACCATTCGTATATAAGAAGACTGACAACAAGCAACCGATGCTCATTTATCCGTCTGTAGTATTACAGTTAATATTAATGCTAAGCAAAAAGTGTAAAGAGCCTCAGTTTTAATGTTTGGAAAAAATAAATATATTTTTTTCCTCTACAAAGAATTGATATAATTAATTCGCGAGTGAAAAATAAAACACTATGTTTATCTATGGTAGTGAATATTCTTTTATTTGATGAAATTTATTTATTAATAACAGTTATTTAATAATTTTACGTGGACTATGGATATGCACTGTTTCCATATTTAAATTTTTCTGAACAACTCGACATAACACTTATATCATGAAAGGAAACTAAAAACACGACTCTGGGGTATATACGAGGGTGTATATTTACGCGTCACCGCAGCCGGCGGAGAGCGGGAGTGAAGGGTGACCGTTCTGGTCCGCGGATGTAAAAGGACTCAACGATATTCAATCGTTTTTAAAAGAAATTCAGCAGTGAAATTGGTTCACTTAAATTAAGGGTGCATTTCCTGTTCCGAGAGAGACGTAAAGTCTCTCTTTGGAGTAACCAAACCGATCTCATAGAGGAGATCTTCACGATACACAAGTGTGTGTGTACGTCGGTTATTTTATGGACCAAAGCAATGGGAAAGGATCTAAACAAAGAAAAGGGCATAGAGTGTATCATGGGATGCCAATTCAATAAAGCAAACAAACCGAATCTCCTTGGATGATAATTGGTTTTCTGTTTGCTCTTGCCGCCGCTGATGAAAAGCAGATCCCGAAATATTAGAAGACAAGGGGATCGGGTAGATCATTGTCTATGGTATGCATTGCAGCTGTTACGATAGCCGCAATGCCGATGCACATGGTGCTAATAGGTTTAAGACGCGAGATGCGTATTTGCTTTGGTTTGCACATTGTGCGAGTCAGGGAATTTTATTGCTGGGAGAAAAGGTCGCCAGCCAATGTATACATAAAGAAATTTATTGTACACATGAATAAAACTGGGAATAGGCGACGCAATGATTATTATCCCTGGCTGGAATGGTTACATGATATGTGAACCGGGGTTTTCTTTTCAGGATAATTTATGATAAGGAAAGTAAGAACTCTTACAGGGGATTTGCAAGCGAAGGAATGCTTGAAAAGGTAAGAATTCTTTTGCAGAAGCTTTATGATTATAGCTTTGCTCCAATTAATGCGTGAAGCATTTTCAGTGCTTAATGCGATTGCATTAGCAAAAACGTATGCTTCTAGGGATGAGGTAATGGGGGTTTTTAGGTAATTGTACCGTGGGGTTTGGGGGGACCGCCACAGTTTCTCTGTTTGTCCCCGTTTGTAAACCTTTTTCTTAGTAGTAGGATTTCAGATTTATCCGTAATTACTTTGTACGGTGTTGTCGAGTTCCAAAAATCCTGCGTTTTCTTTGTTCCCTTACGACAATTTTTTTTGTTATTATGGGGTTTAGAGATCAGTCAATTAGTACTGTTCTCTTGGTGCATCTCTATCTTTGTCTTGTGTCATGAACGTAGTAAAACTAAATTGTTTTTAGTTCGAGAGTTGTAACACAAGATAATTATTGAGTATTATACAAATATATATTTGTAACAAATCCTTTTTCTTACAAAATATTTGTAAAAATAACAAACACCCCTAGTTACAGTCACAACAAGCGCATTTTTTTATTTTTAACAAACCACATTTTTTGGGTGGGTTAAAGAAAAGGCAATAACGTTGAGAAAAATGAAAAGCTTGAATAATAAAAAAGGTAAGAAAACTTGCGAGTTGAGTTCATACACCGATGCATTTTGAACGATTCTCGTATTTCCCATTGCTTTCTAACTTGACCGGGCAATATCTGCACTATGAAGGTGGATGCATCAAAATATCATGATCACAACACATTTTCAATTCATCAATTTCTTCGTTTTTCAATTTCCTGCTTCAACATTGATGGCCATAGAAATTGAAATTGGACCAGACAATAATAGTTCGTAATGGGTGAAGTTCTTTGAAACCCACCACACGAACACCATCCTTTTCCGTTCTACCATTTTTAGGTCTTTTTTGGACCAAAACGGTTTCGTACAACATTATCGAATGTGATACATTTCTCATCATCCGGCTTAATTTCATTCCATTTCAACAGAGATTTACAAATGGAAGCTTGGTCCATTAATTATCGAACCAAACATCGAGGTTGTTTTTGCCATAATTTTGCATTACTTTCTGGCCTATTCTCAGTTCATTATCAATGTAGTCGCTGCTCACATGTTGGGCTTTTTAAACCTCTTCCATAAGTGCCTCGGTTTTTCGGTGATAAATCGACATAAAACGAGGAGCACACATCCAAATGTCCAGAACGAAACCTAGCGAAACATTTGCTGATATATGATTGCGATGAAATATCTTTCCCCATTTTTTTGTTTTAGTAAAATTGCAAAATGTTACAAATTTATTCACTCAACATTGCCCTACATTTTATCACGACTCAATGAAATTGCCACCAATAATCCGATCTTTTATCTGTCTAGCAAAAAAAGAGTGGTGCCAGATGCAGCTAACCGTTTAAAAGTTACTACGCTATAAAATCAAGGAAGATCTTTTTCTCCAAACTAATACTTCTTCTGCTTTGTGTCCCATGTCGGGATGTTATGACATCGTAATTCTGTGTTGGATTTCAGCGATTCGATTGGTTTCTTCAATTACGTAAAATAGGATTCACCTCATTTATCTGACACGGACTATTCATCTATAGCAACCGGAAATCCTAATAGATAATGCCACTAGTTCTAAGTTATCATAAAAGATTAAGCACATGGTAAGCTCAAATTAGTGGGACAAGCCATTAAGACTTTCCATTTATAAGGATAACTACTCTACTTTGGGGTTTGCTTTATTTATGGAACTGTTAAATCGTGTAGTTAAAAAACCCCTCCCTTAACTTACGTGTGTAAAAGTAGTAAAATAAAATCTGTTTCCACTGTCCTCGTTCTGGTATTGTTAGCTTCTTAGTCAATATCTTTTTATTTGAAGAATATCTTGTTAGTTCTTTGAAGTGCAATTTACGATGTAAAGGTAAAAGGATTCTTTTCTTGTTTGGGATACTCGAATAAATTGCCGTACAATCTAACTCACATTCTTGTCAACTTGTTTCTTCCCTGACATCTGAATTTTGTTGAAAATTCTACACAAACAAAAATGTTAGACCTAAAGATTGGATGCCTTGTTATGAAGTGAATTCTTTTGTACTCCACCAAAATCGATTCCTTGACATTCTCATATATATTTGCTATTGAAGTGAAATCATCTTCTTTTATAACGTCCTTACTTTTCTATAACTTTATTGATCATCAGCTGGTAAAGTTATGCATCAAATATGATTCCTAGACTAATGTATAAATAGACCATCCATCCTTAAACAAAAACTCTCGAGGATTCGAAACTTTTCGTGTTTATTTATAGTTATTTGTAGGAAGTGGAGAAAGACAGACTGAAAAAGGGCCTGAATCAATTTGAAGCTATCGAAAACAGCACACAAGCAGAAATGTAAGGACTCGATGAATGGAGGCAATCGACGGGTACTTTTGGGGTAAATCTGGCAAAAGTTTTCGAAACACGAAAACCCCAATGAATTTGAAAAATCTGTCACTGAAATACAATAGTTTGCACTTTGAATAGTGAAGTACCCCATCCGATTCAACGAATTGAATTGGGCAGGCAGATAGATACCTTTGTTGAGAGTAGAACAGCAGATGTCATAATAGTGTTCAACTGATCCCAGCTTCATTCAAGTTGCCCTTCCCCTGATAGTTGAAACACAAACATGAGCACTCATAAGGGACAGACGGTTCTATCAATGTACTATAAAACACTCATGCATGCGCTTCTTGTAGGAACTTCGACAATTCTCCAGAAACAACAATAGGTATCAATTTTCATTTGGGAACAACGGAACAGTGGAACACTCTTCCTGTTTAGGTTGCCTTTGTTTTGAAGGAGGTAAAGTAGCCACCTTTATATCTGCAACACATAAATGGTGTCTTATATTTTATTTTCTCTTTGTAAAGCTTCCTCTTTCCGGAAGACAGTTTCCAATTTGAACCTACATTTCGTATGCGACAGGAAATAACTTCCAGAGGATATGCGCTATCTGTGTGTTGCAACTATCCGTACACGAGGTTGGATTGTTGGCGAACGTCCAGCCGCTGGTACATGAAAGTTCTAATCCAATTAAACATAAGTTAAATTTAGAAAGTGCACTTAAATTCAAATGGTGTTTTCTCTTCACTTGTGGCTTTCTTCTTCGCAGTATCATAAGTTTGAAGGCAACTTTCAAGAGATAGCAACCATCTGCATCCTTTGGAGTTTAACATTGTTAATTCTATACAGACCGTACACCGAATTTGGAAACGTGTTTGTAGGCCAAAGGATAGAGGAATTGCCGCAGTGTAATTAAACATAAATAAATAGTTGGGGAAATTATCGCCCCATCAACAGTATCCCAAGCTGTCTATTAGAGACGTAAAAAGTGAAAGAGTCTTCCTTTAAAGTTTGGTTGGTTGATGTATCCTACTTCTGATGTAAAGTCTAATTAGGAATGCCCCAGTTGTGAGTGGGTTCTAGAACATGCATTGAATTACACGAAAAGATTTGGAAGCTAGCAGGGATTACATAAGTGTATATAGTCAAGATGGAGAGTAATGGATCTCTTATATTTTAGTCAAATTGGACAGAATTGTGGGCTGATTGTGTAAGCCTGAAGTTAATTGTAGACGTTATAAAAATGACTTTTGGGGGTCGAAACAATTATATCTAGTTTTTTGAACTAAATGGAATTGTGGCTTTGTTTTAATCTCCTTGTTAAGAAGGTACATTGTACGAGGGGTGTTCAATAAAGACTGAGATTACGGCATCAAATCTCTTTATTTGTAAGTTTATTGAGCAACAGTTCAATTGCGTTCAGACTATGCTCTCTGTAATGAAACGGTAGCGTCTACGAACGCATAATTTCACCCAGGTAAGGTTCCTACCCTTCAGGGGAGCATACTTACCTTATCAGTACACGTGCCCACAGACACGTGTCCCAAAGCTCTTAAGCATACCTGTAACAAGGGTCATAGGAAGCTGCAAAATACGAACCCGATATAAAAAGAAGCAAGGAACTGAACGTCCCAAAGCTTTCAATATCAAGCTCAACAAGTCGATTGTAGCATACCTGAAACAAAGGTAAAAGCATCCATTCATCTTATTCCGAAAGATTGAAATGCGCCGCACTCCAGCACTGCACAATCCGAAATCCTGAACATCTACACGACGTTACAAGGGTTTGTTATCGCCAGCAAATTAGCCGATTAACGGATGCACGTGCGGGTGGTCTGCCACAAAGACCGCCAAATCTATCGGCAAACAAAAGAAACGGCAACCGTAATTATCTCAACGAGATAATTCGAAAAAATGTATGAGGTTTAAAACCTACAAGGGAACTACTCCTATCCCACAGTGCCTTTTTTGTATTTCACACCCATTAGAAAGATCTAAAGGATTTTGGGTGTATTGACAAAAGTCAAACAAAACCCATGAACCATACGTCCATTCAAATTGCAGGATATCTTTCGGCCTGCGCGCCAGATGTGTTATGTAAATAAGGCGGCACACAATCGACAGCCGTCGAACTGAATTTAGACCACCACCACGGATGGTGATAATGATGTTCGATGATGAGTGAGTTTCTTCTTTCAGGAATGAAAAATCACCCCTGGGACGTGATAACATGCTGCTAACAGAAATTCGGAAGTTCTGTTAGCAGAGCAAATAAGGAAATTTCTCCGTATAGGTACAGATACCAGTTTTGAATCTGGGTATCTGTGTGGGCAGACAGGCAGTCTAATTTCGAACGTCGACGAGACGACTAGGTTATAACGAGCAGAGGACAGCGAACCCCACCGAGGAGGTCGGTACGCGCCGCGCAACGTATTGAAAATAAATCGCGAAAGTCACACTAAAGAGAATTTATCGCGAATACGACATCAAATTAACACGAGAAATTAACAACACGTTTTGTGTCGAACAAAAGCGCACGCGTGCCGGATACCGCATTGATTCGATTTGCATTCTTGAGTTGCGCGAAAGAAAAGTAGTGACACATCGCATCAATTCCCAATCGAAGAATCGCGAACTTAGTCCATGTAGAAACGGGGATAATCCACCTGGACATTTAAAATCAGTGTGTGAGTGTGTTTCGCCAGTACGATCGTGTTCATTAGTTCTAAGTGTTGTGCAAGGAAATACTTAAGGGAAAACAATAAAGAAAATCTACAGAAACGAATTTTCCGTGTTTTGTTGTGTTCACTCCGCTGGTGTGTTTTTTTTTTTTTTCTATGTTAAGCAGTGTTCGGCGGGACACTCCAGCATCTTTCCGTAGTGACTTTGACCAACCTATCCGCCAAAAAACCCAGTGCCTCTATCACTCCTTGGAGACATCTTCAAAGCCAGCCCGGTAGAAGACCTTCAAGGCCACCTCTAAAACCTTCACAACCGCGCTTATACTAGCAAAACGGTAATTTTTGAGTTCTGTTCTGGATTGGGAATAAGAAAAAAAGTCTGTCGAAGGTTGATCTGGACTATAAGTCGGGTGTTTTTTTCTTAAATTCATTCAGAAACGTGCGTCACATACGGTGTGATTAGCGTGATGCAATTTCCAGCTATTACCTGGATCTGGTCGCTTTTTCGGGAGGTGATATTTCAATAGCTACTTCAATGCGTTGAATGTACTTGAGTTTAGAAATCGAATTCGTACACGCGGCAATGGCCTGATGTGGTGAGCATTTGTCCAATTTTTAGTGATTCTAACCGTCATAGCGTCAGTTAGAATCCTACATTCTTCACTATCGTAGCAATACGCTATAGGGCTACCACCCCATTTATTGCCTTAATTGAAGGGTAAGGCGGTAGATGAAAGTGTAAAAAATAGGGTGACCGTTTTGTTAGAGCCGTAAGAAGTGTGGTGCGCGGGCAAATAGAAGAGACGAGGATTTCGTAGGTTACGGGGGTTAGTGTGGAGAGTGATGGAGGGTGCTCTCATCGGCTTGGGCAGTTAACTGAAACAGTGAGAAGACGCTGGATGAAGAGGATGTCAGCGTGAGGTCTTGCTGTTCAACTGAGTTGAGGTTTATTAGATGGAGACGACTTGTGTATGTGGTGAGGGCACGAGAGTTTTCCCAGTTCAAGCCACGACGGTCAAAAGATAAAAGTCGTCGTTGGACGTTTGCAATACTGCGAATATGAGACGAGTAGTGAGAAGACCAGACCTGACTGGGGTACTCTGGAAAGGGGCGGACAAAGGCTATGTAGAGTAATCGGGAAATGTAGGGATTAGAGAATTCTTTCGACCAGCGTTTCACGAATCCAAGGGTGGAATTGGCCTTAAGGATAATGTCATCGATATGTGGGATGAAGTTAAGCTCCCTATTACATAAGATACCAAGGTCGCGTATCGAGGGTACAGATAATATCTGTTGATTGAGTAAGAAATAGGAACGTGGCGGGAAAGGAAGACGATTGCGGGAGAAAGTAATAGAGTGACATTTGACAACGTTCAGTTCGAGGCAGTTGTTATGGTACCAAATTATGAAACTGTCCATATCCAATTGGAGAAGTGAAGAGTCGAGAGTAGTGCGTATCGTTTTGTAGAGTTTAGTGTCGTCAACGTAGAGAGAGATAGATGAGTACTTGATCCTAGAATCAAGCACCATCATTAATGATAAGGATAAATATGTCCTATGATGGTTCTTTAATAAATCTTTTTTTTTTCTTTTCTTTATTATACTTCTCTCGGGAGAGGCAAATGTAGCGCCGAGTGGGCGCCCCGAGATGCCACCAAAAAACGGTTGCAGTTCCTCTTGAACAGCTGCAAGTTGTAACGCTCTGGTAACAATCGCGCGGGAAGGGAGTATGGTGGTTGTAGTATGTACCAGGCATGGGCACTAGATCCACTCAACGCCCAACACGTACCGTTTGTTTCACTGTAAATTGTCCACGAAATAAACTGAGCTTCGAGCAAGCAGAAAAATGAAAATGCACGCAAGTATTTAGTTGTTAAGTGTTCTTTATTTTATTTAAGTTATGGCAGCGGCACACGCGCATAGAATTGGGAGTGCACAATATAGGGTGTTTACTGTCTTTGAAAAATGGTTCACAACAAAACTCCAGAAAGTCTTCATATATACTAGTGTTTATTAGCTCGGAAATTGTTCACAGTTCACAATATAGGATGATTTCTGGCTTTGAAAAATTGTTCACCACAAAACTCCAGGAAGTCTTAATATATGTTAGTGTTGCTCAGAAATTATTCACAACTAAGTTCACTTAATCCTTTGGAGATGGACGCCTACACTCTTTCAGGATCGGCGAAATAATCGTACAAAGTTCACTATAAAAGAACAAAACGGATTTATCGACTCGATAACTTAAAACAATGGACTCCAACTCGCACTCTGAAATCGTGTATCTTGACCGTGATTAAAAACTGACTCCTTTGTAACGCGTCGAAGGATGAGAAATAACGTTAAGCGGCGCGACCGTCCGCTGTGGTGATAGAAATCTGACTCCCTGAGACGTCGTGTAAATCGTATGGCCGGGGTGGATTCCCCATCCGCTGTAGTGAAAACCGAATCCGATTTGCTTCTAGCGGCAGCCAATGAGAGATCGGTCCGGTTTGATTGGAAACACTTTCATGCGATCGTGCACATCTGATGGGGTGTCCGTACGCTGGAAGCGCGGACAACGATGATGCATCGACGGTTACATGTGAGGAAGAGCGATCAATCCTGCAGCTGTTCAAATAAATGGACAAGCAGCAGAGGCTGCAGGCAATGCTATCGTAAACGATAGTGGCGATCGCCGGATGCCGAAATAGATTTCTGTGTATTGTGTAAACAGAGACGCTGTCTCGGAAGTCAAGCGCTAAGATGCGCATTTGTTTACACGATCGGTTAAAATCATGCCATTGCAAGCAATAGAAGATATTGCTGAAGGCAGGAATGGATTTTTCTGTGACGTTAAGTCAACAGAGAATTTGTTCACGATGGCAAGGGCTAGGGCGTAGGTTGTTTGAATTAGAAAAACTAATCGTGGGACACGGCCGTTGATATGATTGTTTGGACAACAATTATGGTCGTGCCCAACCCAATGGTCGGTTATCGGTTTAAGCTATCGATCGTCGGAAATTTGGCTTCCAGATGTGCAAGCAAGCAAGTTGCCCGACTTGTCTTTTTGGACCAACGTATTATTGGGACAAGAACACACAGAGGATTGGAGTGTGTTTGATGGGCATGTGGCCGCCCAGAGGAACCGATCAGGTTCATGGCAGATGAACCGAAATGGTTTAGTTGATGCGATTCGTTTGATGCCATGGCGAGATAGTAATCTTGCCGTGGGCTTACATTTCAGGTATGAACTGATCGAAGAAGAGCTTTGAAATGCTCATATGCAGGTAAGATGCTATGATCGGTACAGTTGGGGAAGGGGAGTTGGGTTAGAACGATGGGTGGTTCTTCGGGCGAGCCTTAAAGAACCCATACAGGAGTGCCACAGCCTTTCCCCTCTGTAACGGAACGAGTTCTGATACAGAGATGTTCGTCCCGTCGGGAGATGAACCGCAAATTGGTGGGATCTGTCGGATTATTTCGTGGAGCGCATACAAACCGAATTGCGCGGAACAATGCCACGAATCTGCGAAGAACAGTACCCGTGATAATATCTGTAAATCAGACAGAGGTCGACTACCTGCTTTCGATGTGATAGCGACTTTAGTCCCGACTTCAGCGCCAAGTCCCCGATCAGGCGAATCGCCCATCTCTGTAGGCTCGCAAGTAGCTCGAGAGTATGTTTAGGAGCCGAGATCCAAACATGAGAGCAATATTCGAGCACGGGTCTAATTTGGAATTTATACAGCAGAAGAAGTTGAGCCGGACTAAAATATTTCTTGGCTCTAAAAAGATAACTCCGTTTTACTGAGGCGGACCTGGCGATGTTCGACGCATGTTTATGCCACGATTCATTCCCAGTGGCCGTGATGTCGAGCAATTTCAAGTTTTCTCCAGATTCGAGGGCCTGGCCATTCATCATCAGCTGTGGAACCGATAAACCAGTCTTCTTTGTGAATGTTGTATATTGTGTCTCCGCTAGATTGAAGTTGACAAGATTGGCCCTTCCCCACTGCAGAACACTATCTAGATCCTGATTCAGAGAGTCAATCTGTCTACATCTCAGCTGATGCGACGCAGATGCACCAATCGGCCGAACACTCGAAAAGGAGGAAACAAGCGTACTACCACCCGCAAAACTGAACACTTTGTTATCCGTTGACCCCAACAAATCATTTATGTGAAGCAAAACAAGGTTAGAGTTAAAATAGAAATTTGAGGCGCCCCCGGAATTAACAGGATACAGATCCGAGCACCCCTCGTCTATAACAACCCGGATCGATCGATTCTCGCGGAAACTCTTCGTCCAGTAGCAAAGCTGGTGGGAAAGTCCATATGAACGAAGTTTGCTCAGCAATGCCCGCGCCAGACGCGGTCAAAAGCCTTGGAGATATCCAATGCGACCACTATTGATTCACCATGCTCTTCAATCGCAGATGTCCATATATCGGTTATAAGGGTCAAAAGGTCTCCCATCGACCACCTGTCACGGAATTGACATTGATGATCATTCAGAATCGCATTGATGATCATTCAGAATCCTGTTGCACTCCAAATGCTTAACTAACTCAGTATTGATGACTTTTTCCATCACCTTAGATAACATAGACAGTAATGCTATAGCCGGTTATTTTGCGGGAGACATTTTTTCCCGTCTTTGGGATTGGCTGAACTCGAGCGATTTTCCAGCAGGCAGGAAGGGTCCTCCGTGCATAAGATGAGGCGAAAGAGCCTGCCAAAAACCGGCGATAGTTCTGGAATACAGTTCTTAAGGGTTATTGCTGGTGTTCCGTCCGAGTCGGTTGCCCTCTCACAGTCCAGTTCACGTAGAATGCGTTGAATAGTACGCGGGCGAAATCTCACATCCCGCATGGAAGACTGTTCCGGCGCGATCACAGGTGGCCCCAAAAAACCGGAACTGAGGTTTGAATTCGCGGAAAATAAATTCGCGAACACATCAGCTTTATCTTTTGAATTTGGGACTAACGTCCCGCTACTGCTGACAGCCCTTGCCATTGTAAGGAAGGATTCCGAACCAGGCGGGCACTGAAGGAGTTTATTGGTCACTCTGTCGTTGTGAGCTTTCTTCGCGGTATCGATCGCCTGATTGAATGCGTTTCTGATTCTAACGAAATTCGTTCTGTTAACATCGGTGGGATTGGAGCGTCATTGATTAAAAGCTCTATTTTTTGCCGCTGTAGTTTGCTCCCATTTTTTTATCAAACCTAGGTTTATCAGATGATTTTCATTTGATGGAATGGGGAATGTAGATCTCCATCCCGAGAAGAATAATCTCTGTGACCGACTCCGCGCAAGCGTTAACATCGGAGTCTCCGAATCACACCTCCGACCATGGAAAGGATGCGAAGAAATCTCGCAAATCGTCCCATGATTCATTAAATTCGTTAAATGCCTCCATTATTTCGTTAAAGAATGTTCGCTAAAAAAAAACCGTTGGGACGCTCTGTATCTGTTTTAATATTTGAAAAATTTAATATTTCGTTACACTCATGATTTTAATTGACCACGACCTTGGTCGCAAAAACCTTTAACTCCAACAATTAACCTGTAGTTTCAAGTAAATTACCTCGCCATTATTTGTGTTTTTTTAGTAACACCACACATGGGGAATTAAACCTACGTAGTAAATCGATTTGCTCTCATCTCCTGCCTCTAGCAAATATATTTTATAATCTGCTTGTGAGCACCAATTATTTAAAAACAAGTACTATAAATACCATAACTACTGCACAAAACTGTGTACAGATTCATGAACCCCAATGAATATTTTATCTCGCAATGAACGCAGAGCATCACTTAATTTTTAAAAGCACACCTGACCCACACACGTTCACGGTTTTCAAAATTTAACATGCCATTAGTTACGAAAAAATGTAACTTTCAATTCCATATAACCGCAAAACAATAATTACGAGTGATTTCCGATAGAAAGCGTAAGCAATAGTTTTTCAAAGGTAAGAACAAAGTTTCAAATATTTCTTCACCCAAATATCCGATGTTTAAATATGAACTCCAGGTTACACAATCTTTGAATTAAATCAAAGGAATTCAATCCAAGTAACCATAGCAAACTTTAGTACAATAACTGTTCCTTTGAAAAGATATCTAACAAACGATTACAAATCTTGCAACCAATGGACAAGTTTGTGGTGTGGTTCATTACTCGACAAGGATCCTGTAGAAAGACCTTTGTGTCTATCCAAGTTGAAAATGGCACTCAATTGTATATAGTTCAAACACATTCCAAGTGCTGGCAAGACTATTAAAAACATCACCTTTACCTTAGCTACAATCCGTAAAAGCAATTAAATAAATTACGCTAATGCTCTTACCTTTCTGCCAGCCTTTGCATTCCACCGGCATCGATCCAGGAATTTAGCACTGAATACAACGTCGACGTCGCACATAAACAGAAGAACATCCTTATTTTTGTTGTCCTTGTCCCAAACACGTTCGGCACCAACGCGCAGTCCTTTGGCTGTAAGTGTTAAAGAACGGATTTGTGTATCGGAAATTTCATTAAATTTAAATGTTGATGAAGTGAACAGTTTAGTATTACAAGAAATAATTAAGCATATTGCTGTGCTATATTTGTTTCTCTTGCCTTTCGTGTTATGTAATCCTCTGCCATATGAATCTGATTTACAAAGGATATCTAAGATTTTGGGACTTAAAAAGTATTTTAAATTTCAGAGGGTTTAGGGTCGTGGGAACCACCTCACTAGACGCAATCCTACGAAGGATGTATTCGGAGCAGTTTGGTTTTTATGTTAAGGATTACTAAGTTGGGTGACTTATTTATTTTATGCACATATATTTACACATTGTAAATAGTGTCCGGGGACAGATTTATGTTTTTAAAATTAGATAAAAGATGAACTGCTTCAACCATATTTTCACTATAATTCCTTTACCTAGAATAATTTTAACCTTTTATAAAGAATTTCATCCAAAAGTCTTCCATCGACATGCAGGGATTGTTTGAAACGGACCACACGCTGCAGTAGCTCGGTTAAATCTTATTAACTTCATGGCGAATATTTGCTTTGATGTTTGCGATGGTATCCGGATTTTTTTTTTTTTTTTTGGTACACTATGTCATCCATCTATGTCACGTCTGGTAACTTTGGCGAATATACCTCGTCAAACCGGCTGACCAGTTTTTGAGAGCAATATTCACGTGGCAAGATCTTCGGAGGATTGGACTTGTGTGTAATCGCCTCATGCTTCTACTCCTATAAGTAGGGCGTTATAATATACTAACACATAGGCCGGCTTGTCGTAAGAGGCAACTAAAGGCCGAGTGGTAGGTGGGGTCCCAACGCCCTATCGTCCGGTGAAATACCACTCCACCAAGCTACAGGCTCCATGAAATGGTCAGGGAAAATCACTGGCCATCTTTCTGACCTTGGCTGGTGGGTCTGTGGTGGTTCCGCCAAACCCCACTGTTACTTACCTGAAGAACCCCCATAACTTCAACCCAACCTTACAAATTTCACTAATACAATCGCATTAGCACCTTAAATGCTTTACGCATCTAGGTTATCTAAGGTATAACCTAAAAGTCCCTGTAAAAGAATTCTTACCTTTCATGCATCTCTTCGCATACAAATTCCCTACAAGAATTCTTTCCATTATACAGGAGCATAAAACCAAAACCTATTCGGTACCTTCGGTTGCCAGGCAAATTCCAACCTTCCCACACCTGCACCCCAATCTCCCACCAGCAAAAACATTTCCTTCCCAAGGATAATTAACGCTTTCAATGCATTATCTGGAAATGCCTGTAAAGAATTTTTCCTACAAGGGATTTCATACATGTATCAATGCATGTCTGCATTAGCGACCAAGAACCGAATTCCCAATTAGTGTAAATACTCACACTAGAGTTCGACACTTGAGTAGCCTTAGATGTCATATACAATTGGCATAGATGTTATATAAACCGTCTTTGTGTAACCATCTGAATTGCTTCGCAATACCTTGCCACTATCGATACAGCTGCAAGCACATTATCCAGAAATGCTCCTTTGTTTGAATCTCCAAACAATCATCGATCGCGCTTAGCCGCCGGATTGGATTCAATAGCATAAACATATGCAAACAAAAGAATCCGATTCTACCAGTCGCCAGAGATACGATATACGATCTCCATTGTATAAAGTATCGCAATCCCCATTAACATCTAATGAGTGGCTGCTATTTACTCAGCTGACCCTCATTACCGAACGATACGTTAGGTCGCTTCTTCCTTTGTTCTGCATCCCTTGTCTAGGTTTCGTTTCTCTTTGACCTGCGAGCGTTAGTAAACAATCTGATCTCAACGATCGATTTCACGCACACCACTACAGGACCTCGATAGTATAGTGGTTAGTATACCCGCCTGTCACGCGGGAGACCGGGGTTCGATTACCCGTCGGGGAGCCCCTGGCGCAAGACTAATGACCTTGCCCAGAAAAAATAAAATCATTATGGTAAATTTAACAAGCCCCAGGACTTGCTAAATAAGGCCAAGACCAGTTCCCGGTTGTAGTGCCGATGATGATGATGATGACTACAGGACCTCACCAATGGGATCCTCTTTCCTCGTTTTCACCACGAGAGGAACACTTTCTCTCTCGGGGAAACTCATGACATTAGCGAGCCCGCTCTGCACGAGCCGTTTATCGTAGAATCCAATTACATCAGCCGACCGCGCTGGTCGTGCCACTCCCTCTCCCCGGTGCGCACGGGTACGCGATAATATACGGGGTCGTTGGCGTAAATTCGAATGTCTCAGTATTGTTGTACGTAAAGTTTATTCGTTACCCATTGAGTTGAGCGGTGTTTTGTCGGCTATTTGATTCCGGAGAATTTTGTTAAAATATACATTTCATCGAGTGACAAAAAGAAATACTTCATATAAATTAGTGTTAGTATTAATTTACATTACGTTCAATATGGTTAACAAAGGTAGTGTTTTTTTTTATTTGGAGAATAAACCTAAACAAAATGACACCAGTGTGTTTAATTTTTCGGCTGCAGTTCCTGGGTGTTTTTAATATGTTTTACTTCCTTCTCGTTTTCTCCTGGTGAACAGTTCTCTTTTGTTGCTGCGGTGGAAGAATCGGAGTGTTAACGAATAGTTGTGGGACGAAGTAGAACTCGCAGCCATGCCGGTGCCACGACTTCGCCACCCACAGGTCGATTCGAGAAAAGATTGGTCTAGGTGGTACTCGGTCCCAAGGTGAGATATCACCCCGTCACACTGTACATTCCGCGATATCGTCCGGAGAAATCTTCGACTATGTTTCGGATGTATGGGTGATGGCCCGTACTGACACGGAGATAAGTCATGATGGTACCTTCTGAGATAAAGAATTCCGGAGGTAACCTCGTTTCCCATTCGGATCTCCGAAAAAAACTGTGCCAGGGGGAACACAATGGAAATATTATAATAAATAACCGAACTTTATGAAATTCGTCATCGCGTAGTCGCGCTCGTTCTCGAGGCTCTGTCGACGTTGAACTGATTACGGCATTTTGTAACATCAGAGGCTTCAGTTTTCACCAATACGAATATAAACGCCGACCAATATTGGCAAACAGCGAAACCTGATATAATTGCACTAACTGAGACCCAGGTCGATTCATCAACTGAGTCGGCATATCTTCCTTGTTCAGCACACGACTTACATTCGAGATTCCGTTTTAAGGGTGATGTCTGCGTCTTTACGTGGCCCGATCTGACTTGCCAAAGGATGGAGGTGTTAGAACCCAATAACCTGGTGTATTATTCACAACTCGATCGCCATATATTATTTAATGAAAGAAAAAAAAAGTAGAAGACCTAAAGGAGGATGAGACCTTTGCTCTTGACCAGTTACCGCAAAGTCGCCACGTGAAGGTGGTAGCGAATTGATGTATATGTGAACGCAGTCTTCCAACATTCGAGTCTAAATAGATTTGCTTTCTACAACGATGGTAGAGACTGTTTAGAATTGGGTCCTCTGTTAGGTCATCAGAAAAGACACGAATTCCATAAAAATGTACCAAAACAATAAAAGAGATGATGAGATGCAAACTCGATTGTCAGCTTGTATCTGGTTTATTTATTAAAATGTCAGTCCTTAAATATTATTTTTCCTATCAACATTTCCATTGCATACCAATAACAAGTAGGTCAGATAACATCATATTTCGGCCGTCTAGTCATGACCTAAAAATTACGTTCGTCATTTCAAAAATTTGTTGCATACAGCATGGTAAATCCACAATGACTTACTTCTCAGATGACACGTTAATAGGAGAGTGTCATGCACCGTGATATCTTATACTATGCTTGACACACATCCGTCGGAAACACCTGGGAAATGAGTATTGTAATGTCATACTTTTTGCGTTGGCGTGTGTCGTCAGGTATTTCGCTTCAATGGCCGAGGTAATAGAATCATGATCCAATTATTAGGTGTATAGTATGGGAAAATGTGTTTTGGTTTCAATGAGTACATTACATTGGACATGATATGGTTGAAGGTCGTACTGGGGAATTCTGTTACAGATCTTTGTTGTCTTTACCGCTCCCTGAATGACGATCAATCGGTGACACTTTTCGGACATATTTCACATGCCGTCGAATGGATACAGATGAACCACCCGACTTCTGAAATTGTCGTCCTTGGCGATTTTAATGTACAAAATTTCGGCTGGTTGGTGCATACTAACAGAAACGACGAGACTGGGAGACTGGGGAAGATGTTCGCTGTTAGCCGCAATTTGACTCAACTCGTGAAGGAACCTACGCGAGTTCCGGATGCCAGAGGTGATTATGGGAACACCCTGGATCTGTTTTTGACATCCGAGCCAAGCGTTTATACTATAGAAGTTGCTGCGCCTCCGGGAAACTCAGATCATTGCTTGGTATTGGTCGCGCAACCACTTGCATTTCAAACGAATAACCGATCTAACCTGCTGCTTCGCCATGTATGGTGGTACGGGGCTGATAACTGGGACGATTTGCGAGATTTCTTCGCATCCTTTCCATGGTTGGAGGTGTACTTTGGTGATTCCGATGTGTCGCGGAGTCGGTCGCATAAATTATTCTTCTCGGGATGGAGATTTACATTCCGCATTCCATCAACCGAAATTCATCTGATAAACCTTGATTTGATAAAAAATGCAAGCAGATTATAGCGGCAAAGAATAGAGCTTTTAAACAATGGCGTTCCAATACCACCGATGTTAACAGAACGAAGCTAGTTCGAATCAGAAACGCGTGCAACTAGGCAATTGATACCGCGAAGAAGGCCTACAATGACAGAGTGACCAATAAACTCTTTGAGCACGCAACTGGTTCACCTCCCTTGTGGCCAATGGCAAGGACTGTCAGCAATAACTTCGGCTCCTCTTCTTTTTCCCCGTGGGTGACGGGCTACGGGACACTAGTCACAAATTCCAAGGATAAAGCTGATGTGTTCTCAAATTTATTTTCCGCGAATTTAAACCCCGATGTCGTTCTTTTGAAGCCACCTATGGTCGCGCCGGTACGGTCCTCGGTGTGGGATCTGAGGTTTCACCCGCATACTATTTAACGCGTTCTACATGGACTGGACTGTAAGGAGGCAATCGGTCCGGAAGGAATACCAGCAATACTTCTGAAGAACTGTGTTCCAGAACTGTTGTCGGTTCTTGTTAGGCTCTTTCGCTTACCTTATGCATGGAGGACATTTTTTACCTACTGGAAAATCGCTCGAGTTCGGCCAATCCCAAAGAAGAGGAAAAAGTGTTCCCCACAAAATTACCGTCCGATAGTGTTATTGTCTATGTTGTCTAAGGTGATGAAAAATGTCAGTAGTCCCGAGTCTATTAAGCATTTAGAGTGCAACCGAGTCCTGAATAATCGTCAATACGGATTCCGTGGCAGGCGGTCGGCGGGTGACCTTTTGACCCTTATAACCGATATATGGACATCTACGATTGAGGGCGCGGTTAGTCAACGGCGGTCGCATTGAATATCTCCAAGGCTTTTGGCAGCGTCTGGCACGTCAAGTCATATGGACCTTCCCAGCAGCCTTTCAACTGGACGAAGAGTTTCCTCGAAAATTGATCGATTCGGGTTGCCGTAGACGACGAGTATTCGGATCTGTATCCTGTTAATTCCGGGTTCAGTTTTGAGGATGATAGTACGCTTGTTTCCTCCTTTTTGAGTGTTCAGCCGATTCGTGCATCAATGTCGCACCAGCTGAGATATAGTCAGATCTACTCTCTGAATTGTTGTCTGGATGAGGCCCTGCAGTGGGGAAAGGCCGATCTGGTCGACGTTAATGCAACGAAGATACAGTATACAACATTCACAAAGAAAAGTGGATCATCAGTTCCACACGTGATGATTAATGGCCATGCCCTCGAATTTAGAGAAAGCGTGACATCGTTCGGCGGCACGATCTGTGGAAATGAATCGTGAAATAAACACCTGTGGAACATCGCCGGGCCAGCCTCAGGAAAACTGAGTTATCTTTTTAAAGCCAAGAAACTTTTACTTATGTATAAATCCCAAATTAAACCCGTGCTCGAATATTGCTCTCATGTTTGGAGCTCTGCTGCTTTTAGGCGTAGCTGACCTTTGCCTGTTTTACAAATATTATCGCGGGTGCTGTTCTTCGGAGATTCGTGGTAATGTTCTGCGGAATTCGGTTTATATGCGGTCCATGAGACAATCCGACGGACCGCACCGCTTTGCAGCTCATATCCCAACGGCGTGAACATCCCTGATTCAGACCTCGTTCCGTTACAGAGCAGGAAAGTTGTGGAATTCCCTCCCTGTGTGAGTGTTTTCGGAACGGTACAACCTGTAACTGTTCAAAAAGATCTGCAGCAGTTATTTGGTGGCATTTCGGCCGCCGTGTCGACACTATAAGTTCACCTCTCCTGAGAGAAGTACAATAAAAAAAATTCTGTTGCAACGAGGTGTGTGATGAGAACTATGAATGAACTCATAAATTCGACAAAAAGAAATCAGTGATAATCCTTCCAGAAGTCGATAATTCTAGCCTGATCCCGGGCGTTTTAAAAAAAAAATAAATTGCCTATTTATCCTACTTATGGAGCGCTTCAAAAAGTTACCCGAAATGAAATCAACAGTTTTTGAGGCTTGAGTCGTGGATTACAGGTTTTTGGAGGAAGGGCAATCTATAGTGTGTTGGTGATGTTTGATTGATGAACAATTGTCTATATTTTTTAAGATGAATTTTCGCACAAATCGCTTTTCCATCACGAAATCGTTATAAAAATATAATCTATGTTAGCGCCACTTGTCTGCGATTAAGACGGCACAGAGGATATGGGCCTCAACACACCAATTATTAGGAAGTTGCAAGGATTAACAAAGCGCCAATTTTCGCGAAGAGGTGTGTCGTGGACTTATATATCTCCAGCAGAGCGATGTTGAATCATTTCTTAGACATCAACTAATGAGAGCTCTAAATAGATAATAAATATTTATTTTGTATTTATTTAGTATTTCTTTAATACATTTTTTTCAGACTATAAAGGAATTCTTCTAGTCTACTTTCACTGGATTAATTTACAGTTCGTTATAGGGAAACGAAGTGGACATCACGTCAGAATCATTTAGACGGATACCATTCACCCATTTTATAAGATGGGAGAACGAAGATAAACGTCACCCAATCAAACAACTTTGTGAATACTCACATAACCTTGCAAAACCGCCCACCAAACGGAGTTTCACGCCACACGGCCACCTCGTGATACATCTGCATGTAGCACATGGTTGTAAAACTCAAACCTTTTTAACGAATAAAGACAATCGAACAAACGTAAACAACTTTCATGATCCTCTTGGTACCAGTGCCGACTGAATTTTCTCTTACGGAAGTATTTCCAATAAAAACAATATAAAAAACACCGACAACGATAAGATCACACTATTTCTGGATTGTGGCACACATACATACATCGCATCGTTTCGTTGAAGAATGGATTGGGTTGTAAATTATACAGTGGACCATTTTTCGCAACATAGTCATTGAACTCGTAGCCAAAGTGTTGTGCAAGGTGCGCGTAAAAGATATAATAAATATTAATTAAACCCAAAAATAGGGTGTAACTTGAATAAAACGACAATGTGCCAAGTGCCCGTCTAAAACTCTCGTTGAAAACACATCGTTCGTCGCTCGTCCACAACAAATTTACAGTATTGTCGCGTACACGTGTGTGCTGACGTATCTACCGCCGTGTATATACCGAACGGCCAATAAAAAAAAACGGTGTGTGTTAATGTGTATGCGTGTGAAAGCAGGTGTTCTCTGCATGTTGCTTCACAAATTAAACAATTGAACTAAAGGTGGAAACAAATAATGGAAAAAAGAAAAGCAATTTCAAAGAGGAAGCCCAAAGCCCAGCCAAACCTCCTTACCAAACGCCATAAAGCCAACCCAGACAACAAAGAAAAAACTCGCAGAGAAGGAATGACCACTCCCGATAAGCCACATTATTCCGGAGAAGGGAATAAATTTAAAGACCTGGCAACAGAAGACCACAAAACCAGCAATACAGAAATGAGTGACATAGATGTCGAACGTGCTCAATTTATTGCGGAGCTATACAAAAAGAAAGAGGAGCTCTCCAAAAAGAAGAACGATTTGGATCGACAAATCAAAGAAGCCTTATCGGAAAGTAACATTCAACAACAAGAGGAGAAACAACAACAGCAGCAGAAGCAACAGCAACAGCAGCAGCAACAACTGCTGGAAAAACAACAAGCAGCAGCCAATAAGAAGAAGAAAGTGCCTCCCATCATAGTTAGTTTTATGGAAGCTAAGGACCTAATTAAATTGGGTAAGTTAACATGTAGAAATTTTAAAACAAAAAATTTAAGTAATAATAAAATAAGTTTTTTATGTGATAGTTTATTTGACTATCATAAAATTAAATCTGCTCTAAGGGAACCAAGTAGTGAGTACTTCACGTACACACCTAAATCGGAGAAAACTATCTCCAGGTTACTTAAAGAAGTTGACCCTTCTTTTTCCTCGGAAGAACTCCTCTCAGAACTACAAACTGTCGAAAATGACAGTGTGGGGCTTTTCAGGGCCCGAAGAGCCATGCATCGCTCGATCCCCACTATTCCAGGCGAACGACTTACCTCTCGGTCGAACTTCAGCAAGGTTGCGTAACCTTGCTACGGCATTTACCCTCAGCCAAATCGCCGGAATTAATACGGTTACCCAATCGGATAACTGTTTTGAATTTCTGTTAGGCAGCTTACCTATTCTGTAGGGGTTTTCCTTCCAAACCCCTTTTTCTCCAGCATCACTACTGAAAACATTAAATCCACGGCAAACCTTATCACCTTGCCGTGGCATCGAAAATTCACCCCCGAGACGTACATCATTCCCTAAGAAACATTAAGCCCACGGCAAAGCTTATCACCTTACCGTGGCATCGAAAATTCACCCCCGAGGCGTACATCATTTCCTAAAAAAAGCATAAGTCCACGGCAAAATCATCACATTGCCACGGCATCTGAAATCCTATCTTTAGGCATACATTCTGCCAGGGCATCTCGTTTCCATAGCCTTAAGCTATGGAAACAACAATCAACAAGAGTTCCTTGTGACTCGTTGTATTTTGTTTACCCTCGGCATAACATGCATGCGGCTATTTGTCCCTATTGATTTGCTACCGCCGACAAGGTTTCTGCTGACGCAAACCAAACATGTCCCTGTTTACCAGCAATCGCTGGCTTCCAATTATCGGCCCCCACGTTCAGAGACCATAATCAAGCAACGATCAAGATGCAGCCAGAAAATGTTTACTTTCAACATCTGGCAATGGCTGCACCCTATGTTCGTTGCAATGTTTAATCATCGGCAACCGAAATGATGATTTATGGCCTTCCATTAGGATGACCAAATCATCGGTTTGGGTCTTTCACACCCCAGATGCTAGTATTTACATTCTTAGAAAATGCACTAGCGATGTGCCGCCATCCACACGGTCGCCGAACGATCGTATGCATGGCATACCCACACATGCATAATGTATGACTACCCCGTCCGGTCCAATCACGATTAACTACTTCAAGTTAATCGTGTAACTCCGCCTCCTTTCCAGTTTCTTTCGGGGTTCTTTCCCTTTAATGACTTCCAATGGGATTAGTCAGTCAGATTTCTTCTTTCGGAGCGGGTACAAGTGCCACAAGGTCAGTCACGAGTCACTCAAACTGTGAGAGTTCGGTCATTTGTTAAAACCATTCTATTACGTATTTCTTTCAATACAGTATCAAGTAAATTTCGTGGCGAAGAATATTCAAATATTAAAGTAATTTAACTGACAGTGCTCGGTACAAATAAAGTATCAACATTATACCGTATCTCTTTCAATATAGTGTCAAGTAAATTTCGTGGCGAAGAATATTCAAATATTAAAGTAATTTAACTGACAGTGCTCGGTACAAATAAAGTATCAACATTATACTGTATCTCTTTCAATATAGTATCAAGTAAATTTCGTGGCGAAGAATATTCAAATATTAAAGTAATTTAACTGACAGTGCTCGGTACAAATAAAGTATCAACATTATACCGTATCTCTTTCAATATAGTGTTAATGTCCAGTAAATTTCACTGCAAAGTATCTTCAAGTATCAAAGTAGCTTAAACAGTGCTTAGTACAATTAAAGGACGGAGTTAAGTTTTAGTGATTTATGTAAAGTTTTTATTCTCTTTTGTGTTTGGAAGATTAATAAATAATAAAGAACAGTCGAGCTGCAGTTTTTTTTATTTAACGGAGTTTAGAACAGCATCCTCGGCAGTTGCATTCCACGAGTCGATCTTCAGCACCATTGATAACCAAACTGTAAGTGGAACATTTACACCACATTGGTGACCTAAGGGTGAAGAACACGCCACCTTTCTAACCACCAGTGAAAACACTAAAAACAGCACGTACACATAATTGTTTCAATGCACATCAACCCAACGTAAGTGCAACAAATTCTATATTAAAATAAATGAAATTATACACATGAGAGACTACAAAACGCCACAACCTACGTTTTCCCATGGCATATATCTATGAAATAGTTTCACTTGCCCAACTGTAATCAACACCGTTTAAACACTTATTGCCAACCAGAAAATCCAAGTCAAAATTTAAGTATTTTCAACACCTGGACATCGTAAATAAATCAAGTGGACAATACAATCATCGTCACACCAACTAAAATCGAAGTACCTGAACCAGTAGAACCATCTCTGTTTGTACAGTGCGAGTGCAGTAACCCCAACGCTGCTGTGTTTATCAACGGCACGTGAGGATCAATAGCATTCTGGATTCCCAGCGAAGCCCCCTTAACCATCAGGACACTCGGTCAGCCGCCAATACCCAGGATTAAGCGCAAGTTTTAGTAAAAAACATTTGTTTTCTTTTCTTTATTTTCTTTTCATTACTATAGTTTTTTTATATATCAGATTGTGTATTTTACTTTATATTAAGCAGAAATTAAGCATATACACCACTAATAGTAAGAGACATACATACCCATTTTCTTTTCTCTCTTGTGTGAGCTCCTTCTGAGCTTAAAAGTGTAAAGTTATTGGTTTCTCCTTCTGAGCAAGCATTAAGTACTAAACTTTGACGCAGTTGCCTAAAACCCTTACGCGCACGTAACTTTTATATTAAAAAAAGAACGAAAAAGTGAACTTAAGACAGAATATGAATTAATAAGTAAATGAAAATTTTCAATAAAGCACACGCCTACCCAAAACATACGATAAATTTTTTCTAAATAATATACTATATGCGCAAAAAATTTTTTTTTGTTTTCGTTTTTTTTTCTTTCCTTTTAAACATTTATTCTATTTACCTAATAATAGGCATTAAGTAAACAATAAGCTAACGTCTCTATGTTATTCTCATTAACCACAGATAAAAACTTGCAGTTTTAAAAACATAGCACAAAGACAAAAAAAAAAAAAGATAAAATTCGACCGTAATTATAAAATTTTTTTTTTTACTCATTTTTTTTTATGCTGGTACAACCGGATTATGGTTGGATCGTTTAAATAAAAATTTCCCTGTATAATTTACACAATTTTGTATGGAAAATTAAAATCTTGTCGCAAATCCAAATCGCCACGCATGCTATTAATGATTGTTCAATGTTAAAACCGCATTTAATTTGCCTGAATACGGAACCAGCGTAAAATTGAAAAAAGAAAGCCACCAATATTTCGAACCTAAAAATAACTTAGTCGTTTCCATACATTTGTAAACCCCTTCAGGGTATTGATTAACACACAACTCTCGGTAATCGCATATACGACTCCTCCGACTCTGCGCGACCACTCTCGACTCCACTCGACCATCTTCGACGCCTTTTGACTATTTTGGCCTCTTTCCCCAACCCCTCGCCTCCTCTTTTGACTCTTTTACTTGGCCTCCTTTCACCTTTCTTCGCGTCCTCTTACGCCTTCAGCTCTAGTTTCGCGTCATATAACCTACAATGGTCAACACCCGAAACACCATGGCCAGAAAGGCTCAGGAACAATCCGAGCCCCTCGAATTCCACGACGCCTCCAGCGTCGATTTCCCTGCGGAGCAAGTCGATGCTGACCAAGACTTGCCGGCGCAATCTACCCCTCTGGCACCACTGGTTGCCCCCAGTGTCGTTAACCGACCCCAACCTTCCAGCGCTCTCCCAACCTCTTCCAACGCCCCCGGTATCGGCCCTTTGGCAAATTCCGGCATTTTAATGCCCACAACTGGTGCCAGCACCTCACAACAACCCCAAAGACCTTCAGAGTCCCAAGAATACCACGATGCTTCCAGCCTCGGGAATGGGACTCGTCACCCTAATATAGGACTTCCCCCCTTCGATGAGGAGGACCCAGACCTTTGGTTTGCAGTGGCAGACCGCATCTTCCAGGCCTCAGCCTTGCACGACGAACAACTTCGTGCAGTTGAGCTGTTGAAAGTGCTTGACCGCACTCAACGACCGCATGTTGCACACATAATAAGGTCGGCCGGCCGCAACCCATATAGCAACATGCGTGAAGCTCTGCTCGACGCATTGGATGAGCCTGGAAGCGCGCGGCAACAACGTTTAGCCGCCGTAACCAACCTTTCTGGGATGCGACCATCTCTTTTACTGACCCATTTACGCTCTATAGCGGGGACCAGGATTGGGGACGACCTGATAAAGCCTCACTTTTTGAGGTGTCTTCCCCAACATGCCCGTTCGGCACTTATAGCCCAACCCAATCAGAGTTTGGGCTATTTATCCAAAATTGCGGACGCAATTATGGAAAGCTCAGATCAATATTCTGAGCCTCCTGCGTACCAAGTAGCGGCGGTTTCTCAACACGCCGCCCAACCTGCACGGCACACCCGTCTGCCTTTCTCAGCCCCTCAATTGGTCCCAACCCTCGATCCTCCTCAAACCCAATTACCTCTTAGAAGGCCCGCCTCAACCAATTTCCCTCAGGGGAATCCAGAGGCAGGCCCCAACGCATTCAACCAAAGAAGTTCACCCTCTCAACTAACTCCTGCTGACCTTCGGGCGCTCCAAACCTCACTCCTCCGCGAGATAACGCAATTGCGCGCGGAGGTGAGGAACAATCCTCGAAGCGCCCAGAATCGAGCCATGCCGAGCCGTCCTCGCAATCGGCAGAATTTCTCCCAAAATGCCCCACAGAGGGCCAATCCCACCCAAAACGGCCCTCACCGGGCCAATTCCCAGCGAGCTCCGGCTCGACCTCCCCGTAACGGCAATACTAATAGGCAGAACATACCTAATAATGCCGTTACTCTGCCTTGGTGCGCCAATCACCAGCGATATGGTGATCGCGCATTCAATTGCAAAGCGCCTTGTGGTTGGACGCAACCTTCCACCAATCAGAGGCGCTCTTTAAACTAATTTTGCCGACCGACACCCTCGCGCAATCGGCCGGCACCCCTACGATAAGTCGCCTAACCATCCGGGATTCGAAACTGAATATCGCTTTTACTGTCGATACCGGCGCCGATATTTCAGTCCTCCCGCGATCGTTTGCTCCGCGCAACCGCGTGCCCGCCGCACTTAAATTGTCAGCTGCAAATAATACGCCGATACTTACGTACGGACGTAAAAAGCTGACACTCCAATTGGGTCTTTGTCGTCCGATCACTTGGCGTTTCGTCATTGCGGACGTAAATGAACCCCTGATAGGTTCCGACCTATTAGGTGCACATAATCTGTTGGTCGATTCGACCCATAACAGACTTGTGGCTCCAACCGCACCCCCCTTGCCCATGACGGCATCACCAGCGGCAACTTCAGGGGCCACAAAGTGCATAGACCCATTCCAGGTTATGGTACAGGAATTTGTGAGTACAACAATTCCTCTACCTAACCAACGCCGACATAAAGCCACGGTGTTTCATCATATAGAAACACGTGGTCCCCCTGTGAGCCAGCGTCCACGTCGACTGGCTCCGGAAAAATTACGTGCGGCGCGCGCGGAGTTCGAGCATATGATCGAACTAGGTATCTGCCAACCGTCGGACAGTCCCTGGGCAAGCCCACTCCACTTAGTGAAGAAACGTTCTGGTGAGTGGCGCCCATGTGGCGATTACAGGCTGTTGAACGCAGCAACTGTCCCGGACAGATACCCAATTGCACACCTCTACGATTTTTCGTACAAGTTACGAGGGTGCAATGTCTTCACTACCCTGGATCTCACCAGGGCATACCACCAAATTCCGGTGGCACCAGAAGACATCCCCAAGACCGCAGTCATTACACCTTTCGGACTCTTCGAGTTCAAAGTGATGACTTTCGGTCTCAGGAATGCCGCACAGACATTCCAGCGGTATATCGACACGGCTTTACGAGGTCTTAATTGCTGCCATGCATACCTTGATGACATTCTCATCGCCTCCAAAGACCTCGCCGAACATAAACGCCACTTACGTCAGGTCCTAGAGCGCCTCCGCGAATTCGGTCTTGTCATCAACCCAGATAAGTGTCAATACGCCAAGGAGCAAATCACCTATCTGGGTTATGTCGTTGACAACCAGGGCATTCGCCCACTTCCAGACCGTGTGGAGGCCCTCATGAAGTACCCCCGGCCTACTAACGTGAGTGAGCTGCGTCGATTTTTGGGCATGCTTAACTTCTACCGTCCTACCCTGAAGAATGCTGCCCAGATTCAAGCTCCCTTAAATGAATTTTTGAAAGGAGCTAAGCGCAATGATAAGCGCCCCATTAATTGGACAGAAGTCTCAGATCGAGCATTCCAACTGTCCAAAGAACAATTGGCAAATGCCACCTTACTCCGATACCCTCTCGAGGGAGCGGCACTTTCCATCCAATGCGACGCATCGGATACCGCAATCGGAGCCGTCCTTGAACAGGACATTGAGGGCCGCCCGGAACCACTTGGTTTCTTTTCAAGGAAACTGAGTCCCACTGAGCGACGTTACAGCGCCTACGACCGTGAATTGCTCGCGATCTACAGCGCTGTTAAGTACTTCCGTCATATGATAGAAGGACGTTCGCTCTCAATTTTAACAGACCACAAGCCATTGGTCTATGCGTTCCGGAAGAAGTCGGGAAATGCCTCCCCCCGACAAGAGCGTCAATTAGACCTCATTGGGCAATATTCCACGGAGATAAGGCATATCTCCGGTAAACAGAATGTCACGGCGGACGCCCTTTCTCGAATCGATACGATTCATTTGCGTACCGCCTTGAATAACGCTGACCTTGCCCTAGCTCAAGAGGAGGACGAACAGCTCAAGTCCCTCCTAACTGCCGATACGGCACTAGAGCTCAAGAAAATTACCCTTCGCGACCCTTTGGGCGAAATCTGGTGTGATGTCTCCACTGGAACCGCTAGACCTTACATTCCCGAGAAACTTCGTAAGGGCGTGTTCCAGGTTTACCACAACCCTGCCCACCCCAGCGGCCGAGCAACAGCCGCTGCTGTCCGTCGCAAATTTATTTGGCCCCGGATGAACAAAGACCTCACCGGTTGGGCCCGTGCTTGTCTCCCGTGCCAGCGCTGCAAGGTAGCGCGACATAATGTACTGGAGCCAGCGCAATTCAAGCTTCCCACGGCACGCTTCGCCCATGTCCACATAGACATAGTGGGACCGCTTACTCCATCAAGAGGATTTTCTTATATCCTCACTATGATGGATCGCTGCACGCGATGGCCAGAGGCGACACCCCTCCGGGCAGTTACTGCCGAATCAGTCGCCAAGGCCTTTTACTCAACTTGGGTCACACGCTTCGGTGTACCAACCACCATAACTTCGGACCGAGGTCCACAATTTGAGGCGACAATTTTTAGGCAGCTAACAAATCTTCTCGGCTGCCAAAGAAGTCGTACCACCGCCTACCACCCGCAATCAAATGGGATGATAGAGCGCTGGCATAGATCTCTTAAAGCCTCACTCATGTGTCATAATGACACACAATGGTTTGACGCCCTTCCAACCGTCCTCCTCGGCCTGAGGACAAGTATTAAGGAGGACCTAGGTGCTTCGGCAGCAGAGCTTACCTATGGTACCAACCTCCTTCTTCCAGGAGAACTTTTCCTGAATGGCGAAACACCGCGTGACCAACTTCGCGAATTGGGACATCTCCGTGACCTGCTACGTAAGGTTAGGGCAACCCCTGTAACCAGGCACGGCTCCAAGAAACTTTTCGTCCACCCTGAACTGCACAGCTGCACGCACGTCTTTG
Source organism: Microdon myrmicae (assembly GCA_963931805.1). Taxonomy (NCBI): domain Eukaryota; kingdom Metazoa; phylum Arthropoda; class Insecta; order Diptera; family Syrphidae; genus Microdon; species Microdon myrmicae. The sequence continues at coordinate 113,513,656 of OZ007496.1, forward strand.
TCAGGGTGGATAAGGTCAAAAAACCCCTCGACCCACCTTATGATGGCCCATTCAAAGTCTTCCGCCGCATCAGTGACCGCGTCTTCGAGATCGACATTAGAGGCAAGCGATCCACGGTCAGCGTCGAAAGGCTTAAGCCCTGTTTTCTGGAAGCTTCCGCTCCAGAATCACCTCCATCTACTGACACCACTCCTACTCCACCAGCACAACCTCCCCGTACTCGCGCTCATACGCGCGCCCGTAACCAACTAACCACCCCCTAACCTGCCTTACCTGTTTCGTGAATACGTCACTGGGGAGGGAGTGATGTAGGGCTTTTCAGGGCCCGAAGAGCCATGCATCGCTCGATCCCCACTATTCCAGGCGAACGACTTACCTCTCGGTCGAACTTCAGCAAGGTTGCGTAACCTTGCTACGGCATTTACCCTCAGCCAAATCGCCGGAATTAATACGGTTACCCAATCGGATAACTGTTTTGAATTTCTGTTAGGCAGCTTACCTATTCTGTAGGGGTTTTCCTTCCAAACCCCTTTTTCTCCAGCATCACTACTGAAAACATTAAATCCACGGCAAACCTTATCACCTTGCCGTGGCATCGAAAATTCACCCCCGAGACGTACATCATTCCCTAAGAAACATTAAGCCCACGGCAAAGCTTATCACCTTACCGTGGCATCGAAAATTCACCCCCGAGGCGTACATCATTTCCTAAAAAAAGCATAAGTCCACGGCAAAATCATCACATTGCCACGGCATCTGAAATCCTATCTTTAGGCATACATTCTGCCAGGGCATCTCGTTTCCATAGCCTTAAGCTATGGAAACAACAATCAACAAGAGTTCCTTGTGACTCGTTGTATTTTGTTTACCCTCGGCATAACATGCATGCGGCTATTTGTCCCTATTGATTTGCTACCGCCGACAAGGTTTCTGCTGACGCAAACCAAACATGTCCCTGTTTACCAGCAATCGCTGGCTTCCAATTATCGGTCCCCACGTTCAGAGACCATAATCAAGCAACGATCAAGATGCAGCCAGAAAATGTTTACTTTCAACATCTGGCAATGGCTGCACCCTATGTTCGTTGCAATGTTTAATCATCGGCAACCGAAATGATGATTTATGGCCTTCCATTAGGATGACCAAATCATCGGTTTGGGTCTTTCACACCCCAGATGCTAGTATTTACATTCTTAGAAAATGCACTAGCGATGTGCCGCCATCCACACGGTCGCCGAACGATCGTATGCATGGCATACCCACACATGCATAATGTATGACTACCCCGTCCGGTCCAATCACGATTAACTACTTCAAGTTAATCGTGTAACTCCGCCTCCTTTCCAGTTTCTTTCGGGGTTCTTTCCCTTTAATGACTTCCAATGGGATTAGTCAGTCAGATTTCTTCTTTCGGAGCGGGTACAAGTGCCACAAGGTCAGTCACGAGTCACTCAAACTGTGAGAGTTCGGTCATTTGTTAAAACCATTCTATTACGTATTTCTTTCAATACAGTATCAAGTAAATTTCGTGGCGAAGAATATTCAAATATTAAAGTAATTTAACTGACAGTGCTCGGTACAAATAAAGTATCAACATTATACCGTATCTCTTTCAATATAGTGTCAAGTAAATTTCGTGGCGAAGAATATTCAAATATTAAAGTAATTTAACTGACAGTGCTCGGTACAAATAAAGTATCAACATTATACTGTATCTCTTTCAATATAGTATCAAGTAAATTTCGTGGCGAAGAATATTCAAATATTAAAGTAATTTAACTGACAGTGCTCGGTACAAATAAAGTATCAACATTATACCGTATCTCTTTCAATATAGTGTTAATGTCCAGTAAATTTCACTGCAAAGTATCTTCAAGTATCAAAGTAGCTTAAACAGTGCTTAGTACAATTAAAGGACGGAGTTAAGTTTTAGTGATTTATGTAAAGTTTTTATTCTCTTTTGTGGTTGGAAGATTAATAAATAATAAAGAACAGTCGAGCTGCAGTTTTTTTTATTTAACGGAGTTTAGAACAGCATCCTCGGCAGTTGCATTCCACAAGTCGATCTTCAGCACCATTGATAACCAAACTGTAAGTGGAACATTTACACCACAACAGTTTAAAATTCATTGACGTGAAGCCATTCTTCACTTCTCTCTCCCGAAGTCGCAACCGCAAGTTGCCGTTCTTCATTGTCTCCCTAAGTCCCAACAGCAAAGTCGATGCACTTAGGAATATTAAAGTTATTTTCCCCCAAACAATAATTTGGGAAAAAATACGGAAGGTTGACCGTGTGTTGCAGTGCATGCGGTGCCAACGATTCGGCCACGTTGCATCTAACTGTTGTATGGAATTTAGATGTGTAAAGTGCCAAAACAATCATACCGCAGAAGAATGCCCCTTAGGTAAAGAACAGGTTCAGGATAGAAGCAAACTATCTTGCATCCTATGCAAAAATACAGGTCACCCGGCCAACTTTAGAGGTTGTTCGAAATTCCAACAACTAAAAGCAAAGTTGGAATTTAAAAAAAATCAACTTGAAGAAGAGAAACGAATGAAGGTTCGTTCTTATAATAACTTCGTTGCACCTAGTGTATCATTCGCTCAAATAGCCGATAGTCCATTAAACTCAAACTTCGCGGCACAGGGAAGTAATATTGTAGCGTTCTACGAACGCACAATTCCGCGCAGGTAAGGTTCCTACCTTCAAAGAACTTACTTACCTGAGAGCGTTGCACGCGCTCACAGACGCGTGCCCCAAAGTCCCACCATAGGGCCTGCAACTCGCAGCCAACGTTGAGACCGACACCAAAAAGCAGGGAACTCAACGTCCCCAAAGCTTTTTAGGTCAAGCTCAACAATTATAATTCATCATGCCTGAAACAAAGGTGTAAACATCCATGCATTCTATTCCTAAAAAAACAATTCCCAAAATGCCATACATGCTGCCTGCGCCCAGGAACATCTCATCGAACCGGCAATTCCGAAATTCCTTACAAAAGAATTGCTATCATCAAAGAATGAACCGATCAACGGATGCACGTGCGGGTAATCTAATGCAAGGACCACCCAAATCCGTTGAACAACAGAAGGCAGCCACGACCTATCGCAATCGAATATATCTCAACGAGATATCCGATAATTTATGAGGAGTTAAGCCAACAAAGGCAATACTCCGGTCCCACGGCCACGCTATAATTTCGCACCATTATAAAGATCTAATGGATTTCGATTCCGGGTACCAAGTTCAAATAAGACACACGACTGCACGTCAAAACAATCGCCGAATATCTCTGGTCTGGGCGCCAGATGTTCTGTGCAAACACAAGGCCGTGGAAATGAAATTCTATCAGCGATAATAATGATGTATGCAAAGATGACTTTCCCCTTTTAGGAAACTACGAAATATTCCGGGGGATGTGATAACAAGCTGCTAACAGAAATTCGGAAGTTCTGTTAACAGAGTAAATAGGGAAATTTTTCCGGATAGATACAGATATCAGTTTGAATCTGGGTATCTGTGTGTGGGAGACAGCGAGTCTACCCCGAACGTTCGAGACATCAGGTCTATTGGTTAGTCTTTTATCGAACAGCGATAGGATAGAACCTAAAAGATACGCAAGCCGAAAGGGCAAGCTTAGGGATCCGAAGGAGGAGGTGCGCGAGACGAGGTACGGTGTCGGGAGTAACCGCGACTTAAAATGAAAATTAAAAGTGAAAGTTGAGTTTAACATTGTCGGTCGTCACAGCGGTTGCGAAAAGAAAATTTATATCAAAACGCTCGTTGTATTTTTCGGTTTTGAATTGTGTACAATAAACGAGTCTTAAAACTAAAATGTGTTGTGTTTAATTGATGACGGCATCCGCTCCGGTCTTTTGGTTTTTGTGGACAGAGCTGGTAGAGCATGTCATTCGCCGTGTGTTAAGTATTAGACAGTGTCGGCGGAACACTTCCTCCGGCGATAATACCCAACTTCGCCAAAGTTATATAATTTAAATCCGCCAAAATATCACAAAACCTTCCGCACCTAGCATATCATTTTCCCAAATGGCTAGTAATCCAATTAATACAACGGCGGCGAAACTTTCACGCAACGTCATAAAAGCGCCCGCTCCAGACGCAAATTCAGATATAAGAGCAATCCTGTTAGCCAAACAAGGACAGATTGCTGGATTTGAAAAAAAAACTGAGTGAACAAGCGGCCCGAATAGATATTATTTAGTCGTCCTTGTTCTCAGACAACCCAACATACCACAATGAACTATCCAACTAATTTAACACTAAAAATGATTGCTGTGAATGTGAATTCACTAATCCACGTGGAAAGAAGGGATAATCTAGGTAACCTGCTTGAAGCCGAACACCCCGGTGTGCTTCTAGCTAGCGAAACCAAGCTAAACCAGAAGCACAAATTGGGCTACAAAAACTATAAAGTCATTAGACGAGATCGTCCACACGCCACACAAGGAGGTGGAGTTGCTATCTTAATTAAGAAAGGCCTTCACCACAAGGTCGTTTACAGCACAGCTGTACACAAATTTCAGCTGCTGGAAGCTTGCATTATAGATATACCTTTGAAAAGTCAAAGGCATCTATATGTGGTACCCGTGTATGCACCTGAAGCTCCTCAGTGTTCGCAATTTATCAGCGAACTGGATACTTTTTTTCGTAATCTCAAGTTAGACTCGGAAAGCAATTATTTTATTCTGGCGGGTGATTTCAACTCCAAACACAGTGCTTGTGGTGATATCACGCCGAACCCAAGAGGTAATGCACTATTCAACTGGTGGCAAACAAATGCAACAGAATATAAACTAGAATTGTACGCTACAAGTACACCATCTTATCCAAGAGGAAACTCCTCTCTGGACTTACTTATGATAGACGAGAGACTACAATTATTAGGCACGGACCTAAATACTCGAAATTGCCTTCGCACAATCGGGTATGATAGTGACCCTTACGGCCTCGGCGCCGTTTTACATGTTCCAAACGAACACGCAATACTTGAGCAGTACGACCAGATACATTCGTTCGTTTTCCGAAAAGCACACAGGTCGCGCTTTGATCGCATAATAAAAAGAGAACTATGCTCTAATGGCGTAGACCCTCCAACTAATAGAAACCTTCAAAATGAGGAAATAGACCATTATCTCTCAACGATGGACAACATTGTCATCAAAACAATGCACCGTTCCATTCCCAAAGCGGCTCACATGAAGGAGCATTTTAATAGATACAGGAACTGAACTATTGATGCCCTGTATAGACAAAAAAGCGCTCTGCTCTCCCAGCTGAAACTGCTCTACAGACAGTTCAGCGATCCTTACAGCCAAGAAATAAAGACAATTAAGTCATTGATTAAAAACGTTCAAAAGCTGATCCGTGACAACTACAGATCAGTAATTAATGAAGAATGGAAACGTAAAATTCTCTCCATTAAAACCAGTGGTGGGAATATGTGTCCGCAAATAAATAAAGTATTTAGAAGAAAATATCATAATGACATTCCCTGCCTTCGAGTCCCGAGGACTCCACAGAATTGTCAAATATTGCTGAATACAGGACTCACCCCGGAACACATCAACTCCAACGAAAAACTAATAGTAGTCGAGGATCCGCAAGAGAAAGCGAACTCCATTGGCGCCTGTTTCGAGGCAGTACACAAAGTTAAGTTAAGAAAACAGAGCTGTCCAAAACCATATTTCTCTGCACAATGAACGGCAAAGTTGGCATTCCGAAAACAAAAGTTTCACCATCCTTCAGTGAAAACAATAGAGCGGATGCGCCGCTTAGAAATTTGCACACAAATATATTTGTGAACAAGAATGAACTCATGGACATCCTTAGATCCGTTAAAAACAAGAAATCCTCTGGAACAGATGGTATTCCAAATACAGTTTTAAACATCTGCCTCTGGCAGCGGTGAAAATTTACACTACCTTGTTCAATAACGCTCTAAACAATATATACTTTCCAAGACGTTGGAAAATAGCACTAGTCCATCCCATCCCCAAAAAGGGCAAAGACAGGCGCAATCCTGACTATCTTCGCTCGATTAGTCTGCTTCCAAACATTAGCAAAATATTCGAGAAAATCATAAATAAAGCATTGATAAACTGGTGTGATGAAAACGACATCATTCCGAACAACCAGTTTGGCTTTAGAGCAGGGCACGACACAGTTCATGCAGCTACAAAACTTCTTTCCGATATACAGTGGCACAAGGCGAAGCGACAATGTACAGGGGCCTGTTTGGTTGACTTTGAAAAGGCTTTCGACACAGTATGGTTAGAAGGGCTTGTATATAAGTTATCAAATCTAGGTTTGCCCGAATAATTATTATACATTATCTACGATATGATAATGGGTAAACAATTTGTACTGAAATGTGGAGATATAATCTCTAACAAGACTTTCCACATCAAAAACGGATTACAACAGGGAGCAGTGAATTCTCCCATTTTATTTAACATTTACTCTAGTGATCTAGTGGGTTATCTCAACCATGCAATTGCGTATGCCGACTACATGTTGTGTATAGATCTGGAGAAAAGATTGATGTCATCGACAGACTTCTGCAAGATGATTTCAACAAAATCAAACGTTTTTGCGACGACTGGAAATTAAAAATAAATTTCCAAAAAAACAGAGACTATCCTTTTCAGAACGCCGTTGTCCAGTGCATTAAGGCATACAAAACGGGATTGGAACACATTTTCCATTGCAGGAAGTAATTGTAGGTTATTTCCTCTAGTGCGTCAACACGGACGCTAGTTCAGCAGGAACACCACCAATATTACTGTAAATTGTTCCTACCAGAAGGAATAGAGCACACAGCGAACACAACAACTCTCCAAAGGAAAACACACTGGAGTAATTTATTCTCTTATTTTTATTTTTGTTTATTCTCTTGAACATAGTTTTTATTTTAACTACAAACACTAGAACTGTTTTTTAAATTATGGGTCGTTTCGTTTGTTCAGTAGCCTTGATTTTAATTTTCAGTGCGCACTTGTGTGGTACACGAACTCTATGAATCAACGTCACACCCGTATTTGGCAACCATTATTTAAGTAAATTTATTCCTATAAAATATTAAAATATAACTCGACACGAAAACAAGCGTGTGTACGCTTAAGAAATTTAAATCTGACCACGGAAGGCAGCAGAGATTCGACCTCTCCTCGAAGGATGATGAAATTTCCCCGATGCGGAAACAAACTCATTAATCCCTGACTTCCAATTCGGTTTTCGTGCCCAACACTCAACCTGCCACGCTCTCCTTACGTTTACACATGACATCACTACGGCTCTTAATGACCAGTGCCCCACAGTGTGTATTTCCCTCGACATATCCAAAGCTTTCGACTGTCTATGGGTTGCAGGTCTCCTGTACAAATTACATTTCACGTATGGTCTCAACAATCACACCTCCAAGTTTCTCTACTCGTACCTATCAAATAGAAAATTCAAGGTCAAGATAAATTCCACCCTTTCCCAGACGTACTCAATAACAGCAGGAGTCCCCCAAGGATCCATTCTGGGCCCCCTCTCATACTTACTATACACATCTGATATTCCTCAACCCCTCTCACCGAATACTCGAATCCTCAACTACGCAGACGATACCCTTGTCTACTCCAGCAGCAGGCTCGTAGTATCTGCCAGAAACCGCGTAAATGAATTCCTCCAAATTCTTTCCTCCTACTTCCTTAAATGGAAGATCCGCCTAAACCCCAACAAAACTCAACTGATTGTATTTAAAGGAAGAAACGTTCACTGTACCAATAACACGGTACGTAACCATTCAAAAATCCAACTGAACCTCTGCAACACCCTCATAAAACCATCTAAAACACTAAAATACTTGGGCATTACTTTCGAAAATAATCTCTCTTTCACGACTCACATAAACAATGTCATCCGCAAAGCGGGGATACAGCTGAACCTTTGTCGGAAAGTAATGTGGAAGGCAGATGGTCGCTCTCAGCAAGTCAAACTTCTACTTTATAAACAAATCATCAGGCCCGCACTTACTTACGCTTGTCCCATCTGGTTCCATATCTCTCCCTCTCAAATGGAAAAACTTCGTATCTTCGAAAGGAAGTGTTTCAGACTAATCACAGGGCTACATCGACAGCGCGACTCCCACAAATATATCAGAAGCCTTACGCTATACCACTCCGTCGGCCTGGAGAGATTGGATAGAAGGTTCCTAGAATTGTCGGTAAGATTCATTGAAAATCTGTCAGCCAATCCAAATCCTCTCATCTACTCCCTTAGTAACCCCAGCCACAATGCATCGAATCCCTATCTCCATACGCTCCACACAAAAACTCTCTCCCACGCAGAAAGACTAGTAAACAATGGGAACGAAGTCATCTACCACAACAGAGTAACCGGTCCTAACCGATTCAAATACTGCAACACCCAACCCTTTTCTCGTGTTCTTTCCTTTAACGAGCAGTCGGTGGAGGGGCCTCCCTATGCCGCTCCCTTCCCACCTTAGTCTAATCTTAACCTACGTAAATTTCTACTCTAGTTTAAGACCTAAGCTTACTTCTCTGCTAGGAGCGCAGTTGCTTAATTGGTTTAATTTTATTAGTTTTAAGTAATTTTTAAGCATATTTATTTCTATACATTGTAATCCATCCTGGTTTTCATGACCTTTCCAGGAGTCTTGCTAGCCAATTTTAACTACAATAAGCTCTGTAAACAAAACCTCAAATAAATTTTTACTTGAAAAAATGTCCGAGATATTGTAAGTAAAAAAAAAATTGTCATAACTTAGCTAAGTTAGCTGTAAACTTATGTAACATACTCTATATTGGTCAATAAAGTCAGCATTTAATAAAAAAAAAAAGGTTTGCCCGAATATCTGTTATACATCATTTGCGATATGATAATGGATAAGCAATTTGTGGTAAAATGTGGGGACAAAATCTCCAATAAAACTTTCTATATTAAAAATGGGTTACAGCAGGGAGCCGTGAATTCTCCCATTCTCTTTAATATTTATACTAGTGATCTAGTTGGGTCTCTTAATCATGCTATTGCATATGCCGACGATATTGTAGTGTACAGATCAGAAAAAAATATCGATGCCATTAACAGACGTCTTCAAGAAGACTTCAATAAAATCAAACGCTTTTGTGACGATTGGAAATTGAAAATTAACTTCCGAAAAACAGAAACCATCCTTTTCAGAACACCTCTTTCTACAGCTTGAAGAGATACAAGGAATAATTGGAAAAACTTTTCCATTGTAGGTAGCAATAATCTCCCGCTGCAAATGAAAACTGTTGTCAGGTACCTTGGTATCTGGATGGACCAAAACCTATACTTTGATAAGCACATAGCAGCTGCCCTCTCTGCAGCTAAAAGTGCCTATGCAATGACAAGAAGTCTGTTTCAAAATAGTCTCCTAGATCACAAAGTTAAAATAATTTCCTACTCAGCATTTATTCGTCCAATATTAGTGTATGGTTGCCCGGTATGGTTCAACGTTTCCCCATCCTACATGGAAAAGTTTCACATGTTCGAGAGGCAGTGCTTGCGTTCCTGCCTCGGGTTACATAGAACACCTGAGTCTCAATACAGGAAATTCTATCCTAATAAGACACTGTATGACAAATCAGGACTGAATAGGATAGACAATTTCATTATCAAAATTATTCGTGGTCACACTGCAAGGGCAATGTGCAGCGAAAATAATCTTATCTCGGGAGCATACTACCCCAATGACATATACCTGGAGAATACATTCCAAAATGGGTTTATCCCACCAGAAGCGTTCCCTCTATTGGATAGAAAAGGTCTTATCCAAAACAAGCACGGAGTCCCTATTATTTACCACGCTTTTCGTGGTGCCAGGGACAAACGGATTCTTTATAACAGTGATATATCAAATGCTGCAGTTCACTTGCGATTTAGGATGGCAATAGGCGATCGAGATAAATCTATAAATGACCGATCCCATCCCAACTGGTGGTGGATTGACAATGAAGAAAGGATTTAATATCCCCAAATATAGTAAGATCTTCAGACACTGCGCCTTCCCTTCCCATTCCTCATTTCCCTTTTCATATTTATTTATTGTTCCTTTTCATTTCCATTTTTCATTTAGATTCCTTTTCGTTTTCAAATTCCTTTATGTTAAAATTTTTGTTAATATGTTTGTTATTATTATTTTTTGTAAACTTTTTGACCTTATATTATTATTACAAAAAAAAATACAGAAAGAGAATTTCTTCTTCTAAAATATTCGGGTAATAGGATATATATAAAAATATAAAAATATAAAAATATTATTGTACGCCGAAAGGCATTACGCAAAATTGTATCGTGTAATTTAGAGTGCTCGTGTAGAGCCAGTAAGTTATTTTAAGAATAAGAAAATATTGTAAAATAGGATTTAGCATTTTAGTCCTAAGTCAACATTTGTTAAATTATTGTACAATAAATGCGTTATTCAACAACAACAACAACCATTTTTCCCAAAAAGGAACACCTCCAAAGCGTGAGAACCTAACATGATCATGAACCGTAAGTTACGTAAATAGCGACGTCCACGTCTGTATGTGAGCGTTACTTTCGCGCCCTATCTGGATACAGGGGACAGGGTGCGTCACAACATAAAGAGACGTTTTCCTCGGGCATGACTAGGAAGAAAGGACGGCTAGTAGAGGTTTAAGAATCACCGAAATCGAATGTTAACTTCTGAAAGGAATAGTCAAAACTGAAAAATCGTGTGTGTGCTGAGCGTGTGGGAACGAATAAATGTAATCAATCTCTTCAAACGAGAAGGAAATATGTCCGTGTCACCCGCCTTCTTGCAAACCGTGATAAGATACCCCACATCACCGAAAGCGAGAAATCGTATCTCACACATACGCATATCGATGCACGATCCGCAATTCATATTCTCGAGTCAAAGAGCGCGTTGCCAAAAATGTACCCTCTATCAATGTGATCATCAAGAAGAGTGGATGTCGAATTAGACACCGTAGAGGCGTCCACAAAGGTAGCACAAATAGAGTTCAAGCTATTTGAAGCGGACTCCAACACGGAGGAAGAGATCAGTGAAGAAAAGTTTTGCTCTAGTTAGGTCAATTCTAGGAACAACCCATCGTAGCCGGTTGGGGAAAGATGCCGCGTCCCGAAGCAGAGAAAAAACCGACTTCAAGCAAGACCGAAATGATCTCAGAAATCGTCTCAGATAGCTATTTTGGAGCAAGGGAGTTACCGTACTTTAGCGGCATTAAAGAGATCATTCGAAATTATGGTTTACCTTCACTCCTACGCAGAACTTCATGAGCTTGCGTAGAACTTCGTGACTTTAGACAATAGTCGAAGCAGTTAAACCACTCTAGAACTCTTGAAAAATCAAAAAAAAGGTTCTTTGTTTTAACAACTGAACGTGATTCTTATTCGGTCTGTAAAATGGAGATCCAAAGCATCTGCGCATCAGACCTTCTCCGCGTGTCTAAGAGTTGTCACAAGTCGCTACAAAACCTGTGATTCCTAGGTTGTGGTCTGATATACGGCGCTGATGATTTTTTTTTGAATCTCTTTTGGCGGTGTATTATTTATACGGGGCGACGTAGCTGGTGAACCGAAGAAGTGGCATAAAGTCCTGATTTACTACGTCAGAATTGTTCGCTCTTTATATAGATCACGTCGTGATCACCAATTATAATGTTGTGGAGGTTGTGTCTTGCGTTTAATTGTGGAAACCTAAGTTCAACTGTAAGGTCCCACCACTTCATTAAGCCATAGGCTTCGTGAAGGAGAAACCCCTGAGCATCTTTCGGAGCTTGGTTGATGGACCCGGCCGAGAAAAAAAAAATAACATCTCAGGGTGCTGTAGGTTCGCCTTTCCTGAGAGAAGTAAAAAAAATAAAATAGAACCAAAGCAAGACAGCCGTGATCACTAATATCTGTCAATATTTAAGAGCATGAATCACTCAACAAAGAATGTGTGCATCATCCTCTTCAATAAATAATACATGTTACAGCCACACCAATGCCACGTGAGTCAACCAAGAATTCATATCATTATTTTCGTGCGACATTATATATACATTATATAAATATACACCGACGCGACTAATGCATTAACACCAACCAAGGACTCAAGCTTTTATCTTTGTGTGGAAGTGTGGGGGGCGAAGTCGTGGCGCCGACAGGGGCGCAGGGTTCTACTCCGTCCCCACAACTTCCATACAGTTCCGCCGAAACCCAAAAGAAACCTATTCAGCGGAAAAACAAAACAAATCTCCACAACACAATGTCCACAAGGAGTAAGTAAAAATGAAACACTGTTTGGTCTATTGTGATGGGTGATCTTTAATTTATTTAAAACAGTTTAAAATTCGGGGAATGTTCACAATTATTTTATTATAACGTCGTCATTTTAAGTGCAACTGAGTTTTATCTTACGTAACTATCCACTGAATACATTTTTGTTCTTAAATGATATCCGACTCACTGCCGGCCAACACAAACGCGCTTAAATGCGGAGATTGCAAATCTTCGATCACCGCATCTTATGTTTCCGGAATTAGCTAACCGAAGGAAACACGACGGCGTAAGGGACACGTCTCGCAGGGTGCAGACTCCGGTGCACACCCTAGGGGGGATGATAAAAAGAATACTTGTGCGCGCACTGAAGGATGTGGGACAACTCGACCGGATCGGTGGTTGGGAACTGATTCCTCGAGGATAGAACTCTGACTTAAATTCAATCCTCAATTAATGGTGTGGTGAATATCCTCTCGGCCAAGGATAAATTTACTTACCACAAGAGAAACGTACAGTCTCTGTTTGTGGAATAGAAATCCTAGATCTCGTAATAAAGATAATGGTGGTACACATGTATGTGTGTACATTGGTTCATTCATGGAACAAAGCCATGAGAACGAAACTGAAACAAAGAAAGGGGATAATGTGCATTCATGAGATGTGAGTTCAGCTAAGCAAACAAGCCAAATCTAATTGGATACTAATTGGGTTTGTGTTTGCTTATGTGAGAAGGTCAATGGTAAACGGATCCAGCAATATATAGGACAAAGGGAATTTATGATCTGAGAGTTCAACTGAGTAAACAAGTTGCAACTCATTAGATGGTAGATGCATTTGGGATACTTGAATGGTTTGAATTGTTTGCGGTATCGCCAGAATGCCTGCCGAAGGACAGCGTTCTTTGTTTGTACATGGTACATGCTAGGGAATTAGTTTCAGCGTTTATTGCGCTAATTGTATGCAGCTGCGTTGGACTGTTTATCGTTGGGTAAAAGGGTCGCCAGCCAATGTGTATGTAGGTAAATTTATTGTACACATGTGGAGGCTGGGAATAGCGAACTCAAGGTTAAGATTCCCTGATTATGCGGCTGCATTATATATGAACCCATGAGTTTTCTTTCAGGGAATTTATGATAAGTTTGGAGAGAATTCTTACAGGGAATTTTTAATTCGAATTCATGAATGAAGGTAAGAATTCTTTTCCAGAAGCTTTTAGCTAAATACATTTGGTCATTTGTTGCGTGAAGCGTTTACAGGTGCTTCATGCGATTGCATTAGCAGAAAGTTAAGATGGCTGGGTTGTAGTTATGGGGGTTCTTCGGGTAATTGTACAGTGGGGTTTGGCGGAACCGCCACAGAACCACAAATATCAAAGATCGTGAATCGACAGGGCAAGGACTCATGCAACTATCTGCATACACAAAGATAGGCGGATTTTATGGCCGATCGCCCATGAGTGTATCTCAATAAAGCGATTGCACTGAAACTATGGAAACGATTTACGATTGCAAGTGTGGCATGGGTCATTATTGTAAAGTTAGAACAAAAAATTAGCAGAAGAGATTAATGTATAAATAGACCATAAGACGGCTCCTCGATAGTATAGTGGTTAGTATACCCGCCTGTCACACGGGAAACCGGGGTTCGATTCCCCATCGGGGAGCCTCTGGCGCAAGACTAATGACCTTGCCCGGAAAAAACAAATCATTATGGAAAATTTAGCAAGCCTCAGGACTTGCTAAATGAGGCCAAGACCGGTTCCCGGTTGTAGTGCCGATGATGATGATGATGATGATGATGATGATGATGATAGACCATAAGACGAAATAAATTTCACTCGATAATGAAACTTTGAAGAGTAATTTTCTTTTTATTTTCACAGGTATGTTTAGAGATTGCAAATCGGTACTTCCCACCAATAGTTAGGAATGGCTCACAAAAATGTAAAGCCTAGATGGATCCCTCGACTGAACGGGTAGTGAATTTGGCTCAAAAGATCCATACTCAAGACAGGGATACCATAATACCATCCCAGAATCGGTGGAAAAGCTCCCTGGTTAACATTCGCAACGCCGAGATGATATAATTGCACTCTTTTTGTCTCCCCCCCCCCCCCCCCCCCCCCTGCCATGTTTATATCGTGGTTTTCCAGGTCGAGATATCTTGAAGTAACAAACGACGAAGCATCATTGGGCTTTCATTGTAGACTTCCTTGCGGCACCAACCCATAGAAGGCCCATCAAAGATGACCGCCACGAAGAAGCGAAATATGAATGACGCCTAGAATGTACTAGGTGGGGTAGCAGCTCAACAATGGAAGAGAACAAAAAAACACAAGCAGCATGAAAAAGAGGGACAAATGGATTCGGAAACAGTTGTCAAACTGGTACGAAAACAGAAAACTGCCGAGGAAGAGCTAAGGAGAATCTGTGGACAAATAACTAGCTTTGAGGTAGACCACACGGAGTAGTTTTCCCAGGTTGAAGCCAAGTGCATCGAGCGATATTGGGAAGCCCGGCAAAATGTACGAAGATTCTCCTGATCCCAGTCGTGAAGGTTAAAATATCACAGAATCACAGAATACTTCGACGTAGAGGAAGAGGCACAGGGATACCTAATTAAACTGTAGGAGATGATGTCAAGACATGCTCAACAAACTTCAAGGATGAATCAAAATGGTACTAGTCTGGTGCTTACACTCCAAAATATCTCCGCCGAAATTTGACAGAATTTACGTGAAATTGACACTATCTAGTGAGCTGTTTATCGAGATAATACATAATAAAATGATGTGGACGCGGAGAAGATGCACTATTTTATGGCTAGTCTCATCGGGGAAGGAGAACGGTTGATTCGGCACCTGCCATCCACGTGGCCAAACAGCCTAGAACATAGTGGCCAGCAGATACGCTAATAGAGCGGATTGAAACAAATACAATACTCCACAAGTAGCTTACACAAACAATCACATCCAGCGATAATCCAATCTCAATAAGGTGATGCATGATATCACCCAAGGTGCCTCCACACATCAATTGATCTCAATATCGGCACAAGCTCGTGGGATGCCATCAATGTACATTTACTCACGAGGACGCTGGAAAGGTTTACCCACATACTATGGGAACAATAGTCCTTGAGACACTTAATGGACTTCCTCGAGTTGAAAAGAGTCAATCACAGAAAGGAACAACACATTTCCATATACGCTGAAACGGAGCCAAAGCCACGTACTACGACATTGTCCCGGCTTCACTTGGTTGGTTCCCAAAGAAAGAATGGACATCATGAGGAGCAATTACTGATGCTGCAACTGCCTGTAGACCGGGCATAGGTTGGGAACCCCCCCCCCCCCCCCCCCCCCCCCCCCACCATTTAATTACATTTTGACAGAATCAAATTTAAAGCATATACTATGTATTATTATTCTCATAGCTCAAAATCTATTCCAACATATCCCCGTCATATCTGTTTATCAAAGAACGCAAATAATTTCGTGGCAAAAATCAACTTCATACCTACCGTCAAATTCTAACTATCGTTGTTTAGCCGAACCATAAGAATCTGGAGTACTCTGCTTGTCCATTTTTTATTCCAATTTAATCTCTGCGTAACATACATCGATATCATATTTCCTTATTCTCCGACACCTCTTAAACTCATGCTGTTCTTTGACATTTAAGGACACTTCAAATCTCCTTTCTGTGTGTCTTTCACATAAAAAAAATCTCTCCAGCCTCCACAATTCATATATAATCTTCACTGTTTTCAATTGGAAACTCAATCTCCAATATCAGTTTACAAAGTCCAATAGTCGGTTATTAAACGATCCCGTATTCCCCCAAAAATGACTCGCCCCATCGAATTGAAGAACCTAATTAAAATGTGTCCCATTTACCTTGTAACCGCATTCGTGAATCATTCCATCTGATGTCCCGATTGAGGCATCATAATTGAAAATTCTTTCAAAAACTTCCCTTTTAATTTCGAAAATTTTCAACGTGCCTCGTAAACGCATTCGCAATTTATTATTGGCATCGAAAGGGGATAAAAATAATACTCGTACATACCTCTGGAAAATGTTTCGTTGAGAGCAAGCAGTTTAAGATTAGATGAATTCCCTCCGCTGTTTTTCATTGCAAGGACTCTGCTCATAATTGAACGAGCTTCCGATAGCCCGTCCTCGCCGAAGTACACCACCGTTAAATGCACCCTCTTGTCGTTTTTCAGTGCAATCTTCACAAATTTATCCATGAAACTCTGGAACGTGGCTGTCCTGCCCGATAGCGGCAGGATTATGTGAATTAGTTCCTTATCGTGCAATTTTGGAAAACTAATCATTTGAATTGTTTGCAACGGTGCGAAGGGGCGCATGATAATTACTTTTGTTGTTCCGCTAGTAACACTATTGACTGTTCCACTTGTCTGATGGCTATTCATGACAGGATGTGATACATCCTTTGTGCGAAAATATAACTCGTATTGAGTTCCTGTTGTTGGTTCATTGCGATAGATACCCTCTGTGAAATCATCTAAGGTGTACTTCAACCGACCACCCGCAGACGAGTTCCTGTTCAGGCTCTCAATAGCTTTATTAAGCGCATCTAAAAGATCCTTTCGCTTGTATCCAATTGGTTTCTCCACCACTCGCTTACCAAGACCCAATTCAATTGGATACACCCGGGTAAACGTAAAATGATTAAAGGGAATAAGCTCATATTCATTGTTTAATGGAAGTCCTCGTAAGATTTCTGCAGCTCCAACCTGCTTCCTAATGTAACTGCTGCAGTCGTAGATGGAGTTTGTTCCTTGCAGGGCAACTCCTGCTGTCGGTTGTTTCCCTAGAGCGGCGGTAGCATTCAAAGTTGAGGGTTGTTGCTGTAATAATTCTGACTGTGTTCCAAATACCGCAGAACTGCTGGTAAAGTTAAGTGACTGACTTCCTGTGAATAGAACATAAACCTGCATAAAGGGGGCATGGGTCTTTGTATGGGCAGCTGGGCTTCTTACCTCGCAGCTGGATTAGTTGCAGGTTGAGTAATTTTATTTTAGAAGTCAGTGTGGCAATTTCCTGACGGTACTCATCCTCCTTCTGGCGCAATAGGTCAATGTGTTCGCTTTGATCCACTGCTCCAGACTTCGCATTGATATTACGCAGCTTATGTTGACTTGCCGCAGAATGCTGATGAACAACTGATTCCGACATGACAGGGATTTTGTTGAATGCTGCAAACGGAGATACAAATTAGCTATATTGTGCAATGAGATCAATTATACAAGCGAGGTAATAGAAAATAAGTTTTACTTTAATTGTATGGCATCATAAAGGGACTCATAATCAACGAGAACGGAATTTTTAATTTCAAGTGTGTAAACGCAATAGAAATCATCCTGAATCATATAAGAGGCAATGAGCGCTAGAATAGTTACGTTATGGGTATTTGCGAACGGCTCCTTATTCCATATTATTCTGCGGAAAGTTAGTTTGCATCTGTAAAGTTGAATTGTGTACATAAAATGGAAAATACTCCTTTTGAGGTGAACCACGGGCTCAAGTTGATGAGGTATATACTATATTCACTTAGATAGATGACTATCTTTAACAATTTTTCAATGATTTCATAATGAAATTTTATTGTGACGACTTTACGAATCTCCCAAAAGGTCAGAGAACCACTGGATCTTTTGCTTCCTCCTTCCGCACCCACATCTCTGTAAAACTAAAATTACTGCGACACTCAAATAATGGATAAACAAAATTGGTAAAAACGCTCCATCGCCACATACTGGCTATATTCTATCGTAGCTAATTAAACCGCAATTAAAATTCTATCAAACGAAAATCAATTTTACGACCCCGCCTTTATGTTTTCCATCGAAATTATGTTAATAGGAATGGCATTAAAAACATCATTAAATGCAATATAATACAATTCTTATATTCTGGCACTCAACCTGCAATGTATCCTTCTACCGAAAGATAAGCACAAACCATCGCCGCATAGGTCGAAAATAGACAGTGCAGGTGGAGTGAGATGGTTTTAGATCATAAATCACCTAGCACAAACTTGTTCTGAAATAAGGTTACACTATGAATATAACCTACTTTCACAAACACTGTCCTTTTAGTTTTCGAACAATATATTTACATGAAAATAACTTATCCTCAACACAGTAGGATCAACCATGATAGGTTTTTTCGACCCTAAACGGTCTTCCAAACTATTCTCTTTTAAGACTCACCATTCCCTTTTTACCTTTTAATTCCAATATGTTAGAGGACTTCGCTCTAAGACCCAATCAATTCTGCAAACAACCCATTCGATATTCCCTTCTCTTTGGATATTTATGTTCTGACCGTAGCTAACATTGTCATCAGTATTGGAAATCAAGATTTGCTTTCCTCCTCCTTTCACGTTCTCTAATCTTGTAAAATTCAATGCCTCAAAGCCCCAATGCAGTTTGTAGTTGTCAAAGAAAATTCAGTGTCGATCGAGTGTTAACAGTTGCATCATTGAAGTCAGTCAAATTTCAAACACTTGATGCTGAAAAAAATTTAGTCTTGTTCCTTAAGAAATTTAAGAAATACTTCCCCGCAGCCAACCTGTCTACAATTAAGAAAGCACCCTTTCACCCTAAACTGGAATTCAATTCCCATATTCCGCTTAAAATAGCGATACATATAATCAGTGGATTTCAAAATTAAGCAATACCGCCAGGTTTTTGTGTGCATCGGTGCCTTTCAAACATTAATGTCAGGCATATAGAACAACGACAGGAATCAAATTCCAGTCGAACCAAACAAACAAACTCGCCTCCCTCCGCACACCTCAACTACTTCTCTCCTTACACCTATTTTGGGGATACTTTGTACGTGCATGCGTTTCGTTATGGGAACTCCAAGTATTCAAGATCAATATACAATAGGTCTGTTCCCTAACCTGAAAAATCGTACAAATTCGTACAAATTGGTACGAATTCTGGTGCAATTCCGTCCCCTAACACAACAACATCAGCAACTCATTTCAGGATGTAAGGACTGATCAGGTAACACTAATCAAGGCTTCTGATCAATCTAAAGTACGAACTGCAAGCATAAATGCCCTTGCAAAGAATATCGACCTAGTCCTCTAAATCTCTTTCTCCAAACGTCTCGTCAGCACGGCCCTTACCCCCCCCCCCCCCCCCCACGCCCCGCCAGACTTCCTACTCCAATCGACCCCACTTCCCCACAAAAATCATCTTACCCTTCTACGTGTACCCCTAACTCCGATCGCACGGATCATGCTCCCATCCCAAAATCCTTACTGAATATTTCCCGGAAAAAATAGAGTTACTTTTAACCCTAACTTCACCTCTCACAGCATCTCTAAATCCAGAGGCCAGCCCCCCTCGTCCTACTCATTCCCACACCCACCCTCAAACCAACAAGCATGTATCCCAACTTCATCAGATTTCATT
This sequence comes from Microdon myrmicae, assembly GCA_963931805.1. Classification (NCBI taxonomy): domain Eukaryota; kingdom Metazoa; phylum Arthropoda; class Insecta; order Diptera; family Syrphidae; genus Microdon; species Microdon myrmicae. Next base: position 113,533,424 of record OZ007496.1, read on the forward strand.
CTATAAACCCATCACATCAATTATTGTCCAAGTCCTCCTACCTACCCAGTTCCACCCACTTATCTATCACCCCTAACAACTCGAAACTCACCTCCCTCAAGCAACTCCTCCACCCACACACCTCAACTACTTCGCTCCTTACACCTTTTGACCCCTCCTAGTTAAAATTACGCTGATCTCCTCCGATTCCATTCATTGCCGATTTGCTCTGTCCCAACTCAGAGACAGAAAGACATATGATAATCGCCGTCTCTTGCTGGCGCATCTCCACGCTAAACCAGATTCTGTCTGTTACGAAGGCAAAATCAGTGTCAAGCTATCTATTCAACAAGAAGGTTTAGTTTCCGACGTTCCAAGTCTTTGTTAAATTCCACCAACATTTTAATCTACCCCCTCATAAAGTATCAAACGACCTTACAGCTTTCGGCCACTTCATTCACTCCGAAAGACTATCGATTCTTCAGCGTAGTAAGCCCGACCCCAACAAGTTTTGTCGTTCCTGAATCCCCCTCCCCTTCCATCTGCCAATACCAACCTTATTAGCCCTGTCACCACCTACTATTAGAGGTATGTAGGGGTTCTTAAAGCTCACCTGAAGGACCCCACATATTCGCAACCCATATTGGCATCCCAATCACCAACATACCTGAAACATTTCCTTTCTCAAGGACATTTAATGCATCCAACGCATTATCTGAAAATCCCTAAAGAGAATTCTCACAGCATTCACGCATTTAATGCGTTATTCAAATTTCCTGTAAAGAATTCTTCACATCATTCTTAGCATAATAAATCCCAAACCATTCGGCACCCTTGTCATCGTAAAATGCTATGTCGGACAGCTTGTTTATACAGCTGCAATAAACCGACCCGCGATTCGTTTGTCCAATCGACAAACTATTACCGCATCCCAAGCATTGTCATCGGAACTGAATCCTCTAGCATTTCCTAGTACAAACAAGAACTCGGTCCCTACTGCAGTCTGAGAGGCCATAAACATTAAAACCCATTAGCACCTTTTCCTAATGGCGACGCATCTATTAACGCATCCGCACCACTCACCTCCGACTGTAATGATGCCCATATTTGTTTTCAGCGCCATTTCTCCGATGAATTGCCGTCTATGATAGCCACAACGCACAGCGTAAACAATGATCTATTCGATCCCTTTGTTCTTTTTTCCTCGTTTCAGGTTTCGTTTATCCTTTGCTAAATGCATCGATAAACACGGTGATGGGTACGATCCAATACGCACACCACCGCGTGCCAGAGATCGCCTTCCATTGGTCACTGGTCAAAGGAAATTTCAATTCTTTTCACCACACCACCAACTCACCCAAACGAGGGTTTAATCACTAAGTCGTATTCCAACCACCGATCCGGTCGGTGCGTCTTCCGCCCCCTGTGGCGTCCGGGGACGCGTACACTCCAGTAGTCGCGGATTTTATTAGTTATGTTTTCCGGAACAGAATCGGTTTCGCAAAGAGTCGTGACATTTTCCTGTGCTATTCGTGTGTGTCTGTAGTTAATGAATTTGTTATTATCGTTAATCCTAAAAATGCCATCTCACCCAAATTAAAATTTTATGGCACACCAATTAAACCTTCTAACAACATGAAATTTATAACCAGTGCACTAACAATTTCATCAGATCAGAATACAATAAAAAGAACCATTTATTCCATTAAACAGTGCGTTTTATTTTCGAATATCTACGGTGGACAACTTTCCTCTTTCGAACAATTCGTGGACGTTGCGTTGTGGGATTCTGTTTGTGCTTTTCTTTTTGTGTCCGGCGGAATAATCACAATTGGTGGAACATTTAGAAGAAGTAGTGGGTGGATGCTAGAATCAGCGTCCATGCCGACGCAAAAACCATCTATCCCCACAGGTCTTTGCTCAAAGACCCACTTCATTTTGACTAACTCCCACGCTCTACCTGTGGACATATTCGCCCAAAGCAAAACGTACTTAACCCCCAGTATTCATGATATTGAACTGTTCCCTCCCATGTTCAACATTTTCCGCGACGATGACCTCAATCGCTCTTCTAATGTCTCCCGCTGCCGTGGCGTGCTCCTTGCTGTGCATAACAGCCTTGATTCAAGCTTTTATCGCTTTCTCCACCCTCACTAAGCCCGACTTCGTTTCAGTCAAAATCACTCTTCCTCACAAGGCAATCTTTGTCATGTGTTTCTATATTTTGCCATCTCTGCCCACTAAAGTCCACGAACTCTCTCGTAACGCAATTGACCACTTAATTGAGCTGAGCAATTGACAGACGATATCATCATCTTTGGAAATTTCAACCTTCCACAACTCATCTGTGTGATGTAGTGGAATTTAAATAAATATGCCACATTTTCTGGTTAATACCAGCAGGTTATTTTATTAAAGAAAATCAGTAATGTTACATATAACTACATGTGGTGATAAGACGCGTACGTGGTTCGCTGAGGGCGAGACTCATAATCTGACTAACTACTATACTATACAGCATACAGCTTGCAATTAGCTCATCGGCTTACTCGCACATTATATGCTTACATACACTTACATATTGTTTACTAATGGTGTGGCACCATAGCGTTAGATGTTATACACTTTCTGTTATTGTATTACTATATTCTTATTTTAGTATACACGTGCGGTTGCGCATTCGCATACACCACAATCTGGCTCTTGTAAGACGACCAATGACACTATGTGTCCCACCCATCTCTGCCAAGTAGTGTCTATTCATAAATCGGCTACCTAATGACTGTCTCCGTCAAGTTAGCAACGTTCTAAATTTCATGGGTAGACAGCCTGACCTTGTTTTTACTACAGACCCCATGAATACGTCTGTGTCACTCTGCCCATTCGCCTTTACACCTATTGACAACCATTAGTCCCCTCTCCTCATGACCTTTTTTTTCAAGACCACTCGCCCACGTCTCTCCCCCGTCGCAATATTTATGTCTACGATTTCCATAAAGCCAACTTTCGCCTGATCAACGTCTACCTAGGTGGTATTTCCTTCTTCTACGTTCACCTATTCATCGACGATGCCATTACTCACCTGTATACTGAAATCAAGTATGCTCCCTGTACGTCCCCTATACTAGACAGAGGGCATCAACCAAATCCCTTCCGTGGTACAACCAGTGGCTTTGGTCCCTGCGTAATAAAAGGAACAAATTATGGGCCACCTTCTTACGGCCGATTACTCCAATTTTCTTGGCCATTACTTTCAGTTCACTAAACTCCATAACACACTTTACAATAATTATCTGATCAAGATTCAAATCAATCTGAGAAACGACTCCAAAGTCCAGTTTCCATTGTGAGTTCTTACCCAAGTTTTCTCTTGGTCCCTTCCTCCCAAACTCTTTTGAACCCGACTTAATCGAATACAAATTACTTCTGCTTAAAGACGAGTTCGCACCGGGTCCCGGTGGCATGCTGGCTAGTTTCCTTAAGAAATGCTCATTCGCCCTCTGTGCTCCCCCTCGTCTATCTTCAATCTTTCACTCTCTCAAGGTATATTCCCTCACCTTTGGAAACTTGTAGCGGTTCCGCCAAACCCCACTGTCTACTTGCCCGAAGAACCCCCATAACTACAACCCAGCCTTCATAAATGTCTGCTAATGCAATCGCATTAGCACCTGTAAATGCTTCACGCATTAAGTTCATCAAATGTATTTAGCCAAAAGCTCCTGGAAGAGAATTCTTACCTGCATTCATTTATTCGAATTCAAAATTCTCTATAAGAATTCTATTCCAAACATCATAAAAAGACTAGGACTCTGTCGCAAGGCAACGACTTTACCATATTGTAGTTGAGCTGGCAGTCCCAAAAAAATATGCCGCCTTCATTCAAATTTGAATGAACGAAAATAAAGGGCGAGTTAGAATAGAAAACCACCTCTCAGAACCATTTGAAACCCGCGATGGACTAAAACAGGGGGATGGCTTCTTACCATGTCTTTTTAACCTTGTGCTCGAGTATATCATCAAAAAGGTCCAAGTCGACAACATGGCCGGATCATCCCTGAACGGAGTCACACAAGTGCTCGCATATGCGGATGACATCGCCGGTTTGGGCGACAACCTAGAAACTGTAAGTACGAGGATGGGCTAAAAAGTTTACAACCATTTTGGTCGATAATCTAAAAACTATAAGTAAAAACAGTGCAAATATCATGCAAGCGGCAGAAGAGGTGAGCCTAGAAATTAATGAAGACAAAACGAAATATATGATTACGGCGCGCGCAGGTGCACCTCAGGGAACACACATAAACATCAGAGGCAAGATATTTGAAAAAGTTAAAGAATTTAAATATCTGGAAACAATACTGACGGCCAGTAATGAAATGTCGAAGGAAATTAACAAAAGACTACATTCCGACAACGCTAATTGGCACACAGTCAGTAAACTGCTGAAATCCAAACTACTATCACGTAATATAAAGCTCCGTGTTTATAGAACCATAACCATTCCGATTGTTCTATACGGATGCGAAACATGCGCTCTCACAAAACGAGAAGAGAACAGATTACCCGTATTCGAGAATAAATTTTAAGGTGTACTTTCAGCGGTAAATATGATGGAGAGATAGGGCAATGGAGGAAACTCCACAACCGCGAATTGGAAGAGTTTTAACCCAAACCTACAAAAATAAAAATAATCAGTTTGCGAAAATTAAGATGGGCCGGGCATGCAGCTTTCCATTTTCCTATAATTTTAAAGGAGTAAACCGTCAATTGACTTAATGGCGTATCCCTGAATGAATTCCTTGAGATTCTTTTTCTTGGTGTGTGATCTGATAAGATTCAAACGCCACTATTTTATATTGATGGTAAAACTTCAAAAGCTCTCTAGCAAGTACTAAAGTCTATACAAAACTTCATCTCAATCGAATAAATGATGCCAAAAAAAAAAAACAATTACGCCACGTAGTGCCACCTGGTGTACGTAGGTGATGCTATAACAGAAACCTTCGTGCCAGTGCCAACAACAATTCACCTGAGTTTTATCGCAACAGACGAATGGCGCGTGAAAGAAGAATTATTCGATATAGAGCCACCTGATGTATGTTGATGATACTATATCAATAACCCTCATGCCAGTACCAGCAATCACTCGCCGAAGGTTCATCTCAATCAGATGAACGACGCGTAAAAGAACAATTACCCCATGTACTGCAGTGTACATTGGTGGTACTGTGGGGGTTCCACGAACCACACAAACCACAGTAGGTTGAAACACCGGTCGTTTCACCAACGAACATACTCACCTTAGTCAAAACCTCACGTGCCCACAGACACGTGCCCCCATGGTCCACCCTTTCACCTAGCCAATGGTGACATTCATACTGGTGTCAACAACCCCACGTATTCACAGAAACGTAGGCCCCAAGTCTCGAACATTTCATAACGCCTGCACGGCGATCGAAGGACACGACCCAGTATAGAAATTGTGTATGAATCCATTAGCTGGATAAACAGAAGTGGTTGGCACAGCTGCGCCAGATGTCGACAAACATCAAATCCCCGGCGATAAGCAAATTGCCGTAAAACAATCCATTGGCTAAACCTTTGATTCTACCGCAATGCACTTTGCCTAAACAAAGGCCATTGCGGAGGAACAGCAATAAACTATCTAACACTGTTCCCATAGGGCAAAATAAATACAATTATCGTAACCGATGATAATTACCACGATCACAGAGATCGCCAAGAATCATAAACCGCACACCGGAATATACACAAAATCAATTCCGCAGAAGGTGTGAAAATGCTGGCGATCCTAGGAAGATATCCGGCCACACAGGCAGCAACATCCGCATCTGTGTGGGTGGGTGCAACCATACATTTGGTCTGCGACCAAACAGGAAATCGTAGGACGCAGATAGAGGATACGATCTCCTCTAGGGGTGAAATTCTCGATTAAGGGAGAATCACCAGGAAAAAAAGGAAAGTGAACAATCAGGTGTGTCGTGACATCCCCTAAGAAAAATGTTAATGAGTTCTTTTCGGAAGGAAGCATAATCGGGAGTGTGTCGCGAGAGTGTCCGTTTTTAATGAAGTAACGACCGTCTTAATCAAGTAATGTTTGAACTAATAAAATTAAGAATAAAAGTAGGGAACTTGTGTTTTTCTTTTTGAAGACTTGTGTCGGTTTTTATTAGAGTCGCGTGCAAAGTGTTCGGCGGAACACTTACCAAGGAATATACAAAGTAGAAATACTACATCCGCCAAAGTACTATAATAAAAATCCTCGTGCCATTGCCAACAACATTTCACCAAAGTTTCAACGCAAACATATGTACAGTGCGTGAGGGAACAATTATTCGTTATATCGCCATCTGGCATACGTTGATGGTACTATGCCAGTAACTTTCACATCAAGATTTCATTGCGATCGGGTGAATGGTATACGAAGGAACAATTAGCCGATGTGGTGCTATCTGTTGTGCGCTAATGGTACCATCCCAGAAACATTCAGGCTAGTACCAATAACATCTCATCAAAGTTTCATCGCAACCGGATGAATAATTTAGGAACGTATACGGGACAAACAAGCAAACAGACAGACAGACATACATTCAATATTATATATTGTATATAGATAGATTTATTAACTTATTTTTCTCTTTTTCTTTATTTATTTATTTGTTTATTATAATTTTTCCTTTTTTGAACACTTTACTGTGTGTTTGTTGCTGTTACTTTATTTTTTCCTTCTATGTTGGCTTTAACTAAATCCCACTCAACTTACCGTCGTCGTCAATGTTATATCCATCATGAGCAGAGAGTCCACCAATGCCACACTTGGTAAGAGCCAATAGCGATATGATGGTGACTGAACAAATTAGAACAAGCAGCCTTGCCAGTAGCTTTGATCCTGCCATTCGAAGCATATTTCATTTTTGTTCCACAATTTTAGTGAGTATCATTGGTTGCGAGCTCTGCAAGAAAAAAAGTATTCTCATTAAACACTAGTAAATAATGACAAGAAAAGATTAGATAGGGTTTACACATTACTTGGACAAACATTTGTCAATACAATATTTCTTTATTTTTAATGATATGTGTACTTTAAATAAATAAAAATAAGTAAAAATAAATTATTATGGAAAGTTTAACATGCCTCGTGACTTGCGAAATAAGGCCAAGACCAGATCCCGGTTGTAGTGCCGATGATAATGGTGATGATGTACTTTAAATCAATTGTCAGTAGGATACCAGAAGCACTCAGCAAAGAATAGAAAGACAGATAAGGGTACACCCATGTTTTACAACATATTTACTTTTCAACAAAAATCTTTAAATGCCTGTCTCATGCTTCACAGATAGAACATTAATATGTTATATTGTGGCCGGTCCAGGAAAATTCCACCTAAAAATTGTAGTACCACAGGGTTAACTCCTTGGACCGCTCTTGTAGGACATAGTGTGTGACATGACACTAAACATCCTCAAACCACCAGAAGTAGATATCGTAAGCTACGCGGGCGTCGTCATAATAGTAAAGACAATCTCGGGAACCTGTAAAAAGTAGAATCAACCGATATACCGAATCCGCTCAAAAATCCTGTATAAAATCCTCATAGTTCAATCAGAGGAGGGTGGCTAATGTCCGCTCGAAAATAAAACAAATTAATTTGTGCTTTGATATGAGACGTAATCGAATCGAACCCTGTAATGAAATATCAGGGGCCAATTCTGGGTCACCGTATGAGTTTTGAACACCAGATATGCTATGCAGCAAGTAGGGTGCCGCTAACAACCATAGTTCTGGAAAAATGAATGAGAATGTTGGTGGGCCTAAATTGTGTAGAGCTTCAATAATCGAATCGGTCCTTCTATATGCAGCTGCTATATAGACGAACACAACTATATTAGTTCATACAGCCAGACCACAGGAGGGTAAGCTTGAGTATCTGCAGCACCGATATGTTACACGCTGAAATTCATACACTGCAAACTAACTCAGCACACATACACTCTCAAGTAAATAAAACTCTCGGGTTAATTTATTTTTATTTACTTTTAATCAAATTATTATTTTAACATACTTAATTTTTATATCGTTTTCATAGATTTTACGTGCTTTAATTTCGACCAAAACCCGTCACATTAGCACAAAAGCGTATTGGTTAATTTTCTAGTGGTATTTATAAACAGAAAATTCTACTCTTTGTTTCAATCACCCGGTCGCACGATTTTGAACGACCGTCTTTACTGACAGTCGAGTTGTTTTGCTTAGATCTGAATACAGTCATTTCATTTGTCGTTTGAAGAGTGACTCTAATATTTTGAATTCTATTGATATCCGTCTTGGACAACGGTTAATGAACGATCTTTCGAACTTGCGTCTTCATTAACGTCAATTAACGTTCATCTTCTTCGACAACTGAAGTACAAGTCTTCACCTTCTTCAATCATATATATCGAAGGGTATGTCTTCAATTCTTCATGCACTTTATTTATTAGGGATCCGAGGAAAACCGGTGAAAAAACAGCAAGAGTATGCAAAGTTTTGGCGAGACTGTTACCCAATGTAATGTGCGAGTATTGAATGGACGAAATGCGGAATTTAAGATATTTAGTACCATAATCAGTGATGGCGCTTCTCAAGCGGCGTTCAAGTTAAAGTAAAGAATAGGATGAATACTGAGAGGTGCCGGTCGGGTGCAAAGGGTTGAAGTAGCCTACGGTTCAGTAAAGGGGTTTCTCAGAGAGACCGGAGCGACGTCAATAAATTGTCCGAACGGTTCGGAATGGCAACTCTTTTCGGCAGATGACTTGAATCAGTGACAAGCTTACATAGATTTAGATTTGTTGGATAAGGGTTTATAAATGAAACACGTATCGCCCGAGACATGTCGCTCGGCTTCTGACAACAGGCGAATATTTACCCGGTATTATTTTTCATATTTAATTGTCATTGATCAATTAATCGAATAAAAGTATAATTATCGAAATCGGGTAAAAGCTAGTTGTTTTATTCAATGTTTTCATACGAAGGTACATTGGAAGTCCATAACTTTTTGAATTCCCCGATAAGTAACTTTGAATGCGGGGAGGATGGGAGCGAACATACAGGGCAAAGTCTCTCCCGGCGAAGGCCAGAACGATCCTTGTTCCTGTTCAATCCAAGTTGACATGCAGTCTTCACGTGACACCCCTCTATACCTACTTTAGCATCCGCCAAGTAGTGACCAAATGCATGCAGCGACATCCTGAGAAAGGTTGGCACAAGGCTAATAACCATGCCCGTAAAGATGAATTCTTATGGGAAATTTAACAAGCCTCGGATATGGACCGGACACATGACGACGACCACGGAAACGAAAATGGCTAAACGATAATTGGTCAATATCAGTGTGGCTTCATCCCAGGCAAATCAGCGATTGATCAGATATTTAACCATAGGGAGGCGATGGAAAAATGTCTGGAATTTAAGATTCCATTATATCATATATTTATAGACTTTAAGGACACCTACGACAGTATAGCCAGGGTAGAGTTCGGCATTCCAAACAAATTGATACGACTTTGTAGGTTGACCATGACCAACGTAATTAGTCAAGTAAAAATAGGGGGATTGCTGTCCAAACCAATAAACATCTTTAATGGATACCGACAAGGGGACGGTCTGGCCTGCCTCCTCTTCAATCTGGCGTTTGAGAAAGCAATCCGCGACTCTGGCGTTACAACTAGAGGAACTATTATCACCAAGTCCTGCAAGATACTTGCCTACGCAGATGACATCGACGTCATCGGTAGAACCGAATCGGCTGTACAGGACTCCTTCACCCAGATCGAACAGGCATCACAAAAACTGGGACTGCACATTAATGAGGGGAAAACCCGGTTCGGATGTCTAAAACATATCCAGGGTGTTCGCATAACCACCTCGAGTAATCGGCACTCGCGTAGGTTCCTCCACGAGTTGAGTCAAGTTGTGGCCAACAGCGAACATATCCACAAACCTCCCAGTCTCGTCGGTTATATTATAATGTATCAACCAGCCGGAATTGTGTACATTAAAATCGCCAAGGACGACCATTTCAGAAGCCGGGTGAGTGATCTATATCCAGTTGACGGTACCTGAAAGATGTTCGAAGTGTCACCCATCGATCGTCATGCGGGGGGCGGTAAAGACAACGAAAAAATTTAACAGAATTCCTCAGCACGACCATCAACCATATGATGTCCATGTTATTGGGTTCCAACGCCTCCATTCTCTGTCAAGCCAGATCAGACCGCGTGTACACGCAGACTCCGTCCGTAAAACGGCATCTCGAATGTAAGTCGTATCTTGATCAACAAAGATATGTCGAATCAGTTGACGAATTGGCCTGGGTCTGAGTTAGGGCAAGAGCATCAAGTTTCGCTGATTGCAAATATTGTTGAACAGCGTTTACATTCGTATTGGTAAAACCGATGTCCCTGATGTAACCATCATCATCATCATCATCGGCACTACAACCGGGAACAGGTCTTCACCTTATTTAGCAAGTCCTGAGGCTTGTTAAATTTTCCATAATGATTTGTTTTTTCCGGGCAAGGTCATTAGTCTTGCGCCGGGGGCTCCCCGACGGGGAATCGAACCCCGGTCTCCCGCGTGACAGGCGGGTATACTAACCACTATACTATCGAGAGCCCTGATGTAACCAAAATGCCGTTATTAGTCGGACGTTGACAAATTCTCGAGAACGAGCCTGATTATGCGATAACGAATTTCTTAAAGTTCGGTTATTTATCATAATATTTGCATGCTGCCCCCCCCCCCCCCCCCTCCCTTCCAGGGGAGTTCCGAATGGGAAACTAGTTTACCTCCGGAACTCTTTATCTCAGAAGACACCATCCTGACTTATGTCCGTTTCGGCCCGGGCCATCAGCCATACATCCGAAACATAGTCGAAGATTTCTCCCGACGATATCGAAGAATGTACAACGTGACGAGGGGATATCTCACCGTGGGACCTACTACCACATAAACCAACCATTTCTCGAACCGGTTCAAGTTCCGAAAGATGCCCAGTGATTTCTCCCGATCATTTAACGGGGTATATAGCTTGATGGGGTGGTCCGTCGACATGGCGTGGGGATCCCACCTACCACTCGGGTAGGTGGATGTTAATAAACAAATTCGGAAATTGCTCCCGCCGATATCGCGGAATATACAGCCTAACCGATTGCTATCTCACCTTGGGACTGACCACCACCTAAACCAACCTTTTCTCGAACGGGTCCATCAGCCAAGCTCCGAAAAGTGGCCACGGATATCTCCTGACCATTTCACGGAGCCTATAGCTTGAATGAGTGGTATTTCACCGGGTGACAGGGTGTTGATACCCCACCTACCACTCAGCCGTTAGTCGCCTCTTACGACAAGCCGGCCTACATGTTAGTATATTCAAACGCCCTACTCGCAGGGCTAAGGCTAAGGCTATCTGTCTTAAACATCGAAAGAAATGCATAAACAAAAGGCGCAAACGGTGCAATACGTACTCACGTAAATACAACCCACGTGAGAAAATGTATGAAACATACATACATTTCCTGATCGTAAACCCCCACCTTGCCATGATCTGCCACAGGTTCGCAACGGGGTTTACGTCTGGACCTAAAGCTGGTCATTGTGAAAGTTTAATTCCATGCTCTTGAAGCCACGCTGTTGTTGTTCGTGCTGTATGGATGGGGGCGTCGTCCTGTTGCAATATGATATCTTCGTCCTCTGTTAGGGTTTTTAAAGGAAGAAAATGCTCTTCCATCCCTTCTTGGTACTTTTTGGCGTCCATTCTTTCAGAAATGAAAACAATTTCTGTTTTCAAATTTCCAATGAAAGCTGCCGACACCATAACTCCTCCTCCACCTAAAGGCCAGTCTAACATGATTTGCCTTTCTTTCCTGAGATCATGCCAATAGTACTTGAAGCCGCCGGGGCCGTCCAGATTACATTATTTCTCATTACTGAAGATCATTTAGACCACATTTCACTCTGTTGGATGTGTATTTCTGCGAATTCAATGCATGCTTCCTTAACTAGCTGTTTGAGTGGTGGTTTGCACAAGCACTTTCGATACTTCAAGTTGCTTGAGGGTATTGCCCGTTTCCTAATGAGCTTAGAATCGCAGTTCAAATTAAAACGCCGAACCATTTGATCTTTTGTTTTGGCCATTTCACGTAGATTGGCAGGTTTTAACGTCGGCGAAACTTTTGTTAGTCTCTCAGATCGCGTATTTCTTTCATAATTTTCAATACCAGGTTGTAGAAAATTCTTCATTACACCTTAAGAGCAGTTTACTTCATTGGCAATTTGTTTTTTCGTCATTCTGGTAAATAGACTATTCTCTATTTTTCATTGTCCTTTAATTGTTTCCCAGGTGGCATATTTAGAACTTAAAGAAATTCGCTGCGTAAAACAAAAATCTGTTTATTATCACTCCAGAATGTCTGCACTGTTTTTAATAGAACTTTTGTTATACCAAGCTATGCGTTACAACTAGGCCTGAGATCGAGGCCTGACTTTTTATACTTTTTCACGCTGGAAGTTATGGCTTTTTCAGAAAATTAATCACCATTCCTGGTAAAAAGCAATTAAGCCATTAAAGGGTTTTCCCTGAGCTGGTGTCTGTTGGCAGTAATTGTCTCAAAACCAGTGATACAAGTTTATTAGTTATTCCAAGAAAACTGAAAATTGACGTTTGAGTCTATAATTTTTCACATTACTGCATATTGCGACGCATATGACAAGCAGTACTAGAATATTCTAGAATGTCCAAAACAAAGTACTAGAATATTCTAGAAAGTACTGGAAAACTGGAAATGTTGGGCAGTAGAAAATTCGAGGCTATGGAACGGACGGAAACGAAACACCGAATCAGAATGAGGAAACGGTATAAATGCGGACACGCAGATCAGAGAGTAAGAAGTAAGCAGTCAAAGACGCGATAAGTACGGAAGCGATAATTCAAGAAATCGTTAAGCGTACGGTAAAAGTAACGGTTGTTATTAACGGACTAATAAAGTGTTACATTAATTCAAAATCGATTTAACGGCTCTTATTTATTAAAAATAATTAATCCAGCGAACCCTAAGCTCGTAACAATATTGTTCACTCAATGTATTCACGTAACTTCAAAACTTCAACGCTGCGTTTCAGGTATAAATTGTTTTCCTATCGTAATCAAAGAAGCTTCAGTTCAAAAAAGAATAATCTTGGGTCTAATAGTTCATTAAAAAATAGAAATGTATGTTTAATAAAACATTGCACGCATGCCTCAATTATCCTACTTAACACACAAAATCGCTCAATATAAAACACAATTTAATAAAACCCAACTGACAGCACACTAGTTCCCGATTAATTACTTGCCCTACATATACTTTCTTAACATGCCCCCTGGAAACGTCAAATGGATTTGATGACGCCCTTGACAGTACTATTCCACTAGAAAGACGATCGTCAGCAGAGCATTCCAGCTTTTTGTTATACGCATTCTTCAAGTCGCTACCATTCTTCTGATAAATTATTGCTGCCTTCAAGCTTTTGTTTGACTTCATTGACCGGTGATTGATTAAGGGTAAGTTTAAATTATTTATCTGCTATTTCCACAACTTCTTCGGCCAGATGACAGCGAAGCAATTGCAAAATACGAAGACGCAACAAGTCGTCCATGGTTGCCTATCAATGCAATCGGAGTTCAGAGGGCTGGATGAATCATTACCAATTAAACTCGAACACAAAGCAAATCATTCGGAACCGGGAGGAATTTTACTATTTCAGAGCAATACATAACGTCAATTGATATCCATGCCACGTAAATCAATTCATCAAGTGATGTACAAGCTGGTGGAGGAGATGGTCTACAACAGTCAAGAAGCAGCTTTCCTACTCATGAAACGTACCACGCTCCACACCTGCGCTGGTTATCGCATGCTCATCATGTGGCCAGAGGAAAGGATTAAAGGCCATTTGCTTGTGATTCAATGTGAATTAATTGTGGTTGTTGTCAATTGACAAACGCAACGATTCGCTGCGGACCGAAGAAGTTGTGGATGCGAACTCTACGACGATCGGAGTAACGATATTTTAGTTAATAAATACTATTTGTTTAACTGTTTTAGATTGCAATCGGGCACCATGGAGAATCAAGAGCATGAAGTACCTTCAGTATCTAGCGCAGAGTGAGTACAAACATAGTTATAGTATATTATTGCTCAAATCATCTGCGATACGAAGTGGTTTTATAAACATATGTGGGGTTCATTAGAGCATTCGTGGGAGGTGTAAAGTAAACAGCTGACTCATAGCCGGTGCGTCTACACGAGATTTTTCGAAGAAGATAAGTAAACTTATCAACGATCTAAAGTGGAATTTCAAAGTCTATAACAAGAAATAAACAAAGAAAAGTGAGCATTTATTACGCCTTTGGAATGAAATCCAGGCAATCGAAAAGAACAAGTGAGTAGAGATTAATCATATGTCGAGAAGTTTTGCTCAAATATTGTTACCAGTGTGGATCAGTGAAGAAAATAATTAAGGGTATCCAATTAAAGATGGACTTCGCAGCAGTTAGCACTCTCTATAACAGTTACGATATAGTTCCTTTAATACGATCGCTAAGATGTACTTTTTCTTTAAGCCCATGATAGGTTGACCATAGACGCCGGCTTCATTACTTTCAAGTGGAGTGGTCTTGTGCAGAATCGCTTTCAGCCTGGCACTGATTAACACCTTTCCTCTTACACACCATTATACCAGAACAAATTGATCGATTCAAGCACTGCCTGAACAATGGAATGAGCAGAGAATTCAAGGATTCTAGTAAATGAGATAAACAGATGCGACTGCCACATCTCAAAAACCACTGTTGAGAACTAAGAATTCTTTTTCTCCCTCTTGGGTACCCAAAGTCAGTTTGAAATTTTTTATCCGCAAATCCTCCCAAAGCGCACGTTTAAATTTCGAAGCACAATACGGTAAAAGAGGATACGAGATGTACATGTACAATAGTCTTCTGTTGGAAGTGGGTGGCAAGTCAATAATTAAGAAAAACGGTTAAAACACGATGATATATATTTGTCTTATTACAAATGTAGAGTATGTACAACAAACGTCTGTTCTGTATGGATGGTGCTATGCAACTGATTCATTCCTCTGTCTCCCGCCGTTGGCTTGGTGGTAACGAAACGCGATAGTTCTACTTGTCGGTAAGGTCGCTATCTCTACAATCTCTCCCTCGGAAAGATCTCCTCCCGAGCTTGGATCTTTTCGCATGGATAGCCCTTGAAGCATCTTGGACCGGTGAGTCTCATGTTGATTCCTTCCGAGTGATTTTGTCAAAATGTCTGCCGTATTTTGATCCGTAGTCACGTATTTCAGTTTAATTCTTCCATTTGCAACATTTTCCCTCACGTAGTGGTGTTTGATTGCAATATGCTTCGTTCGGCTCTTGCTGATGTAACTCTCTGCGTGTGCTATCGCCGATTGACTATCGCTCAGAATGATCGTCTGATCCCTGGCGAGTTCGTTCAGTCCAACTGAGTTCAGCAAATTTCTCATCCATATGACTTCCCTTGCACAATCCGCTAAAGCCGTATATTCTGCCTCCATTGTGCTCAAAGCGACTGAAGTTTGTTTCGTGCTTCTCCAAAGTATTGGTGCTCCTGCCAATATCACCACGTATCCACTGATACTCTTCCTGTCCAATGTTGATGTGGCCCAATCTGCGTCACTGTACGCCATCAACTCCTTTCCTGTGGTTTTATAAATCAATTCCAACTTTTTGGTTTCTTTCAGGTATCTCAGTACTCGCATCGCAGCGCTCCAATGTTGTTCGTTGTGTCGAGTACAAAACTGAGCCAATTTAGCTACGTGAAATGCTACGTCCGGTCGTGTTCGTTGAGAAATGTACAGAAGTCCTCCGATGAGTTCTCGGTACGGCCGATCGCTTTCACTTTCCTCATCCTGTTCCTCCAGGAATGTTGGTCTCACTTCCATGGGTGTTTGGAATCCTTTGGCGTTCTGTAGTCCAAACCGCTCTACTAATTTATCAATGTAGTTTTCCTGCGAAAGTGATATGCTTCCCTCTCGATTTTCGTGGAAATCTACTCCCAATAGGTTTGTCAACTTCCCCAAGTGTTTGACATCAAAGCATTTGTTGGACAAGTCTCCTACGTGTTTCCTGGTAGCCTCGTTTTCGACAATTGTCACCATATCGTCGACGTAAACTGTCAGCAATGCTCGTCCTTTGGTAGTCTTTAGTTCGTAAACGCACGGGTCTACCTTGTTTCTGATAATTCCCTTTTCAATCAGTGTTTCGGTCATGTGCTCGTTCCAGCACCTTCCACTTTGTTTCAATCCGTAGATTGATTTCTTCAACCAACACACTTTGTTTTCGTCACCCTTTTTGACGAAGCCCTCTGGTTGTAACATGTATACATCTCGTCCCAGCTTGCTGTGGAGATAAGCGCTCTTTACGTCGTATTGGTCAATAATCCAGCGCTTTTCAACTCCAGCCGCTATCAGCAAGCGTATTGTCTCGAAGTTTGATACGGGTGCGTATACTTCGTCCTAATCGATGCCTTTTCTTTGCGAATATCCTTTAGCCACGAGTCTCGCTTTCTACCTCAGTGCGTCACCCATTGTTTTCTTTGCGTAAACCCATCTGCACTTTATCGGTGTCACTCCGCTTGGCGGATCCACGAGTTTCCAAGAATTGTATTTTATCAGTGAGTCATATTCACCGTTCATCGCTTCCTGCCAGTATGCTGATTCTGGAGATTCAATTGGTTCTAGATAAGACGATGTTTTCTCCTTTCCGTTGACGGTTGATAAGTTCGCTTTATAGTCTGGGGTTTCTCTGTTCAGCTTTGTCCTTATCTGCTTCCGAAATTCTCCCGGATCAAGTTCGAATGCTGGGCGTACGGTTTCCGCTCCGTCCGTTTCCTCTGCATTATCAGCAATCTCGATTTCTGAATAGGTTTGGTCCCTTATTCGTGGCCTCAAATTCATTTTGTGCGATACTCGTTCTTTTTCGTGTTCGGGACCTTTCCTTGGTGTTCCTCGCCTTGTTCGTGTCGCTCGCCCCTCGGTATCGATTTCGATCACGTTCGGTGTTGACGGTACTGGTTCATTATCGTCTTCGTCCAGCTGTATTACCTCCGTTCTAGATGATTCCGCGACTGTGTCCTCCTCATCTCCGTCGAGTTCTCCTTCACTCTCATTTTCCCTTGGCTCCTCGGTTTGGACTGTTTCTGGACAATTTTCTTTTGTTCCCTCGTCCGGGTTAGCTACTTTGGACTCGCCGTGGTAGTGTGCTTCCTTGAAGACGCAGTCTCTCGATTCCTCGATCCGTTGTTCGTCTTCTAGCCGCACACGATATCCACGTCCTCTCTTAGCGTAACCAATGAGTCTTCCTCTCTTCGCTCTGGGGCTGAGTTTGGATTTTCTCTTTGCTTTGGGCATGTGCACGAATACCTCACATCCAATCTCACGGAAGTAACTCACGTTCGGCTTCTTCCCAGTCCAAATTTCGTAGGGCGTCCTCTGGTTGTCGTGAGAATTTGTAACTCTGTTTCTTATGTGTACAGCAGTGTCCGCCACTTCAGCCCATGCCGCCGTTGGCAATCATGTGTCGTGTAGCGTTGCTCGTAATAGGTCAGTATCGTCCTATTGAGCCTCTCTGCTACTCCGTTTTGCTGTGGTGTGTGTATCATCGTTGTCTCATGGATGATACCCTTTTCCTGACAATATTGTTTCCAAATGTTTGAACAAAACTCTAGACCATTGTCAGTTCTAAGTCGCTTTAACTTCTTGTTCGTCTGGTTTTCCTCTTCAGTTAACCATTTCTTGAATTTCACAAAAGCTTGGCTTTTGTATTGTAGGAAACTCACGTATGCGTATCTGCTTGCATCGTCAATGATGCTCATCATGTATCTGTTTCCTCCCCAACTTGCCCCATCCACTGGTCCCATCAAATCTGTATGTATCAGGTCGAGTATGAGGTTTGTCTTGCCATTTTCGTTCCGTTGCCAAATTGCGTTTCGGGAATGGTTGTCTGGTCGATTTGCCGGCTAAGCAATCATCGCATTGCGTCGGATTCTCATTGCTTACTTTCGTACCGATCACCACTTCTTTCTTGGCCATCTCCAGGATTTTGTTTTTGCTCACGTGCATCATTCTCCGGTGCCATTTGTCAAGTGCTAAGGTTTTCACGTTGACTTCCTTTGATATGGCATTCAAAGATGCGCTTTTTCGTCTTGGTTCAGTGTCCACTGTGTACAGCCTTCCCTGTAGTCGTGCGCTGATCAGTGACTTGCCTTCTTTGCTCAGAATGGAACATCCGTCTTCGTCGAAGATGACTTTCTTCTCATTTTCGATTAGAGTTTTTACTGAGAGGACACCATAGTCCAGTCCCGGAGCTAAAATTGTATTTCTAGCTTCGAACTCAGTGATCTCAGTAGGAGCATTCTTTATCCTTATGCTCGCAGTTCCTCGACCCAAAGTTGGCGTTGTACTCCCGTCTGCCATTGTGATTTCATCATTGTCACACTTACTTACTTTTGAGAAATAATTCTCGTTCGGTGTCATGTGGTGCGTCGCGCCGGAGTCAACGATCCAGCTGTCTCGCCCTATCCCCATTGGGCCGCATGACGTTCTTAATACCACTATGTTCGAGTTTGCAGGCTCGTTTTGCTTTTTCTTTCGTTCTGGACAGAATCTAGCAATATGTCCAGGTTTCTGGCACACATAACATACAGTTTTCGGGTTGGCTTTCTTCTTATCAAACGGTTCCTTATTCTTCTCATGCTTCTTTTTGCTAAAGGCCATTAATACTGTTTCTTTATTTGCACCGCTTTCTCGCGTCTTGCTTCCTCAGCAAGTAGCCTCATTTTTACAGTTGCACTCTTGAACTCATCTGCGGGAAGATTACACAAATTCGACGCTACGTTGTCGTAATCGGTGGATAAGCCGCACAGTATTATCATCGCGATGTCGCTGTCGTCTATGACATCTCCAACACTAGACAAATCGCCTACAGTTTTGTTGATCTGTCCCAAGTAATTTTCCATGTTTCCACTGTCGCTCATCTTGTGATTGTAGAGTTCTCTTCTCAGTTGCACTGTACGAAAATTGCTGTCCCTCGGTGCGTAGAGGTTCTGCAGTTCGTCTCAGACTTCCTTCGCCGATCCTTTGTTGCGAATGTGCATTTGCTGTTCGTCGCAAATTGCAAGCGCAATCTTGGCGTGAGCCCTGCTCTGTCTGGATACGTATTGCTTCTTTTGAGCTTCGGTTGCATTGTCAGCTTCCATCAGTGTCATCTGCATCTGATATGACCAGGTGGCATAATTCGATCCATTTAATTTATCGATCGAAGACTTCTGATCCGTTCCCATCTTGCTCATAATATTCTCCTCGATACGTTTTCGATTGTATTACGAAGCGCTGGAACCTTTCACTCACTATCACCAAAAAAACGATTCGTCTATTGATTGCCACGCGTGTAACTGTTCACTTTACTTGCGTATCACTGGGCCCATAACCATTGTTGGAAGTGGGTGGCAAGTCAATAATTAAGAACAACGGTTAAAACACGAGGATATATATATTTGTCTTATTACAAATGTAGAGTATGTATAATAAACGTCTGTTCTGTATGGATGGTGCTATGCAACTGATTCATTCCTCTGTCTCCCGCCATTGGCTTGGTGGTAACGAAACGCGATAGTTCTACTTGTCGGTAAGGTCGCTATCTCTACATCTTCAATACCTGGATATTAGAATTACGACGAAACACATAATCAAGCAGATCGATCCATTTTCATCTGTGGTTCGGTGAAGAACCATTGTTTGTGTTCATTTCCCAGCCGCCCGGTGAAATATCACTCCATTAACCCGAAACGCTCCGTGAAATGGTTATGAAAAGTCCTTGGCCATCTTTTAGAGCTTGGCTGATGGGCTCGATCGGGAAAAAATAGCACTTCAGGGCGCCGACTCAGCGCTATAGGTTCGTCTTTCTTGAGAGAAATAAAATAAAAAATGAAGTTGACTCTGAACGTGGAGTGATGTGCAACACTCGCGTGTATCACGAAAAAATGTTTGGAGAGGAATGTATTCACCAAGTCGACCAATAACCGTCGTAATATTTTTATAAAAGGACGTTGTGCCAATGTTCTTATGATTAAACACATATACCTGGGTCCCCAGTGATTTCCACTTCTCATTTGCATCTTACCGAGGATGTCCAGAGATATTTTGGATGCACGGGACCAAGTATGAGTATTGAATTCCCGTTTAAAAAAGAATGCCTCCTAAATTGTGGGCAAATGGGGTGGGCTGGTGGAGTACCTTTTTTTAAATACTTTTCTTAGAATAGGCAAGGCTGAGACAATTTTCTGAGATGCCCTTCGATAACTGTTGGAGTTGTATTTGAAATATAGTTTGGCGGACGTTTCATAGTTGGCGATCGGGGTGGCGTGATCCGCGGAACACTGTTCACAGGTAAACACAACGGAGCGAAGAGACACTGCCACAAATAAAACACGGTTAAATTGTTTTTTAAGAATTGTTTATTGTTTTCCTTTATTTCTTTACTTTTTTGTTTGTTAAATTATATATAGTCTGTCACTTAACTTAATTATTCCGGAGCTACCATGTGTTAATCGTTAAGCAAAATCTAGGGAGCACAAGGTAGTTAGTCGTTAAACAAAATCTGGGGTGTCCTTAGTGAGGATCACGGGCCTGCGCGCGTTGAATTGCTGTCCGTTGAATGCCGAATATATGTTTGCCTTCGGTGGCAATTCGGTCAATTGACTTAAGTTGATTCGCGTACTTTTGAAAGGTATAACTTCGGGAAGACGGTGTTAGATATAAATTGACCAACCAAGTCAACAACATGTTTCAGCCGCAGTCCGCAGCGTCAGGTTGTTTTATAATGGACCAGTTGTTGGATATTTGTTGATCAAGTTGTTGTATAATGATTGACCAACTCAACAATATGCTTTCAGCCGCAGTCCGCCGCGTCGTTTTGTGATGTAAAGGATATTGCGAATATCGGGCGGAAAATTCGCAGCACCTGCTTGTTGTATGTTCTGCTGTATGTTTTCAACGGTCAGTTAGTATTTAAGGAGAAGCTTCTGTATAAGAACTCCGTAGCCCCACAGTTGTGTCAATGTTGCACAAAGTTTGCTGATCGTTTAGTGTCGATTGTTAGGTGTTGAATGCTAAATGTCGGAGGTTAACTGTCGAATGCCAAATGTTGGATGTTAAACGTTGAATGTTAAGTATTGGAGGTTGAATGTTGAACGTAAACTATTAGGTTAAATGTTAGAGATGGTGTGGGGAGAGGGTATGCGTGGCTGACACCGTAACAACGTAATTCAGCCGGAAAGTTAAACTGTTCCCCCGTTACGTGCTGTTCTCCCTTGTGTTTTTTTTTTTTTTTTAGTTTTTAAACCACATTTATTTTCCTAATTCTTTTTACATGTATAATATTAGGGGTAAATGTTAAACCCTTTTCTACAATCACAGTCCTTAAATTAACTTACTGGCTCTATGCGAGCTCTCTAAATTACACATTACAACTTGATTTTTATATATGCCTTTCGGCGCACATCTTTTTTTTTTTGTTTCTTATATATATATATATGAAATAAGTCATATATTAGAGGGACTCCTCGTTTACATCTATATGTATACATTACCACATTTTTTTTTTTTTTTTTTTTTTTTTTTTTTTTTTTTTTTTTTTTGTAATTATAACAAACAAAAACTTCAAAACAAAACGAATAAAACATAAAATAAGAAATAAAAAATAAAAGTATTAGTGAAAGGAGGGCAGGGGGGGGGGGGGGGGGGGGGGACAAGAGGAAGGAGAGCGTTGCTCTTGAGAGACATACTATATCTGAGGAAGTGAAGTCCTCTCCTCGTTGAGAAGGCACCACCATTTGTGAGATGTTCGATCTTTGGCTGATTTATCTCTTTCACTGATCGCCGTGCTAAAACGCATGCGGTCTGGGGCATTGGAGATATCACTATCATGGAGAATTCGTTTGTCCCTGGCACCACGGAAAGCGTGGTAAATAATCGGGACTCCATGCACGTCTTGGATAAGGCCTTTTTGATCCAAGAAAGGGAACGCTTCTGGGGGAATAAACCCATTCTGGAGCGTATTCTCCAGATACATATCATTGGGATAGAATGCTCCCGAGATAAGATTATTGTCACTGCACATTGCCCTTGCTGTGTGACCACGAATAATTTTAATTATGAAATTGTCTATCCTATTTAACCCTGATTTGTTATACAGGATTTTGTTGGGATAGAATTTTTTGTATTGCGACTCTGGTGTTCTATAAAGTCCGAGGCAGGAACGCAAACACTGCCGTTCGAACACACGAAACTTCTCCATATAAGTGGAGATATATTATACCATACTGGACAGCCATAAATCAAAACTGGTCGGATGAATGCCGAGTACGAAATTATTTTGACTCTGGGGTCAAGAAGACTACTCCGGAATAGACTTCTTGTCATAGAATATGCGCTTTTAGCTGCGGAGAGGGACGCTGCTACGTGCTTATCAAAATATAAATACTGGTCTAGCCAGATACCAAGGTATCTAACTACAGTTTTCACTTGTAGTGGAAGGTTATTGTTACCTACAATAGAGAAGTGTTTCCAGTTGTATTTTGTATCCCTCGAGGCCCTGGATAGGGGCGTTCTGAAAAGAATAGTCTCGGTTTTCTGGAAATTAATTTTTAATTTCCAGTCGTCGCAAAATTGTTTTATTTTGTTGGTCATCTTGAAGGTGCCTATTGATGTCGTCTATTTTTCCTCCTGTTCTGTACACCACTATGTCATCGGCGTACGCAATGGCGTTTTCGAGAGAACTCACTAGATCACTAGTGTAAATATTGAATAGAATGGGAGAATTCACAGCTCCCTGCTGTAAGCCATTTTTAATTTGGAAGGTCTTGTTGGAGAGTATGTCCCCGCATTTCACCACAAAATGTTTGTCCATTATCATATCATAAATAATGTATAGCAGATATTGCGGCATACCCAGGTTTGTTAACTTATAGACAAGTCCTTCTAACCATACGGTGTCGAAAGCCTTTTCAAAGTCAACCAAGCAGGCGCCTGTACATTGTCGCTTTGCCTTGTTCCACTGTATATCGGAAACAAGTTTCGTCGCTGCATGAACTGTATCATGTCGCGCTCGAAAGCCAAACTGCTTGTTGGGGATGATATTGTTTTCATCACACCAACCTATCAGTGCTTTGTTTATAATTTTTTCGAATACCTTGCTGATGTTGGGAAGCAGGCTGATCGAGCGCAGATTAGCTGGATTGCTCTTCTCCTTACCCTTTTTGGGGATAGGGTGGACTACTGCAGTCTTCCAATGGGTTGGATAGTGTGCATTGTTTAGAGCGTTGTTAAACAAAGTAGTGTATATGTTCACTGGTTCGCAAGGCAAATGCCTTAGAACCACATTTGGAATGCTATCTATTCCAGATGATTTCTTATTTTTTATTGAGCTAAGTATGTTTCTAAGTTCATCCTTGCGCACAAACATATTTGTATTTTCATTTCTGACGGGAGAATCCGCCCTATTATGTTCGCCGAATGTGATGTAACTACGGTTTTCGGATCGCCAGTTGTGAAGTTGATTGAGCAGCGAGCAATGTCTTTCAATTTCAGTGTTAGCATGAACTGATTCGTTAACTCTGTACACTGCTTCGAAACAGGCTCCAACTGCATTCGCTTTCTTTTGCGGATCTTCGACTACTATTACTTCATCATTGGAGTTGATGTGCTCTAAGGTGAGTCCTGCGTTCAGCATTATCTGACAATTCTCGGGAGTCCGTGGAATTCGGAGACAGGGAATGTCATTGTGATCTTTTCTTCGACATATTTTCTTGAATTGTGAAAACATGTTCGGTCCGTTTGCTTGGACAGCTCGAATTCTGTTGCTCCACTCCTCATTTATTACTGCTCGGTAATTATCCCGGATCAGTTTTTGAAGATTTTTAATCAAGGACTTGATTGTTTTGATTTCATTGCTATTTGGGTCACTGAACTGCCTATAGCACAATTTCAGCTTTGAGAGCAGTGTGCTCTTTTGCCTATACAAAGCATCGATAGTTGCATTTCTGTATCGGTGGGTATAGCCATCCATATGAGCTACTTTGGGGATGGAACGATTCATTGTGTTAGTAACAATATCGTTCATAGTTAGGAGGTAATGATCGATTTCATCATTACGAAGGTTTCTATTAGTCGGTGGGTCTATGCCAATGTTGCGTATTTCTCTTTTTACTATGCGATCGAAACGCGACCAATGTGCTTTTCGGAAATCGAAAGAGTGTACCTGGTCGTACTGCTCAAGTAGATGGTACTCGTTTGGCACGTGTATTACGGCTCCAAGTCCGTAATGGTCGCTATCGTACTCAATTGTGGGAAGGCAATTTCGAGTAGTTACCTCGGTATCTGTTAACTGATTTCGATCATCTGTCATAAGTAAATCCAGGAAGAAGTTACCTCTTGGATAAGACGGCGTACTTGTAGCGTACAATTCTAGTTTATGCTCGATCGCATTTGTTTGCCACCAATCAAACAAGGCATTGCCTCTGGTGTTCGAGCTCAGATTGCCCCAGGCACTGTGCTTGGCGTTAAAATCACCTGCCATTAAAAAGTAATTGTTTTCCAAATCGAACTTGAGACTTCGGAAAAGCGTATCGATTTCACTGATAAATTGGGTACCTTGAACAGATTCAGGAGCGTAAGCAGCGACTATATATAGATGCCTTTGACTTTTTAGCGGAATGTCTATAATGCATGCCTCTAGCACCTAGAATTTGTGTACTTCCGTGCTCTAAACGACCTTATGGTGAAGACCTTTCTTAACTAAGATAGCGACCCCACCCCCTCGAGTAGAGTGTGGTCGATCTCGTCTAATTATGTTATAATTTTTGTAGCCCATTTTGTGCCTTTGGTTTAGCTTAGTTTCGCTAGCCAAGAGCACATCTGGGCATTCGACTTGGAGCAGATTGCCTAAATTATCTCTTCCTTCGATGTGGATTAGTGAATTTACGTTCACAGCTATAATTTTTAGGTTAAGTTCAGACGGAGGGTTGAAGATTTTGATATGGAGAGTTATTTGAGAACAGGGTTGAATAGAGAGTATCTATTCGTGCTCTTTGTTCAGTCAGTGTTCTTTGAAATTCGGCAAATTGTCCTTGCATGGTTAGTAACATTGTTATTATTTCTGAATGTGCCTCTGGTGCAGGCATTTTCCCATTACTATATGTATGTTCCATGGATGCTGGTTGCTTAGGAGCACCGGCCATTTGTGCATATGACACACAAGGAGCCACGAAATTGTTGTAAGAACGAGTTTTCATTTTTTTCTCTTCTTTAACTTGTTTCTTTTTGGATTCCAATTTTAATTTCATTTGTTGAAATTTAGGACATCCTCTAAAATTAGCAGTGTGACCTGTATTTTTACAGAGGACACAGGACAGTGTTTTCCTATCTGGAAGCTGTTCCTTGCCCAAGGGGCATTCACCAATGGTATGGTCGGAGAGGCACTTTACGCACCTGAATTGCATGTGGCAGTTTGATGCCGCGTGCCCGAAGCGTTGACAACGCATACACTGCAATACGCGATCGATTTTTCTAATTTTTTCCCAACTTATTGTTTGGTGGTTGAGGTGTTTGATGTATCGGAGAGCATCAACTTTACTGTTGGGACTCAGTGATACAATAAAGAAAGGCAATTTGCAATTGCGTTTTCTGGAGTTGGCGGTAGAGAAGGGTGTTTCACACCTGTAAATTTTAAATTATCGGTTTCGACATTTTTTAATTCCTCTAATACCTCCTCAGGGGAAAAACATGGATCAACGCCTTTTAGGAGCATGGAGATTATTTTCTCCGATTTCGGGGTGTACGTGTAGTACTCGCTTTTTGTCCTACCCAAAGCAGTCATTACTTTGCGATAACCTTCAATATCATCGCACATTAATTTTATTTTAGAATTATTAATTTTTTTTGTTTTGAAATTTTTGCAAGTTAACTCACCTAATTTTATAACGTCCTTTGTTTCCATGGACGTAAGTATTATAGGCGGCGCCTTTTCCTTTTTGTTGGTTACGATGTGCTGGTTCTTTTGCTGCTTCTGCATCTCCTTTGTTTGCTGCCTTTTGTTTGCTTCCTGATGTTGTTCCTGATTTTTCCGTTTTGCTGTTGTATTTTCTTGGCTTTGTTGTTGCTGCACCAGGTCCTTTAATTTGAGGATTGCTTCTCTTTGTTTATTGAGTTCCTCTTTTTTTGTGTCAATATCCGAAAGGAGTTTTTCTAATTCCGCCGGATCTGTTGCAGTACCTGTGATATTGTTTTCTTCCTCAGCAGGTAATTCGATTTCACTTGGGTCAAGGTCAACCAATTCGTTGAATTGGTTACCTGCGCCTGTGTATTCGTTTTTCTTTCCTTTTGCATTTTTTTCGCCGTCTGAATTTGGCTTGTGCCGCTTTGTTATAATACTCGGCTGTCGCTCGAGTCGGCTCCGTGTCATCGCTTTCAGGTCTGCCTGGCCCCTTTTCATGAAAGGCGACGAGCTCTTTAACACTTTGTTTGTTTCCATAATTTTTTATTTTTTTTTATTTTTTAAACAACCGCTCTCAGTGGCGGCCACACTGTGTAATCTACACTTGTTCGCTTACACTCGCGCGACGAATTTATTTATTTATTATTATTTTTTCTTTTCTTTTGCTTTCTCCTGTTGTCAGGTATACGTCTTATCTCTTTGACGTGTTGGTAACGAGTGTTCTCCCTTGTGTATACCGTTGTTGGTGTACGGTTGACCCGTTGGGTGCCGCAGTTATTTTAACTATGGACTTGGAGCACAGATGCTTGTCATGCAATATTCGTCCACCTAGCGAAAAAGGATTGATTGTTATATCTTACCAGGGTACTCCAACTTAGCCTCTCTGAGTGCCGTTGATCTCGTATCGTAACCGGTCCTCGGCAGCAGAAAAAATCTCCATAGGATGGGACCTCAAATTCAATATAACAGCTGGTTGTCTTAATTTCGTTATAATTTATTCACTTTTCTGTTCCTTATTATGGTTGTGTTATTACTACTTAATTATGCAGTCCCCGAACGGATGAAAGGAAAAACAAAACACGTGTCGTCCCTGACCATGAAATGAAAACTACACTATTCTTAAAGGTCGACGCAATCAAAAAAAAAAAAGTTCTCAACTTCTCCTCCAGTCGACGAAACACCGAAACGCATTCCCTTCGTGGGACGAAAAATTAAAATACTTTTTACGAAGAAAGAACAACGATTAAAAAAATTCCTTCTTCCATCTACCCTCACTGCTGTGGCACTTTCGATCTTCTCTCGTACTCGTTTTACACTACTTCCCGTCAATTTCTTATCTTCTTCTCCCATCACCGTTCTTCGAGAATTCATCTTCGACGCCGGTCGACTTCGAAAACTAGCCAAAGCCACCACCGCCGAAAAGAAACTGGTATTTATTTATTATATTCTGATCAAAACAAAGGCGATGGGGAAGATACATACGTAAGAACGGTTTCTTTATCGGTTATTCGCGCGGCGCAGATCAACCCTCATCGAGTTCTCTATATCGACTGTGGTAACTTCCCTGGGGATGATTTCATTCACCCCATAGTTTCCCTCTCTCCTTTCGCTTTCCCTGGTGGTGACTTTCTCTCAATCGAGAATCTCTCTACCAGTGAAGATCGCGCTCACACATACAGACGCGGAGGTTATTGCCTGCATGCTGTAGATCACTCTGTCATCAGAATTTCACACCTCTGATGGATTGCTTACGTAAACAATCAAGTGTGCGTTTTATTTTAGGCGATCATGGGATAATGTAATTATCGTTGTTTACATAGCCCTATAGGAACAGCATTTTCGTTTATTGCTGTTGCATCGCAATGGCCTTTGTTTAGGGGACGTACATTGCGGCAAGGACAACGGTTTTGCCGACAGATTGGCTTTCCGGCAGCTCGCTTATCGCCGGAGATGTGATGTTTGTCGACATCTGGCGCAGCTGTGCCAACCGTTTGTGTATATCCAGTTAATGGATCTGTAGCGTCTCTAACAGATACACACACAATACACAAGCAAATAGTGAAGAACACCGAATGAAAATCAAATAAGAGAATACATCAGAGCCGTATACCATAGCAATAACATAACAATTCACATCAGTGGAATATAGTTGAGTTTAAAAATCGAATTCTAAACACGGCCAGTAGCCTGATGGGTTGCGCTTTGGTTCAAATTTTGGTGATTCTAACTGTCATAGCGTCAGTTCGAATCACACGTTCTTCACTATCAATCCCAAACGCTGTACATCAGCACACAATTTCTATGCTGGATCATGTCCTTCGATCGCCGTGCAGGGGTAGGAAAATTACTCAGGACTTGTGGCCCACGTATCTGTGGATACGTGGGGTTGTTGACTCCGGGATGAATGTTAACTTTTTTTTCAGATGGAAAGGAGAACTTTGGGGACGCGTGTCTGGGGGCACGTGCGGTTTGGCTATAGGTGAGTATGTTCCTTGGTGGAACGACGATATCATTCGCATTTCAAAGTTGATCGTAACGAAAGTTACTGGGAAGGGAGTGAAGTGGCGTTTCTACCAGATACACACGATCAATAGTGAAGAACAATACCACCAAAAGCACATCTATTAAAGCCGTATACCATAGCAACAATATAGCATTTCCATATCGGTCGAATGTACTTGAGTTTAGAAATCGAATTCGTACACGTGGCCGTGGCCTGATGCGTTGAGCTTTGGTTCTATCTTACTGATTCTAACCGCGGTAGCGTCGGTTCGAATGACACGCTCTTCACTATCGTCGCAAACGCTATAATAGTGCTCCATTAAAACACCACGCAAGGTTGCCTGACCAACACCACCGTCCACCCCATGTCCTAATGTTAAAATACCACGCACGGTTTGTCTCACCAACACCGTCCACCCCTCGTCCTAAAGTTGAAACACCACGCGAGTTATGGTTTTTGGTTTTTGTTGAAAATTAATTAGCTACTCGACGCCAAGAGAATAACAAACAATTCTTTCTTTCCACACATTAACAGTTATCATTAAAAAACAAAACTCAGACTCACTTTCAATTCTATATTCAATCTTTATTGTTTTCTTTTCTTTCCACTTCATTCATTGTCTTTATACACTGACTATGGTTTATTACTTATTCTTTAATCTAATTACAATATATTTCAATTAATGTTTTACTCCATTTTTAATATTCTTACTTCTTTAACCTTTATTCCACTTTTATCTTAATTCCAATAGCGTTCTAACATTCCGTT
Source organism: Microdon myrmicae (assembly GCA_963931805.1). Lineage (NCBI taxonomy): Eukaryota > Metazoa > Arthropoda > Insecta > Diptera > Syrphidae > Microdon > Microdon myrmicae. The sequence goes on from OZ007496.1 coordinate 113,562,806, forward strand.
TCAAGTGCTCTTTCTTTAAACTTATTAATTTTAACTTATTAATCTTTAATTCACTTTTATCTCTATTCCAATAGCATTCTAACATTCCGTTTCAATTGCTCTTTCTTTAAACTTATTAGTTTTAACTTATTAATCTTTAATTCACTTTTATCTTTATTCCAATAGCGTTCTAACATTCCGTTTCAATTGCTCTTCCTTTACACTTATTAGTTTTAACTTATTAATCTTTCATCCACTTTTAACTAATTTCCAATAGACTTCTAATATTCCGTTTCTATTGCTCTTAAAGATCTTCCTTCCGTGACCAGAGACTGACCCCCCGTCTTTACCTCCAAAAATCAACTGCCTAATTCAATCCCTATCATCATCCAAAACCCCTACCCAAATCATTACTTCTTTCGCAACACCTTCCGGGGTTAACGATTTCCTTATTTCACATAGCCTTTCCGTTTCGATTGCCCCAATTATCGTTTACTGGCCTTAGTTCGCAAACTTGCAGAATTGTCCAATATTTCTTTATTGGTTTGAACTCGCTTCACCTTTTACGGTTGCGAACTGACCCAGTTAATTGCATTTCTGTTGATATGCCGTTTAATTGCTTTCGCAATTTGGCTTATGCATATGATAATTGCTTTAGGGAAGTGAATTTAATTGTTTTTCTTTCTTTTTCTTCATTTTAATTGTTTGCCAATTGCCCATGAAGTGCTAAGTTGGCTGTAATTGTTTTTTAGGAAATCGCGATTAATCGTTTTCCGATTGATTCCTATGAAATGATGATTCTGATGCACTCGTTGGACTTTAGGGTTATTGGAGTTCAGAATCTGGTGGTACTTTTCTTATTAAGTGTATCAATGACCCCTTGCACGTTATCTTTGGGTATAACGTCATCGACACACTTAACACGCGTGGGTTGCCTCCGCAATAGCATCAAAGCAATTCAACGACCACCCACGAATGATCAAAGGATCAGTAAAACAAAGCAAAACAAAACAAACCGGCCATTGCAACTGATTTGGATCCAGCAAGCACACAATAGTTGTACAGTTGTACTGTGGCGTCCCTAACAGATACACACAATATGCAAGCAAATAGTGAAGAACACAGAAAGGAAATTCGAATAATCAAATCATCAGAGCCGTATACCATAGCAATAACATAACAATTCCACATCAGTTGAGTGTACTTGAGTTTAGAAATCGAATTCGTACACACGGCAGTGGCCTGATGTGTTGAGCATTGGTTCCATTTTTTAATGATTCTAACCGCCATAGCGTCAGCTCGAATCACACGTTCTTCACTATCGTCGGAAACGCTAAAGTACAATCCATAAACCGACACGTATCTTCCCAATCGTTGGAGCGCCCATTCCTCTTCATCCTCGTTCTCATCGATCATATACAATATCATCAAAAGTATACGGTCGGATTCTGAAGTTTAGTGCGCTATATTGACAGCCGAATATGACCCTCATCAACTGATCGCATGATCCTGTAACTTTGTACCAATGTAGACGTTGTGATCTTTGACCCCATCTAATGTAAACATTTTTTTATCACAGCACGGTGGATCCGCGCTATGAACCAGATAAAATTATTTACTGTTGCATTGTTTTCTCTTCTCATACATGGGTAATATACTCGAAGACCGCTGAGTAGAAGGTGTTGTAGACATCTCGGATCTTCTCAATTTTCGTGAATCAAATGCAGTAATAAAATACCAGTTGAGGAGTCAAATCCTATCGCGACTTTGTGGGATTTTTCAGGGCCCGAAGAGCCACGCATCGCCCCAACCCCATATTAACCTGCAAATACCACAGACAACTTACCTGATGCATGAATCCTCGGCAAGATTACATAATCTTGCCATTGCATCGCCTTCAACCTATTACCTGAAATGCAATTCGGTTGTTCCTTCGGATAACCGACATAATAATACGAACATACTGAGAAGCATTTTCCCTAAAACATATTCGTGTCCCCTGATCGGCACCCATGTCCATTGCCAACCATTAGGAAAACTTCCACGGTCCCCTTATCGACATTCATGTCAATCATGCTCACAGCAATCTTTCTGTGTTTGCTTTTCTCAAGCAATCGCCGATCCCACCATCACGACATGCAAATCGATGCCTATACAGCTGCAACCAATTATTTCGGATCGCCTGCATAGGCAATCCTAATGTATTTGCATTTGCCTGTTTAAACAAAGCCGCATCTTAGCGCTTGCCCATTTAAATCCCATTTCGGTATATATAATATACCCTCTATCGTTTATGATAGAAACGTTTTCGATCTATGTTTGAACAGCTGCAGGTTTTTCTTTCTGTCCTTTCTTCAACTCGCGTTCATTTGTCCTTCCTTCCAAAAGGAAGACCTTCATTTCCAGTTGCAACGATATCTCTAAAGAACTTACCAATGAGTCTCAGATATTATCCTTCAGAGTGTACGCACGCACCTCGAACATCGGAGTCAGGTTTTATCCAGTCGAGTGGTAACACCAGGAGTGTGGACGTATCATCAATAGTAACTAGTTTTAATTGTGTAACTACTTCAAATTAACTTAATTCGGTTCGGTGTAACAAATACCTCAAATAAATTTAGCCCTCTCCCTATAAGTGAGTTGACATTCATAAGTGTTCAATCGTTATGTTCCACAGTGAACCATAAATAAATGTAATCCTTATACTGTACATGAATTGACAATAAGTACGTGAATAAGTGTCCGATTGTGAAAGGTAGCAGCTAACAAAAACTAAAATTTGAATCGCAACCACGGTGTTTTAATTCATTCTCCGTGGGTGGAAGATCCCTGGAGCTATTGGTGTTCTTGTTCTAAACGGTGGTGTTGTGCTCTATTCGACCCTAGGATTAACATTTCCGTTCGTGGTGTGTTTGGTGATTCTTCCCTTCCGCAGTGGTATCTTTGCTCAATCCGCGCCCATGCTTGGTGCACTAGCAAACCTACCTACAACTTTTCATGTGAGGGATTTGTCTATTCGTTGCGTTTAGTGTGGTCACGGAGACTAGTGGTCATGTTTTGAGTCGTGTTCTTCGCGATGATTGTGAATCTAGACGCGCTTCTGAAAAGGATTCGTCGGATTCTGTGGTCGATACGATTAAGTGTTATGTTCTCCGACGTGTGCGCGGAAATAATTCCCAGGCCTACAGAGCGAATGAAATTTGAATCGGCCTAGAAAATAAGATGCACCTAGATACTAGAACTATTCGGATTCCATGCAGATTTGTAACTAATAAGATCCGTCTAGTGGCATGTGGTGGCAATGAATCCCTAATAAGCCACTGTGTGTGGTGCTGCGGGGTTAGTGACATCAGCCGCGACATGAGAACAACCTAACCGCAGTCTAATAAAGGTCTTCAGGTGCATTCCTCGGAAAATCCATTTTATGGAAAGAATCAGTTCTGAAAGTACTCTGTAGTGCTCCGGAAAGCCCTACAATTTCCTTACCCCATAGAAACAATCTCCTTCCCATACAAATCCCTACACCCAAATCAACATTGAATTCAATGTCAACCAAATCGAACTAAACATTGAATTCAATTTATTTCAAATTCCTACAAGATCCAAAGCCCAAAACGTGCATGTGTCTAAACAAAGGCATATCTATTTTCCGCCGAGACACAATTTAAGTATTCATAAACATCCTAATGCATATCTTCACATGCCAGATGTTTAATGACTTGTAAATGCACCAATTCAAAAACCAACACCTAACTTCCACGGGTCTTGTGTTACCCATCCGAAGGACACGCAAACTCTTGTCTGCATAAGCCAGACGGATAACAAAAAGCAAAAAACCCAAATTCCAATGCATATCCTAATATGCACAATAGTTTCATGAGAACTCATAAAACCGAACCATAATCCTAATGAGCACATTGAACACTACACCCGGAATCGAGATTTTCCATCTGAAACGTTCGTTTCAAGATACAAAATCTCGATTCGTTTTCATTTAAAAGGAAGATGCATCGCGATCTCCGCGCGGCAGTTGATAGATGTACATGGTCCCTGGAGGAAGTGCTGCAGGAGACCAACAGGATAGTAAATCCTGAACAACTTATAATTGACAAATAATGAATACCCTGTGGGGATGTATGGTCTGTGCGTCGGCATGGATGTTGATTCCACCATCCACCCACTCGAGCGTTCACTGTCTTTAATTGGAGATTGTTCCGCCGCAGTTCGCCAAGAGGAATAAGGAAACGATGATTGGAGTTCGTTTCCCATGGGACACAGCACAGAATAACACACAGGTGGTATTGTTTATCAAAGTTAACACCCTATCGGGGAGCAGCACAGGAACAATAAAACACACGATTTCGTTCATTATAATTTGTTTTATATTGGTGTTAAAAAAAAAGATTTATAATTATTTTAGTGCACGATGCAAACTTTCACTGAAGGAGTAATTAGGCAAGTCAAAGGGAAAATATTTATGTTTATGACTCGACTTATAACACTCGATTATCGCACCGCACGGTGGATGGCAAACGCGACCGACCTCTTTGGTGTTTGGCAAAAGACTCTTGAATATACGCATCCCCGTGGGCACCGGGGAGCGGGAGTGGACACGTCCGACTCCAACGGAGGTTGGATTAAGACTCAGCGATATTAAATCGCTATCAATAGAAATTCGGCCAGTGAAACCGGCTCTCTTAAATTAAGATACACATGTATGTGTGAGCACATCAAGTAATTGAAACCAATGGGTTTACACTGGCGTGTGGAGGTACTGATATACATAACCTCGGAACTGGCTTCATCTTAAGCAAAAAGATTACGCCCCATGTAAAAGATGTGAAATTTATTAATGACCGAATGTCGGTGCTAAAAATAAGGGGACCATGGTACAATTATGTATTTATAAACGTATACGCCCCAACAGAATCTACGGGCGAATAAACGAAGGACACGTTCTACGAGACCCTAGAGGAAGTATTTGATGGGATCTCATCATTCGATGTTAAAATCCTCCTCGGCGACCTCAATGCGAAAATTGGAAAGGAAGATATCTTCCAACCAACAATAGGTAAAGAAAGCCTACATGACGTTTCAATTGATAATGGTAATCGAATTATCACGTTCGCAACGTCAAAAGATCTGGTAGTGAAAAGCACGATGTTCAAGCACAAGCAAATCCATAACACCAGTCGAGTATCCTCGACGTAGGATCAGATAGAGGAGCAGATTGCGACTCCGATCATCTTCTATTAATGGGCAAAATTAGAAGTCGGCTCACTGCAAACCTACATGGACAGTCACGGAAGACGAGCAAATTGTTCGACATTGATAAACTAAAAGACCCGCGCAAAAGGGCTGAATATCAAGACGAACTAACGAATAGATTCAGCATCCTAGACGATGGGGGCAGTAAGGAAGAGGAAGCCAATAGTGTGGACACTAAATGGGCATCGATCAGAGACACAATCAAACAAACAGCCCAAGAGGTATTCGGATTTAAGAAAACAACTAAGTTCAAACCTTGGTTTGACGATGAATGCAGGGCAAATATCGAACGACGTAAACGCCTCAGGATGATTCACTTAGAAGCATATGGTGAAGTCAACGCAGTAAGATACGCGATAATTCGGAAAGAGACAACGAGACTTTTCAAAGGCAAAAAACGCGAATGGAAGACGACTCGGATCGAAAAAATCATAGAAAATGCCAGAGCAAAGAATAGCAGAGGTATGTATGCCGGCATAAATTCAATTAGAAATGACTACCGAGGGAGAGCCAAAATAAAACGAGACACAAACGGTTGTCTGTGGACAGACACAAAAAATATCGTGATAAGATGGAAGCAGTACTTTGAAAACCTGCTCAATGTGCGCACCCATCAACCACAAATAAACGCACCAGACGTACATACAGCCGAGCTCCAGATCCCAGAGCCCTCTTTCGACGAAGTTGTAGACGCGATAAATCGACTGAAAAACAACAAGGCTCCCGGGGTCGACTGCATACCGGCAGAGCTTGTGAAGTATGGAGGAGAGGCAAGCGCTCGAAAGACCCACCAACTGATTAAAACAATACGGGATAAGGAAGAATGGAAAACCTCAATAGTCATCCCCATTTTAAAAAAAGGCGACAGATCTGACAGCGAAAATTACAGAGGAATATTATTGCTCCCAAACACATACAAAATACTAACAAATGTCATACTGGCTAGAATCACACCGTACGCAGAAGAAATATTGGGAGACTACTAATGCGGATTCCGTAGGAACCGGTCAACAAGCGACCAAATGTTCACAATAAGGCAACTGCTGGAAAAGAAGTGGGAATACGGAGAGACGGTTCACCAACTGTTCGTTGACTTCAAAAAAGCCTACGACTCAGTCGCAAGGCAACGACTCTACCATATTGTGGTTGAGCTGGGGATCCCGAAAAAATATGCCTCCCTCATTCAAATTTGCATGAACGAAATCGAGTTAGAATAGAAAACCACCTCTCAGAACCATTTGAAATCCGGGGCGGACTAAAACACGGTGATGGCCTCTCACCATGTCTCTTTAACCTTGTCCTCGAGTACGTCATCAGAAAAGTACAAGACGACAACATGGCCCGATCATTCCTGAACGGGGTCACACAAGTGCTAGCATATGCGGATGCCATCTATAATAGATTGAGCGATAATCTAGAAACTGTAAGTAAAAACAGTGAAATCATCATGCAAGCGGCAGAAGAAAACGGAGTAGTCTGTTTTCTTCTTTTTCGCACCTCTGTTTGCATTCCTTGGGCATCGATACTCTCGATTGTTTATCTTTGTAGGGTTTTTGGTGTTTTGAGTGGCGTAATCTTCGTCACGAAAGAGATGTGACCTAAATTTCGGTACAGATCTAGTGGAGCACCTACTACAAGGGCATAACACCCGTAGTGGTTGCTTTCGCTTATCTATCGCTGCTACCGAATTGGATCCTTTCCCAAGGTGGTAATGGTTTTCTGTGCAGGGCCATTTCAATGGAACGGGAATTACGCGTCGATCTTTGCAACATTCGTGGCCTAAGATACAATTTCTCCTCTGTGTCTGCCCACGCCTGTAACCAGAAACCAGTAATCCTTGTGTGGGGAAGGAAGTATTGTGCCAAGACACGGGCACTAGGTTCACTTCCTTCCTCCAGCTTAACCAAGACAAAGTTCCGCTGAAAGATAGTTCACCTGGTGAGTAAAAGTTCCAAACCGCAGAACAAAACGTATACCGGGAAAGAAAGTCAAACGCACTGATTTAAGTTATTACTTAGATCATCACTTTATTTGTTCCTTTAATTATCATCTTCATCGGCACTACAACCGGGAACCGGTCTTGGCCTTATTTAGCAAGTCCTGAGGCTTGTTAAATTTTCCATGATACTTTGTTTTTACGGGCAAGGTCATTAGTCTTGCGCCAGAAGCTCCCCGTCGGGGAATCGAACCCCGGTCTCCCGCGTGGCTGGCGGGGATACTAACCACTATACTATCGAGGAGCCCATTTGTCCCTTTAATGACTGGCGCAATACAAACTACTTTAAAGATAAGCACAATTAATGTTCCCGCTAATGTAAACATCCCACTTTATCAGACCACATCAAACTTATTACTGAAATAACACTTTGCTCATAATTGGGAGTTGTTTTACTTTATGCGATTTAAATTGTTTAACTGTATGCGATCTGAATGTCACATTTAACAGGCAGGGCGGCGGATATTGGCGTGTGCCATTTTGCACACTCACGACTCACAGGGGTGCGTAGTGGAGACCCAACCGGCTCGGTCTGGTGATCGAAAAGGACTCCGCGATAAACGGCTCGTGCAGAGCCGACTCGCTAATGGGTTGAGTTTTCCTCTCGTGATGAAAACGAGGAAAGAGGATCTCACTGGTGAGGTCCTGTAGTGGTGTGCGTGAAGTCGATCGTTGAGATCAGATTGTTTACTAACAAGGGATGCAGAACAAAGGAAGAAGTGACCCAAGGCATCGTTCGGTAATGGGGGTCAGCTGAGTAAATAGCAGCCACTCATTAGATGCTAAAAGGGATTGCGATACTTTATACAATGGAGATCGTATATCGTATCTCTGCCGACTGGAAGAATCGGATTCTTTTGTTTGCATACGTGTATGCTATTAAATCCAATCCGGCGGCTAAGCGCGACGTTGGTGATTGTTTGAAGATTCAAACAAAGAAGTATTTCCGAGAGAAGTGCTTGCAGCTGAATCAATAGTTGCAAGTCTTTGGAAAGTAATTTAGATGGTTACACAATGACGGTTGTGTATACCATCTGTGTCAATTGTGCATGGCATCTATGGCGACGCCAGGGTCGAACGCTAGTGTGGATATCTACACTAATTGGTAATTCGGTTCTTGGTCGCTAATGCAGAGATGCATTGATACATGTATGAATGCCCTTGTAGGAAAAATTCTTTACAGGCATTTCCAGATAATGCATTGAAAGCATTAATTATCCTTGGGAAGGAAATGTTTTTGCTGCGGGGAAATTGCGGTGCAGGTGTGGGAAGGTTGGAATTTGTCTGGCAACCGAAGGTACCGAATAGGTTTTGGTTTTATGCCCCTGTATAATGGAAAGAATTCTAGTAGGGAATTTGTATGCGAAGAAAGGCATGAAAAGTTAGGAATTCTTTTACAGGGACTTTTAGGTTATACCTTAGATAACCTAGATGCGTAAAGCATTTAAGGTGCTAATGCGGTTGCATTAGCGAAACTTAGAAGGTGGGGTCGAAGTTATGGGGGTTCTTCAGGTAAGTAACAGTGGGGTTTGGCGCAATCGTCACACTTGCAATTAGCGAGACTCGGCTAATAACTGTTACAGATATTTTTGATTTTACCATACCCGGTTATAACTTTGTGCCATTGTTTTTTCCACATTGTGGTGTAGCCACATACATACGAAGTGATATTGCTTAACAGCTTCTGCCGCAATATGGGCTCTGCTCAAATCGAGAATTTAATTGCTCCTGGCTAAAACTTCACATTCGTAAGCATATCATACATTATTGGTTTCTTACCTGGATAGAAACGCATCCTTTAACGAATTTGATGCTCTATCTGATTTTATCGATAAGATCTTGACCTTTATCTGTGGCAACTCTAACAGATATACACAATTCACAAGCAAAAATAGTGAAGAACACCGAACGAAAAATCGAATAAGAAAAATACATCAGAACCGTATACCAAGCGATAAAATAAAAATAATTCATATCAGTGGAATATAGTCGAGTTTGGAAATCAAATTCTAAATACGGTCAGTAGTCTGATGCTTCACTGCTTCGCTTTTTAATCGTTTCATCGTGTGTTCAATTCACCTTCTTCACTATCCTTGCTTAACGATATAATTGGTGACTACGACGTGATCTGTACACGACGCAGCACACACACACTCCCCGTAGTAAACAGAACTTCACACACGCAATCATGACTTCTGCATAGAGCACCAAGACACACTCGCTTGGCTTGCTCCGACATTTCTCTCGTTCGCTCGCTCGTCGCTCGCACCGAATCTGATCGTAACGAAGTTTCTGGGAAGGGGGTGGTGTGGCAACTCTAACAGATATACACAATTCACAAGCAAAAATAGTGAAGAACACCGAACGAAAAATCGAATAAGAAAAATACATCAGAACCGTATACCAAGCGATAAAATAAAAATAATTCATATCAGTGGAATATAGTCGAGTTTGGAAATCAAATTCTAAACACGGTCAGTAGTCTGATGCTTCACTGCTTCGCTTTTCAATCGTTTCATCGTGTGTTCAATTCACCTTCTTCACTATCCTTGCTTAACGCTATATATCCACACACTGAAATCGTTATTGCAGGTGATTTCAAAGTGCATAGCTTCAGTGGCTTCGTCACACAACGCCGGAAGGTCAATATGTCCAGCTCAAATAATTTAACTCAACTCGTCAATGAGCCAACACGAGTACTAGACATAGATGGACATTCCGCCAACACACTGAACATGTTTCTCTCCTCCCACCCAAACAAATACACAATTGAACTTTCTTAGTCGTTGGGCTATCGCCACATTTAAACACCGGGACTCACATGTTTTTGTTGTTGGAGCATATTCCCCATATTGTTCGCACAGCAACCGATGCCCACCAGCTGTACTTTTCTTTAAATTAAAACAAACAAGCAGAGCATCACACAAATCGTGTTTTGTTGGCACAAAGGACGACATGGTTAGAACACACAGTGAGAATGTTGTTAATACTTCAGCGAAATGACATATTGATTTTAGAGGGAAATGTTAACGTTGTAACATAAATATAATTACAAGATGCTCCGATACGGTTTAATGATAGTTACGCCATCTTTTGTAGAACCCTCAGAACTTATTTGTACACCCAATATTTGGTTATGCGATTTGACGCATTTAGACTTCTTTCTTTGGAGTTAATTTTAGAGTAAGATATGTGCCAATAAGCCCGCAACATCACAACAGCGAAAGGATAAACTAATAATGCACATTGACTGGATTGAGGAGCACTTGCGTAGTGATCTTATCAAAAATGTCAACCATCGTTTGCAGATGTGCCGCCGAAGACGTAGCGAACTTTTCGCCGATATTGTTATTCCAACATAATTATCGCGGGCCAAACCAAATGATTAAAAATGCAAATCATCAGTTTATCATATATACTTTGTTTTATGTTAACATCCTTTCTACTTATCGGAACACTTCTTTTTTAGTAAACGACACTTTTTGTCAAAACATGCTTTGAACTTGTCAACATTTATTTACCCATTTTTTTTAATTGAATATTATTTGATTTATCTTACACATCAGTAAAACAACTCTACCCACAAAAACAAAATTACCTCTTTTCGATTGTGAATTTGAATAAAAGTTATGCATCTGGCATGAGTGCAATTCGATACATAAACCAAATATTTGCAAGTCACTGTAATGCTCTATAAAGACCCAAAAGGGCGACAGTTACGCAAATATCGACCTTCCAGATTTGTGTGGATTCAGTCGCAAAAAATTTCACATGAATCGAACCACTCTCCCTTCAGATGGATGAGGTTGTTTTGACGGGCATGGAGCGCGAGATAGACGATTTCATTTTATTAATGTAACTTCAATCAACGTAATTTGGGTATGTTGCCCTGGAGCTGTTTTCTCTGCTCCTCTGTTGACACACACGAATCAAACTCATCAATTTTTCATCTAGCTCGTACGAGTAAAAGTTATTTCATTACGATATCCTGGAGCACTACATAAGTCGGAAGCGGAGCACATTCCACACATGGTCTAGTGAATTTCCTTTTTAATTTGACAAATTAAATTCTTCTAAAAATAAATGAAAAACTCTCTATGCTTCTTTAAAGTTGAAGTGGATGTGATTTTTCTGGTCAACCGCATTGAAAACAAACATGCGAACACTGGTTTCAAGAATATGCACTGGGGGTAAAGGTCGAAAAGAGGATAAGAAATATAGTTAGTTAGGTAGATATTGCTATTAAAAGATTAAACACTAGTTGACAATTTAAAATACTTAAAACTGAATTAAATTGTATCATCCGTAAGATAGAGTGAGTAGTATCTTTGTTGCTCAACCACAGAATTATTCCAACAGCTACCGGTCTGACGCAACCACTTAAGGCAGCACGGTTTCTGACTGAGCAAATATCTATTTCGCATTATTTTTTCCCAGACTATCACATACTAATGAATGAATTATCAAATAATGAAAACAGTTATCCTGTACTTCCTCCTCCACCTTCTAGGGGCACTCAGCCAAATTTGAATCAAAAGCGATTGCAACAAACTCAAGCGCAAGTGGATGAAGTCGTTGGAATTATGCGAGTGAATGTCGAAAAGGTGTTAGAACGTGACCAGAAGCTTTCCGAACTGGGAGAAAGGGCTGACGCTCTGGAACATGGCGCATCAAAATTCGAACAGCAGGCCGGAAAACTCAAACGGAAACAATGGTGGGCCAACGTCAAGATGATGATCATCTTGGGCGTGCTTGGAGTTGTAGTACTACTTATCATCATTGGTAAGTCGATTTATTATTTTTCTTGAAGAAGTCATAATTTTTTAAGAAACACTACAAAATTGGTTAACACTCAATTTCGGCGACGGTTTAGTACTGTACTCTAGTTGTCACTCTTTTGTGCAAATTGGTGTGGACCAATTTTATTCGAAAAACCACCAGCTTTTATCGTAATGCTGAAACTGTTATTGTAAACGTTGTCTACGTCTTCAATACTTCAAAACTTTTTTGTTTCCTTGACGAACTGCCCTCAGGCGTTCAGATCAGGAATGTATCTAACTCTGTAATGTGTATCTAAGTCTGTTGAATGTATCCTAAATCTGTTGTCAATTTAATACTTGATTTCCTTGATTTTTCAATGGCTCACACTGCGCATTGTTCTTTCTTTCTAACGAGTAATCGTAATAAATGGTATACTTGCAACGACACCCATCGCTAATGATGAAATACATTGGGAGATCAATTACAAATAGATTTTTTTTTTTTTATAAAACTTCTCTCGAGAGAGGCGAACCGATACCCCCGACTAGGCGACCCGAGAAGCCACCAAATAACTATTGCAATTCTTCTTGAACAGTTGCATGTTGTAACGCTTGCCTGGGGAGGGAATTCCACTGCTTTCCCGCTCTATAACGGAACGAGTTTTTTTTTTAATACAAACGCGCGCACCAACGGGGATTTTGGAGTACCCTTCAAAGTCAGAGCATAGTACGAGCCAAAGAAAAGGAAGTGCATAAAAGAAAAGGAGTTCTGATATAGGGATGTTCGCACCATTGTGAGCTGAACCGCAAATTGGTACGATCCGCCGGATTGTCTCGTGGAGCCTGTGGCGGTTTCCCCTAACGCCACTGCCCGCCTCACATTTTCAACGGAAACAACAAAAACCTGGTCGCCGCAGAGCATCAAGTTCTAGGGGGAAAAAGAGTAAAATTTCCTGCAAGGATGAATAGTTTGTTTGTGCGTAGCACAACATGAATTCGCTCAACATGCAGCACACACCGGGGAAGTTCAACCGGCGCCGACGGTCAACGGAAAATATTCCAATATTGGTTCCCGCCAACATGCACCCTTTCTCGAGTGGAGAAAAACGGTCGCATCCTCAACCAACGGATCAATCGAGATATTCGGACAAGAATATCTTCGATCCAGCACCGACACACACAGGCAAGCTGCCCCCTTTTCATCAGCAAACACAGGAAATTGCCACCTGCACCATTTGCACGACGAGCGATATGCGATCGGCGGCGATCTTGGTTGTAGTCGCGAGCGTATGAATATTCGTCGTTCCTAGGAAAGACACACGAGCGAAGTTTGCACGATCAACAATAATGCTTCAAGCAGTAGTGATCGTGTAAACAATTCAACCCCTGTGCAAACCTGCAAATCATGTGAATTGCGATGATCCCATGTCTGCATGCTGGGGGATACACACATAAGCGGCAGACGCGATTATCGTGTGTATGTTTCACCCTTTCCTTTTTTTTCTTGTTCGCCTGGCAAAAAGCTAAAAGCGCACCATATATGGTAGTCGAGGCAATGGTCTGTTTTGGGTCCTGGCGCTGTGTGTGCAAAATGAAAGAAAAAGAAAAAGAAAAGGATTGAATATGAGGTAACCCTTGTGAATCCGGATGAGTTAAGAGGCTAGTCGTTTAACAGAATTAAGAGGTGGCAGTCAACAGTCGTGGTGTAACATATAATTTATACTAATACGTGGTGTTCCGTAATTACATATGAATGTTTAATTTATATCTACGCGGTGTTTTCCTGAAGATACATATAAATACAAATTATGAACATATAATTTATACTAATACGTAGTGTCCCGTAATTACATATGAATGTTTAATTTATATCTACGCTGTGTTTTCCTGAAGTTACATTGTTTTTCTGAAGTTACATTGTTTTCCTGAAGATACATATAAATACAAATTATGAACATATAATTTATACTAATACGTAGTGTTCCGAGATTACATATGAACATTTAATTTATACTCACAACTTCCAAAGGAATAAATAAATTTTGAATAAAAATATACAAGGCGGCGTTTCAATTAGTGGAGTCGGATACTGAAGTGAACCAGTTGGGCAAACGTGGTGAACCTGTGCCCCTGTGGCACCCGATATTTCCATACCACGAATAGACACAACCCCATAAGCCCATATAAACCGAATTGCGCAGACCACGAACCTCCGAAGAACAGCACCCTTGATACTATCTGTAAAACAGACAGAGGTCGACTATGCGCCTTCTATGTGAAGCGACTGTAGTCCCGACGCAGGCGGCGTGTCCCAGATCAGGCGGATCGCTCGTGTCTGTATGCTCTCAAGTAGGTAGAGGATATGTTTAGGAGCAGAGTTCCAAACATGAGAGCAATATTCCAGCGCGGGTCTAAATTGGGATTTATACAAAAGAAAAAGTTGAGCCGAGGTAAAATATTTCTTAGCTCTAAAAAGATAACTCCGTTTTCCAGAGGCGGACCTGGCGATGTTCGACATGTGTTTATGCCACGATACATTCCCACAGACCGTAACGCCGAGCAATTTCATGCCTTCCCCAGATGCGAGAACCTCGGCATTCATCATCAGCTGTAGAACCGATGATCCACTTTTCTTTTTGAATCTTGTATACTGTTGGCGCAAGGCTAATAACCTTGCCCGGAAAAACAAATTATTATGGACAATTTAACAAGTCTCGGACAAGTACCGAATACCGGTGGAGAGAGTTGCTAAATAAGGCCCAGACTGGATCCCGATTGTAGTGGCGATGATGATGATGAAGAGATGTCCTCGGTGCATAAGATAAGCGAAAGAGTTTCCCAAGAACCGGCGATAGTTCTGGAGCACTAAGGACTATAGTTGGTACTCCGTCCGGGTCGGTTGCCTTCCTGTAGTCCAGCCCATGTAGAATGCGTTGAATAGTACGCGTACGCATCGAAGACCGTACCGTCGCGATCACAGGCCGCTCCAAAAGACCGGTATCGAGGTATCAATTCTCAGAAAATAAATTCGCAAACACAGCTTTATCTTTTAAATTTGTGACAAACGTCCTGCTGACTGTCACTAACGAAGGAAAACCGAATGAAGCGAAGCTACTGCTAACAGCCTTGCCATTGACCAGAAAGGACGCAGACCAGTTGGGCACTCCAGGAGCTTATTGGTCACTCTGTCGTTGTAAGCATTCTTTGCAGTATCAATCGCCTGGTTGTACGCGTTTCTGATTTAAAAAAAATTCGTTCTGTTAACCTCGATGGGATCGGAGGGCCAATGTTTAAAAGGTCTATCTTTTGCCGCTGTAATCTGCTCGCATTTTTTATCAAACCAAGGCTTATCAGATGAACTTTATTTGGTGGAATTTGGGGTATAGATTTCCATCCCGAAGAGAATAAACTCTGTGACCGTCTCCGCGCATGCGCTAATATCGGAGTCCCAAAACACAGGACTTTACTACTACGTTCCCGACTTCCGCATAGAGCACCGGCACACTCGCCTATTCCGACGTCCTCTCGCTCGCTTGTTCCTCGCTCCGTCGTTCGCACACGAAGTTGGTCGTAACAAAGTTACTGAGGAGGAAGTACTGTGGGGTTTCTAACAATGCACAAGCAAATAGTGAAGAACACCGAACGAAAATCGAATAAGCAAAAGCATCAGAGCCGTATATCATAGCGATAACATAACAATTCCACATCAGTTGAATGTACTTGAGTTTAGAAATCGAATTCGTACACGCGGCAGTGGCCTGGTGTGTTGAGCATTGGTTACATTTTTAGTGATTTTAACTGTCATAGCGTCAGTTCGAATCACACGCTCTTCACTATCGTCGCTATACGCTCGCCTTATATAGCCCGCACCTGTTCTCACTTTCGCTCGATTCCTGGCTGTTCTTCTCTTTTACTCGTTTTCTCCTGAGTGATTTTTTTTTTTGAACTCGTTTCCTGAGTGCCTTTTTCCTCTCGAACAGCTTTCCGCATTTCGGCTGGCGCTTTCCTTGCTCTTCGTGGAAGTGCGTGTCGGTGTGATTACATCGCCAACAGTCTCTCCCGCAGTGCGCAGCACTTTGTCTTGTGATGGCGATGTCGTCGCTGGAATCAACACCACGACTCGGCGCGTTGGTCTTCACAGTGTTCCTCATGTCGTGCTCACGTCCAGAATTCTGATCCTTCCATCGGGTCCGCTGCGCTGTTCTCCAGCTCGCCTTACCAACGAGGTCGTGGTCATCGAAGTCCCTCACTCTGTGTTCCTGTTTACCTTAGGTCAAGCTTAGTCAAGTTAGTTCTTATGTTCTTTAGTTTGTTAAGTTATATATACTTTATCTTATAAGGACGACGGTGAATCAAATATAAACGGTAATTTTACTTTTTTGCCTAGCAACAAGTTGCAAGCTAGATAATCTTGTGCGTGGTTGTTGTTTAGTTTATGAAGAGAGAGTGGGGAATCCGGCTTCGCTAGCGGTCTCGCTAGACTTTGCAGACAGTACAGCCATGAGCGTGACCGTCAGAGCTTGAGAGACGATAAACGTTCGGGACGCCCAAAAAATGCAACAACTGACTATAACATCGCTAAAGTTCACCAAATTGTGCTAGATGACCGCTGAATTAAAGTGAGAGAGATGGCAGAGGCTATGCAAATGTCCAAAGAACGTGTTTGTCACATGTTAAATCAAGATTTAGGCGTGAGAGCGCTTACCGCACGTTGGGTGCCGCGTTTGCTCACGTTAGACTAAAAACGTGTTCGGGTGAACATTTCCAACGCGCTCTGTTGGCACAGTTTAGGCGCAACAGATTATTATAAAATGTTTAACAACTTAAGGCGTTAAACACTCGGAAACTTTTTCTCGATTGAAGGGATAGTTTGTTGATGACACACTTTTTCAAAATCGTGTGTAAACGTGACCCAGAGAATTTAAAAGTGGGCGAGAACGTATCGAAAACGAAAGTCATGATCGACGCCCAAGGAGACGTCGTACAGATGACAGCATCCGTGCCATTCGAGAGCTTTTTGAAAGTGATCGGCGCTTAACTGTTGGAGAAATCTCATCAGGAGGGGGTATCAGTTATGGAAAAAGCCGCATATCGAAACAAAATACGAGGTATGCCCATTCGAGATGCCATCCTTCTTCATGACAACGCCAGGCCTCACACCGCATTCTTGACAAGGGATACAATGGAAGAAATAGGCTGGGAAACCCTCGAACACCCACCTTATAGCTCAGAATTGTCTCCCTGTGGCTAGTTTTTATTTGCACCCTTGAAGGAATCACTTGGAGCGTTGGAAGATTGCGCAATTGGCTAACAACTCAGCCTAAATCTTTCTACGAACAAAAGATATTAAAGCTTCCAATTCGGCGGCAAAAGTGTGTAGATCACACAGGAGACTATATTGAAAAATGTTGATATTATAGTTAGTGTGTAACATTATTCAATAAATGTATAAAAAGAAATCACCGTTCAACCTCGTACTTATATTGATTGAATTAAGACAATACATGAGTGGCCTGAAAAGTTTCCGACCTCTACGTGAAGACAGAAGCCCTCGTCAATAAAAGCTAGTGAATGTATTTGTGTATCTTTTGACAGTTACCAACATTTCAGCCATTTTGGACGCGTAATTTTTATTTGACAGTCGTTTGAGTGAGTTGATGTGAGTATTTTTGTGAAAATGGACAAAATTTAGTATCGAGCTGTCATTAAATTTTTGTTTTTGAAAGGCAATACGCATTCGCAAATCAAAGATGAGTTGGACTCATCTTGGTATGGGGACTCTGCGCCATCATTTACTACAGTGAAATTTTGGGCAGCTGAATCCAAACTGCTGTCACGTAACACAAAGCTCTGTTCTATAGAACCATAATCATGCCGATTGCTCCATACGGATGCAAAACATGGGGTCTCACAAAACGGGAAGAAAACCAATTCCGCGTATTCGAGAATAAAGTTCTAAGGGGTATCTTTGGTGGTAAATATGACGAGGAGGCAGGACAATGGAGGAAACTCCACAACCACGAATTGGAAGAGCTATACCTACAAACGGACATGTAGCCCGAATAGGCAACGATAGGACCGTGCGTAGAATTCTTGACGGTAGACCAATGGGAAAGAAACCGGTAGGATGGCCGCGACGGAGATGGCAGGACAATGTTAGGTTTGACCTTGAGGAGATCGGATCAGATGGTCAAGCGTGGAAGGAGAGTGCACAGGACAGGGAACGATGGCGGAGTCGAGTCGGTGAGGTCATGAAGTTCCGGGTTCCTACTGGCCAATAAATAGTAAATAATGGAAATTAAACGTGGCCGTGAGAGCTTGGGAGACGATGAACGTTTGGGACGTGTGTGGCGGTTCCATTGAACGCCACTACTTACCTTCCCATTAATTACTTACCTTTCTATTCATCATCATCATCTTCATCATCGGCACTACAACCGGGAACCGGTCTTGGCCTTATTTAGCAAGTCCTGAGGGTTGTTAAATTTTCCATAATGATTTATTTTTTCTGGGCAAGGTCATTAGTCTTGCGCCAGGGGCTCCCCGATGGGGAAACGAACCCCGGTCTCCCGGATGACAGGCGGGTGTACTAACCACTATACTGTCGAGGAGCTATTTATTATATTCTGATCAAAACAAAGGCGATGGGGAAGATACATACGTAAGAACGGTTTCTTTATCGGTTATTCGCGCGGCGCAGATCAACCCTCATCGAGTTCTCTATATCGACTGTGGTAACTTCCCTGGGGATGATTTCATTCACCAAGGTCATTAGTCGTGCGCCAGTACCTTTCTATTATCTATCCAAAAACTTCCCCCTAAAACCCATAAACCCATCGTTTTTTGCTAATGCTGCAATTGCATTAGCACCAAACAGATATTTCTCCCAAGGGCATGGTTGCATTCGTCGCACCATGTCCCCGAAGAGCAAATCGGTTGCAGCACCAAGCAACCGATATGAAACCCTAAACATGTCAATGCACATATCTGCACGTGCATGGCATGTTCACCCTTGTTTTATCTGCAGGCATACCGGTCGGTCGTCCGAACGACAGCCACAACATAGCTTGCCGCCGGCTACCAGAGGGAATTGAGTTCTGCATATTGTAAATACACACACGACAGATCGACCCTTTGAGACGCCAGCGATGTGTGCACGATCGGCATAAATGCTGTACGCTGTTGCCGATCGCATAAACATACAACGTCTCGTATACACAATGGCTTGCCCAGCTGCAACCACTTCTGTTAGTGCTCCACACACAGCATGAGCAACCGGAGTGATCATAGTGTGTGTGTTCGCATCCGTACTGGGGCCAAGGTGTAGAAGATCTCCTATTGGTCGCCAAGAGAAGGATGAAATCCGATTGTCTCCATTAGTAAGTTAGTCTGAAGATAGATTCCGGGAAGGCAAGCCGTCTCCTCTACGTAAACGGTAAATAAATAGTGAGTCGAGATCGAGCGGTTATTGAATGGAGTCGATGCGATAGCCTTAGAACAGACGGATGTCTGCTAATTGAAGAGGGAAATAACGATAACTTTTAAAATATATTTTCGAGTCGACGTTTTTCGATAAACACATAAGCGGCGTCGTGACTATATCTGGTTTAACAAATATTAGAACAATAAGAAACAATTCTATCGAAATTAGTGTTTTTCCTATTAAATCAAATCAGATCTTTTCAAGTACAATAACATTTTTGTGAAACAAATATTAGAGCAATAAAGAAACCATTTACAACCAAACCGTGTGTCTCAATTGTTTCCTTCCTGTGTCAGTGGCCATACCAGTTTCTCGGGTAATAACATCAACTCTCTAGTGGGGATCTTTGTGAACCTGTGCCCTTGTTGGTACATACAAGATACATAACCCCCACACGTCCGAAAACTGCAACAACTGACGATAACATCGCTAAATTTCACCAAATGATGCTAGACGACCGCCGAATTAATGTGAGAGAGATATTAGAGGCTATGAAAATGTCCAAAGAACGTGATTGTCACATTATAAATCAAGATTTAGGCGTGAGAAAGCTGTCCGCGCGTTGGGTGCCGCGTTTGCTCACATTAGACCAAAAACGTGTTCGAGTGAACATTTCCAACGCGCTCTGTTGGCGCAGTTTAGACGCAATAAATTCGAGTTTTGGGTCGATACACCATTATACGCCCGAAACAAAAATACAGTCAAAACAGTGGAGTGTAAGAGGGGATTCGACTCCAAAAAAAAAAAAAAACGATTTTTTCAGCTGGGAAAGTGATGGTGACTGTTTTTTTTGGGATAGTCATGGAGTTATCTTACTCGATTATCTTCACATCGACTCACTCAAACGACTATCAAATAAAAACGACGCGTCCGAAATAGCTGAAATTTTGGTGAGTAACTGTCAGAAGATGCGCAACTACATCCCCACTTCTTTTGGCGAGTGCTGCTATCTTCACGTTGAGGTCGGACATTTTTCAGCCCACCCTCGTATATGGGGTGGTAGCCCCACTAATGTAAACTAGAAACAAGTGATCACTTGCACAAGAACCTCCCAACCAAATTCCCGAACCTTCCGGCAGGACACTCTCGATGTGTGTGGCATGGAATTGTCCTGGTAGAACACAATTTCTCATCTATTGGCCAAAGCTGGGCGATTGCTCTATTCAGACGGTCCAATTGTTGACAGTACACGTCCAAATTAAGAGTTTGGTCGTAGGGTAGTGTGGGGATGATGTATGTGTGCCGGCGTACGGTACGTGTTCACACCTATCCGTTGTTCCGCCGACTAAAGAACAATACTCCGCCACTTTTCGATCACACAAAGAGGAAAGTAAAACAAACGTTTTTTGTAGGCTCTCTTATTGTTCTTGATAATTGGTGTTTATTGTTATAAAACAAAAAAAAACTTGAAAACATAATTTGATGAAACCAACACTTGACAACGCTAGTTTTACTTTTATTTGATTAATTGCAATCAATCATTAATATTCATGACAAAAACTCGACTATACTTTACACTCGGGGGCGTGCAGACCCCCGTGTGATCGCGGTGGTTACCAGGCGACCTCCGATGTGCGCGCACTGAAGGTTGTGATCAGACTCAATCGAGGGCTGGAATCTCGCTCTTGATTCGCCCTCGATTCGGTGGTGGTGGATATCCTCTCCGCTAAGGATATGTTTTTACTTACCACAAGAGAGACGTAAAGCCTCTCTGTGGAACAGAAAACCAGATCTCGTAATAAAGATCATGGTGGTACACATGTATGTGTGTACATTGGCTCATTCATGAGACAAAGCCATAAGAACGAAACTGAAACAAAGAAAAGGCATAATGTGCATCCAAGAGATGTGAGTTCGGCTAAGCAAACAAGCCGAATCTCATTGGGTGCTAATTGGGTTTGTGTTTGCTTATGTGAGAAGGTCAGGAATATGTAGGACAAAGGGAATTTATGATCTGAGAGTTCGACTGAGTAAACAAGTTGGAACTCATTAGATAGTAGATGTGTGGGGCTTTTCAGGGCCCGAAGAACCACGCATCGCTCAAACCCCACCATTATCAGCAAATACAGCTTACCTGAAAGTTGAATTTTCGGCAAGATTACTCAATCTTGCCATGGCATTAACTGCCAACCAATTTGCTGAAATCAATTCGGTTATCCTCACGGATAACCGACATGAATACCCCATAGGCAGCTTACCTTTTTAAGGGCTGTTCCAAGCCCTCTTTGAGCGGTCATACTTGGAAACCTAATTCATGACAAGATTAACATCTTGCCATGATATCAATCCAGCATCAACCGAGCTTCCTCGACCGAACAATGGATGGCACATGTCCACCAACACACGCTAACCTTTCCGTGCGTTATCTTTGTACCCATCCATTGTCCAAGATGTCATTTCGGGCTGCTTGCTGCCTTGCACATCTGCAAGCCAGATTTTCAACGGCATGTCCTATGATATATCTTTCCAAAAGAAGAGAAGATCAAATAAACATTGGCTTTAAGGCGCGCATATTTGTTTGCTTATCAGCATGACCGATCTTACAATCCGTTGCCGTATCTAGGAACGATCACCAGCATCGGTCATGACCAGGAATATTTACCTAAGCAACGGGTAGCCACGATTCTCACGCTGGCTATCGAAGCTGCTTTCGTTTACACAAAGTAATCACTCAAGCAAATACTTTCGCCTGACGGTACCACCAACGGGATTAACATACCCTAAAACAATATGCACCCATGCATCGAATTGAACATGACCGAAATATGTTTACTTTAAGCAAACTAGCAACGGTCATATCCCATGTTTAGTTCGCTAAACCAAAGGGATTGTCTATACATTATCCCAAAACCAATTCCTGCCTTCGGCAAGAGTTTCATTGACTCACGTCAATCAAGGAATCTATCCCTTGCGGATGGCGGCAGTATATCTTGCCCATACATGGAGCAGCAGATTTGACCTGCGACACGCGTTTTTCCTTTTTTTCTTTCTTCCCTTTCTTCCTACCTTCACCATTGACTACCCTTGGGCGGGGAATCCATGAGGATCACGTTTGATGGATGTCGATGAACAGACATCCAGGAGTCAGATTTCTTATCCCGAGGTGTGCACATGCACCGACTCGAGAGTCAAATTTAAATATTCGAAGAGTTCGTGTGCGAGAAAAAAAATTCATCTTCCGTGGAGTTCGCGATACCATAAGTACTAGAAAAATCCTTTTCTTGCCTTTTATTGTTTCTGACGATCGCACGTCGAATCGAACGTTTAATCAGTAAATGAACAGTGTCGCGATTAGAATAGTTCAACTGTACGAAGTGCTTTGACTTTCTTGGAATACCTAGATGTGCTTTTAGTCGCGACTAACATTTGTAAAACAAACAGAAAGAAAATGCGAACAATAAAAATACAGTGATCAACAACAACACGAAGTGGTTTATTATTTACTTCGTTCTGGACAAAAGGTTGCTGCTAGCAGTAAGACGACTGTGCGCACCACGAAGGAATTACGGACGTGTCGTTAGTGGAGTATCGTCAACAGGGAACTCATGCCCTCTTTTCTTACACCATCTTCTCTGATGCAGTTAGTGTTCTTGTGTTTTCAACAGTGGAGTTTTTATTGAAAACGTATCCTTGCCGATACCAAATAAAAACATCCCACGGATGCATTTGGGATACTTGCATGGTTTGAATTGTTTGGTGTATCGCCAGAATGCCTGCTGAAGGTCAGCGTTCTTTTGTTTGTACATGGTACATGCTAGGGAATTAGCGTCTATTGCGCTAATTGTATGCAGCTGCGTTGGATTGTTTATCGTTGGTGCAAGGGTCGCCAGGCAATGTGTATGTTAGTAAATTTATTGTACACATGTTGAGGCTGGGAATAGCCAACTCAAGGTTAAGATTCCCTGATTATGCGGTTGCATTATATGCGAACCGATGAGTTTTCTTTCAGGTATTCGTGTAGGGGGAAATGCACTTGGTGAGATTAGGATTTGCCTGGCACCGAAGGTGCCGAATTGGTTTTGGGATTTGTGGCGGTCCCGACAAACCCCACGGTACGCTTTCCTTATGATCTTAAATTCCCTGTTAAGAAACCTTACCTTCATGCATCTCTTCGCCTACAATTTTCTGTAAGAATTCTTTATGACCTTTTTAGGAATTCCATAACTCCCATTGTTTCCCGCCAATGCATTTGCATTTGCCCCAGAAAACATTTCCTTTTCCAAGGATATGTAATGCTTTCAAGCATTATCTGAAATTCCTAAAATTGACCTTAATGTGCATATGCACCATAAATACCAAACATTCGATACCCCTTGTCTGAGTTAAAATACTATGTCGTCAGCTTGTTTTTACAGCTGCAACATTAGCGATTCAATAGACAAACAATGATGCATTTCCTTCGTCGCCACCACTAATTGCTTGGCATACCTAAATGCAAGCAAGGGATGCGTATCGGCAATTAACCCAAGATACGATATACAATTTCCATTGTATAAAGTATCGTATCCCATTAACACCTTTTTACCAACGTCCGTCATAGCGACGTTGCATAAACATGATCCTCATTACGGAGCGAACCATTTGGTCGCCTTTTCCTTTGTTCTCGCCGACTGCCTGTTTCGTTGTTCCACTGCTGTCGAGCACGTGTGAATAGCATCGATCTGAACGATCACCACACATACTACCATGACCTTTATCACAAGATCTGGTTTCCTATACCACCAAGAGAGACTTTACGTGTCTTTGGTGTTAGGTAAAAACGATATCCTTATTGGAGAGGATATCGGTTAGTCTTTATCCAAGCACCAAGGAGGTCGGTCGCGTTTGCCATTCACCGTACCGAGTGCGCGGTGCGGTGCGATAATCGAGTTTATAAGTCGAATCGATTCGAATGAGTGCTACGTGACAATAAGTTAAAATTGAAAGATAAATATAAATCCCTTTTTTTACACCAAACAAAATGAATCAGAATGAACGAAATCGTGCGTTTTATTGTTCCTGCGGTGCTCCTCGATAGGGTGTTATCTCTGATAAACAATACCAGCCGTGTGTTATTTTGTGCTGTGTCCGACAGGAAACAAAGTGCAATCATCGTTTCCTTATTCCTCTTGTTGAACTGATTTCTCGTTCTGCGGCGGAACAATCTTCAATTAAGGACCGTGAAACTTTTGTGAGGACGAGGTAGAACTCTCGCCCATGCTGGCGTAGCGATCTCGTATCCCCACAGATTCATGATAAGTTAGGAAAGAATTCTTATAGGGAATTTGTATGAGAAGAGATGCATGAAAGGTAAGCATTCTTTTACAGGGACTTTTAGTTAAATAAATTTGATCTATTTGATGCGTGAAGCATTTAAGGTGCTAATGCGATTGCAGTAGCGAACTTATAACATTGGGTCGAAGCCCCCCCCTCGCGTCGTGGTCAACAAATAAAAAGGTAGGGCTGAAGTGATGCTCGCTTGGAAAACAAGGTGGCCCTGTGTACTTCGGGAGGCGCTGTGATTAAATCAGGGGAACTGTCGTGATGACTAGTTCCTGGTTATGGTATGGGCCTGTGGGGGTTTCTCTAACCACATGGAGAACCAACCCACAATGCCAACCAATCTTGACCGCTAACAGCGCGTCACCTCAATCCAACTCCCCGTGCAAAATCTGCATTTGCATACATCCCATACTTACCAGGAACCATTTCCCAAGCTGAAATAAATGCATATTCCAATTTACAACGGAATATTAATCATTTCCCTCAATTACATCACCCCACATACGTTTTCCCAAAATTGCTTCGGTCAACTTCCTACTTAAGTTATATTTTCTCTTTGTGACCAAGCAATCTTAATTTCCCCGAAATTCATATGCCATAACAAACGCATATCCAAATCCTCAACGGAACATTACCAACCAACTAAACTGCGTACATTTCCCCGAAATTATTTCGGTTAACATTTCTATCTAAACGATGTCCCTTGCTTGCACCCAAGCCATTCCAATTTCCTCCGAAAATGCATGCCCATACTCGCTCGCGTCCCCAAAGCCAATTTCCCGGTACACCCAACCAACGAAGCCAACCCAGCCTGTACGGCCAGAATTCGCTGGAACTGAGTTCTTATGCGAGCGTAGCAACTCCTCCAAAATTTTTCGTAATTGGCAGCGAGCCTAATTTCGGTATGACGCACCGCCACGACGCATTGAATGAATTATTTTCATTCATAAGTCAGTCGTCCTCCAACTACCACAACGCGCGTATCGGTAGTCCCCTGTAACCGCCGCGGCCAGGCGGGGGCACGCCGCCCCAGCGTGCCAAATAAAGTCCGCCCTAATGGTCTCCTTCCAATTGCCGCGGGTACAGCGTCGAAAATGAATAGAAGAAAAAACATTCGGGCGCAGTTCGCGGATTAAAACTAGACAACTTATGACAAATCCTAAGATGAAAGAAAAAGACCCTTACGGCCGACTCCCAGTGTTTCATTTCTTTCCTTGCGCTTGCGGACACTTTCGCTGGTAAACAACTCTGTCGTGGGGCGGCGGTTAACTGGTGCCATACGTTGGTACATCCACCATCGCACCCCCACAGGCCTGTGTCGATAATTGTGGTGGAATTTTGTTCTTTAGTCAGCGGAACAACGGATGAACCTTTAGTGATGATGGGGATATGTGTGATCACGTGCCGTACGCCGGCACACATACATCATCCTCACAGTAACAGCACATAGTAGATGATTCCCTACTAATCCCACCAAATACACAGCAAAACCTTCCTGACTATCAATGCTCACCCCGATTCGACCACGGCCGTTTTCGTGATTCGGTCCATGAGGTTTTTTTTTACGTTAACTTGTGTGCCACCCATACATCGAGCTCCTTTTTGTATCCAGCCTTATTCAAGTGGTTCCAAACGGTTGTTGTGCAATGTTTAGCTCCTGGACAATCGAAACATTGCTTAGATGACGGCCGGACTCTACGATTTCCATGATTTTGTCGAAAACTGGCATTCCAAAGCGTGGTGCATCTTTGACATCAAAATTACCGGAACGGAATCGACGAAACCAAAATTGCGCGTGATTGGCTGTTACATTATTAGGACCATAAACACTATCCACATTTTCAACCGCCTGGCTTGCGTGTTCGCCTTTACCGAAGAAAAATTGTAAAATATGGTGTATTTTCTCTTTGCTGGTGCCCATATTTACCCGCGCTCAAACAAAACTGAGTCAAGCAATTACAAAACTGTCCGAAAAGTTTTTTTTTGTACGAAATCTTTTCTTTCTAACGCCATCTAGTGTCACGCGATCGCACTTATACAACGCGAGATACAGATTACTAAAACAACCTATTGGAAAAAAATGGACTTCTTTTTACTATAACTTATACAATGAAGTAATTCAAAAAACGATTTCCAAGGCAACAATTATCATTCAAAAATAATTCCTTTCTTGTTTTACTTACAGTTTCTTTTCTGCCTAGCAGCAGTGGAAGCGCACCAGATGGCAATAACTAAAATCCTACAACAAAAGAACAGAGAAGAAGAAAACTAGTATTTAATAATCCACAAACAAATTAGGACGGATTATATGATTTCTTATAGATCAACAAATACAAATCCCCATAAAACGTTTTTTTTTTTTGCATGCTGATTTAGGCATGTATACATATATTATACTTTCATGGACTCTGTTTCTAAAACAAAAATAAAAAAATCAAAATGAAAACTTACTGTTGACAATGCTAAAAAAATGTGAAACCCAGGACCGAGGTCAATATAAATATTAACTCTATCACTGTAAAGGTCATTAACTCTCCGTGCGACAATAATTAGCGTTGAACAATAAGAAAAACCAGATATAGTATATAAAACTTATAGCACAAACAGAGAACAAGCACAAAACATAACAATGTTTGTACTATAGTTATATTATTCAATCGTGCTTCAAGGTAAATTTATTTGAACTAACGTAATTTCTATTTGATACAATTAATTTTATTCGCCTTCTGTTTGCATTTTAATTTTGAATTCAACTTTACTTTGTGGTATTATTAACGGCGGAATGTGTTTGGAAGCATTCAGATAGACAGAGGCAAACTGTTTGTGTATTTGCATATCAACGATTACAATAAAATTGTCCATAACGTCATTTTGTTTTGTAAATAATTAAAACGGGAGTAGGAGGTTTATAATGTAATTTCATAAAATGGAATATATCAAACACAAGAAATTAAAACATTTTGTTCATTCAATTAAAATATGTATTTAAATATATTAAAAATCATTTCATAAACATTTTATTATTTCTTTTGTTTCCAGTCTTAAAGTTGGGTGGTACACATACGTGTATAATAAAAATCCTTGCTTCGATGTTGCACTGGTGTCCCAAACCGGTTTGCTATTCTAAAATCGAATTTGATTTCACAACAATGACTTTTTGTGTTACATATTCGAGGATATACCGGTCGGATGTTTATCACCGAACTCGATTTACATGGTTCGTCCCTATGATTTTTTGATACTCTACTTAAGGATTATGGATTATGTCCGCCTTACGCCCATTCATATAGCCCAGATGTTCCAAAGGACTAGCAGTGTCAATAATGTGCTCTTGTGCAATCATAGGAAGGCAAATATTCAATACACGAATGTTCTATTTGTGGGGAAATGTTGATCTTGATTTGGTTATGGTACATCAACTGGATGGATAAAAAGCAAATGGCGTTTTATGTCGGGTTTTTTGTATTTAAATAAAACTCAGAATAATTGAGATATCGGAATAAAATTTATTCCAGGTGCAGTACAAACGCTACATTTAATTTACTTAAGTATGAAGGATCTCGACGCAAAATGCAGCATACTGTGGCTTGAAAACTTCCCAATACCTATGAAGGGCGCTTACTTCGCTTAGAACTGAAGTAGTTACGGGTCTTCATTATTTCAGCTGATGCGATGTTTCACTGGAAGAGGGCCATCCAATAGTGACTATTTTAACCCAAATTTATCCACTATAGTATGCAGAGCTTGCTTGGTGTAAGAATTATTACGATCGATGTAAGGAGTAAACGTTCTTAGAATTGCGGCTATCGACTAAGAATTTCGGTAGACATTTTTATTTAATTTCCATACGTAACTCGTATACGACGTGACAGATATGAAAAAAAAAATATTTCGCCCCTTTTATTTAACTGGGATATAAAAATATATAGTTCAAATCGTCTGTTGGAGTTATAAATGACTCGGGCTCGTTGATCCTCAAGTAAATAACAGTCTAGAGTTAGCAGTGAATTGAAATGTTAATTTAATTTGCGAAGAGAAAATTTGTCGATTGACACGGAATACACATGATAAAATTGGATCAAAAATTCAAGGCACGTGTTTCTATATCTTTTACTTGCTCTTGCGTTTGAATCAGGCAGTTGATTGATGGATGGGATCAGTGCCAACTTCAAGTCCAAGAACTGTGTGAAGTTCGCACATGCTGACGGTTGTGTTGAGTAATACCAGCTGTCAATTTGATCAATTCTCAACACTCCTCCTTGTTCAATTTACGGCGGAGCGTCTCAAAGACTCTCCTGTTCAGTGGCTTGGTTAGAATGTCTGCAATCTGCCTGCTGCTCACGACGTGTCGCAGTGTCACGGTCTTGTCAACGTGTTGTTGGATGTACTTTCGTGGTATCTCAATATGCTTCTTTCCCTTGCTTGTCTTTCCCTCGTGTGCATTCTGCAGCATGTGTATGGCTGACATGTTGTCGACATGCAAGGTGATTGCCTGGTCGGTTTTCAGGATACCCAGTTCCAGCGCGATTCGCTTGATCCAGCACACATCGTCGATTACTGACACTGCTGCTCGGTACTCGGCTTCAGCGGTTGAGGTCGCTACCAGACGCTGCTTTTGTGAGTACCAGATCACTGGTCCTCCCCTCATCACTAACACTCCGCTTGTCGACTGTCTTGTCTCCGAGTCTCCTCCATAGTCTGAGTCGGTGTAGGCCATGAGTGTCTGGTCTCCTCCAAAGTGAATTCCGGCTGTGGTTGTGCCTCTCAGGTACTGGAATACACGTTTCACCATCGCCTGATGGCTCCTCATTGGCTTGTTGCAAAATCGACTCAGGTAGTTCACGGCTAAGCTGATGTCTGGTCTGGTGATTGTAGCTAGGTACAATAAGCTTCCTATCGCCTCCCGATAGTTGTTGTTCGCCGGAAGTGGCTCATCGTTCTTGAAGTCTGTCTTCTTGGTGATCATTCCTTGCTCAATTGGTGTGGACGCTGGGGTGCATTGTTCGAGTTTCATTTTCTTCAGTATTTTCTCCGTGTAGTTGGGCTGGTTCACGAAAATACCTTCTTGATCAATCTTGATTTCCATGCCCAGGTATGTCAACTTGTCCTTTACTTTCTTGCTGTATGTGATCTCAAATTCCTTGCTTATCTCATTCAGAAACTTGTATATCTGGTCTTCATCTTTTCCAGCTACCAATCCATCATCCACGAAGAGTGAGAGCATAATGCTCCTGTCCTTGTTATAGTAGATACACGGGTCGTCGTCTGTACTTGTCAGGCCTATCTTCCTTTCAAGGTGTGCAGTGACCCTCTCGTTCCACATCGTTGGAGCTTGTTTGAGCCCGTAGAGACTCTTATCCAACTTGCAGATTTTCCTTGATCCGCCGTCGAACCCTTCAGGCTGGTTCATGTAGACAGTTCGTTCCAGGTTCCCGTACAGGAATGTCGTTTTAACATCAAATGATACCAACTTCATTTTCTCTGACGCGGCGTGACTTAGAAGCAGGCGAATGGATGCATGGCGGGCTACTGGACTGAAGGTTTCTCCATAATCCACTCCCTCTTTCTGCTCAAATCCTCTCGCCACGAGCCTGGCCTTGGGTCTCCCGCCTGCCTTCTCTCCAAGTACCCAACGACAAGTGATCGGCTTCACTCCTTCGGGACAGTCCACCAGCCTCCAGGTTTTCATTTTCATGAGAGAATCGTACTCCTCCTGCATCGCTCGTCTCCACTTCTCATCCTTGAGTGCTTCGCTCACGGGGATATCTGCTGTTTCACCGATCGTGGCTGCTCTTGTGCTGTTGCCTCGGTTTGACATGTTGGCAACGTAGTCCCTGTACCTTGGCGGGGGTTGCAGGTTCCGAGGATCTCGCAAGGTTCTTCCTTCTGGCTGCTCTGCTGGCGGCGTTGTCGCTTGGGTCTTCGGTACTTTCTCGGGTCTCTTCTGCGTGTTCATATTCTGTCTCGCCGTTACTTTCATCCTTCTTTTCGAGATTGTCCTCGGGTGCTCGTGCCTGAGGTTCAGTGCCTTTTCTCCGTATCATTTTCTCCTCGTCGAAGATTACGTTGTCGGAGCTGATGATGTCTTTCCTATCTTTCAGATAAACCCTGTAGCAGGGTGAATCGATATCATACCCAACCAAGATTCCTTCTTCTGACTTTTTGCCAATTTTGCCTCTCTTCTTTCCTTGTATTAGTACATAGCATTCACATCCAAATGGTCGCAGCTTTTCAATCTTGATTGTTCTTCCGAACCAGAGTTCCGCTGGGCTTTTCCCTGGCACATTGCTGGTTCCAGTCTGGTTGATCGTGAAGATCACATGGTTCATTGCTTCGGCCCACAGTCTTTCGTCCAAGTTCTCGGTATGTATTACTGTACTAACTGCCTCGACAATTGTCCTCATTTCTCTCTCAGCCCTTCCGTTCTGTTCTGGCGTGTGCACATTCGTAAATGTGTGAAATATTCCCAGCTTGTCCAACATCTGTTTGGTTTTTGCATTTTTCAGTTCCGTGCCGTTGTCAGATCTCAAACACTTGACTCTCCCCCCAAGCTGATTTTCCACGAGTCTCAAGTAGCTCTCTATCTTCTCAGGTGCTTCTCCTTTCGTCTTCATGAAATAGCAGCTCCGGTAGTGGGTGAAGTCGTCCTTCAGCATAAGCCAGTACTTGGCTCCTCCTAACGACGGAATGTTCATTTCTCCAGTGTCGATGTGTACAAGATCTAGCGGTTGCTGGGCTGTCTTTGGGTTGATTTTGTGTGGGGCTCGGTGATTCTTGCCGTGTGAGCATCCCTTGCACACATAGTGCTTCCAGTCGTCAATGTGTTTGATTCCCTTGCGTTTCAGTATGTCCCTCACACACTTTACATTTTGATGGGCGGGTCTTTCGTGCCAAGTTTTGATTGACATTGTCATCAGACTTGTATCTTCTTCTGACCTGAGCATCATTTCGTAGAGGTTTCCTTTGCGCTTGGCAATTGCCACAACTTTCCTGCCATCCTGACTGTAAAACGTTGACTGCTTTCCATTTGCCTTCTGAAGATGTCTCTTGTCCAGCATCTGACTTACTGAGAAGAGATTGAAGTTGAGTTTTGGAACGTAAATAACATCCTCAAGTACCACTGGATACCATTTCCGACCGTCAAAATCCTCCATCTCGATGTTCCCGGCTGCAACGCCATCCAACCTGGTTGAGTCTCCGATCACTATTGAGATTGGTTCGTCCAGTTCGACCAGCTGTGCAAACCATTCTCTATGAGACGTCATGTGCTGACTAGCTCCGCAGTCTTGATACCACGAAGTTGCCCTCTCCTTCGAGATGTCACTGTCCACTGTTGAAAAGGCTGTGGTCAGGAACGCCCTTGGTGGCCTTCCGCTTGTAAACGTGCTTGACTCTTCCTTGGAAGTGCATTCTTTGGCGAAATGTCCTTTCTGCTTACATATGTTACATGAGTATTTCTTCTTACAGTAGGCAATGTATTTTTCGCACGGTTTGCCTGTGCACTGCTTGATCATGTGACCTTTTCCTCCACACTTGTAGCATACGAGCGTTGTTTTGTCCTGGTTGCCCTTTGACGACTGCCTTGGCTTCTCACGTCTTGCCAGGAGGGTGTTGTTGGCGTTTCCCTCTGGTTTTGTCGTCTCCTTCAGTCGCTCGTCCTCAAGTCCCAGACGCTCGATGAGAGTTTCCACATTCTTGGTTGCTCCGGTCACATTGTCCCAAGAAGTCCTGAAGTGCGCTAGTTTTGGCGGTAGCACACTCATGATCCTTGTCATGATCCAACTTTCTCTCATAGGATCATTTTCGGTTGACACTTCTTCAGACAGATCCAAGATCTCCAAACAATTTTCCACTGCTGACTTGCTATCATCGTATTCAAAGGTAAAGAATTTGATTCGGGACATTTCTAAAGTTACATCAGTCCTTGTGCCGTATAAGCTGGTTAATTTGTCTGTCATATCTTTGGCAGTCTTGCAGTTGGCAATTTTGTTTGCGATCTTGCTGCTTACATTTAGGCCTATCAGCGTTTGAGCTTCGTCATCCTTCTTGATCCAAGCTGAAACGGTTTTAGATGACGCAGCGCCTGTCGGTCTGAGCTTGTCTCCTGTTACGATTTCGTACAGCTAGGTTCAGTTTGAATCGCCATGAGATGAAGTTGACGTTGCCCTGGCTGTCTTCGCTTAGCATTTCCAACTGGGATTTGACGGAGTCCATTTTGTTGAGAGGCTGCAATTCGACTGACTTGACTTACGTATGTGTTACTCACGGTTAATTTGCTATGCGATGGCTGCTCCGATGTTTGACGATTTGCGGATCACGTTGTCCTTGCCAGTTCTCCCGCTCTGGGCGGCTTTGGTCAATTTTGCTTTCACTTTCGTTGATGATGACCGACGAAACCCTTTTACTGCTGTCCTGGGCCCATAACCTGTTGGAGTTATAAATGACTCGGGCTCGTTGATCCTCAAGTAAATAACAGTCTAGAGTTAGCAGTGAATTGAAATGTTAATTTAATTTGCGAAAAGAAAATTTGTCGATTGACACGGAATACACATGATAAAATTGGATCAAAAATTCAAGGCACGTTTTTCTATATCTTTTACTTGCTCTTGCGTTTGAATCAGGCAGTTGATTGATGGATGGGATCAGTGCCAACTTCAAATCCAAGAACTGTGTGAAGTTCGCACTTGCTGACGGTTGTGTTGAGTAAGAACCAGCTGTCAATTTGATCAATTCTCAACATCGTCTCTCTCTTCTTATCGACCCATAGCACTAACTTCTATTCTCTCGAAGGTAATGGAATCATTGATTAACCCTCAATTTTCTAAATATCTGGAATCATATGAGCTCCTAAATGACCGCAAATATGGCTGTCATAGCAGCAGGTCCATATGTGATTTGATGGCGTACCTTACCGAAAAGTGGAGGTATTCCATTCACTACCTCAGTTTCCGTTTGTTGTGGTTTATATATTAGAAGAATTATTTGTTACTTACTTGAGAGTGTGAATTCGTAGCGTAGGAACGCCAACTTCCCTAAGAATTCCTTCGAGCAGTTTAGGGATATGAGACAGTTTGGCGATGGGACTAGTTTTTGTAGTGGCTTATATCGTTTTTAGTGTGAGATGATGGATTTACAACGGAAAGATAACGCGTTATAAAGAATCCCTTCGAACAACTTAGGGATTTGAGACAGTTTGGCGATGGGACGGTAGGTGCTGATATCGTAATTAGGTCCCTTTTTATGTATGCGGGTAACATAGGAGGATTTCCAGATACTATGGAAGATACCTTGTGAAAGGGATAGATAGAAAATTTTTGATAGCGGGAGAGAAAGAGAAGAGGAACATTTCTTTAAACGGACAGTCGCGAGTCCATCAGGTCCAGGGCTGAACTCGTATTTGAGTAAGTTTAATTTCTCCTTAACTACGTGATACTGAATAATTTGAGGGGTGAAGCGGCCAAGGGAGAATTCGGAGAAGTCTTTGAAGTAAGACGGGTTAGGCTCGAAGAAGATGTCCGTGAAGGATTTACTGAAGAACGAAGCGAATAGGTTGGCAATAGTTAGGGCGTCGGTTGAAGTAATCGTGTTATAAGAAAGGGAGTTAGGATAGGCGTCGGATTTACGTTTGAAATTTCTAAAGCGGAAAAAAAAATTGGGGTCATTGATCAAGTTGGATTGTGTTTTTGTGAGGTAGTTGGAGTAGAGGGAATTGTAGAGCTCGGTAAATTTATAAAAGGAACCAAGTAGTTTTGGAAGGAACGCGTTTTTAGGAAAATGTTCCACAAGTTATTTCTGTTCCGAAAAGTGCGGAGTATGCGGTTGTACCATGGGGGCGATGAAACCGATGACCTGTGACGAGATAGGGATACCGCTCCCCGAATGACGATCGACCGGTCACATTTTTCGAACATCTTTCACGAACTATCGACTGGATACATATCAATCACCCGGCTTCTGAAATTGTCGTCCTTGGGGATTTTAATGTACACAACTCTGGCTGGTTGGTAAATTCTAACAGAAACCACGAGACAGGTACGCTGGCGGAGATGTTCGCTGTTAGCCGCAATTTGACTTAACTTGTGAAGGAACCTATGCGAGTGTCGGATGCCCGAGGTGATTGTGCGAATACCCTGGACCTGTTTTTGACATTCGGGCCGAGCGTTTATACCGTGGAAGTTGCTCCGCCACTGGGAAACTCAGATATTGGTCGCGCAACCAGTTACAGTTAAAACGAATAACCGATCTAAGAACCTTCGCCAAGTATAGAGCTATGGGGCTGCTATCTAGGACGATTTACGAGATTTTTTCGCATCCTTTCCGTGGTCGGTGTGCTCTGGAGACTTCGATGTTAACGCTTGTGCGGAGTCGGTCATAGAGATTATTTTTCTCGGGATGGAGTTCTACATTCCACATTCCATCAAACGAAGTTCATCTGATAAACCTTCATCATCATCATCATCGGCGCTACAACCGAGAATCGATCTTGGTCTTATTTACCAAGTCCTGAGATGCTTGCTAAATTTTCCATGATAATTTGTTTTTCCCGGCAAGGTCATTAGTCTTGCGCCAGAGGCTCCCCGATGGGGAATCAAACCCCGGTCTCCCGCGTAACAGGCGGGGATACTAACCACTATACTATTGAGGAGCCCTCTGATAAACCTTGGTTTGATAAAAAATGCGAGCAGATTACAACGGCAAAAATTAGAGCTTTTAAACAATGGCACTCCAATCTCACCGAGGTTAACAGATCGAATTTTGTTTGAATCAGAAACGCGGGCAACCAGCGATTAATACCGCGAAGAATGCCTACAACGACAAAGTGACCCATAAGTTCCTTGAGTGCCCAAATGGTTCGCGTCCCTTCTGGTCAATGGCAAGGGCTGTCAGCAGTAATTTCGCTTCCTCCTCTTCCCCCCGTTAGTAACGGACAGCGGGCCACTAGTCACAAATTCAAAAGATTAAGCTAACGTGTCCGCGAAGTTTTTTTCCGCGAATTCAAACCTCGATATCGGTATTTTGGTGCCACTTGTGATCGCCCCGGTACGGTCTTCAATGCGGGATGTTAGGTTCCGGCCGCGTACTATTCAATGCATTCTACATGGACTGAACTGTAGAAAGTCAACCGGACCGGACGAAATACCAACAATAGTCCTTAAGAACTGGGCTATCGCCGACTCTTGGCAGATTGTTTCGCTTATCTTATGCATGGAGAGCATTTTCTACCTGTTGAAAAACCTCGAGTTCAGCCAATCCCAAAGAGAGGAAAAATATGTCCCCCACAGAATTACCGACCGCTAGTATACAGTCTATGCTGTATATCTTATCTAAGGTGATGGAAAAGGTCATCAATGACGAGTTAATTAAGTATTTCGAGTGCAACGGACTTCTGAATGATCGTCAATATGGCCACCGCGGGGGGGGGGGGGGGCTCTACGGGATACCTTTTGACACTTATAACCGATATATGGACATCTGCGATTGAGGGGTGTGGTGAGTTAAGGGCAGTCGCGTGGGATATTTCCAAGGCTTTCGACCGCGACTGGCGCGGGGCACTGCTGGGCGAACTTCGTTCATACGGACTTTCCCAGCAGCTTTGCGACTGGGCGAAGAGCTTCCTCGAAAATCGATCGATCCGGGTTGTTGTGGGCGACGAGTGTTCGGATCTGTATCCTGTTAATTCCGGGGTGCTTCAAGGTTCTATTTCGGCCCCAACCTTTTTTTTTTGCTTCACATAAATGATTTCTTGGACTCAACGGATATCAAAGTGTTCAGTTTTGCCGATATAGTACGCTTGTTTCTTCTTTTTCGAGTGATCGGCCGCTTACCACATCAACGTCGCACCAGCTGAAATGTAGCCCGATCGACTCTCTGAATCAGGAGAGAGGGGAGAGGCCAATCTCGTCGACTTCAATGCAGCGAAGACTCAGAATACAACATTTACAAAGAAAAGTGGAATATCGGTTCCACAGCTGATGATGAATGGTCAGGCCCTCGACTTTGGAGAAGGCTTGAAATTGCTCGTCGCCACGATTTGTGGGAATGTATCATAGCATAAACACGTGTCGAACTTCGCCAGGTCTGCCTCTGCTCTGCTACTAAACATTCCCTCGACCTACTTGAGAGGATACAGAGACGAGCGATCCTCCTGATCGGGGACACGGCGCTGACGTCGGGGCTGCCGCCGCTATCACATCGAAGATGCGTAGCCGACCTCTGTCTGTTTTAGAGATATTATAACGGATACTGTTCTTCGGAGATTGGTGGTTTTGTTCTGCGCAATTCGGTTTATATGCACTCCACGAGATAATCCGACGAATCGCACGAATTTGCGGCCCATCTCCCGACGGCGCGAACATCGCCGCATCAGAATTCGTTTCGTTATAGAGTGAGAAAGCTGTAGAACTACCTCCCCTAGCGAGTGTTTCCGGAGGATTACAACCTGCAACTGTTCAATAATAACTGCCACGGTTATTTGATGATATCTCGGGGCGCCGTGTCGGCGCTATAGGTTCGCCTCTCCTGAGAGAAGTATATAAAAAACAGCATTCAAAACAAAAGTCATCTCACTGGCATACAACGAGTTTTAGCATTTAGCATGGATTTCATGTAAAGAGAAAACAGATACCGTCCGGGTAAATGGGATATTTCTTAAACCAGTTTTTTTCTCGAAATTGTAGCTTAGATTGATAAACTCTCCACCTATAATATCATAAAAGATCCATTAATGGCGCAGACAATATCGAATCAAGTCATATCCTCATCCTAACGCGCAAAATGAAAAGGCACAACTAGCAATTAAATAACATTTTTAAGGCCTTGATATCACCACTCGTTCTCTGCTGTAATCCCTATACCGGCTCCTGACATCAATTAAAACTACATTTCCTTAGGCAAGGAACTTTACACCAGTTTTTAAATGTTCTCTTGTATTTTCCATTTTTCTCCTTTTTTTTATTATACTTTTTGTAATAGACGACACAATTAAACATCGATTTTTCGTAGAAATCCTGTTCACAGTTGGATAACGTCTACCCTGAGCGCACAGGGAAATCCTTGGTGCTGTTGTTGAAGCCCGACCTCGAATCGAATGATCCTTTTGTCGTTTTTCCTTCTGTGGAACTTTTAGAAAAAGGAAAAGGGAGCAGGAGCTAACTGTCAAGCAAGGAGCAGTAACAATCCCAAAAGCAATTTACAGATAGAACGAGGAATGTATACACAGAAATGGTACGTTTAGTGTTGGCAATCCAGGAACAAAAGCCATACCTCAAGTTTGTTAATTTCACGAACTTCCTTCGTATCAGTCAAGAGGTTTTTAGACGAATAAGTAAACGAGAAATTGCCAACTGGGTTTCCTCCATCACCCGAGATATGTGAATAATAATAACGATTTTGCTGCGGTAGCGTAATATTCAGAGAATAAATAACAATTAGGTGACTAAGCGCGATGAATAGAAGATTTTAAATGGCAGCCGGTCAGAACTGGAACTACATAGATTTTGCAAGACGCTATATTCACATAAAGGATACACCACCAAGAGAATATTCTTGCGTATATCGGTGTTGTACCGAATTAGTGTGCCAAAAGGAAAGCCTTCCAAGAATCTAGGCCGCTGGTAGGTACTCCTTAGAAAGGAGTGGCAGGACACTTGTCTGTTAATTAGACACCGAACACGTAAACGAATTCTGTGGTATATAAGAAACATGCTGAATGACGAGACTATGCTCTGAGATATCATCCCACAACATTATTTATTCTCTTGTGGAGGTGCACAAGGACTAAAGAAAAAAAAGAGTGAAAAACATAAAAATGTGATTAATCCAGGACCGCCATTGATTCATGTCATTTTTCACACACTTTCGTTTTTGCTTTACAAGGCTTACTTTATGAAGGCACGTCACAAGGTCAAGGTGATTAGTATCATTTAGGTTTGATTATAATTATTTGTAGGTTTTTCCTCCTGAATTAGTTCACAGAAGTCCTCAGTGTAATATCAGGTAAATGTTGAAAACGACGTGAAGTTAAAAATGAAAAGATGTCAAGAGGTGGTCAAAGCGGGGCTATGATATGGCGGATCATTTGAAACCCCAAGAGAACAAAAATGAATAATCAATATACACAAAACAATCCCACGAAAAACCCGGTAGGTGTAGGTGTGTTGAGCCGACACTACCATAAGGGAACAAATCATCTAGAAAACACCGACTCGGCAAAAACAAGGCGTAGGCAAAAACGGAAAAGGCGGGATATACGAGGGTGGACTGAAAGTGTCCGATCTCAACGTGTAGATATCAGCCCTCGCCAATAAAAGCTATTGAATTTAGTTGTGCATCTTTTGATAGTTACTCAACAAAATTTCAGCCATTTTGGATGCGTAGTTTTTATTTGACAGTCGTTTGAGTGAGTCGATGTGAGTGTTTTTGTGAAAATGGACAAAATTGAGTATCGAGCTGTCATTAAATTTTTGTTTTTGAAAGGCAATACGTCTACCCGAATCAAAGATGAGTTGGACTCTGTCTATGGGGACTCTGCACCGTCAATTCATCATCATCATCGGCACTACAACCTGGAAACCGGTCTTGGCCTTATTTAGCAAGTCCTGAGGCTTGTTAAATTTTCCATAATGATTTGTTTTTTCCGGGCAAGGTCATTAGTCTTGCGCCAGAGGCTCCCCGACGGGGAATCGAACCCCGGTCTCCCGCGTGACAGGCGGGTATACTAACCAGTATACTATTGAGGAGCCGTCAATTACCACCGTGAAATCTTGGGCAACTGAATATAAACGTGGCCGTGAGAGCTTGGGAGACGATGAACATTCGAGACGTCCAATAACTCCGACAACTGACGATAACATCGCTAAAGTTCACCAAATGATGCTAGACGACCGCCGAATTAAAGTGAGAGAGGTAGCAGAGGCTATGAAAATGTCCAAAGAACGTGTTTGTAACATATTAAGTCAAGATTTTGGTATGAGAAAGCTGGCCGCGTGTTGGGTGCCGCGTTTGCTCGCGTTAGACCAAAAACGTGTTCGAATGAACATTTCCAACGCTCCGTTGGCGCAGTTTAGGCGCAATAAACCAGAGTTTTGGCGAGGATTAATTACTGTCGATGAAACTTGGATACACCATTATACGCCCAAAACTAAAAAAAAAAAACAACTAACAAAACAGTGGAGTGCAGAGCGGGAATCGGCTCGAAAAAAAGCAAAAACTTTTTTCGGCTGTGAAAGTGATGCCGACTGTTTTTGGGGATAGTTGTGGGGGTCCGCTATATTACACGGAGAATCAACCCACAATTTCAACCCAATTTCGCCCGTTAACAGCGCACCACCTCAGCCCCAATCTCTTCCGTCGGCTATTTCACCTGCAAAATGGTATATCCCATTGACCGCATAATCAGAATGCATTATGTATACAAATAATGTATAATTGAATTCAAACCCTTTCTTGCCATACGGCAACATTAACTCATAAACCCCATGAGATTTCCACCGGAAATCACAATGTCATGTTGGTTAGCAACAGCAAAGTATGGACAAACGATGCTGTTGCATCATGGCAAAACCGGTGGGATAATTTCAAATTCTTCGAGTTTGGTTCTCACGTTCATATTTCCCAAGCCATCGCGGGGCCCCTTCGACTTTCCCCAGACACGCTATTCGCTGGGGATCAATAAACTCTTTAGTCAAGTGAAAAGCACAAAATACGTTTCATCCTATTCCGTTTCCCCCTTCCAATAACCAAACTGGGTCATTCGGTCACCATTGATATTGCGTTAGTCGCATGCAAAAAGCAAAATCATCCCCGGGATCGTCACGCTCTCCTTTTCGATTCTTCCATTTTCTCTACGCCCATTGACTAGTGAATTAACCTACAAGAGTTTATTCACCTCGACGGGCGGGGGAAACGACAGAGCGCAGATTAGAGTGCGATCTAGATTGGTTGATCGTTTGATAGAACCAGTGACTCAATTTTTCATCCCTCATTGTGATCAGTCGAGATTTATCCACTGGAGTGTGTACACACGCAATTTTTAAGTGCGAGTCCGTCGAGTTTTTTTTTTGAAAAAGTCGAATTTCAACCCCGTGGAGTGCGCATCGTCAAGCGTAACGAGTCAGTTGAATATTTGAAGTCTCTGACGGGAACAGAAAAGAAAGAGAGAACGATCAACAAATTCGTAAGTGTAATTAAAATACTTGTGGTTTTGTAAAACAAGTTACATATTGTTGCTTAAAAGTTTGGTGGTGATATGAAGAGTGTGCTTTAGAATTTGCATTCCAATCTGCTGTCATTATACAAAGTTTGACTCTGTGATTAATAAAAAATTGATGGGAAAATAAGTGAAATAAAAAAATAAAGAAAACATTTAAACAACAAAAAAAAACCTCCAGTGCGTTTTTATTTATCCATTCTTCTTTGGTGAACAATTTTCGGCTGAACAAGAGTGTGGGAAAAAAGTGAACCTGTGCCCCTGTAGGCATTATATTTTTTAAATCCCCACATAGTCATGGAATTATCTTAATCGATTATCTTCAAAAAGGAAAAACCATTACAGGAGCATGTGAGGTATTGTACTAGCGCGTCGACACGGACACTAATTCAGTACCGGAGTTACCAAGTTCGAAAACACCCAAACACGGGCAAATAGGATAAAATAAAAACACGCGATTAGTTCTTTTCTTTACGTTCTAAAGATTCTTTTAATTTGTAAGGTTTGATATTACAAGTTCGGCTTATTGTAGGATTCTCAATGTTTATATGTTTTAATTACTCTCGACAATATTAACAATGCACTTCA
Organism: Microdon myrmicae; assembly: GCA_963931805.1. Lineage (NCBI taxonomy): Eukaryota > Metazoa > Arthropoda > Insecta > Diptera > Syrphidae > Microdon > Microdon myrmicae. Next base: position 113,604,349 of record OZ007496.1, read on the forward strand.
ATACTACTAACAACATTAACAGTGCACTTCGATTACAAGTTCAGCTTATTATACATTACACAATGTTTATAGGTTTTATTACTATCGACAATATTAGCAGTGCACTTCGGTTACAAGTTCAGCTTATCATACCGCCCGTAGTTGTTCCGGGTGCGTTATCCTCTTGCACCTGTTTCCGGAAAGAGTCTAGTCTGCGTTCTAATTATGCTTATAATCACAATTCGAAATCCGATAGAATCACTCGCAGTTACAGTAGAGCAATAAACATTTCTTAACGCGGGCAACAAGACTGAACACTGGTTTAACTAGATCACGACAATTACACGACTCCTCTGATTAGTGGTTAGAACTCGACTTTTTGATATACTCCCCAGCGGTACGTGCGCGTGGTTGGAAGGCTAAAATCTGACTCGTTTCCATTCGCAACCATCAGATCGACATGGCAGCGAATAGCTCCGAAAGGGAGGAGCGAAACGATCAACTCGGCGGCAGCCAATCGTGATCGGGGTAAGATTAAATGGGGTGGATTTTCCATGTATGGTATCCGCTACTCAATGCCAGCAACGAACGAGCATAAGAGGATGCAGGCGTTGTTGTTGGAACCCATCGTAATGATCATTAGAGGAAGAAATAGGTCTCTGCATTCTTATGTAATTAGAAACGCTATTTCAATGATCAAACGATGGGATACCCATAGTTCGAGTTCGCCAACGTTGCATGGCGTCACCGGCTGTTTATACAATTGTGTAGAGTAATGAATTGCCGGCGATAGACCTTTCTGGTGTGAAAAACACACCGAAAATTTGCCTCCCTATGGGAAGATCGTAAATCAACATTTAGACGTTTGGACATGTTCATTTCGAGGTTCGGGAACGGTTGGCAGCCGTTAATGGGAAATTTGGCTTGCATGGGAGCATGTTGATTTTAGATAACATGCTATGGAAGATGTTGCCGTCAAGGCGAAAACATTTCCTTGGCGTTTACTTGTGTAAACAAAAGCCGTTTCGATAGCCAGCGTGAGAATCGTGGCTACTCGTTGTTTAAGTAACATATCCCGTCATGACCGATGCTGGTGATTGTTCCCAGATGCGGCAACGGATCATATAATTGGTCATGCTAGTATGCGAACAAATATGCATACATGAAGGCCAATAGTAACTTTGATCTTTTTTTTCTTGGGTGAAAAATAGATCGTAGGGCATTCTGTTGGAAATCTGGCTTGCAGATGTGCAAGCCAGCAAGCAGCCCGAAATGTCTTCTTGGACAATGGATGGGTAAAAAGATAACGCACGGAAAGGTTGGCGTGTGTTGGTGGACATGTGCCGTCCCTTGTTCGATGTCATGGCAAGATGATAATCTTGTCATGAATTTATGTTTCCAGGTATGACCACTCGAAGGGGGCTTGGAACAGCCCATAAAAAGGTAAGCTGCCTATGGGGTATTTATGTCGGTTATCCGTAGAGGTAACCGAATTATTTTCAGCAAATGCGTTGGCCATTAATGCCATGGCAAGATTGTGTAATCTTGCTGGAAATTCAACTCACAGGTAAGCTGTATTTGCTGATTATGGTGGGGTTCGACCGATGCGTGGCTCTTCGGGCCCTGAAAAGCCCCACAAGCACACTACACATCATTATTTCACCAACTGAAGGCAGAAATTGCGGAAAAACGGCCACATTTGCAGAAAAAGGAAATCCAGTTTCACCAAGACAATGCGCCGTCGCACACCTCAGCGGTTGCCATGGCGAAAATCTACGAATTACGGTTTGAACTGCTTGACCATCCGCCTTACTCACCAGGTCTAGCCCCAAGCACTTCCTTTTTGTTCCCTAATATAAAAATTGCGCTCAGAGGAGAGAGATTTTCGTCAAATGAGTAGGCAATCATCTTCGTGAACAGTTATTTTGCAGACAAAAACGCCGAGTACTATTTGGACGGGTTAGAGAGATGGGAGCATCGCTGGGAGAAGTGGGTAGAGTTACAAGGAAACTATGTAGAAAAATAAAAATAAATTTTAAGAAAATAAGCCTTGTATCTTTGTTAGGTCGGAAACTTTTCACCCAACCCATCTACGCGTCGGCACGTGGACTGTTCGAACGTTATATAAACCAGGTGCGATACAGACGGTCGTAGAAAACGCGAAACAATATAAAATGGACATCGTCGCGCTTCAGGAAATCTGACTCCCACATCAAGCAATCGAAACCACCGGGTTTACACTGGTGTGTGGATGTACCGATACACATAACCTCGGAACCGGCTTCATCATAAACAAGAAGATTACGCCCCATGTAAAAGATGGGAAATTTATTAATCATCGGATGCCGGTGCTAAAAATACAGGGCCCGTTTTACAATTATGTACTTAGAAACTTACACTCCCCAACAGAATCTAGGGACGAAGAAACGAAGGACACGTTCTACGAGACCCTAGAGGAAGTATTTGATGGGATCTCATCATTCGATGTTAAAATCCTCCTCGGCGACCTCAATGCGAAAATTGGAAAGGAAGATATCTTCCAACCAACTATAGGTAAAGAAAGGCTACAGGACGTTTCAAATGATAACGGAATTCGAATTATCACATTCGCAGCGTCAAAAGATCCGGTAGCGAAAAGCACGATGTTCAAGCACAAGCAAATTTATAAAGTCACATGGCTATCACCCCACGACGTAACGCGTAACCAAATAGGTCACTTCCTCATAGACAAAAGACACCACTCGAATATCATTGACGTAAGATCATATAGAGGAGCAGGTTGCGAATCCGATCTCTTCTAGTGATGGGCAAAATTAGGAGTCGGCTCGCAGTAAACCCACACGGGAACTCACGTGAGATGAGCAAAAAGTTCGACATTGATAAACTAAAAGGGCTGAATATCAAGACGAACTAATGAATAGATTTAGAATCCTAGAAAATGGGAGCAGTGAGGAAGTGAAAACCAATAGTGTGGAGACTAAATGGACATCGATCAGAGACACAATCAAACAAACAGCCTAAAAGGTATTAGGATTTAAGAAAACAATTAAGTCCAAACCTTGGTTTGACGATGAGTGCAGGGCGAAGATCAAACAACGTAAACACCTCAGAGCGATCCACTTAGAAAGATATGTTGAACTCAACGCAGAAAGATATGCGACAATTCGGAAGGAGACAACGAGACATCAGAACATCAGAGGCATGTATGCCGGCATAAACTCAATTATAAATGGCTACCGAGGGAGAGCCAAAATAATTCAAGACGCGAATGGCTGTCTGGTCACTATAACAAAACAATATCGACACAAGATGGAAGCAGAACTTTAAAAACCTGCTTAATGTGAGCACCCATCAACCACAAATAAATGCACCAGACATACAGCCGAGCTTCAGATCCCAGAGCCCTTTTTCAACGAAGTTGTAGACGCAAAAATCGATTGAAAAGCAACAAGGCTCCCGGAGTCCACTGCATCCACCAACTGATTGAAACAATATGGGACGGACTCCGTAGGAACCGGTTAGCGAGCGACCAAATGTTCACAGTAAGGCAACTGCTCGAAAAGAAATGGGAATACGGAGAGACGGTTCACCAACTGTTGGCTTCAAAAAAGCTTGTGACTCGGTCGCAAGGCAAAGACTCTACCATATTGTAATTAAGCTGGGAGTCCCGAAAAAATATGCCACCCTCACTCAAACCTGCATGAACGGAAATAAAGGGCGAGTTAGAATAGAAAACCACCTCTCAGAACCATTTGAAATCCGCGACGGATTAAAACAGGAGAATGGCCTCTCACCATGTCCTTTTAACCTTGTGCTCGATTATGTTATGGGGTTAAAGTTATGAGTGCCGCGTACGGCACGGGGTTCACTTCGATCCCACTGTCTTTAGTTGTGTACCAGCAAAGGCACTGTTGAACGGAAATGTCCTCACCTCCAAGTTCACGATCAATCGACTACGAAACCACGCCACTCGTAGTTAACAATAAACAAAAAGAAAGTGCAACACACGGTCCCAATTAAAAGGAAGCTCTTTATTGTCATTAAGTAGCGATTAAAATGTAAAACGTAAACACAAATTAACATAAAATCATTGACTATTATTCTGCTGTCAGTTAATATTAACAAGTACTTCAAATGTGGCGACACTTCTTGTCTTTGATTTAGTGATGGTATATAACGCTTACTTAATTATTTTAAAATGATTGATGAACACTTACACCATTATCTTATAACGATTAAAAGTTAGATAAACTAGTAAATTAAATTGTGGCAACACTTCTTGTCTTTATCTTAAGTGGTAGTATATAACATTTACACAGGTATCTAACACGATTAAAAGTTAGATAAACTGGTCTGCGGTAAAGTTAACGTACTAATAATTAAAATGCGGCGTACTATGTTAATCCCGACCAACACAAGCGCTATTCCAACGACATAAATCAGACTAAACTTGCGAATCTCCTTCGTTCTACGACGCTATTACATCCTGCACATTTGATCACCACTTCCATGACCAAATATGGTAAAACATTCCTTTTTCGTTCAGATTCATCGCGAAAGGGGTTAGAATGTACACACGATGGTTGCTTTCGCCACTCGTCGTGTGCGTCCGCGAAGTTGCAGACACAGCAAAGATCCCCTTATACATTCGTAACAGGTGCGAGCATCTTCCTAAGGGACAAGGGTTGAGATGCTCAGTCCATTGATACTGCGGGGCATAGTATCTGCGCCGCTCCGCAGTAAACATGCACAGACAGCTCACAGCTTCGACCAGGAATTCCTGCCGAAACTGCTGCGTCAGGGCGGTATTGGTGCATGGAGGGAACGTTGGATGTTCATATTTTCAAACATCCAGACAGCATCTCGTTGATGCCACACTTGCCCGGCTACGATGGTGTCCTCCTGCCTGGTGTGCCAATGCCGATCGATACAATCGACCAGTGGCTTATGTACGTGACGTACTGAGGACATGCTGCGCCGGTGCCCACACATCGCTTGGTCGGATGTTTGGCAACCGAGACGACTGGGTGATGTTATTTTGCGGGTAGTGCGATCAAATAAGCCACTGCATTGTCGGTTGTTGCCGATCAACGTAAACCAATGCTTCATGAAATTGCTTCGATTTTGCAAGCACAGCACAGGAGGGAAGTACATGTTGGGGTGTTCTAGGACACGATTACCCCTTTTTACCTTTAAGGTAAGTAGTGGCGTTCAACGAAACTGCCACGCTACTTGTTTTTAATTTGGGTTGGGTGTCCCAGATGGGGGTTTTTACATCATATGATGGGAAGATGGGTGATGGCGTTCGGGAGAATCGCCACAATGTCATCAGAAAGGTACAAGACGACAACATGACCGGATCATCTCTGAACGGGGTCACGCAAGAGCTTGCATATGCGGATGACATCGCCGTTCTAAGTGATAATCTAGAAAGTGTAAGTAAAAACAGTGCAAGTCATGCAAGCGGGAGAAAAGGTGGCTCTAGAAATAAATGAAGACAAAACAAAATATATGATTACGGCGAGAGCAGGTGGACCTCAGAAAACACATATAAACGTCAGGGGCAAGATATTTGAAAATGTCAAAGAACCATAATCATGCCAATTGCTCTATACGGATGCCTAACATGGGCTCTCATAAAACGGGAAGAAGACAAATTCTACGTATTTGAGAATAGAATCTTGAGGGGTATATTTGGCGGTAAATAAGACGAAGAGGCAGGACAATCAAGGAAACCCCACAACCACGAATTGGAAGAGCTGTACCGCAAACCTCCAATAGTGAGAGTAATAAGGTCGCGAAGATTAAGATGGACAGGTCATGTGGCGAGAATGGGCAACGATTGGACCCGGCGTAGAATGCTTCACGGAAGATCAACGGGAAAGAAATCGGTAGGATGGCCGGACGGAGTTGGAAGGACAACGTAAGATTTGACTTTGAGGGGATCGGATCGGGTGGTCAAGCGTGGAAGGAGAGTGCACAGGACATGGCACGATGGCGCAGCTGACTCAGTGAGGTCATGAACTTACGGGTTCCTTTAGGCCAATAAATAGTTATAATATAGCGTTGAATTTAGAGGACTACCATAAAATTAAATCTCCTTTGAGTAGGGCGACTATCGAGTACTACATGTACACTCCAAAAGCGGAGAAAACTGTCTCTATGCTCCTAAAAGGAGTTGATCCTTCTTTTTCCCCAGAAGAATTACTTGATAAATTAAAAACCGTTGAAACCGTCAGTTAAAAGTTTATGGGTGTGAAACCGCTCTTCACTGCAAGCTCTAGAAATAGCAACCGCAAGTTGCCTTTCTTTATTGTGTCGCTAAGTGCCGACAGTAACGTTGATGGGCTTAGGTATATTAAATATTGAAACCACCAAAGAATAAGTTGGGAGAAAATAAAGAAGTCCGAACACATACTGTAATGTATGCGCTTTCAACGCTTCGGCCATGTGGCATCGGATTTCAATATGCAATTAAGATATGTAAAGTGTATAAACGATTACATTTTTGGGAAGGGCCGTCGGGCAAAGAACAGCCCCCGGATAAGAAAAAGTTATCCTTTCTCCTCTGCAAAAATATAGGCCATCCTGCTAACTTTAGACGTTCTCCTACATACCAACAACTGAAAGTAAGGTTTAAGAACATAGGCCTCAAACGTTCACGGACCTACAGAGGAGTCGCCTGACGACGAAAAAGAAGAATTCTACGAGAATGTCGAAAGGGCCCTCAATGCCTGCCCAAGATACGATGTGAAAATCGTTCTTGGTGATTTGAATGCGAAAATAGGCCGGGAGCCGGTTTTCAGGCACTACACAGGTTCCCATAGTTTGCATGAGAACACTAATGACAATGGACTACGAGTCATCGAATTGGCAGCATCGAAAAACTTGGTCGTCGCAAGTACCAGGCTTCCGCGTAAAGATATCCACAAAGCCACCTGGGTATCACCTGATGGAGCCACTCGCAACCAAATTGACCACGTGTTGATAGATCGCCGCCACTCATCAAAACGCAAATATCTTTCCATCTTTATTAATTATGTTATAAGCGTAAATCTGACGCCTATCCTAACTCGCTTTCCCATGACACGATTACTTCAACCGACCCCCCAAACTACTGCCACTATTTTCGCTTCTTTCTTTAAAATCCTTTACGGACAACTCTTTTGAGCCTAGACCGGTCGAACACCTGCCCGAAACCTCCCTTGGCCCCTTTATCTCTCAAAATATTCAGCATCACCTAATTGAAGAAATATTAACTTATTTAAAGACAAGTCCAGCCCTGGACCTGATGAAATTCCGGCTGTCCTTTTAAAAAAATGTTTCCCTCCTCTTCCTCTCCCGCTCTCAAAGATCCTCAATCTATCCCTTACACAAGGTCTTCTCTTTTGTCACCCCCATAAACAAAAAGGGTCCTAAAAACGATATTAGTAACTACCGTCCCATCGCCAGACTGTCACATATACCAAAACTGCTCGGAGATATTCTTTCCAACGCGTTATGTTTCCGCTGCAAATTCATTATCTCACCCAACCAGCATGGTTTCCTTATGGGTAGATCATCACCACCAATCTAGTTGAGTTCCCAACCTATTTCAGCAAGGCCATCGACAAAATTTCCCACAATCTCATTCTCTTTAAGCCATCCTCCATTGATTTCGAACCTCTACTGATTAAGTGAATTTCTTCCTATCTTAACGATCGAATCTACCGTGTCAGATGTATATCCATCCTCTCCAATCCTTTTCTTCCCATGTCAGGGCTTCCCCAGGGCAGTCATTTTAGACCCCTCCTACTAATTCTTACTATTAACGATATAAACTCCACCATCAAGCACTCCTTCATCTCTCTATACGCGGACGATCCACTCTTCTCTCGACTCACTTCTCCAAATGGATCTCGACAGCTTTTCAACTTGGTGCCAAAACTGTCTCTAACTAAATATTGCCAATGTCGCTCAATCACCATCTCTCTGCAAACTCTGCCCTTGGTTTTGTGGTGAAACACTCGTCGAAAGAATTCTCTAGTCCCTGGCTTATGTGCCTATTTTATATAATCTGCGTCAAATTCCAGCGGCGAGTTTTTGGTAAGCTTAAGGCCCAAACTGCTGTTATATTCCTTCACGACCACGGTTAAGTTCTTGAGCATCATATCCTGCAATTTAATTAGGCATCCTCGTGCCTCTTCCTGTAGGTCGTAATACTCCGCAATGCCATAACCTTCAGGACCACGGTTAAGGCGATTCTTTGCATTTTTTGACCGTGCATTACTTGGATGTCTTTCCAGTATAGCTCGATGCACTTTTTTCGATGCACAGCGTTTCGATGGCATTTCTTTGTTTTAGAATCAGTTTAACGACTAACTCGGAATGGGTTGGGTCTCTCTTCTTCATCCTAGGTGAGCCTTTCTTCTATCCCTTCCATCAACATCGGTTCATCTCGTTGAGCTTTGTAATGAGATATTTGTGAACTTTTTTGTATGGCTTCTGTATATTTCCATATTTGTCCATCATGAAGTAATGATGCGACAGTTCCTCTTCATAGCTCCCAAGGATGATGGGTTTGTGGCGGTTCCGCCAAACCCCACGGCCCACTTACCTGAAAAACCCCCATAACTGCTACCCTACTTCCTTAAGTTCGCTAATGCAATCACATTAGCACCCTAAATGCTTCACGCATTAAATAAAGCAAATTTTTCTGTAAAGAATCCTTACCTTTCATGCACCTCTTCGCATACAAATTCCCTATAAGAATTCTTCCCTAACTAATCATGAATCCCTAAACCATCCGCCACCCTGGTATGCCAAGCGATTCCGCTGTCCATGTGCACACCGCATGTCCCTGGCAATTCCACGGCCTCTGCAGCCTTTTGTCCAAGGGACAAAAGCAAACGCTAGCGTCTAGTGTCATAAACCGAATTCCTTCGCATGTAAACATGCATAAAAATTCGATCCCATTTCGTTCTGCAAGATACGGTACACGACCACCCATCGTATACCTAAATTGCTTTAGCATCACCAGCATAATAGCAAACGGCTATTTACCCAGCTGCAATAGATTCACCCAGGATTTGTTTTACAACAAACAAACAATCACAACTTCGTGCCTAGCCACCAAACGAATTATCCAGCATATACAAATGCAAGCAAATTCGTTTCAGCCACCGACCCAATTTTCATTGTATAAAGTATCGCAACCATTAGTACCTTTCCCAATATCCACAAGGGCATCACTCATCTAAGACTTTTATGATGCCCTCGTCTCATCTTTTCTTTTACCACATTTCTTCGATGCATCGTCGTCTATTTATTTAGCCGCGATGCACTTCATAGGCAACGATCTTCCCGATCCCTTTGTCCTTGCCGCCTGCCTGCTTTGTTTTTCCATTGCCTTAGCGCATGAGTAAACAACACAGATCTAAACGATCACACACATACCACCATGATCTTCATTACTGGTTTTCTATTCTACCAAGAGAGACTTTACGTTTCTCTGGTGGTAAGTAAATACATATCCTTAGTGGAGAGGATATCTACCACCACACCACAAACTCACCTCATTAGCGAGTCGGCTCAGCACGAGCCGTTTATCGCTGAGTCTAATTCCATCTGCCGACCGCGCCGGTCGATTTGGCTTCCGCTCCTCGTCGCGCGCCGAGGATGCATTTATATCCGGAGTCGAGTTTGTCTTAATTCGTGATTTTTACCAGGTCGTGTTTCAGTGCGTCGTGTCAATCAGTAACAACATTAAAAAAAACTGTTCATAAGAAAACCAAGTTCTCCATTAGTTCGTGTATAATGCAACACCATGTAAATGTAGACATTCACCAATTATAGTGAATGCTCCCTCCAGTTTAACCAGTTCTAAATAAAAACCAATAACAATAAAATGAAATAACCTGCGCGTTTTATTCCGCTCAACTGTCGCATCATCGGCACCATGTGAACAATAAAAATAAAATAATGAACATAGAAAAATCATTTAGTGTTTTCGTTCTCCTTGTGGCGATTATTCGTTCCGTCTTTCGGTGTTCTCTCGGTGTCCTGCTGTTTTCATTCGGTTTTTCAGTGGCGAACAATTCCGGAGTAACATTTATGATGGTGGAAGAAGTCTGTGTCTGGCACAATAGTTCTTCCACACATTGGTAACCCGCGAAAGAACTCGCGAACTTTCGACCTGGAGTCAAAAACTAAAACTGTGCCAAAGTGCAAAATAAAAAAGACAATGAATGGGCAAGCACCGCCCCAACGTCCGAGCGACTTGACGCAGCCATACAACATCAACGGACCAGGAGCAGCCGATCAACAGCACCAGACACCATCACCAGATCAGGAACTGCCGGACCAGGCGACACACGAGCATCGCGGACCAGGCATTCTACAAAATGTTTGTCATTTTCTCTTCCTTTTTTTTATTGTTCTCGTGTAAGCTCCTTCCGAGTGAAATTTAAAATTTTGACTTAGTTTACCAAAAGTCAATTGTGTGCATTGGCGTTTGTTTAAGTAAATCGTTGGGTAATTTTTTTTTAGTTAAAGTTGTAATTATTTGGAGAAATATTTCCTCCCTCAATCTTATTGGAGAAAATTTATCCGTAAATATACAAATAGATTATAAAAGCATAACGAAATGGTACAAAATCAAAAGAACCAAAAGAGTAAACAAACCAAACAGCAAAATATTTTCAAACTTAAAATTCTCGATAATATTTTGAAAAATTGATTAAGTAGGTTATATCCAATACATGGAATCATAGAATTAATTATTAAGGTTGTCTTTTAAGCAAAAATTAATTAACGGTTTGAAGTGCAAATTTCCACACACAGTTCTCAGTGGCAATGAGTTTACGACGCCACTGCCACAACGCAATGGATTTTCGATTTCATCACCAGTCGTCATTCAACTACCGCCACGCGCGGGTCGAGGTTACCCTGTAACCCCCGCGGCCACACGGGACACGCCGCCTCCGTGTGCAAGAGTAAGCCGAGTCACGACCACCGCCGAGGGCACATCGCATTTCCATCACCCCGAGTCGAGTAGGGAGTCCGTGCCACTGTATTAAGCAAAGGAAAGGAAGTAAAAAGAACGAATTCAACCTCGGGAGCGTACACGCGAGCGGGAGTTATAAAGTGAATTATCGCGGCCAAGGAAAATTTAATGGACAATATAATACGTCGCCGCAGCCTCGTAACTCAGTGGGTAGAGAAAAGTCGGGAATTAGCGGAGTTCGATGACTTCCTACGCGGAGGCTAGTGTATTAAGTTACTCGTTGTACCCCACATGCCTAAGTGCTACTCACTTGTAAAGTGCGGTAATGGCGCAATATATCATGCTGTGCAGAATATTGAACGAATAAAGAAAATTAACGTGGAAATCATTCGTTGCCTTTCATTCATCCGTTACCTTGGTGCCTCCTCCTCGCGGATGACAGTTTCGCAACACATCTTCTAGTGGGCGATAGTGAACCGGGCCATACGTTGGTACATCCACATCTCACCCCCACATACCTCCTTACACAGACTTCAGGACCTCCCTCCTTAGGTCCCTGGACATCTGGCAAATGTCTCAGCAACACCGGTTGGCAAAGCAATCCGATACCACCGACCTGACAGCCCACCCCAGAAGACCGTTCACAGGTGTCTCTACCCAGCGGCCATCCCAACAGACAAAACTCGCCTCAACTCAACTTTTTCTGCCCCTTTTCCAAATATTAGTGCACATGCTCGCCAAGCGCAGTCTTCACGCCACTCCGCTCGGCTCCGCGCGACACCCTTCACCATTCTAAATCCCGGCTCCTCACTAAGCCACAGCTACTACGCGTAGCAAAAACTAGTTAGGACGCCGGTTCTGCCTCCCTTACTCCTACGTAAGGATCTTTCCGCGTTGGAACTCGCAATGTCTCCCATGCTACCACGGCTCAATTCAAGCGGCAAAAAGCCAATACACGCCTCACTACGCCGCCCCACATTACAAGTACAACAACCACCCGTCGGAGCACGCATCCACTACCCTAGACCGCCCTGCGGTTGGACACAATCAACCACCCACCAGGAGCGCCCTCCGCTAAGTCGCCTACCCTTACCCAAGCGCGACTGGCCGGCATCTCCTCACAACCTGCCGTTCGGTCGAGGTCGTAGCTGCCGTATATCACGCGCCGTAGTCGACACCGGGCCCTCTCTCGATCGGTAAGCCGCGCAACTGGAGTGCTCGCCCCCTCCACCAGTCCCAGCGGCAAACAATTGGCCATACAAACGTATGGACGAAAGACACCGACTCTGGACTCGGCTCTCTCCAATTTTATCCACTGGCACTTCGTCGTATGATGTCAGTGAGTCTCAATAGGTCCTATCTCCTGGCACTTCGTCGTACGATGCCAGCGAGCGCCTAATGGGATTTCACCTGTTAGATAGGTACAACCTGTTGGCAGTTACTGCCAACAACAGGTTAACACCCACAGCGCCCCTATCTGCCTCTTCCCGCACACGCTACTTCGTCACTGCGGACGCGAGCAGATTCCCGATAGATTCCGACCTACTCGGCCGATAAACCTGTTGGTCCAAGTGACCCACAACAGGCCAATGGGCCACGCCGCACACCCTTGCCCTTGACGGCATCAAGCGGTAACATCCTCCTCCCAGCACCGCACCACCCATTCAAGCATCTTTTCAGTCCTACCTTTCTTTTTCGTGACTACGTCACTGGGGGGACTACTTTGTGGGTTCCGTCAAACCCCACGACCCACTTACCTGAAAAACCCCCATAACTGCTACCCAACTTCCTTAAGTTCGCTAATGCAATCACATTAGTACTTTAAATGCTTCACGCAAATTTATAATCTAAAAGTCCCTGTAAATAATCCTTACCCTTCATGCATCTCTTCACATACAAATTCCCCGTAAGAATTCTTTCCTAACTTATCAGGAATCCCAATCTCACCAAGTGCATTTCCCCCTAGACGAATTCCTGAGAACAAAATGATTTGGTTTACAAACAATGTAACCACCATAAGAGGGACAAAAACAAATATATGCATCTTGCGTCTTAAAGCATCAATTAAATCCTACAGCATAGGCAAATGCAAATAGGAATTGAATACTTACCCGTACCAGCAATGCCATAAACACCATTTCGCGGTAAACAAGCAAAAACCAATTAGCACAATGTTCATGAAGCATTGCGGCTGCCAATACAGCTGCTATGCATATTGTAGACATCGTTCATCAACGGTCCCGTTGTCTTACATATTCCTGGATCCGTTTACCATTGACCTTCTCACATAAGCAAACACAGACCCAATTAGCATCCAATGAGATTCGGCTTGTTTACTTAGCCGAACTTACATCTCATGGGTGCACATTTTCCCTTTCTTTATTTTAGATTCATTCCCATGGCTTTGACCCATGAAAGAACCAATGTACACACATCCATGTGTACCGTGGCGATCTTTTCTATGAGATCTGTTTGGTTACCCCAAAGAGAGACTACGTCTCTCGTGGAGTAGGAAAATGCACCCGCTATTTAAGAGAGCCAGTTTCACTGGCCAAATTTCCTTTGATAGCGAATGAATATCGCTAAGTCGTTTTCCAGCCGCCGATCCGGTCGCTTCGGCTTCCGCTCCCCGTGACGCGCCGGGGAGGCGTAAATTCGCAAAGTAACACCCCCGAGTGTAGTCGGGTGCGTCCGCGAGGTGCAGTACGAGTCAGTAGTGTTATGTTGAAGTCTATCGTGTTCTAAGTCGTGCGCCTGTATTTGAACATTGTAATGAGCTGTGTGTTGCGTTTCCAATTAAAGTACAAAAATTAAAGGACAAACAATAAAATTAAATTTAAAGTGGTGATCACCAACCAACACTAGTGTTTTATTTCTCTCGGCCGGCATCTGTGTGTCTTGCTGCGTTTTGGACTTAATTCTTGGTGATCGGTTAATGGCGGAACCGATGAACTAATAGTGACGTTTGGAGGACGAAGTAGAACCTCCTGTCGTACGCCGGCACCCAGACTTCGTACCCCACATAGGGAACACCATTCACAATGCCTAACAGTGAAAGGAGCATTTCTATTTAAGTTGAGCCTTCTATAAACCTGGAGCATGTCATAGTGTTTCTTGCTGAGCTCCGTTTCTCCTCCATGATGACCACTATTATTATGCTTTGTTTGTTGACCACAGAGTTATCCAAATCCTGGTATTTGCTGTGTGTAGTTCTTTATTCACTTTGGGACAGTTCTCAAGTCACTGTGGAAAGTAAAAATGCAGACATAATGGCAACAAATAAATATCTCAACCTCATTTTCATCAGTTCCACTACCAAGTCCTATTATTGTCTGACGGAATTGTACTACCTAAAGTACTTCATTTAACAGAATGCTCGGTATATAGATATATTACACTTATAAATACCTTTCATGTTGGCTATCCTAGGTCATAAAAGATCCCCGGTACGAATTGTGGTTGATTCAATTCATTTTAATACTTTACGTCGTTATTAATTGAAGAATTTGCATTTAAGCTCTTTCAGGATATTGTCGCCAACGGATAAAAGTTTAAATAAACAAAGTTATGAAGTATCCTATCCATCTCGTTCTCTTATTTTTTTTTATCTTTCCATTCATTGCGGCAGTTGTTCCAGCGATTTCGTTTTTATAGCTTGAAAGTTCTGTTTGTTTTTGTTCATCATTCCTTTTGAAACCTTTTATAAATTTTTAAAATTGCATTTCACGCCGGAAACATCTACGATTTCATTTCCGACCTAGCTACATAGATCCAGGACAGCGGGATGGCTGAAATCTCTGTATATTCATTGCAAGATATTGTGTACAGAAGGAGTGGATGAAAGTTACGAAAGTCGAAAAACGCTGCTTGATTCATAAATGAATAAAACAGGATTGTAGAACCCTTCACATGGTTGCGCTTTATACACCACTCTTAGCGTGCTCTATCTGGTGCACTAAAACATTGTACTTGAAAATGAATAAATTTGCGTCCACTTGAATAGTAACACTTACAAAGGAACTGGCACCATGTCACTGCTGTTTGGTGTGTTAAAATACTTTCAAGGAGCAGATTAAGCTACTGTATAAACTGGGTTAACTTAATAACCAGTTTACTGACGAGTAGGTGATTTGCATGGGGAATAAGCTGAAAGATTCAGTAGGTTTGATTGGTTTTACATATATTTATATATTTTGATATGATCCCAATCATAAGGCACGTCAGTAAGAGCAGTTCTGAAATAGGATTCCTTCCATTTGGAAGAAGTCGTAATTATTTCCTACATGTTATTGTAATGGTTTTTAATCCATAGTATTTTTAAATACCATATTATGGATGCTCCATAAAGAACTTAAGATGTTATTATAACTATCAGATATGACTGGCACCTACATTCAAACATCAGATCTAACTTTTCTCTTGACATCTATCTTCAATTGAATGTTTTGATACTTGTGATTATGTAATGTTTGTGTTGACTCTAAGGATATCCACACAAGCTCTAAAAGTCTCCAAACCCTTCTCCCAACAAAAGCTGACATACTACCGCGTGTTACATGCCGCACAGTTAGCTGTGACCCATAGTCCAAATCCACCATATGCCCCACGCCCCCTCGACAGACTAGTTGCATCATCATTATCATCGGCACTACAACCGGGAACTGGTCTTGGCCTTATTTAGCAAGTCTCTTCACCGGTCCCGATTTCATCCAGTTTGGCACTCCCAGGCTGTTGCTGAAACGAAAAGAAAAACTGAAACAAACAAACGGCGCTTCTCTAGCGCCGCCTCAGTCTCTCTTTTAAGTGGACTGTATTTTTCTTCGGCACTGGCCGTTCAACGATGGTTTCTCAATTCGAGGAATAGCACCACCAGAGCCGGACTATTCTTTGGATTGGCGGGCGTTAGAGTCTTGCCCAGTACAAAATCCCTAATCCACCAAAAGTGGAAATGCGACCCAGAAAAGCAGATATTCACAAAACGACCCAATTTGATTGCTTATTTTCCTATTTATTCCTTATTCTTTATTCTATTTCTATTTATTGGCACGTAGGAGTTATCAGGACTTATTCTTTATTATTGGTTATATTTATAATAATTAAACTTTTATCTCTTTACCTGGTCTCGACAAGACCTTTTCGTGAGGAGTTCCTTCGACAACTCCTCCCGCTTCACTTTTTATAAAACGCTGTCTTTATTGACCATTAAAAGTTTAGTTACATAAGTTTACAGCTAACTTAACTAAGTTGTGACAAATTTACTTACAATGTCTAGAACATTTTTCCAAGTAATATTTAATTTGAGGTCTTACGTCTAAGGAGATCTATACCAGTTACAATTTATTAGTAGGACTCCTGGAAAGGTCATGAAAACCAGGATGGATTGTCAATGTTTACAATAAATATTCTTAAAACTACTTATCTCTACTTAAATCTAGCTTATATCTAAGGTAGTTAAATAAATTCACATATAGTCATTTAGAACAAATTAGCCTAGTCTTAAGCTTAAGTTGAGATTTCATACTTTACATACCCTAAGGAGGGAAGGGAGCGGCAGAGGGAGGTCTCTCCACCGACTGCTCGTTAAAGGAAAGAACCCGAGAAAAGGGTTGAATGTTTGAGTATTTGAAGTGGTTAAGATCGGTTACCCTGTTATGGTAGATGATTTCGTTCGCATCATTTACTAATCTTCCTGCGTAGAAAAGAGCCTTTAAATGGAGTGCATGAAGATAGGGATTTGATGCATTGTGGCTGGGGAGGCTAAGGGAATTGATGAGAGGGTTTGGATTGGCTGACAGGTTTTCAATGAATCTTATCGACAATTCCAGGAACCTTCTATCCAATCTCTCCAGGCCGACGGAGTGGTATAGCGTAAGGCTTCCGATATATTTGTGGGAGTCGCGCTGTCGACGTAGCCCCGTGATTAGTCTGAAACACTTCCTTTCGAAGATACGAAGTTTTTCCATTTGAGAGGGAGAGATATGGAACCAGATGGGACAAGCGTAAGTAAGTGTGGGCCTGATGATTTGTTTATAAAGTAGAAGTTTGACTTGTTGAGAGAGACCATCTGCCTTCCACATTACTTTCCGACAAAGGTTCAGCTGTATCCCCGCTTTGCGGATGACATTGTTTATGTGAGTCGTGAAAGAGAGATTATTTTCGAAAGTAATGCCCAAGTATTTTAGTGATTTAGATGGTTTTATGACGGTGTTGCAGAGGTTCAGTTGGATTTTTGAATGGTTACGTACCGTGTTATTGGTACAGTGAACGTTTCTACCTTTAAATACAACCAGTTGAGTTTTGTTGGGGTTTAGGCGGATCTTCCATTTAAGGAAGTAGGAGGAAAGAATTTGGAGGAATTCATTTACGCGGTTTCTGGCAGATAATACGAGCCTGCTGCTGGAGTAGACAAGGGTATCGTCTGCGTAGTTGAGGATTCGAGTATTCGGTGAGAGGGGTTGAGGAATAACAGATGTGTATAGTAAGTATAAGAGGGGACCCAGAATGGATCCTTGGGGGACTCCTGCTGTTATTGAGTACGTCTGGGAAAGGGTGGAATTTATCTTGACCATGAATTTCCTATTTGATAGGTACGAGTAGAGAAACTTGGAAGTGTGATTGTTGAGACGATACGTGGAATGTAATTTGTACAGAAGACCCGCAGTCCACACGCAGTCGAAAGCCTTGGATATGTCAAGGGAGATACACACAGAGGGGCACTGGTCGTTAAGAGCCATAGTGATGTCGTGAGTAAACTTGAGGAGAGCGTGACATGTTGAGTGTTGTGCACGAAAACCGAATTGGAAATCAGGGAGTAATGAGTTAGTTTCCGCGAAGGAGAGTAGGTAATGGTGAATTTTTAATTCAAGTAATTTGCTTAAATTATTAAGTAGTGAGATGGGTCGAAAATTGGCCGCCATCAGGGATGCGCCTGATTTTTTAATGGGGATGACTATGGCAGTTTTCCAAGACTCCGGTATGTGACCAGCATTTATTATATGGTTTAGCAGGGTCATGATGTATAGTCGATTTGAAGGGTTGAGGTTTTTGAAAAGCACTTGTGGAATTTTGTCCAAGCCGGTTGAGTTTTTATTGCTACGAGAAGATATCATTTGGTTAAATTCCTGTGGTTGTAAAAAGAAGTTTGTATCGGTGGGTTGAGATGCTCTATTGTCATTATTAAATTCAGTTATGAATGGAGTGAATGAGGAGATTAGTTCATGGGATGTATAACGGTTGACCACTTCCTCAAACTCGGGGTTGCCTAGGCTATCATTTTGCCTATGCACTTGGGAGAAGTGTTCCGCTAAATAGTTTGCTATTTCAGAATCAGAGTACAGAATATTATTTCTGGGACCAATTAGTTTGTCTATTGAGGTGTGTATTTTTCGTCCTGTAAGGCGATTGATGTTTTTGTAAAGATTACGATCGGGTCTGATACTATTTAAAGTGGAGATGTAGTTCTGCTCTACGAAAGCATTTAACTGCTGGTTAATGAGGGTAGACAATAATTGAACCTGTACTTTCAGGAGGGGACAAAATCTTCGAAATAGTTTTCGGCGGAGCTTTTTTTTTAATGAGATGAGTTTGAGGGTGAGATATGGAAGTGGTTTACCTACGAAGGAGTGTGGCATCCTTGAAGGGGTATTAGAATACAGGGCTTGCTGTAAGATCCCTTCCATCTTACAAGCTGCTTCTTCAATTTCGTTAGGATCCAAGTTATTCGTATCTGTGATGGGAAGCGTTTGAAACATATCGCCAACGGGTTTGTTGACCTTTCTCCAGTTAGTTCTGGAGAAATTATGGACTGGGTTGAGAGATTGAAGCGGATTTAAGGGGCCAAGGTCAATTACCGAGTGGATGGAGGCATGGTCAGAGGGGAAGAAGTGCGACACAGTAGGGGGAGATACAGAGCGTAGGATCGCAGATTTTAAGAAGAAGTCTATAGTTGATTGAGTAGAGCTGGAGCAATGAGTAGGTTCCGTAGGGGAGTCGATATAGACGTAGGGGTGGAGAGGTAGGAAAGCAAGCAATTGTTTGCCAAATTTATTGCAAGCGGTGTCGTTGAAGGCGGTATGACGGGCATTCCAGTCGCCTCCGATTATGAATGTGTGGGTCCCGCTTCACCGCCGCGCTCGCCTTTTATCTCCTGCAGTTGTCTTCTCATTCGCTTGTTTTCTATAAATCACTCGTTTCCTGCTGAATGATTTATCGCGACTGGTATACGGCTGACTATCGTGCTCCTCCCTCTTGAGCGGTTTTCGATGTTCTTCCCTCTTGAGTGGTTTCAGTTGGTCGTTGTGCTGAGTGCTTGTGTGCTGATGCTGATTGCTAGTAGAGAAGGTCTGCGGCGCTGTTGCCTTTCATACATCATGCCGCAAAGAACGTCCCGGGCAGGCTCCATCACCCACCATCCCTCCATCATCCACCATCCCTCCATCCAAGTAGTTAGATAACATCTGAACTAACCCTGTCCACACTATCCTTAGATACCTCGCCCCCTTTTCCTTTTTCAGATATCTCGAGACCGAGCCCAACATCTTCACGGATGTGGGTGATTCTGGTTATCCCAAGATGACCAGAAGCTAGAGACAAGATGAAGGATACATCTGTCCTTGTCTCGCCAAAGTCGGCCTCTCGCCACCCATTTTTTTTTTTTTTTTTTTGAAGCGGGAGGTGTCGTCGAACGAACTCCTCACGAAAAGTTCTTGTCGAGACCAGGTAAAGAGATAAAGGTTTAATTATTATAAATATAACCAAATATATAACACTGCATACCTTATGGATCTTTAAAAAAAATTACAATTTATGATTAAAAGCTTGCATTTTTTATGAAATTTATTTCTTGCGTGCCACCCATTTATTGCTGATGAACGAAATATGTTGATGAAATGGCTGTTATGTATTTACAATAAAAATAACTTTATACCAAATAACTTAACATACAAGAAAGTTAACGAATTGTATATTTATCCGTCGCGTAATAGTTTAGCTGTGTTTGATCCTAAGCTAATATTTACTTTCTAAAAGCAAGTTTGATAAAAAACCTAACGAAAGGTGAAAAAATTAGTTACGAGTATAAAGGTATGGTAAATGTTGTTAGCGCCAATTGTTTAAATAAAAGTAAATATTTGGGCGCCTTTATTTTGGGCTATATGTAAACGTTACAGATTTCATATTATAACATATTTAACTTAATGAACAAAAAAAAAAAAAACAATAACAAATAGTGAAAACAACAAAATTAAAAAACAAAAACAACCTGAGAAACGACTCAAATGACACACTCGCATATGTCAAACGCTAAAAATATGGGCGAATAACTATTTTATATAATTTAATTCAAAATTCGATGTACGAAGTTCAGGTAAGCATATGAGCACGCAATTCGTGTTTACAATCAAACTTGTCTTTGTAGATTTGAAAAGAAATTATATACAAGTGCATTATCAACCCATTTAATGGCTTCCAACATAAACACAAGTTATCCTTCACTTTTTCAACAAGAACTGAAAATCGATGTTGACATTCCGTGGGAGCACGATTTCGAAATTTACAAAAACCACATAATGATGCAAAAATTGTGCTACCATCCCAAAAGCGTTCGCAATAAAGAGCCTCAACCAGAAGTTAATCTGAACTTGAACAACCAAAAAATAAAAGAACTAACACAAAAAG
Organism: Microdon myrmicae; assembly: GCA_963931805.1. Taxonomy (NCBI): domain Eukaryota; kingdom Metazoa; phylum Arthropoda; class Insecta; order Diptera; family Syrphidae; genus Microdon; species Microdon myrmicae. The sequence goes on from OZ007496.1 coordinate 113,624,987, forward strand.
TATACGTTACGGATCATCCCGATAACGACGATGTCCAACCCATAAATCCGCCTGTCGAGAAACTTTGCTGGATACCACGTAAACGCAGGGGAGGTTCCCGTGGGTATAGAGCAACACTGAATAAAAAGAGTTCAGACCCGATCAAAGTATTATACCAGAGTAAAAAGTTTTCTTGGGCGAATCCTTTTGCCGATTCCGACAACTTGAGTAATCGATCTGAAGAAAAAATTACCGCGAAAAAATCTGATCAACTGAAGACAAAGAGCAAAACGGAAAGCAGCGTCAAATGCACTCTAGACGATAAGATCTGCGATGAGCCGATTGTATTTGAATTGGAGGACGGCTCAGCAAATGTTTGCAGTAAGGCAGTTTCGAAGAAAGCGCTATTCAGAAACCTAGGTATTTATGTTAATTCGTGATTACACTTTTGAATAAGCAGCCTCTAAATGGGGTTTCATTCGTATTTTAAAATAACTTCACTTAACTTCTATCGGCGACTTTCGTATTCATCTAAAAACTTTGGCCACGTGTCGTTTATATGTTCACGTGTTTTACCGACTTCATATTATATTAATAACACATCGTTTTTTTTTTACTATCTCTAAAACTGAACCGAATTAAAAAAAAGTGTTTTTAGAATACACTATCTATAAGATATAAATTTAATAAACATTACCATGTCTTGCAGAGTATGATGGGTACATTTCACGTATGTTCTCCGATCCCTACTTGTCTCAAAACCCTACATAGAAAGTACGTTCAATTTGTCTCTATAATGTGTCACCTAATTAAATATAGATTTGATTACAGAATATTTGTTCCGAACAAATTTTTTTATGCGGGTTTTGATCGCTGAGAATTCAAGAAAGTACTTTCAAGGTCACCTTCTTCACGAATCGAAAATCTTTGCAACTTATATGTGAATATAATGTTTTCAAATTAATAAATTGAACTGAAAAAGCGCGGCAAAGTTACACATTTTAATTTCAAATACATTTAATAATAAATTTCCATACATGAAAGATGTACCCACAGTCCAAGGTGAGAAAGTAAACATACATACAAATACCTGTCAGGTTTATAAACAAAACATCTAGATCAATTTTTATTTTTGTTTCATAATACATTTGTTGCAAAACACAGCTATTGTTACATTAAAAACACTGTTTAGTAAATAAAATTTTAGATTAAATGTTGCATCTACAATAATTAGACGATATGGTTTTTTGATCTAATCTACTAGCTCACCGCGGACACTAAATTATACAGAATTAGATTAATTTTTATAAAAAAAATTTACTTCATGTAAATAGTTATTATAATTCCATTACAAAAAAAAAATATATATATACATATAAACTTAAATTTTTGCTAATTTTTCTATTATTGATTTTTATTTTTAGTAAACTTGCGATTCATTGTTTTTTGTTTATTCTTAATCGAAAAGTTTTTTGTTAAAAACCAAATAACATAAGTGTATAGACGGAAAAACATAAGAGTAAATAAAACGTAGAGCAAGAAAATCCAAGGAAAAAACATTTAGCCTAAGTGAAACTTTGAAGACGCGGGCGAGAAGGCCTTTCACTCACACGGAGATGGTTTGAAGACTAGAAGATTTGTGTTCTTCACTGAGGACACACCGAAACATATAATGAGCAGAAGGAAGAAGGAAAACCGTTTAGTCTTGCGCTGATTATAAAAGATTTTACACGAAGAACACAACACCAAAAGGGAATAAAAAAAACACCAGAACAATTTACCAGATTATAAACGTAACAATAATACGCCTTTTGTGAAGAATTGAGATATCCTCATGTACACGCGGCCATGGTCTAATGCGTCGATCCTTTGGTTCCTAACTTTTCAAAGCATCAGTTCAAATCGTGCTCAAAAACGTTGTCTTCATTGATATTCAGATGTCAACCACAGCCGAACAAGCAGATTATAAACGTAACAATAACATGGCTCTTGTTGAGAATTGAGATATCCTCATGTACACGCGACCGTGGTCTAATGCATCGGTGTTTTGATTCCAAACTTTTCACAGCGTGTGTTCAAATCGTGCTATTCAATGCTATACCTCTGAATAGGCTATCAGCAATTTTTTCTTCATTGCTATTTAGATGCCAACCACAGCCGAACAAGCAGTCCTGCTATTAAAGTTTTTATTTTATGGATTGTGTCCGTACATCGTTCTAAATAAAATATATAGGATGCACAGTTATTTAGATTTTATCCACGGTACTTTCTTCAATTTATGTCATTGTATATAGTCCCCGTTTAACGTTTTTATGTAAGGTAACTTCTGCTTTAGTCCCAAGCGATTTCGCTGACTTAGTAATAATAATGATTCTTGAGAATATGAATGTTGGGTTGCTTCTCAACATATATTCTGGAACTATCGTTACCCATACTACCAAAATGTTTTGGAGGGTTCGTTGAATCTTTACACAATTAAGTACACATACCACTTTGCATAGAGGTGCGGCAATTTCGACAGCTACACACGATTACATAGTGAAGAACATAGAAAATAAAAAAAAAAATCAGCTTAAGTAGTGAATTGCAACATAATTTTGTACACGCGGCCGTAATCTGATACATTTGTGAATCACGTTCTTCATTACGTTGGAGATCATCAATAATTGGTGACTCCGACATGATCTGCACACACAGCAAAAAACTCCCCCACAGTAAACCAGGACATCATATTACTTCCTCGCTCAGCAAACTGGGTCAACTCAGTCTCCTCTGTCCCGTTATCCGCTCCGTGCTGCCACACAAAGCGAGGGAAGGGAGTAGTGTGCCGGGTCTTACAGACACACACGAACACGCAATGATACTGATGGACACAGAACAAAAGAGAATCAAAAAACAAATTATCAGGGTCGTATACTAGAGAATTAAACGTAGAATATATACCTCCTTCGATTTCTACGAACGGCACAAACCACTATAGGTCGAGATATCGTCGTTCCACCAAGGAACATACTCACCTATAGCCAAACTACACGTGCCCATAGACACGTGTCCCCAAAGTCCTCCTTTCCACCTGAAAAAAGGTAACATTCATCCTGGAATCAACAACCCCACGTATCCACAGATACGTGGGCCACAAGTCCCGAACAATTTTTCTACACCTGCACGGCGATCGAAGGACACGACCCAGTACAGAAATTGTGTATCGATCCATCAACTGGATATACACAAACGATTGGCACAGCTGCGCCAGACATCTCCGGCGATAAGCGAATTGCCGGAAAACCAATCCGTCGACAAAACCTTTATCCCTGCCGCAGTGTACTTCGCCTAAACAAAGGCCATCGCGGAGCAACAGCAATAAACGAAAATGCTGTTCCCATAGGGCTAAGTAAACAATGATAATTACCATTATCCCATGATCGCCTAATGTAAATCACACATTCGATTGTGTGCATAACCGATGTAACAGAAGTGTGAAAATTTTGACGATCACAGAATGATCTACAGCAAGCAGACAATAACCTCCGCGTCTGTAAGTGTGAGCGCGAACTTCCCTGGTGGGGAGATTCTCGATTGAGAGAGTCACCACCCAGAGAAAGCGAAAGGAGAAAAAGCCACCACCACCGAAAGGGAAAAGAAAACTATGGGGTGAATGGAATCATCCCCAGAGAAGTAACGATAGTATAGTTAGAGAACCCCGCCGAGGAGGTCGATCCGCGCACCGTATTAAATCTAGGTAGAAACGTATATATCCGACGTTCAACGCCCAGCAATTCAACGCGCGCAGGCCCGTGATCGTCACTGATCCTCACTAGGACATTCGGAAAACTGTATCGGTTAATCTCTTTGTTCGCAAAATTAATTAAACGAAGTGAGAACAATAGATTCGGAGACGGAGACGTCATCGCGACCCTTTCGTGGTACTCGTAACGTGTGCGATTCTAATTCACCTCGTCTATTATTGTGCTAAAAACATTAAGTGTGAGCCTATAGGTGTTAGCCAGGAAGAAATAAGAATATTGTGGTGGAAGTTTGTTATTTTTCTTAATATACGGCGTACCAAACATAAATGTAAAAACCTTTAAATAAAAAAAAAACAATAAAATAAAGAACATTGATCAACCAACAAAATTTTGTTTTTCTTGTGTGGACGTTTTGTGCGTTTTAGTGGAGCGTGTAAAGTGGAACACTTCTGAAAGTCGGACAAATTACCAATTACCATCCGCCTTCCTCACCAGATCTAGCCCCAAACGACTTATTTTTGTTCCGTAATCTAAAACTTGTGTTTGGAGGACAGAGTTTTTCGTCAAATGACAAATGTGAACAGTTATTTTGCACAGAAAACCGCCGAGTACTATTTGGGCGGGTTAGCGAGATGGGAGCATCGCTGGGAGTAGTGTGTAGAGTTATAAGGAGACTATGTAGAAAAATAAAATAAATTTTAAGAAAAAATGTCGTACCTTTTTTAGGTCAGAAACTTTTCAGGCCACCCTCGTATGCTTGCTACAGCGATTTTCCAACATTTCGATGACCTTTCTGTTGTACGAAAGGCCCAAGCCTTCGAAATGTGCTTCGGTTTCCGTGATAACTTCCTTATTCGATCGTAATCTTTTTCCCTGGAGCCCCGCTTGAGGCTTGGGAACAGATAATAGTCGTTGGGGGTCAAGTCTGGAAAATACGGTGGGTGAGCAACTAATTTAAGTCCTAATTGATCTAATCTGACCAACGCTTTCAAGAACGTATGTGACGGTGCGTCATCGTGATGGTACATAGATTTTCGTCAAATGAGGAAGCAATAAACTTTTGCAGAGAAAAACGCAGAGTACTATTTGGGTGGGTTAGAGAGATGGGAGCACTGCTGGGAGAAGTGTGTAGAGTTACAAGGAGACTATGTAGAAAAATAAAAATGCATTTTAAGAAAAAATGTCTTGTATCTTTCTTAGGTCGGAAACTTTTCAGGCCACCCTCGTATATATAAATCCATCGACGTTTTTGTTCGAAGGCCGACCAAAGCAAGGAGCATCTCCCAGAGTCTGATATCCCGAAAGCGAATCATTTCCTGGCAGTTGAATGCGATAGAATACTTTCACCATAAACATCACAAATCTTATTACACATCTGTGCCGAATGCTCTCCCTCGGCGCAGTAAAATTTGCTAGGTAGGCGAAATTTCACTCTGCTTTGCAATAAATTTCAACACGAGGCACCAATCTTAATGAAATTGTCATAAATAATCAGCTGATGTGTTATCTGTCACGAAAAAAAGAGTTGCCGAATGTCGATAACTGTTTAAAAGTTATGACATTTACCATAAAACCAAGCGAACATTGAATACTATTTCCTCAATCTGATATAGGTGTATGTATGTAATCTTATAAGTGTCAAAATGTAAGACAACAGCGTGCCAGGTGCGTTTGATGATTGTCATATTAAATAACACTGTTTTTTTTAATACTAGAGTTGCCAAAAAATGTAAGTTTTGTCGCACAATATTAAAAAAAAAAATTTCATTTAAAGTATTCGACCAAATTCTGTCATCCTTCAACATGTATATAGTAAAATACCCTATTTATATATAACACCTTTTATTATATTGATTGTGCAAACACCTCGAACTCACTTGAACAATTTGATGGTGATTTGTTATCGTGACTGAGGATAAAGGTAGAATCTCCAGGCACGATAACAATTTCTCATGGTGTAGGTTTATTACCGGAAACGTACCTGTCACATCTATATCCCCAACAGCTTCACCTCAATATTATACAACAATAAACAATTGGTCACACGCTCTATCAGACGAGAGGGAGCCTTCAAAGCAATCAATGAACTTTCATCGCTCGTTACGATATCATCGCAAGCTGGTAACAAACAATTAGTCGTAATAAATTATTCGCTCCAGATACAATACCTGATTATATGAATTAATTGCGGAAATAATTGGAAACCATTACAATATCCTGCCGCCATGAGAAACATGATAAATTCAATCGGACTCCACAGCACAGAATTATATTAAAGCCTGGCTTTCCAATAAATACGAAAGGTTTGATCTATATGCATATGTCAGGTAAATACCAATAAATTAACTATCAAACATAACGACTTTTACGTAGGACATGCGTTGAAAGAGGATTGTGATCCCGTTCTCCCTTCGGTAATCGTAGAAGGAGGCTATGAAATGGAAATGGTAAACACCACTTCTGGGTAAGGTGAAACATGAGAAAAATTTATGAGCTGCCATAAAGCCATGGGTATGAAAAGGGAAAATATGAGACCAAGGTATGAACATTGCGATCTACATTAGTCGGTTAACCGAATATAACAAATGGGACAGGTATTGGCCTCATTGTCCCAAAAATTTATTCGTATGGTTCTTCTTGCTACCGTCTTGGTGAAGGATATGAATCCTCCTTTGGTTAAGAGCCCAACGCACCAAACCCTAATTGCTTAGTGGCTACCAAAGACATTCGAAATATTTGCACAATGTAGTAAACAGGAGCAAAACGAAAAAAGGCACATCCTTCCAAACATATTCAGGTCACAATCAAGTAAATATGAGGTATGGTTAACACTGGCAAGGATGAAGTGGCATGGAAAACAAGTTTTCGCACATTTGATGTCGTTAATATGTGTAGGTCGTTTGTGTGCCGTAATAATGAAATATTTGCATTTACACCCAAAAGAAGGACGAAAAAGAAAGTCAAATAACCGGACTAGATGTAATGTAAATCGTCCGTAATTTGTTGTCACAACAAGTGAATTTCAAGTTCTCTCTTGGTTTGCAAACTATGAAATACGAAAATTTGCACATTTAATAGTTTCAAACTAACAGAGACAACTGACAAGGAGTGGTTTATACGTAAGGGAAATTATACTTATTCCCTCACATTAATATACTTCACAATTACTTTCAAGAGTTCTAGTAATTTGTAAAAAAAATTCCATCGAAATCTGGGACTAATGTAAAAGGCTGTAAATGGTGAGACAACAACCTTTAGTGTAAACTTGCTACTTAAGTCATTAGCCTCTTCTCCGCAGATAATGATATAGCTCGGATGAATTATTTATAAGGGTCAAATGAAATTCAAACTTGACTGTAGAGCAAAGTGACACAGCTATTTTAAATATTTTATTTTGACATATTTGGTACATTGTAAAATAGCTCTGTTGTTATCAGGTCGCGAAAGATGGTCATTTGCTAAATTGAGAATTTTGAAGTGTATGATAAATTAACCTATTTTTACTATTTAATATTACTATTACTATTTATTGGCCTGTAGGAACCCGGAAGTTCATGACCTCACCGACTCGACCCCGCCATCGTTCGCTGTCCTGTCGCCTCTCCTTCCACGTTTGACCAGCCGATCCGATCTCCTCAAGGTCAAACCTAACATTGTCCTCTCATCTCCGTCGCGGCCGTCCTGCCGGTCTCTTTCCCGTTGGTCTACCGTCAAGAATTCTACGCACGCTCCCATCGTTGCCCATTCGCGCAACAGCCCTGTGAGTAGGGCGTTAGAATATACTCACAGCTAGGCCTACTTGTCGTAAGAGGCGACTAAAGGCCGAGTGGTAGCCGGGGTCCCAACGCCCTGTGCGCCCGGTGAAATACCACCCCATCAAGCTTTAGGCTCCGTGAAATGGTCGGGAGAAATCCCCGGCCATCATTCAGAGCTTGGCTGATGGACCGGTTCAAGAAAAGGTTGGTTAGGTGGTAGTCGGTCCCAAGGCGAGATACCACCCCGTCAGCTGTATATTTCGCGATATCACCAAGAGAAATCTTCGACGGTGTTTCGGATGTGTGGGTGATGGCCCGGACTGACACGGAGGTAAATCATGATAGAGCCTTCTGATATATAGAATTCCGGAGGTAAACTGGTCTCCCATTCGGATATCCAGGGGGACTACGTCAGGGGGATATCATGATAAATAATGGAACTTTAAGAGGTTCGTCATCGCATAACCGGGCTCGGTCTCGAGGTTCTGCCAACGCTCGACTGGTGATGGCATTTTGTAACATCAGGGGCATCGGTTTCACCAATACGAATGTAAACGCCGTCCACCAATATTTGCAAACTACGAAACCTGATATCCTAGCCCTAACTGAGGCCCAGGTCGATTCGTCAACTGACTCGACATATCTTCGTTGCTCAGGATACGAGTTACATTCGAGATTCTGTTTTAAGGGTGGAGTCTGCGTCTACGCGCGGTCCGATCTGGCTTGCCAGAGGATGGAAGCGTTGGAACCCAATAATATGGACATCATATGGTTGAGGGTCGTGCTGAGGAATTCCGTTAAATTTCTTTGTTGTCTTTACCGCTCCCCGAATGACGATCGGCCGGCGACATTTTTCGAACATCTTCCACATACTGTCGACTGGATACAGATCAACCACCCAGCGATCCTTGGCGATTTTAATGTCCACAATTCCGGCTGATTGTTACATTCTAACAGAACCGACGAGGCTGGGAGGCTGGCGGAGATGTTTGCTGTAAGCCACAATTTGACTCAAGTCGTGGAGAAGCCGACGCGGGTGCCAGATGCCCGAGGCGATTATTCGAACACCCTGGATCTGTTTTTGATATCCGAACTAAGTATTTATTACGTAGAGGTTTCTGCGCCACTGGGAAACTCAGATCTCTGTTTGGTATCGGTCGCGCAAGCACTTGAATTTCAAGCGAATAACCGGGCTAGGTAGCTTCGCCATGTATGGAAGTATGGGGCTGCTAACTGGGACGATTTGCGAGATTTCTTCGCATCCTTTCCATGGTCGGAGGCGTGCTTCAGAAACTCCGATGTTAACGCTTGCGCGGAGTCGGTATCAGAGATTATTATTCTGGGGATGGAGATCTATATTCCACATTCCATCAAACGAAAATCATCTGATAAACCTGGGTTTGATAAAAAAATGGGAGAAAATTACAGCGGCAAAAAATAGAGATTTTAAGCAATAGCGCTCCAATCCCATCGATGTTAACAGAGCGAATTTCAGTAGAATCAGAAACGTGTGCAACCAGGCGATTGATACCGCGAAGAAGGCTCACAACGACAGGGTGATCAATAAGCTCCTTCGGTGCCCAACTGGTTCGCGCTCCTTCTGCTCAATGGCAAAAGCCGTCAGCAGTAACTTCGCATCCTCCCCCCTCCCTCCGTTGGTGACAGACAGCGGGACGTTAGTCACGAATTCAAAGGATAAAGCTAATGTGTTCGCGAATTTATTTTCCGCGAATTCAAACCTTGATCCCGGCCTTTTGGACCACCTGTGATCTCGCCGGTACGCTCTTCCATGCGGGAAGTGGGATTTCGTCCGCGCATTATTCAACGCATTCTACGTGAACTGGATTGTAGGAAGGCAACCGGCCTGGATGGAATACCAGCAAAAGTCCTTAAGAACTGTGCTCCAGAACTATCGCCGGTTCTTGGCAGACTCTTCCACTTATCTTATGCACGGAGGACCTTTCCTGCCTGCTGGAAAATCGCTCGAGTTCAGCCAATCCCAAAGACGGGAAAAAAGTGTCTCCTACAAAATTACCGTCCGATAGCATTATTATATTTATTTTATCTAAGGTAATGGAAAAAGTCATCAATACCGAGTTAGTTAAGTATTTGGAGTGCAACAGACTTTTGAATGATAGTTAATACGGATTCCGTGGCAGGCGGTCCACGGGAGACCATTTGACACTTATAACCGATATATGGACATCTGCGATTGAACGGCATGGTGAATCAAGGGCGGTTGCATTGGATATCTCCAAGGCTTTTGACGGCGTCTGGCACGGGGCCCGGCTGAGCAAACTTCGCTCATATGGACTTTCCCCTCGAGAATCGATCGATCCGGGTTGTTGTGGATGGCGAGTGTTCTGATCTGTATCCTGTTAATTCGGGGGTGCCTCAATGTTCTATTTTGGCTCCAACCTTGTTGCTACACATAAATGAGTTGTTGGAGATAACGGATAACAGTGTTCAGTTTTGCGGATGATAGTACGCTTGCTTCCTCCTTTTCGAGTGTTCGGCCGATTGACGCATCTGCGTCGCATCAGCTGAGATGTAGACAGATTGACTCTCTGAATCAGGATCTAGATAGGGTCCTGCAGTGGGGACGGGGCCAATCTCGTCGACTTCAATGCAGGGAAGACACAATATACAACATTCACAAAGAAAAGTGGAGCATCGGTTCCACAGCTAATGATGAATGGCCGGGCCCTCGAGACTGGCGAAAGTTTGAAATTGCTCGGCGTCACGGTCTGTGGGAATGTATCATGGCATAAACACGTGTCGAGTATCACCATCCAAGAAATATTTTGCTCCGGCCCAACTTCTTCTCCTATATAAATCCCATTAGACCCGCGCTCGAATATTGCTCTGATGTTTGGAGTTTGGCTCCTAAACATACCCTCGACCGACTTGAGAGCGTACAGAGACGAGCGATCCGCCTGATCGGGGACTCGGGGCTGACGTCGGGACTACAGTCGCTATCACATCGAAGGCGCGTAGCCGACCTCTGTCTGTTTTACAGATATTATCACGGGTACTGTTCTTCGCAGATTCTTGTTATTGTTCCACGCAATACGGCTTATATGCGCCCCACAAGACAATTCGACGGACCGCACCCGTTTGTGGTTCATCTCCCGACGGCGCGAACATCCCTGCATCAGAACTCGTTCCGTTACAGAGCGGGGAAGCTGTGGAACTGCCTTCCCACGCGAGTATTCCCGGAGCATTACAACCTGTAACTGTTCAAAAGGAACTGCAACAGTTATTTGATGGCATCTCGGGGCGCCCACTCGGCGCTATAGGTTCGCCTCTCCCGAGAGAAGTCTAATAAAAAAAAAAAAAAAAAAAACACCTTTCCCACCAATAGCCGTCATTTTAAATGGTGGTGAACAATTCTGTTCAGTGTAACCCCACTCTGGCGCGGCTGACGTCTACTTGCGTTCTCGGGCACTGAACGAAGGCTAACTTCACTGTTAATTTAGTATGTAGTATAAAACGAACGCATGGCGGGCACCCGGTCTCTCTTTTCGGTGGTAAGCGTCAGGGTTGTTAATAGAAATATAAGACATTTTGTTAACATTATTAGAATAAATAAAGAAAACTAACCTTTTACACAATGTCTCACCTTTATGAAAAAAAAAAACTGTACGGTTGGCCTGTTTATTGACATTACTAAATCGTTCGACGTGGTCAACCATACTTTCTTGTTAAGAAAATTAGAAAAAGCAGGTTTTCGTAGTTTCATGGTCGACTGCTTTAGGTCGTATCTCGGAAATAAGTCACAGGAAGTTAACCAAGACGTTCCACAAGGCTTCATTTAGGGTTCCGCCCTTTTTTTCTGGTCTACATTAATTCACTCTTTTCTCTCTATTTCAGGGGCCAACCAACTGTTTTTGCTGATGATATTCCTCTCTCGTACGGTTTAGATAGTCCACAGGACTTAATCTCTGATATTAACTGGGATTTGAGTTTGTTGAGATACTGGATCACAGAACATAATATGGTAATCAGTTCGAAGGCTAAATTAATGTCTTTCACCTTATCTTCATCACATGAAGTGAACGCCAATTAGCATTTCCACGCACCTGAATGCCGTTGACTTAAGCTGACAAAATTCTGCTGCTTAAGTGGTTGGTCTTCGTCCTATTTCTGTTTCAATATAACCCGCGGTGATAAATGTTTTCCAAGCGAAAACGAAATTAAAAATCTGGGGTTTACTCTTGACCCTAGAATGAGTTTTCACGTCACCAAGTACATTGAAATATATTTCCGATGCACTATTCTCTACTTTTTTTTTACGTAACGTTTGCCCCACCAAGCTTCTGAGGAGAATATCAAGTGTATGCATACGTTTTTTCGGTTTAACTAAGAGACGGCGCCGGTGAAAAGTGCGCAGCGTATTAATTTAACACGTGCGTCATTTTATTCGTCTAAGATTTAACTACAAACACACACAAGTTGAGTCTGCAGAAAACTAGCGTCGTTGTTTTATCGTTCAGTGATCATGTCTAGTTTTGTGCCTGAAAAAGAACAAATGCGGCAGGCATTGCTTTTCTTATTTAATCAAAAGAAAAGGGGTGTTGAAAGTCATTGTTTGCTGGTAGAAACATATGGTGAACACGCTCTATCAATTAGAACATGTGCGAGATGGCTTCGACAATTTAAAAGTGGTGATTTCAATGTGAAAGACCGTGAGCGCTCTGGTAGACCACCAAAATGTGAAGACGAGATATTGTAGCAGTTATTGGATTATGACCCAACTCAAACTCAACGCTAATTAGCAGAAGCATTACATGTGTCCCAAGAAACATTCAGCAGACGTTTACGAGCAATGGGGGAGACCATGTGTATGCATACGTTTGTTCCGGTTTAACTAAGAGATGGCGCCGGCGAAAAGTAGGCGGCACACAGCAAAACTAGTGAAAGATACCTTGAATTCGCTTGGATGGGACATACTTCTGCAGTGCAATTTCTCCTCTGTGTCTGCCCACGCCGGTAACCAGCAATCCTTGCACTTATCGAGACTCAGGTATTAACTAATACAGCTATTTTCGTTTTTACTATACTCGGTTATAACCTAGTGCCTTGATTTTTTCCACATCGTGGTCTAGTTACATACATACGAAGTGATATTGCTTATCAGCTTCTGCCAAAATATGGTCTCTGCTCCAATCCAGAATTTAATTTCTCGTGGCTAAAACTTCACGTACTGCTTTCTTTACAGAAGTCCAAATTTGGATAGAAACGGATCCTTTAACGAATTTGATGCTCTATCTGGTTCTATCGATAAGATCTTGCCTCTATATCCCCACACTGAAATCGTTATTGCGGGTGATTTTAATGTGCATAACCCTCAGTGGCCTCGCCACTCCGGACACACAACCCCTGCGTCAGTATGTTCAGCTATTTGCTGAGTCAAACAATTTAACTCAACTCGTCAATGAGCCAACCCGGGTACCAGATATAGATGGTCATTCCGCCGACACACTGGACCTGTTTCTCACCTCGCACCCAAACAAATACACAATTGAAATTTCTTCACACCACTGTGTCGTGTCAGCTAAATTTCCTCTAACCAACAGCACCGCTTACGAGAAAATTCCTAAACGAACAATATGGTTCTATGAGAAAGCCGACTGGGAAGGTCTGAACGACTTTTGTGGGAAGTTAAATTTTTCCTCAATAACGAAGTGGACTCTATAGCGGACACAATGACAGACATGATTCGGTTTGGCATGCGAACCTTTATTCCACGCAGAGTAAAGAGTATCAAACTCAAGAGAAATGTGTGGTTCGATTCCGGGTGCAGACAAGCCATTAAGACTAAAGAGTTGAGCTTCCGATTGTATAAATAAAACAATATTGAGGAAAAGCGGAAAAGATTTAAGAGAGCTAGAAACAACTGCAACGCGTATATTCAACGCGCCCAGTTCTTGAATGACCAGAGAGTGAAACAAGAAATACTGCACTCTCCCACAGGTAGTAGAAACTTCTGGGCATTCGTGAAAAACATTCAAAACTCAGTCTCTTCATCCATTCTATCGCTTATAGTCGACGACAGACCAGGCACCACTGCAATAGAGAAGGCGAATCTACTTGCTGCACATTTTGCAGCCAACTCAACCCTGCCTGATACCACATCAGTTCGGGCTCAACTTGAGCATAAGCAGTACACCATGAGCCAGATCCGCTTCTGAATGTGTACTGTTGCCCGCGCACTCAAGGAACTAAACGCACACAAATCCACTGGTCCTGATGGCATTCCCTCAATTCTCTTGAAGAAACGTTCTTCTTCACTCTCTCTAAACCACTGCGGAAACACTTCCATTTGTCTTATTCTACTAGCCGTTTCTCAAATAGATGGAAATCAGCTAACATTCAGCCAATTCCCAAATAGGGTGACAAATCGTCCCACTCTTCTTATCGACCCATAGCACTAACTTCTATTCTCTCCAAGATAATGGAATCACTGATTAACCGTCAACTTTCGAAATATCTGGAATCAAATAACCGCCAATATGGCTTTCGTAGCAACTAGTCCACACGAGTTTTGATGGCGTACCTTACCGAAAAGTGGAGCCATTCCATCCACTACTTCGGAGAAAGCAAGGTTGTTACACTGGATATCTCGAAAGCCTTCGGCACAGTTTGGCACCCAGCCCTTTTATCAAAATTACATTCATATGGAATGGATAAGAGACTATCTCTCTGGCCAATCAATCCAAGTGGTTGATGATGTCAAATCTGCCTCCCATCAAATTAATGCAGGTGTTCCCCAAAGTTCAGTACTCTCAGCCACCCTCTTCCTCATCTTTATCAATGATCTCTTGTCCATTACCCACAACTCAATCCACTCGTTTGCCGATGACAGCACATTGAGTTTTTCATACTGATACAAACATTCCCGGCCAAACTCTTCGAACGCCAATACCAATCTGCAGGTTGTGTTTAATACACTGATTTCAGACCTCAACAAGATATATCAATGGGCATTATCTAACCGAGTAGAGTTCAATGCCTTAAATACTCAGTGCTGTCTACTGTCGTCAAAGGTGAGCCCCAAAGTAAATACACTGCCGATGAATGGCACTTCCATCGACGAAGCTAAGGAACTATCAATCCTCGGCACTCGAATTAATTCGACTCAATCGGAGCGACCACATTTTTGAAGCTCCGAAAGGAGCCGCCAAATGCATGGAGTTCCTTAAGAGATGCAAAAGATACTTCACTCCATCCAACCTGGCCACTATTTACAAGGCGTATATTCTTCCCAAAATGGAGTTCAACTCCCATATTTGGTCAGGCCCATCCTAAACTGCACTACACGTGCTCGATAGGATCCAAAAACGAGCAGTGAAACTTATTGGGGACCCAGCTGTGAGTCAATCAATTCCGTCATTAAAACATAAGCGCAACGTATCGTGCCTATCTCTTTTCTATAGGTATTATCACGGCCGTTGCTCAACTTCAACTTGCTGGATGTGTTCCGGCTGCTCAGACGTTTTCCGGCGATACCAGTCAATCTGAGAATGTGTATCAATTCACGTTGAAATTAGACTTCAGGCGCACAAATAAACATAGAGAGTCATTCTTTAGCCGAACCGCACAAAATGTCGAATGCTCTATGTGATCATGTGTTTCCTTGTCGTTGTAATGTCCAGGTATTTAAGGCCAATGTACATCGGTACCTCCTTTCCTTATCCACTTCCTCTCCTTTCGCTAGCACTGTGTTCTGACATTTAAGAGTACTCCAAAACCCCCCTTTGTGTGCGCGTTTGTGTAAAAAAATAAAAAAAACAAACATCCCTACGGCTTGGTCCTGACTGAAAAGGGTTTGTGGCGTTTCTAACAGATACACACACAATACACAGGCAAATAGTGAAGAACACCGATCGAAAATCGAATAAGAAAATGCATAAGAGCCGTATACCATGGCGATAACATAACAATTCCCATCAGAGAATATAATATTTGAGTTTAAAAATCGAATTCTAAACACGGCCAGTAGCCTGATGTTGTTACACATTGGTTCCATTTTTGGTGATTCTAACTATCATAGCGTCAGTTCGAATCACACGTTCTTCACTATCATCCCAAACGCTATAGGTTCCTAGGGGGGAAGGGGGGAATGGACCACCAAATTTAATTGACCACCTTGCCCTTCGTGCGGCCAATACATTATTCCCAATAGCGCTTTAGACGGTTGTTGTTAACTACCACCGACTTTTTCCCTATTTTGATGGCGGAGTTTACATGACCTTTCAACTCAACCACGTCGTACGGACCTCTCTATAGGGAAGCTAACTTTCCCTTTTTGGTTTCATTCCGTACCAGAAATCTGTCACCCACGTGAAACGTGAAGGGGCGCAGTTGACGGTCGTGGTACCCCTTTGACCTCTGTTTCGAGATCAATAAGTTACCCCTTTGCTGTTTCGGATGTTTTCTGCAATTTGTACTTCAATAGCTTATGGAAGCTCTCGTGGTTGTGCACCGGTTCCGAGAGTTGTTTGATATTAGACGGAACCACCGGGGTGAAACAAAAGTGACAACCCATCGGCGTAAGCTTGGTACCCTCGTGTACGCTAGTGTTGTACACGAATGTGGCCCCCCTCAGATACTGATCCCATGGTTGGGGATTGATATCCACTATTCTGCGTAGGTACTCTAGCAGCGGTCGATGGGCTCGTTCCAAGGCGCCATTTGCCTGTGGACGATATGCTGAGTTTAGCAGTTTCTTGATACGGAACAACCTGCACACCTGGAAATTGCTACCCTGTTCGGTGACTAGTTGCGTCGGCACACCACACCTAGCAAAAATCTGGACGAAGAAGACCGAACCTACCGTCTCTGCCTCTGAATTAAGTTAGTTATCGCAATGTATATACATAGACAAATTGTCTTAGAATGTAAGTATATATTAGTTGCTTGCTGGAGTTCGGTCCAGAGGGCCAATGATGTCTAAATAGACCTTCTCAAAGGGCCTCTTTACAATGTTGGTGATTACCATTGGCATACGCGGGTTTGGTGAAGATTTCATGCGCTGACATATCTTGCATACTTTAATGTAATGCTTGATGTAGCGCATCATATTCTTCCACCAGTAATTCCTTTGTATTTTATTATATGCTTTGATCACCTCCTGTTGTCCACCTAAAGGATGATCGTGGTAATCTCGGAGTAAATGCTGGATCTCTTCAGAGTTGGTTATCTTCATTCCCTTTTCCGTGCAGGAGGGAATGGGCTCATCCTGTAGAGGCGAATCGTCTTGACTTGAACGTCCCTAGGATCCTTCGCTTGCCCTTCGGTTCTTAGCCTGGGCACGCGTTACTACTTTGCGTTGTTGTAGCGAAGGGGTTTCAGCAACCGTTTGCGGGTGTAGCTAACGGCATGCGCATTGTTATTGTACTTATCGGGTTTGTATTCACCCAACGCCGTATAAACCCCAGTAGGATTTTGGCGGTTCCATTGAACGCCACTATTTACCTTCCCATCAATTAGTAAGAAAGTACTTCCTAGAGCACTTAAATTCCATTCGAACGCCATTGCTTACTTTGCAATAAAGCTTGCCTCACCACACTGCAACCGCCTGCAGGCGTTCTCCCTTTACAGATTTCCCCCCCTATTATATGCATTCAATGCATCTGCGAAACCTACCTGAAGGAGAAATCTATTTATGCACCTACGGCAGCATCGCAAGGCACCATTAATTTCCTAAAGCAATTCGGTTTCATCAATAAAAAACCGACATAACACTAACCACCGCAGGGCGCCGTCAATATTCATTGTTGGCAAGAAGCACATGAAACATCCATCTTCCATAAAGGCAATTTGGTTGCATCACCTGGCAACCAACATTGCCCGAACTACAGCAATGAGATATACCCTTACGCGCCAGCCGCATACATGCAGGAGATGTTTTATCTTTTCCTTTTGCATACATGCCTACATCGATCGGTCATCCGACCGACAAATACATGATGGCATACGGCTGACCGCACAAGTCGAGTTCTCCTAATTGGAAAATTTCCATCGAGAATTCGACTGAGTGGAGATGCCGCCAAGATGTGCACGATCAGCATAAATGCTTTACGCAGCCGCTGATCGGGTAAACACAAAATATTCGTCGAGATATTAGCACCAGCTGCAACAATGCCAGCTAATGTTCCCCTTGTGGATTCGGTTAATCCACGGTCCGCATACTTATGGACACACGCGATGAGCAGCAGAGGGGATCATCGTGTGTGTGTTTCGCGCCCTTGTGTTGGGACCGATGCAAGGAGAATCGTCCCCTTGTGTCGACAAGCCAAAGAGGAAATTATCTTTCGAAATGAATTAATCGCGTTCTGGATTCCGTGGAGGCAAGTCGGGCCTCCACGTTAAATAAACCAATAGAGGAGTCAGGATTTAATCGTCATAGTGTACGGCCGCGCTATAAAAAGAGAGAGAGTAAAGAGTATCGGGTTGCGCCTCACTAAGTAACATTTATATTCAACCTTCAGTGTGCATCATATTAATTTGTAAATATCCAAAGTGTTGCCGATCAGCGAACTGATTTTATATGTTTTCTGTAAACGAAGCTTACATTTTATTTAGTAAAAAGTGGGATTGTGATTTATTTTACGACCGAATAAAGCTAAGGAGAAGGCGAGGTCTTTGTTT
The DNA here is from genome assembly GCA_963931805.1 of Microdon myrmicae. Lineage (NCBI taxonomy): Eukaryota > Metazoa > Arthropoda > Insecta > Diptera > Syrphidae > Microdon > Microdon myrmicae. Next base: position 113,643,123 of record OZ007496.1, read on the forward strand.
ATTTATTTTAAGAACGGCGTTCGGAGATCAACCTCAAATTTATGTTCGGCGTCGTGACCAGCGACTATTATCTCAGGAAGCTAGTAAACCGGTGTCCGCGTAGCACATAACTAGGTGTCGGGTAGTGGAAAGAAGACTCAGAATACCCACAGGATCCTCGGTAGCGAGCATCATCCCTCGCCGCATGACCCCCGGAAGCGAAGCGAGCGTGTTAGGAACTTCGCTGCAACCATTGTTGGGGCAACCCGTAACAACAGCAAACAGTGAGTACACACTCTTCCTTCTTTTCCTTATTTTATTGTGGAAAATATAAATATAAGAATTGGCGCAGTCAGTTAGATCGAACATTCCATGGATGTGTGTGATTCTGGAGCTCGCAAAGCAGCCAGACGACAGAGACACGACACACATACTTGTCCTTGCGTAAGTTGGCCTTCCTTGTCACCAGTTTTTTTTTTACTTCGAAATCAGCCTTAAGGTTGGCATTCCCTAGTGTGGATACAAACAATTTGAATGTATATATAATTTAAGTTTAATTGTGGCTAATAACCTTGCCCGTAAAAATAAATTATTATGGACAATTTAACAAGCTAAATATATCCCGGTTGTAGTGCTGTGGGGTACGAGGTCATTGTGCCGGTGTACGACACCGGGGTTCTACCTCGTCTCCACCAGTGCTAAAGTATCTGCCGTAGACCGACAGAAAAGCACAAACGAAACTCCAAAATGCAACGTCCACGACAGGAAAAGGAAACACACTGATTTAGTTTATTCCGTTTTATTCTCTTTGTTGCCAGCCATTATTAAATATGTTAGTGTTTTTATACTTCACTTAAACTTATTATTAATATTAAATTGATTTTTATAAATTTTAAACAAGGTGAAACACTTCTTTCTCGACACGATCTACGCTTCTCCGCCGTGCGACGGAGAGCGGAAGCGGCAACGACCGTGGTGGTCGGCGGATGTAATAAGACTCAGCGATAACCGGCTCGTGCAGAGCCGACTCGCTAATTGGGGTGAGTATGTGTTGTGGTGGTAGATATCATCTCCACTAAGGATATATTTTACTTACCACCAGAGAAACGTAAAGTCTCTCTTGGTGGAATAGAAAACCAGATCTTCTAATGGAGGTCATGGTGGTATGTGTGTGATCGTTCAGATCTGTGTTGTTTACTAATGCCCGAAGGCTATGGAAAAACGAAGCAGACAGGCGGCATGGACAAAGGACTCGGGGCGATCATGGTTTATGATATGCATCGCGGTTTAAATAGACGACGATGCATCGAAGAGATGTGCTAAAAGCAAATATAGGACGAGGGCATGATAAAAGTCTTAGATGAGTGATACCCTTGTGTAAATATATGAATAGACATTGGGAAAGGTGCTAATGGTTGGTGGACGAAACAAATCCGTTGCTTGCATTTGTATATGCAGGGAAATTCGCTTGTGGGAAACGGATTCTATATTTGCATTGTTTATGCTTTGAATTCAATCCGGCGGCTATGTGCGAAGTCGATGATTGTTTGGCAATTCAAACAAAGGAGCATTTCTGGGTAAAGTGCTTGCAGCTGTATCGATGGTTGCAAGTCATTGCGAAGCAATTCAGATGATTACACAATGACGGTTTGTATATACCATCTGTGTCAATTGTACATGGCATCTATGCCGCCAGGATCGAACTCTAGTGTGAATATGTACACTAATTGGAAATTCGGTTCTTGGTTGCTAATGCAGAGATGCATTGATACATGTATGAATGCCCTTGTAGGAAAAATTCTTTGCAGGCATTTCCAGGTAATGCATTGAAAGCATTAATTATCCTTGGGAAGGAAATGTTTTTGCTGTGGGGAGATTGCGGTGCAGGTGTGGGAAGGTTGGAATTTGCCTGGCAACCGAAGGTAACGAATAGGTTTTGTTTTATGCTCCCGTATAATGGAAAGAATTCTAGTAGGGAATTTGTATGCGAAGAAATGCATGAAAGGTAGGAATTCTTTTAGAGGGACTTTTAGGTTATATTAATTTGATCTATTTGACGCATGAAGCATTGAAGGTGCTAATGCGATTGCATTAGCGAAACTTAAAAGATTGGTTCGAAGTTATGGGGGTTCTTCAGGTAAGTAACAGTGGGGTTTGGCGGAACCGCCACAGCGCCGATGATGATCATGATAATTTATGTTGAACATAAATTTAAATCTACAATTTAAATTAATAATTAATTAAATGTCAAGTCAGCCTTTGTATTTGCATCCAAAGTTGTAGGTGCCAACAAATTTACATATAATTAGATATTAAATATCAAGCCAGTCACATATTTGGCATCCAAACGCTAACAAATTCAAATCTAAATAATGATACAATTTAAAAGAAAACCCTACAATATGTCGCAGACAAGTTGGTTGTCAAATCACCATTCTTCCCGATACAATTCAAAAGCACGGTGGGGACTGCGAAATCAAAGGCCAAGAGAGATGTGTTCCTTTAAAAACAAGAAGTAAGATTTCTCTCCAACACGTCCCCGTGCGTAAATAATGCAATAGAGGCTAAACAATTCCTCCGTATTTTTATTTATTGATTACCTCTCTTTTTTCTCAATTTCTTACATAAGTTAACAAAAAATAAATAAATACAAGAACAAAAATAAAAAGAATATAATAAAAAAGAATGCCAAAAATAATAATAAACATAAAATTAAGAACAAAAAACGACAAAAGCGCAGTGAGATTGAAGGTGTTTTATTCTGATATAATTTTTCTTTTTAAAAATTACTTTATACATAATAAAAAAATATTTATTAAGTGAACCACAAATGTACATAAAATTATTTAGATCACCACCTTATAATTATATTTATTCTGTGACTATAGAACTGTTTTCTTTTTTTTACAAATAAAAAATGTGTCTACAATTATAATTCCAAAGCTCGGTCCTGTCCACAATTGAGCAAGAACTTTGTCGAGGGGTCGATTCAGGCTCCTTCTCCTGATAAAAAATAAAGATTCGAAATAAGAAAAAAAAGTTCTCTCTAAGACTGTAAAATTGATTTGAAAAAAAAAGGTTTCATGGTGGTATTACCTATAAGATAGTTAAGAAAAAGATATATGAGAATCGTCGTTCTGCATCCTTGCTCCTATTCATCCCAGAAGTCTGCCCTAATGGGTCCTGATGCCGTTTTTATACTTAACGTCAACACATTAACGCACCCAACTGTAAATGTGTGATATTTTATCAACAGTTCTTAAGCTCCTTTCGGTCGTATTCTTAAAATCGCATTAAATCTTTTTAAGTGAATATTTTAATACAAACAAAAATGTCTAACAGCGCAAAAGTTTATTATGCAAACGCACGCAAATCGGCGATGTGCATAATGAAGTCAAAGTTTACTTCCTTACACTCTCACGAGATTATTTTATGCTTAAAATTCGAAATTTTAAATTCCTACCATGCTGTGAAACACTGGGAATACATTCATGAATGTGCACGAACTCCGTCGTTTCTCAAATAGAGTTCAGCTCATGAACTGCGGATGTGTCAAGTTTTTCCCCAACGGAATGGTGCTCCAATTACTCCATCACTGTAAAACACCTCAGCAAATAGAAGTGGAAAGTGCTATACAAATGCATTTAAACCTCAGTAGTAATAAAATTATTGAACTTGCGTTTTTATTGCATTGTAATTTAAATTTGCGCAATTGTTTTAGGAAGGAACAGCAAATGGAATCTTAAATATTGTATGCGTACAATGCACACAAACCGAAATAGAGTTCTCAAAAAGTTGTTGCACAACTTAAGATGTGCACGAAGTGGTTTGAGTTAAAGTTAAGGCAACAAACCCAATTTTTAATGTACGTTCTTCAATGGACTTTACATTCGGACATATGTTTAACAAATTCCTCTAGGATATGTTTCAATACCACCCCAGTAGCAGGTTTAATAGTTTCCGTAGGACTTGTATCAAGAAACTTTAAAGCCTACTAGGGTAGGAGAAAATTGTGGTTCTTTTGAGGAGCTCTTAATCCAAACAGAACAACTTCGGTTTTGACGTAAAACTTCCAGTGTACAACCTCTTTCCTGTTTGGTTTGACCAAGGCGTAATTAGTCATTGGTAACCAAATGAGTATTGTACGCAAACCTTTGAAACCAGATGTGGAATTTATGTCAAGGGAAGTATTAAATTTGATTTTTTAATTTTTTATTTTTAATTTTTATTAGACTTCTCTCGGGAGAGGCGAACCTATAGCGCCGAGAGGGCGCCCCGAGATGCCATCAAATAACTGTTGCAGTTCTTTTTTAACAGTTGCAGGTTGTAACGGTCCGGGAACAATCGTGTGGGAAGGCAGTTCCACAACTTCCCCGCTCTGTAACGGAACGAGTTCTGAAGCAGGAATGTCGTCGGCGGATGAACCACAAACGGGTGCGATCCGTCGGATTTTCTTGTGGAGCGCATATAAGCCGAATTGCGTGGAACAATACCACGAATCTGCGAAGAACAGTACCCGTGATAATATCTGTAAAACAGACAGAGGTCGGCTACGCGCCTTCAATCTAATAGCGACTGTAGTCCCGACGTCAGCGCCGAGTCCCCGATCAGGCGGATCGCTCGTCTCTGTATGCTCTCAAGAAGGTCGAGGGTATGTTTAGGAGCCGAGCTCCAAACATGAGAGCAATATTCGAGCGCGGGTCTAATTTGGGATTTATATGTTATAGGAGAAGAAGTTGGGCCGGAGTAAAATATTTCTTGGCTCTAAAAAGATAGCTCAGTTTTCCTGAGGCTGACTTGGCGATACTCGACACGTGTTTATGCCATGATACATTCCCACAGACCGTGACGCCGAGCAATTTCAAACTTTCCTCAGCTTCCAGGGGCCGGCCATTCATCATCAGCTGTGGAACCGATGATCCAATTTTCTGTGTGAATGTTGTATATTGTGTCTTCGTTAAATTGAAGTCGACGAGATTGGCCCTTTCCCACTGAACGACCCTATCTAGATCCTGATTCAGAGAGTCTATCTGTCTGCATCTCAGCTGATGCGACGCAGATGCGTCAATCGGCCGAACACTCGAAAAGGAGGAAACAAGCGTACTATCATTCCCAAAACTGAACACTTTGTTATCCGTTGTCTCCAACAAATCATTTATGTAAAGCAAGAACAAGGTTGAAGCCAAAATAGAACCTTGGGGCACCCCCGAATTAACAGGATACAGATCCGAACACTCGCCGTCCACAGCAACCCGGATCGATCGATTCTCGAGGAAGCTCTCCGTCCAGTCGCAAAGCTGTTGGGAAAGTCCATATGAACGAAGTTTACTTAGCAATGCGCCGTGCCAAACGCGGTCAAAAGCCTTGGAGATATCCCATGCGACCGCCCTTGACTTGCGGGGGTTACGATGTAGGTGCGCAAACGTATGGCACCGGTTAACTACCGCCCCACCAGAGAGTTGTTCACCAGCGCACTGCCCACAGACGAAGAGAATAAAGGGGGGGGGGGGGGGGGGGGTAGGCATCCAAATAAAACACACTGTACAGTCATTTACAAATTGTTCGGCTTTATTGTCACTTTTGGATAAATAAGGATTTTTCATAAGTTGTTTAGTTTCTATTCACGAACTGCGCCCGAATGTTCTCTCTTCTATTTACTTTTGACGCTGTGCCCGCGGCAATTGAAAGGGGAACGTTCGAACGGACTTTACTTGGCACGCGGGGGCGTGCGTGCGACCGTGTGGTCGAGGCGGTTGTCAGGGGACTCCCGATGTGCGCGTGGCGGTTGCTGAATGGCGCCTGACTAATGAAGGCCAAATATCATCGCGCCGTGGCACAGCTAAAATAAACTCGTTGCCACTTACTAAGAATTTCGTGGAAGAGCTGCTATGCCTGCATAAGAATTTAGTTCCAGCGAATCCTCGCCGTATAGGCTGAGTTGGATTCGTTGGTTGTGTGCACGGGGAAATGGGCATGAGTATGGGCATGCATTTTCGGGGAAATAAGATTGCTTGGTCGCGATGAGGGAATATGAATCAAGTGGAGAATTGACCGAAGCAATTTTGGGAAAAATTATATGTGGGGTGATGTAATTGAGGGAGATGATTAATAATATATTCTATTGCATTGTATTCTGTTGGTAGTTTGGAATATGTGTTTTATTACGGCTTACGGATTTTCGGGGAAATTGCGATTGCTTGGTCGCAAGGAGGGATTGTGAATTTAGTAAAGGATTGGCCGAAGCAATTTTGGGAAAATTAATGCGGGGATGATTAGAATATATTCTGTTGAAGGTTTGGAATGCGTTTTATTGCAGAGTTTCGGATCTATGCTATTGCGGATTTTGCATGGGGAGTTGGGTTACAGGTTAAGGGGACGCGCTGTTACCGGTCAAGATTGGTTGGCATTGTGGGTTGGTTCTCCATGTGGTATAGAGAACCCCCACAGACTCACCAATCCGTTCAATCGCAGATGTCCATATATCGGTTATAAGTGTCAAAAGGTCTCCCGTGGACCGCCTGCCACGGAATCCGTATTGACGATCATTCAGAAGTCCATTGCACTCCAAATACTTAACTAACTCTGTATTGTGCCTTTTCCATTACCTTAGATAAAATAGACAGTAATGCTATCGGACGGTAATTTTGTGGGAGACACTTTTTTCCCGTCTTTGGGATTGGCTGAACTCGAGCGATTTTCCAGCAGGCAGGAAAGGTCCTCCGTGCATAAGATAAGAGGAAGAGTCTACCAAGAACCGGCGATAGTTCTGGAGCACAGTTCTTAAGGACTAATGCTGGTATTCCGTCGGGCCGGCTGCCTTCCTACAATCCAGTTCACGTAGAATGCGTTGAATGGTGCGCGGGCGAAATCTCAAATCCTGAATGGAAGACTGTACCGGTGAGATCACAGGTGGCTCCAAAAGGCCGGGTTCGAGGTTTGAATTCGCGGAAAATAAATTCGCGAACACATTAGCTTTATCCTTTGAATTCGTGACTAACGTCCCGCTGTTCGTCACCAACGGAGGGAAAGAGGAGGATGCGAAGATACCGCTGATAGATTGTTCCATTGACCAGAAGAAGCGCGAATCAGTTGGGCACCGAAGGAGCTTATTGATCACCTTGTCGTTGTGAGCCTTCTTCACGGTATCAATCGCCTGGTTGCACGCGTTTCTGATTCTAACAAAATTCGCTCTGTTAACATCGATGGGATTGGAGTGCTATTGCTTAAAAGCTCTATTTTTTGCCGCTGTACTCTGCTCGCATTTTTTGTCAAACCAAGGTTTATCAGACGAACTTTGTTTGATGGAATGTGGAATATACATCTCCATCCCGAGAAGCGTAGTCTCTGATACCAACTCCGCGCAAGCGTTAATATCGGAGTTTCCGAAGCACAGCTCGGGCCATGGAAAGGATGCAAAGAAATCTCGCAAATCGTCCCAGTTAGCGGTCCCATACTTCCATACATGGCGACGCTGCCTAGGTCGGTTATTCGCTTGATATGCAAGTGGTTGCGCGACAGACACCAAGCAGTTATCTGAATTTCCCAGTGGCGCAGAAACCTCCACCGTATAAATACTCGGTTCGGATGTCAAAAACAGACCCAGGATGTTCGCATAATCGCCTCGGGTATCCGGCACTCGCGTTGGCTCCCCCACGACTTGAGCCAAGTTGTGGCTTACAGCAAACATCTCCGCCAGCCTCCCAGCCTCGTCGGTTCTGTTAGAATGTAACAACCAGCCGGAATTGTGGACATTAAAATCGCCAAGGACAACAATTTCTGAAGCTGGGTGGTTGATCTGTATCCAGTCGACGGTATGTGAAATATGTACGAAGAATGTCGCTGGTCGACCGTCATTCGGGGAGCGGTAAAGACAACAAAGAAATTTAACGGAATTCCTCAGCACGACCCTCAACCATATGATGTCCATATTACTGGGTTCCAACGCCCCCATCCTCTGGCAAGCCAGATTGGACCGCGCGAAGACGCAGACTCCGCCCTTAAAACGGAATCTCGAATGTAAGTCGTATCCTGGGCAACGAAGATATGTCGAATCAGTTGACGAATCGACCTGGGTCTCAGTTAGGGCAAGGATATCAGCTTTCGTTGTTTGCAAATATTGCTGGACGGCGTTTACATTCGTTTGATGAAACCGATGCCTCTGATGTTACAAAATGCCGTCACCAGTCGATCGTGGGCAGAACCTCGAGACCGAGCCCGGTTATGCGATGACGAACCTCTTAAAGTTCCATTATTTATCATGATATCTGCATGATGTTCGCCCTGACATAGTCACCCCCCGTTTACATGTTTACATTACATCACTAGTTTTAATAGATCCGTTGAAAACAACTCCCAGCTATGTTGCACTATCTTCTCGAATAATACCGTGACGAGGTAGATAGTAGGTGAGAGCTGGTTCTTGAACTGAGGGTGAAGCCATATTCATGTGGCCGAGAAATTCATACTCAATGTGAATGTCTGAATATTGCGATCCGAGGTGTGATCGATGTGATACTCTGTGTCTTCGGAATATCTGGTCATGCGTGGCCATTATAATGACGTAAGGCAGTCATTTTTAAATGGTATACAACCATTTGTTTGCCAGAAATCCTTGAGTAAGTAAGAAAAAAAACCACTAAAGACGAATAATTTTTCATCATGTTAGTACGAGCTCTCACACACCGGCTCAAACAAGCGCATATTTGAGGGCCGAAAACATCAAATTGATAGGTCATCCGCCTTATTGACCTGATGTGGCACTGTGGGGAGGAGAAGTATTAGGTCGGACACGGGCACACGGTTCACTTCTTCCCCACCAATCACGAAACGTAAGTTCCACCGCAGCAACTGTTCATAAAAAAAAAAAAAAAAAATGGTTGCCTGGGCGCAAAGCGCTCGGACATTATATTCGTGACAACGTATCCTAAATATGTAACATTGAATATACAAGTTATTAAATCAAAATTAAAGTGTTTTTTTTCCGAATGCCTCCAAGTGTAGGCATTAATTTTGGTTTGCTTAACGAAATTTTACAAGTTGTGCAAACTACTGTGTATTCGTCAGGACACAGTTGTCGATTTTCTTTTGTGTGCCAGTCAGCAATTACGTTCATCTGTTGCACTGTGATCGGTTTTAAATCGCGTTCAAACCAAAGTCTATCGCAAACCGAGCAAGCATACCCAAAGTCATTGTCAAGAAACATCAATTTAAATCTTGATATCCATTTGTTCCATTTCATGTCCCATACCTCTTGCGCCGATATAACTGGTTGTATTGTAAAATACACGGGTTCTGCTGCTGAAGGCTGTTGTAGGTTTACAACGTGTAGTTCTTGCACGTTGTTTGAACTTGCCGCTGCGAAACCACTATGAACAGACAATTTTCTCTTAGCTATATCCGATTTATTTAATGCTGCAAGGCGCTGCCTGTATTCGCGTTGTCTCTGTGTATTTTTTGTCTTTACACTTTCAACCTGTACAGCTGTTCTCGACAGTGTAAGGCGCTGTCTGTATTCCCGTTGTCTCTCTGCATTTGACTTAGGAGCAATTAAGAGAGTCGCGCTCTCGCTCACTGCGGCTCGTGCGGTATCGGTTATCGTTATCGTAACGCTACAAACTTTTTTCCGAATGCCTCCCAAGGTATACCGATTTATAAGACGTTGTCACGTCAAAAACTCCGCAATACACCGACCACAAGGAGTTCACCAGGAGGAAAGTAAATGAAACACTCAATTTTGTCTCTATAATTGACACGGACTTTTTATTTATTATTAAAGGTTCTCATATTTCACAATCATTACTTTTGCTCTAAAGCAATATTAAATATGGTAGCGTTCTCATACTCCGCGTAAACTTATTATTAATACGAAATTGGGTATTTTGTAATTTTAGTTGACTACCCACACGACTCCGGGTAATTTCGCGTTCTCGGTGCGCGTCGAGGAGCGGGAGATCGCGTGACCATATTGGTCAACGGATGGAATTTGACTCAACGATATTCAATCGTTTGGGGTGAAGATCGTTGGTAGTACACAGATATGTGTGTACATGGGTCTTTTTATGGATCAAGGCCATGGGAACGAATCCAAACAAAGAAAGAGACAGTGTGCATTCATGGGATGCGAGTTCGGTAAAGCAAACTAAACCGAAACTCGTCGGATGCTAATTGGATCTTTGTTTGAGATGTGCGTCGCGGCTAAATAAATAGACGCGACGCATCAAAGAAATGGTGTAAATGGGATTGGTGGCAGAAACGAATCCCTTGCCTGCATTTGTATATACAGGGAAATTAGTTTGTGGCGACGTACGATATGGATGATTGTCTGTCTATTGAACAACGAATCGCTGGTCGGTTTGCTGCAGCTGTAAAAACAAGCCGTCCGACATTACGTTTCAATTGATAACAATGGGTGCCGAATGGTTTGTATTTATGGTGCATATGCACATTAAGGAACTATTTTAAGAATTTCAGATAATGCGTTGTATGCATTAAATATCATTGAAAAAGGAAAATGACTTCAGGTGCCAATGCAAATGCATTGGCGGGAAACAATGTAAGTTGGGTTGTAATAATGGGGGTTCTGCCTGATAAGTTAAAAAAGGAATCTTACGGAGAATTGTATGCGAAGAGATGCATGAAAGGTAAGTTTTCGTTTCCAGGGGCTTTTTTGATTACAGATTTGATCTCTTTAATGCTTGAAGCATTTAAGGTACTAATGCGATTGCATTAGCAAAATTAGGAGATTGGGTGAAAGTTATGGGGGTTTTTCAGGAAAGCGAACCGTGGGGTTTGGCGGAACCACCACAGCACCCTTTCATATCGCATATCAAATACGGACGACGCATTTTTATTTTATTTAAATATTATTTATTTATATATGGACAAAATACAAAAACAATCAGTAAAAGTACTCCCTTACCTTAAAACGAAAGCATTTAAATTTCATATAATTGTTCGTCTTTAACTGAAACATTTCCCACTTTTTTTTTAAATCGTGTCATGATTTTTCCTTTATAATTGTTGATGTGTGCCTTCTTTGCCAATCGTGTTAGTAACATTAGCATATTGTATTTTTGACCAGAATAATATGACAAAAACTTTTAAATATATCCAGAAAAC